>LR738709.1:553057562-553122052 GCA_902687465.1 Secale cereale | reverse complement strand
GTGCAATGCACAGGTGTTGAACGCCTCGGAGCTTGCGAAGGTGTGGGAACCCGACACTGTTCAAGCTTGTTTAAAATCGATGATGAATGAGTTAGATGAATGGAGCCGAAACAACCTCGGGGATCTTGCAAAAAGGATGTAAAAACTGAAGGTCCATCTCGAGGATTGCAGAAGAGCGGGGTTGAGCCAATCCTTGGTCCACCGTGAGCAAGTCCTCCGTTTCAAGCTTCAATGTTTGGAGGAACAACATGATCTCATGTATAGGCAGCGTGCTCATGTGAGTTGGCTCACATAGGGGTACCACAATACATTTTTTTCAAGCATATGCTAGTGAATGGAAGCGGATGAATACCATTAAAAAGCTGAAAAAGGAGGATGGAGAGGTGGTGGAAGGAGAGGAGGGCTTGAGGCCCTTTTTACTAACTATTTTCATCCTTATTTACCCCCGTGACAGGTTTTTCTTACGGTGATTTCATCAACATTATTAATCCAAAGGTCAGCACTCAAATTAACGAGTTTCTGATGGAGGAGGTCACCAGAGGGGAGGTAAAACAGGCTCTTGACAACTCAAGGCGCCTAAAGTAGATGGCATGCGTGCGATCTTTCATAAGAAGTAATGGGATCTTGTTGGTGAGAGCGTGGTACAAGAGGTACTACACGTGTCGCAAGGTGGCATCATACGAGAGGGAAGTCAACAATCTAGAGAAGTTAAAGACTTACGCCCGAGTAGCCTTTGCAACATTCTGACAGGTGGAGCTCGAAACTTGATGACATGGCGTAACAGCCAAGTCAAACACTCGTTGAAGCCCGAGCACACGAGGGTGTGCTCCTGGAACGCGGGGAACGGGGTGCGACAACTGGGGCTGGTTCTAAAGCACGCGGAGTCCACCATGAACACCGCGCGGCGCCGAAGCTTCAGCTAGATGACGGCCTCCGTGGCCGGGATAAAAGTGGCCAGAAATAGGTGCACGGGCTGGAGCGTGCGCACCCGGACGAGCGGCTCTTCGAAAACAGGTTGTGTCCTCATGAGTGTGTCGCCTGGCTCGCAGAGGGAAGCGAGAAGACAACCGGGAGGGAGAGTTTAAAGAAACGAAACTCTAGATGCCGGCCCAGAAGCACACCGCCGCCGCCGTTTGACTTCTTCTAGTAAGGCCGTCACCACCGGTGTACTGCGAGTGCGCTCAAGCTGTTCGTGAAAATGTCAAAAAGAAAAAGGTTAAAAGGGACTCTAAGGCCATCCGCCCCAGCCGTTACGCCAGGTCATCAAGTTTCAAGCCCCACCTGTCAGAAAAGTGATCAAATGGGGCAAATCCCACTATCAGTGTTTTTTCAAAGAAATTAGGCAACCTGTGGTGATTTTTGCAAAAACAAATGGTAGCTTATGTAAACTTTACGACAACAATTAGCTCCTATCCAAGGAAAGACACCATAGGAGACGGTAGATCTCACCGAGCGGAACGACAACGTTTACGTTATTAGTTTCAAGAACGCGGTGAAAGCCTGGTTTGCCTTCCCCGAATTCAAACGCCTGATCAAGAACTCGATGCCACTCCCAAGGCGATCAACTATGACTCGCTCCTCGGCCGCCATGAGAACTTGAACGATCTCGACGTCAATTAGGATGCTGTCCTCCACGACTTCCGCTTCCTGTCAACGTGCAAGCCCCGTCCTGACACGGCGTATGACACCAAGCTCGACATCAACCTGGTGAGGTCATACATTGTGGTCGAAGAGGTTGCCGAGATCAAGATTATAGACGACACAATGGTGAACAGTGGCAGAGCTAGCGAAGGATCTTAGGGGGGCATAAGAAAATATGCATATTTGAAGAGGCCAAATGAGTTCACTCTACTTAATTTAAGCATGTACGGTTTCTATCCTACATTACTAATTAAGCTAAGGCTGGGGGCGGTGCCCCCCCCCTCCAAGAGTACATGTAGCTCTGCCACTGGTGGTGAAGGCGATGGACGAGCAAGGCCCGAGCCGGATAACCGAACAATAGACGAAGATCATCGTCCTTTGGGCCGTCATGTCCCAGGCCCTGCTAAGTGGCATAAGGAAAATATATCAAAGTCAACAAAAAAACAAGAAAGTAGACGAAGCAGGTGTCCATGGTGCGCAAGACGCCATTAACGCGCTCAAGACTATCGTCGGGCCCATGAAGGTCAAACTGGAGGCCGAGGAAGGTAATGTGGAACATGAAGATTAATACAATCACATGGCTCCTGAAGATCAGCAGCTTGAGAAGGCTAAGAAAGAGAAGGTGAATTCCAATTTAGAAAAGAAGATCCCCAAAATACAGAAAATTATTAGGCTGACTAATTATGTACCCCCTCCATCCCGAATTAGTTGATTCAGATTTGTCTAGATACGGACATGATTTAGTGCTAGATACATCTGTATCTAGATTCTAGACAAATCTAAGACCGACTAATTTGAGATGGAGGTAATACCTATTATGATGTATGCATGCATGACCCATGAATAAACAAATGCATGTGTTAATTTGTGAATGTGGAAAAACTTGGTTGTTTTTTATGCCTCTTTATGCTTAGGCATTGTGAAATTTCATACTATATACCACATTCGTGAAATGAATATATCTAGACGTATTACGCAATCATGCAGCCCGAACCTAGGTAAATCGCAGTGTTGATTGTGCATATGTCAGTAGTGTAGGTCCGTGCCTTCGTGCCCCATCCCTGAACTACTAGAAGGATGTGATCCGTCCACTTTCTCACATGCGTGTTCTGCACACATCGCCCAACACTCGGTGATAGAGAGTGACGACGGTTGTTTTGGTGTTTCTTTTCGATGGATTTGAGTCGTAGGAAAAACGTACTATTAAGAGGACGTTCATTTCGGAAAGGTTTAGGTGGAATCAACACGTATACAACCCCATATGCATCAACATACCCTTCCCGGAACATGAAGGATTTATCTGCTTGGGAAATTTGACAGCACCTAGGCGGTAGTACCACTTCAGTGGTACTGACGTAGGCGAGTGCTGCTTGGACTATCGCTTGCTTTCAAGCTTCTGTTCTCTTAGTTTACTTGCTGGAAGTAGAGCGGTAGTAGAATGGTAGTACCGCTCGAGCGGTATTTCCACGCTAGTACTACCCCACCTCTGTTGAAGGCAAATCTGATCATAAACTCACAATTCATCAGATCCCAACAAACACACCGCAAAAATTCATTACATTAAATAGATCTCCAAGAGACCATTGTATTGAGATACAAAGAAAGAAGAAGCCATCTAGCTACTGCCTACGGACCCGTGGGCCTGTGGTAAACTACTCACGCAACATCGGAGAGGCACTAATGAGGATGATGAACCCCTCCGTGATCGTGTTCCCCTTCAGTGGAGTGCCGGAAAAGGGCTCTAGATTGGATCTGGTGGTTCCCGAACTTGCGGCAGCTGGAACAAAATTTCGTCGACCCCCCCTAGGGTTTCTGAAATATTGGAGTATTTATAGAGCGAAGAGGCGGTGCGGGAGGCCACCAAGGTGGGCACAACCCACTTGGGCGCGCCTGGGGGGCCTAGGCGCTCCCTGGTGGGTTGTGCCCCCCTTGGGGTACCCCCCAGGTGCTTCTCTGGCCCGTTGGATGTCTTCTTGTCCAAAAAATCCACAAAAACTTTGGATGTATTTGGACTCCATTTGATATTGATTTTCTACGATGTAAAGAACAAGCAGAAAACAACAACTGGCACTTGGAACTATGCCAATAGGTTAGTCCCAAGAAATGATATAAAATGATTGTAAAACATCCAAGAATGATAATATAACAACATGGAACAATAAAAAATTATAGATATGTTGGAGACGTATCAGCATCCCCAAGCTTAATTCCTGCTCGTCCTCGAGTAGGTAAATGATAAAAACAGAAATTTTTATGTGGAATGATGCCTATCATGTTCATCACATATTCTTTTCTTTATAGCATGGACATTTGAACTTTTATATGGTTCAAAACAATAGTCTAGTTTTGACATGAGGACTTTAATACTCAAGCATATCAACAAACAACCATGTCTTCCGAAATATCAATACTAAAGCAAGTTATCCCTAGCCCGCCATGCTCAACCATTGATCCATTCATGCAACACATCCAAATATTAGCTACATCCAATGCTCAAGTGTGATAATAGTGTTCCATAGTTGGTGCTTTATAAGAGAATATGGAGATAAAAATAAAAATAAAAATTGCATAAAGTAAAAGATAGGCCATTCGCAAAGGGAAGTAGGGATTTGTAGAGGTGCCAGAGCTCAAAGCTTAAATTGAGAGATAAAATTATTTTGGATGGCATGTTTTTCTCGTCAATGAGAACGACTTAGAGTTCCCAACACTTTCCATGCTAGATATATCATAGGCATTTCCCAAACATAAAATAAAATTTATTCCCTTTTTCACCAAACTTTCACAAGCCATGGCTAGCCATATCCACGGTTGCCCTCCATACCAACACTTTTCAAAAAATTTATTATTTGACAACATAAAGTAAATTTTCTTTTTCATTTCGGGACTGGGAATCCCTATTACCTCCATACTTTCATACAATGAAAAGTGAATAAACACCCGTCTTGAGAATAACACATCTAGTATGAAAAATATTAGCCACCCCTTGCCGTTTCATGAGCGGTACGGGCACACAAAAAAGAAATTTATTTTGAATTTAGAGTTGGCACATACAAATTTGCTTAGAACGGCAAGGAAATACCGCATATACACGGGTACGCGTGAGTGCCATACAAACGATTTTTAACCCCTTTCCGCAACTGCATTTGGAACCGTCGCCTAGTGAGTGACTGCGATAGGGGGGGTCCCTTCCACACGACCCAGAAACCGTTGGGGATATGCCCTCCTGGCACACACTCTCGGCAAAACGCGGCCGTGTGTGACCGGTGAGCGATCAAATACGATTATACGTACGGTAGTGCTAAAAAAACTTAATTATACATGCGAAATCGTTTCTGGTCGTAAGTTCATCCCACACAGTCAGTCCCAGGTAAACGTTTCTATTCATAGTCGTTCCAAGGAGAACGTTTCTATTCGCAGGTACATCACACACAATTTTCCCGTTAAAACGTTTGTGATAGTGTTTCCATTGCACACGGTATTAGCAATTTTATCGTTTGCGTTATTGAATGCATCACACACGGTGCGTAGAAGAAACTGTGTGGCAAAGGCTGTCCATCACACATAGTTTTTATGTGGTAAACGTTTGCGCCAGGTGGCCTAACACAAACAGTTTTCAAGAGGATATCAGGTGTGATTGTTCATTAGTTCAACATGGTTTATTCCTAGAAACTGTGTGCGTTGCTTGAGGTCATCGCCCACGGTGTTTTCTCAATAACCGTTTGCAATAGAAAAACCCAAATAGTAGGCTAATTATCCTATTAATAATCCATTTATTGATCTAATTGACATATCATATTAAGCACATAATATATTTCATTTTCATAATTGAAATACATCATAGTACATCATCATATAGCTTCAGCACTCAGTTACCCCATTACACAACTGCACCAGCACCAAGTTTCACATGCATCATCTATAACCTTTCAAAATTAGCATCATAGACGGTACATAGCCAGATGTATCTCATCTGGAAAACTGCTAAAGCAGAAGGCGAATATTGAGCCTTCATTGATGTTGAAGGTCTTTGCAACTTTAGGCCAGTGCCTGTGGATGATTGACCGCCCATCCTTCGTCCTTTTCAGTAACACTTCAATATTAAACCGTGGTTGTTGTATGAATACCTTCCTCGCCTCCTGACCATACATGTGGTTTGAGAGGTAATCATCAGTGAACTGCTTTGCAAAGGCCTGAAAACAAGGATGTGCACACATATCTTCTCTATATTGGAAATGGGGCAAAGGAATAAAAAAGGTAATGTATAATAGTTAGTACCATCCTATAGTGAACTGATGTCTCCTTCATTGTGCAGACAAAGATCTTATTGTTTTTTGTCGCTAATTTCTTTATCCTAACAATCTTTCTGAGTTTCTTGACTTGACTGATATTCATGAACAACTCATTTCCCCATATGCAAAAAGGGTCGAACAGTGGGTCAAAACCTCTGACAGCAGGACCTACATGTGCAAGACCAAATTGTTTAAAACCTAAGTATTAGAATGGTTCCTGCAATTGCACAATAATGTGCTATTAGACAAAGGACCATGCATGTGCAAACCTCGATTGTAAACCTCAGTGCTTCCCATTGTTTCCCTGCAACACATATAAGGTAGTTAGTGATCAGGTTAAGGGAGGGTTCGCATGCTATTAGTAAAATATGTTGATGAAAAATAAGCACATTGCAGATTCATCAGATTAATTCAAGCCACATGGAAAACCCATTTATCCAAACCAAGCATGATTAAGAACTAGGAAATATAGCAATTGTATATGTTTCCCATGTATTAAGTGCAGCCAAATTCGATTATTTCTCACATGCACAACAATGCAAAATTCTACCCACTACAATTGGACATTGCATTGCAGAATTGAACCAAACAGTTAACTAAACACCACAACAAATGAACCAAACATTAACTGAGCACCACATTGCACAATATAACAAACTCCTAATAGAAGATCAGACAGTTAACCAAACCAAGCATGCTTAAAACTTGTAAATATAGCAATTGTATTCGTTTCTTATGTATTTAGTACAGCCAAATTCGATTTATTTCTCACATAGTATACAATAACAGAATGCACCCACAACATTTGAACATCGCATTGCAGAATGAAACCAAATAGTTAACTAAACACCACAACAAATGAACCAAACGTTAACTGAGCACCATATTGCACAATGTATAACATACTATAAGATCAAACAGTTAACCAAACCAAGCATACTTGACAACTTGGAAATATAGCAATTGCATTTGTTTCTGATGTATTTTTTAAAGAAAAATTTGATTTATTTATCACATGGAAGACAATAAAAAATTGCACCCTGAAGAATTGAACATCACATTTGCAGAATTGAACCAAACAGTTAACTAGTCCAGCTCCTTTTTTTCTTGCCAAATCATCTATCTAAAAAGAACTAATCTATAAGTTCAAGTAGTATAAAAAAAGTGCAACACTTATCCTCTTGGTTGGTTATCAACCTCGGCGACCGAGGAGAACTCTGATAACTGACTGAAACTCCCTGCATTTTGTAGTATAGCTCAAGCTCATAAAATGTCATATGGTTGTTCACAAGCAACTAATTGTCAATAGGATTCCAGTACATGTACCTTCCGAAGGATATTTACTATGGCTTCAAAGGATTTCTTTTTGCATTTTCCTTTTTCTTATATGGACCTCATCGTTTTTGCATTTACAAAGGATTGCTTCTATTGCTTGTGAACTTATTCGGGTGGAAAGGGATGACCTTTCTCCGTAATTTATCTGGAGTTTACCCTGACAAGGGAGTGCGATGCGATGCATGATTTGTGTGTGTGTGTGTGCGGGGATTCGAGAGGGAAACTGGGTCACCAAGGCCTCTATGCCAGCATCTGCACGTCGCGGCAAGCAAAGTGCCCAGATCACACAACACGGCAGCAGCTGGGCGGAACTCGGATTCAGCAAAGGCATAAGCTCCATGAGTAGAATCAAACCGGCTCTCGACCTGTGCGTGGGTACGCCAGTGTTAGTTCCTGCCGGGCCATAGCCATTCTTGTAGAAAATAAACCACTGGGCACGAGAATTGTCATCCAGTTGTTGGTCTGAGTGTAGACATTTGATGTACCTTTTTTTTAAATCCCCGTGAGCACTATTATACCTTGAATTTACTCCCCGACCAGTTTATTTGCTTGCGGTTATGTACCAGCATCTTGCTGTATATACACCATGGTTCCTGTGAAAAACTTGTCTTGCCAAACGACCTTACTTATGTACGATTAACTTATTTTCGTGTACCATTATTTCTTCCGTAGCTGGCAGTCTTGAGGAGGCATGAAGTGTGTCATATATTTGTTAGACGTATTAGGGTTTGGAACAATGCTCGATACCCTTGGTGGATACGGTTGTCATATATTTATAAGAGGGAACCGTACAAATACAAGTTGTGTTACAACACATATATCTAATATATACTTAGTCTAACACCCTCCCTCAATCTTAACTAGGTCCCGAAATACTCAGAAGGTTAAGATTGCGTCGACATCCTTCAAAAGAAGGCA
Organism: Secale cereale; assembly: GCA_902687465.1. Classification (NCBI taxonomy): domain Eukaryota; kingdom Viridiplantae; phylum Streptophyta; class Magnoliopsida; order Poales; family Poaceae; genus Secale; species Secale cereale. Next base: position 553,113,869 of record LR738709.1, on the reverse strand, counting down.
AGGGCAAAGGTTTAGTGAAGATATCAGCAAGCTGATCCTTAGAAGAAACAAACTTGATCTGAAGAAGCTTCTGAGCAACGCGTTCCCTCAAAAAATGATAGTCAACTTCAATGTGCTTTGTTCGAGCATGAAATACTGGATTTGATGAACGATATGTGGCACCGATGTTGTCGCACCAAAGGACAGTCGGCTGAGTTGGAGAGACCTTTAACTCTCGAAGTAATGACTGCACCCATATGATCTCAGCTGTGGCATTAGCAACTGCTTTGTACTCAGCTTCAGTACTACTCCTTGACACTGTAGCTTGCTTGCGAGCTTGCCAGGTAATCAAGTTAGGCCCAAAGAACACAGCATGCCCCCCCATGGATCGCCGATCATCAGGACTACCAGCCCAATCGGCATCAGAAAATGCTGAGATCAGTCCAGAAGAAACAGGCTGAAGATAAAGACCATATGAACCAGTATGACGAACATAGCGCAAGATGCGCTTAACAACGGACCAGTGAGAATCACGTGGTGCATGAAGATACTGACACACACGGTTAACCGCAAAAGATATGTCTGGTCGAGTAACGAGCAAGTACTGCAGCCCACCAACAATACTGCGATACTCCGTGGCATCCTCAAGAGAGAGCAAGTCACCAGCAAGAGCTGTCAGTTTGTCTGTGGTAGACATAGGAGTCGTGGCAATCTTGCACGGCAACATACCAACACGACGTAGAAGATCCTGAGAGTACTTTTCCTGAGTAAGAGTCAGACCACCATCAGAATGAAGCACCTCCAGACCCAAAAAGCAATGGAGTCTCCCAAGATCCTTAACAGCAAACTCAGCGCCAAGAGAGGACACAAGCCGGTCCGTAGTAGCAGCGGATGAACTGACAAGAATGATATCATCAACATAGACCAGAATGTACATAGTCACCTCAGGCCGCTGAAGAATATGTTGGAAATATGCCCTAGAGGCAATAATAAAAGGGTTATTATTATATTTCCTTGTTCATGATAATTGTTTATTATCCATGCTATAACTGTATTGATTGGAAACTCAAATACACGTGTGGATGAATAGACAGACTTTGTGTCCCTAGTGAGCCTCTACAGGACTAGCTCGTTGATCAAAGATGACCGCGGTTTCCAGGTCATAGACATGAGTTGTCATTTGATAACGGGATCACATCATTAGGAGAATGATGTGATGGACGAGACCCAAACGTTAACATAGCTTTTGATCGTGTCAGTTATCGCTATAGTTTTTTGCATGTCAAGTATAAGTTCCTATGACCATGAGATCATGTAACTCACTGACACCGTAGGAGTGCTTTGTGTGTGCCAAACGTCACAACGTAACTGGGTGACTATAAAGGTACTCTACAGGTATTTCCGAGGGTGTCTGTTGAGTTGACATGGATCGAGACTGGGATTTGTCACTCCGTGTGACGGAGAGGTATCTCCGGGCCCACTCGGTAATACGTCATCTCAATGAGCTCAAAGTGACTAAGTAGTTGGTCACGGGATTATGTATTACGGTAACGAGTAAAGAGACTTGCCGGTAACGAGATTGAACTAGGTATACAGATACCGACGATCGAATCTCGGGCAAGTAACATACCGACGAGACAAAGGGAACTGTATACGGGATTGCCTGAATCCTTGACATCGTGGTTCATCCGATGAGATCATCGAGAAACATGTGGGAACCAATATGGGTATCCAGATCCCGCTATTGGTTATTGACCTGGGAGTGTCTCGGTCATGTCTACATGGTTTCCGAACCCGCAGGGTCTACACACTTAAGGTTCGGTGACGCTAGGGTTGTTAGTGAGAAAAGTGCATGGTTACCGAAGGTTGTTCGGAGTCCCGGATGAGATCCCGGACATGACGAGGGTCTCCGGAATGGTCCGGAGACGAAGATTGATATATAGGATGAAAGGTTTCGGAGTCCGGAAGTGTTCCGGGGAGCATCGGGAAATCGGCGGACGACCGAAAGGGGTTTCGGGGGTTCCGGAAGTAGTTCTGGGCCTAGTGGGCCACAAGGGGGGACACTACAGCCCTCAGGGGGCTGTGCGCCCCCCCCTGGGCCCTCTCCTTGTGCGCCAAGGGAGGTGGGACCCCCTAGGGTGGCCGCACCCCCTTAGCCTTGGGGGGCAAGGCACCTAGGGGGGGAAACCCTAGGGCCTGGCCCTTGGCCGCCGCCCCCCCCTTGCCCTGGCCGCCGGCCCCCCCTAGGGGAAACCCTAGGGCGCCCCCCTCTCCTCCTTCCCCCTATATATAGAGAGGTAGAGGGAGGGCAGCCAACACAAGTTCGTGCCTCGGTGCTGCCCTCCCTCTCCCATAACATCTTCTTCTCCCGCGGTGCTTAGGCGAAGCCCTGCTGGAATTCTTCTACACCATCACCACCACGCCGTCGTGCTGCCGGTTCTCCATCAACCTCTCCTCCACCCCTTGCTGGATCAAGAAGGAGGAGACGTCCCCGAGCCGTACGTGTGAAGAACGCGGAGGCACCGTTGCTTCGGTGCTTGGATCTTCAGCGATCTGAATCGCGGCGAGTACGACTCCATCAACCGCGTTCTTAACGCTTCCGCTTAGAGAACACAAAAGGGTTTGTGGCGTTGATGTTTAAATTGCTGCCCTCCTTAGTCTTTCTTGATTCAGCGGTATTATGGGATGAAGCGGCCCGGACCAACTTTACATGTCCACGTACATGAGACCGGTTCCATCGACAGACATGTGACTTTTGTTGCATAAGATGGCTGGCGGGTGTCTGTCTCTCCTATCTTAGTTGAATCGGAATAGAACAAGGCGGTCCTTGTAGAAGGTTAAATAGCAACTTGAATATCACCGTTGTGGCGTTGCGTAGGTAAGAAGCGTTCTTGCTAGATACCCATAGCAGCCACGTAAAACATGCAACAACAAATTAGAGGACGTCTAACTTGTTTTTGCAGGGTATGTATGTGATATGATATGGCCAATGACATGATGAGATATATTTGATGTATGAGATGATCATGTTGTAATAGTTAATATCGACTTGCATGTCGATGCATACGGCAACCGGCAGGAGCCATAGGGTTGTCTTTATTTTTTGTATGACCTGCGTGTCAATCATTAAGCGCTTTGTAATGCTTTACTTTATCGCTAAGCGGTAGCAATAGTAGTAAGAGCATGGTGGGCGCCGACAACCCCGATGGCGACACGATGATGGAGATCATGATGATGGAGATCATGGTGTGGCGCCGGTGACGATGGAGATCATGCCGGTGCTTTGGAGATGGAGATCAAAAGCACGAGTTGATGGCCATATCATGTCACTTATGATTTGCATGTGATGTTAATCCTTTTATGCATCTTATTTTGCTTAGGACGACGGTAGCATTATAAGATGATCCCTCACTAAAATTTCAAGATAAAATTGTGTTCCCCCGAGTGTGCACCGTTGCGAAGGTTCGTCGTTTCGAAGCACCACGTGATGATCGGGTGTGATAGACTCTACGTTCGCATACAACGGGTGCAAGCCAGTTTTGCACATGCAGAACACTCGGGTTAGACTTGACGAGCCTAGCATGTACAGACATGGCCTCGGAACACGGAAGACCGAAAGGTCGAGCATGAGTCATATAGTAGATATGATCAACATGTTGATGTTCACCATTGACACCACCTCATCTCACGTGATGATCGGACTTGGGTTGGTGAATTTGGATCATGTCACGCTCGAATGACCGGAGGGATGTCAATTTGAGTGGGAGTTATAATTAATTTGATTAGGTAATAACTCACTTATCATGAACAATAGTCTAAAATGTCTTTGCAAATTTTTGTTGTAGATGGCTCGCGCAGTAGCTCCCCTGAATTTTAATGCGTTCCTAGAGAAAGCTAAACTGAAAGATGACGGGAGCAACTTTGTGGACTGGCTCCGCAATCTGAGGATCATCCTCACAGCTGCCCAAAAGGTTTATGTCCTAAATGCACCGCTAGGTGACCCCCCCGCTCCTGGAGCCTCTGCGGACGTTATGAACGTTTGGCAGACGCGTTCGGATGACTATTCGATAGTGCAGTGTGCCATGTTGTACGGCTTGGAAGGAGGACTTCAAAGACGTTTTGAATGTCATGGTGCATATGAGATGTACACGGAGTTGAAGTTCATCTTTGAGAAGAATGCTAAGATCGAGAGGTATGAGACCACCGATAAATTCTTCGCTTGCAAGATGGAGGAGAATTCGTCTGTCAGTGAGCACTTACTGAAGATGTCTGGGTACTATACCCGCATAGCTGATCTGGGACTTGTGTTCCCGGATGAGGCTATCATTGACAGAATTCTCCAGTCACTCCCTCCAAGCTACAAGAGCTTCGTGCAGCAGTATAACATGCAAGGGATGAACAAGACCATCGCCGAGCTGTTTTCGATGCTGAAAGTCGCTGAGGCAGACATCCAGAAGGAGTATCAAGTGTTGATGGTCAATAAGACCACCAGTTTCAAGAAGAATGGCAAGGGCAAGAAGGGTAACTCTAAGAAGGGTGGCAAAGCAGTTGCCAATCCAGTGAAGAGACCCAAGGCTGGGCCCAAGCCAGAGACTGAGTGTTTCTATTGCAAGGGGAACGGCCACTGGAAGCGGAACTGCCCCAAGTATCTGGCGGACAAGAAGGGGGCCAACAACAACAAAGGTATATGTGATATACATGTTATTGATGTGTACCTTACCAACTCTCGTTGTAGTGCCTGGGTATTTGATACCGGTTCGGTTGCTCACATTTGCAACTCTAAACAGGAACTGCGGAATAAACGGAGGCTGGCGAAGGACGAAGTGACGATGCGCGTGGGAAACGGTTCCAAGGTTGATGTGATCGCCGTCGGCACGCTCGCTCTTCGATTACCATCGGGATTAGTTATGAACCTGAATAATTGTTATTTAGTGCCTGCGTTAAGCATGAACATTATATCTGGATCTTGTTTATTGCGAGACGGTTACTCATTTAAGTCAGAGAATAATGGTTGTTCTATTTATATGAGTAATATCTTTTATGGTCATCACCCGAAGTTAGGGGTTTATTCTTATTGAATCTCGATAATGATGATACACATGTTCATAACATTGATGCCAAAAGATGTAGAGTAGATAATGATAATACCACTTTCTTGTGGCACTGCCGTCTCGGTCATATCGGCGTAAAACGCATGAGGAAGCTCCATGCTGATGGACTTTTGGAGTCTCTTGATTTTGAATCACTTGACACGTGCGAGCCGTGCCTCATGGGCAAGATGACAAGGACCCCGTTTTCAGGGACAATGGAACGGGCAAGTGACTTATTGGAAATCATACATACTGATGTGTGCGGTCCGATGAGTGTAACGGCGCGCGGTGGATATCGTTATTTTCTCACCTTCACTGACGACTTAAGTAGATATGGGTATATTTACTTGATGAAGCATAAGTCTGAAACTTTTGAAAAGTTCAAGCAATTTCAGAGTGAAGTTGAAAATCATCGTAACAAGAAGATCAAGTTCCTACGATCTGATCGAGGGGGAGAATATCTGAGTTATGAGTTTGGTGATCACTTAAGAAAATGTGGAATTGTTACACAGTTGACGCCACCTGGAACACCACAGCGTAATGGTGTGTCCGAACGTCGTAATCGAACCCTATTAGATATGGTACGTTCTATGATGTCTCTTGCCGATTTGCCACTATCGTTTTGGGGATATGCGTTAGAGACAGCTGCATTCACTTTAAATAGGGCTCCATCTAAGTCCGTTGAGACAACACCGTATGAACTGTGGTTTGGTAAGAAACCTAAGTTGTCTTTTCTCAAGGTTTGGGGTTGCGATGCTTATGTCAAAAGGCTTCAGCCAGAAAAGCTCGAACCCAAAGCGGACAAATGTGTCTTCATAGGATACCCAAAAGAAACAGTTGGGTACACCTTCTATCTCAGATCCGAGGGCAAAGTGTTTGTCGCTAAGAACGGGTCCTTTCTCGAGAAAGAGTTTCTCTCGAAAGAATTGAGTGGGAGGAAGGTAGAACTTGATGAGGTTATTGAACCACTGCTTCATCCAGAGAGTAGCGCAGCACAGAAAGATGTTTTTGTGAAGCCTACAGAGGTTGAAGAGGAAGCCAATGATGATGATCAAGGAGCTTCTGATCAAGTTACTACCGAACCTCGTAGGTCGACAAGGGTACGCACTGCACCTGAGTGGTATGGTAACCCTGTCTTGGAGGTCATGTTGTTAGACAACGGTGAACCTACGAGCTATGGAGAAGCGATGGTGGGCCCGGATTCCGACAAATGGTTAGAGGCCATTAAATCCGAGATGGGATCCATGTATGAAAACAAAGTATGGACTTTGGAAGTATTACCTGAAGGGCGGAAGGCCATTCAGAATAAATGGATTTTTAAGAGGAAGACGGACGCTGACGGTAATGTCACCGTGTATAAAGCTCGACTTGTGGCAAAGGGTTTTTCACAAGTTCAAGGGATTGACTACGATGAGACTTTCTCACCCGTAGCGATGCTTAAATCCGTCCGAATCATGTTAGCAATAGCTGCATATTTCGATTATGAAATTTGGCAGATGGATGTCAAAACAGCGTTCCTTAACGGTTTTCTTAAGGAAGAGTTGTATATGATGCAACCGGAAGGTTTTGTCGATCCAGAGAATGCTGACAAAGTATGCAGGCTCCAGCGTTCCATTTATGGGCTGGTGCAAGCATCTCGGAGTTGGAATCTTCGCTTTGATGAGGTGATCAAAGTGTTTGGGTTTATACAAGTTTACAATGAAGCTTGTATTTACAAGAAAGTGAGTGGGAGCTCTATAGCGTTTCTAATATTATATGTGGATGACATATTGCTGATTGGAAACAATATAGAATTTTTGGATAGCGTGAAGGGGTATTTGAACAAGAGTTTTTCGATGAAGGATCTCGGTGAAGCTGCTTTCATATTGGGCATCAAGATCTATAGAGATAGATCAAGACGCTTGATAGGACTTTCACAAAGCACATACCTTGATAAAGTTTTGAAGAAGTTCAAAATGGATCAATCCAAGAAGGGGTTCTTGCCGGTATTGCAAGGTACAAAGTTGAGTAAGACTCAGTGCCCAGTGACTGCGGAAGATAGAGAAAAGATGAGTGTCGTCCCCTATGCTTCAGCCATAGGCTCTATCATGTATGCAATGCTGTGCACGAGACCAGATGTCAGCCTTGCCATAAGTATGACCGGAAGGTTTCAAAGTAATCCTGGTATGGATCACTGGACAGCGGTCAAGAATATCCTAAAGTACCTGAAAAGGACTAAGGATATGTTTCTCGTTTATGGAGGTGATCAAGAGCTCGTCGTAAAGGGTTACGTCGATGCAAGTTTTGACACTGATCCGGATGACTCTAAGTCTCAAACCGGATACGTATATATTCTCAACGGGGGAGCGGTAAGCTGGTGCAGTTCCAAGCAGAGCGTGGTAGCTGATTCTACATGTGAAGCGGAGTATATAGCTGCCTCGGAGGCGGCAAAGGAAGGTGTCTGGATGAAGGAGTTCATGACAGATCTTGGAGTTGTGCCTAGTGCACTGAACCCAATGACTCTGTTCTGTGACAACACTGGTGCCATTGCTCTAGCCAAGGAACCAAGGTTTCACAAGAGGACCAGACACATAAAGCGACGCTTCAATTCCATCCGTGATTCAGTCAAGGAGGAGGACATAAACATTTGCAAAGTACACACGGATTTGAATGTTGCAGATCCGTTGACTAAGCCTCTTCCACGGGCTAAGCACGATCAACACCAAGACTCTATGGGTGTTAGATTCATTACCTTGTAATACTAGATTATTGACTCTAGTGCAAGTGGGAGACTGTTGGAAATATGCCCTAGAGGCAATAATAAAAGAGTTATTATTATATTTCCTTGTTCATGATAATCGTTTATTATCCATGCTATAACTGTATTGATTGGAAACTCAAATACACGTGTGGATGAATAGACAGACTTTGTGTCCCTAGTGAGCCTCTACAGGACTAGCTCGTTGATCAAAGATGACCGCGGTTTCCAGGTCATAGACATGAGTTGTCATTTGATAACGGGATCACATCATTAGGAGAATGATGTGATGGACGAGACCCAAACGTAAACATAGCTTTTGATCGTGTCAGTTATCGCTATAGTTTTCTGCATGTCAAGTATAAGTTCCTATGACCATGAGATCGTGTAACTCACTGACACCGTAGGAGTGCTTTGTGTGTGCCAAACGTCACAACGTAACTGGGTGACTATAAAGGTACTCTACAGGTATCTCCGAAGGTGTCTGTTGAGTTGACATGGATCGAGACTGGGATTTGTCACTCCGTATGACGGAGAGGTATCTCCGGGCCCACTCGGTAATACGTCATCTCAATGAGCTCAAAGTGACTAAGTAGTTGGTCACGGGATTATGTATTACGGTAACGAGTAAAGAGACTTGCCGGTAACGAGATTGAACTAGGTATAGAGATACCGACGATCGAATCTCGGGCAAGTAACATACCGACGAGACAAAGGGAACTGTATACGGGATTGCCTGAATCCTTGACATCGTGGTTCATTCGATGAGATCATCGAGAAACATGTGGGAACCAATATGGGTATCCAGATCCCGCTATTGGTTATTGACCTGGGAGTGTCTCGGTCATGTCTACATGGTTTCCGAACCCGCAGGGTCTACACACTTAACGTTCGGTGACGCTAGGGTTGTTAGAGAGAAAAGTGTATGGTTACCGAAGGTTGTTCGGAGTCCCGGATGAGATCCCGGACATGACGAGGGTCTCCGGAATGGTCCGGAGACGAAGATTGATATATAGGATGAAAGGTTTCGGAGACCGGAAGTGTTCCGGGGAGCATCGGGAAATCGGCGGAGTACCGGAAAGGGTTTCGGGGGGTCCGGAAGTAGTTCTGGGCCTAATGGGCCACAAGGGGGAACACCACAGCCCTCAGGGGGCTGTGCGCCCCCCCTGGGCCCTCTCCTCATGCGGCTAAGGGGGTGGGACCCCCTAGGGCAGCCGCACCCCTTTGGAGTGGGGGGCAAGGCACCTAGGGGGGAAACCCTAGGGCCTGGCCCTTGGCCGCCGCCCCCCCTGCCTTGGCCGCCGCCCCCTCCCCTTGCCCTGGCCGCCGGCCCCTAGGGGAAACCCTAGGGCGCCCCTCACCTCTCCACCCCCCCTATATATAGTGAGGCAAAGGGAGGGCAGCAAACACAAGTTCGTGCCTCGGTGCTGCCCTCCCTCTCCCGTAACATCTTCTTCTCCCGCGGTGCTTAGGCGAAGCCCTGCCGGAGTTCTTCTCCACCATCACCACCACGCCGTCGTGCTGCCGGTTCTCCATCAACCTCTCCTCCACCCCTTGCTGGATCAAGAAGGAGGAGACGTCCCCGAGCCGTACGTGTGAAGAACGCGGAGGCACCGTTGCTTCGGTGCTTGGATCTTCAGCGATCTGAATCGCGGCGAGTACGACTCCATCAACCGCGTTCTTAACGCTTCCGCTTAGCGATCTACAAGGGTATGTGGATCCTACTCTCCCCTCGTAGTTGCATCTACTAGATTGATCTTGGTGAACGTAGAGAAATTTTTTTTGTTTTCCATGCAACGTTCCCCAACAGAATAAACATAGATGTATCCACTGTAGAAGGCACAAAACCATGCGCATGAAGAGCAGCTCCAAGACGTGCATGCTACACACGAGGGGCCTACTTCAGACCATAGAGAGCTTTGACAAGATGACACAAATAATGTGGCTAATCAGGATCAACAAACCCTGGCGGCTGACGCATATAAACCTCTTCTTCCAGAACTCCATGGAGAAAAGCATTATGAACGTCAAGTTGTCGGAGCGACCATCCTCGAGTAACAGCCAAGGAAAGAAGAACACGAATAGTAGTTGGTTTAATAACAGGACTGAACGTGTCTTCATAATCAATGCCATACCGTTGTTTGAATCCCTTTGCAACCAGGCGTGCCTTGTACCTCTCAATGGAGCCATCAGCGTGTTTCTTCACCTTGAATACCCATTTAGAATCAATGATATTGACACTAGATGGAGGTGGAACCAGACGCCAAGTGTGTTTTTTCTGAAGAGCATGGATCTCCTGTTCCATCGCAGCATGCCAGTGAGGAATGCGAAGCGCTGCCTGAAAGTGTCGTGGTTCAGTCGTAGGATCAGCTTCAGCATGCACCACACAGGCCGCAAGCCATGCGATAGTCCCGTCAGTGCGCTTCTTCGGTTGAAAGATGCCACTCTTGTTGCGAGTATGAGGGCGCAAGATGACATGCGTAGGTGGCGATGGAGCTGTCACCACAGGGGAGCTACTGTCCACGAGTGGTGAGGAGGACACGCCTGTAGGCGAGTCAACGAGCGCATCTGACGACACGGTCAAATGCAGCACCGGGCCTGGAGTGGTTGACGAAGATCGGCCAGGCGTGGTCGGCGACAACGGACCAGGCGACACGGGCGCACCGAGCGACATGGGCACTCCAGTGAACCCACATGCATGGGGGCATGCACGCATCCTCGATCGGTGAGGCCGCCGGCCCAGGGGGCCGAGCCGCGGGGTCAGCTGACCCATGTGACTGTGAGGCCGCATGCCCAAGTGACGAGGCCACGGGGGTAGCCAGCCCAGGCGACGCGGGCATGCGCGCGTGATCAACGTCGACGGCAGCCGTCGGAGCAGCAGGAGCAGCCGACATAGCACCAGCTGGCGTAGGTGGTGCATCGTCATCATCAAGAAGCTCCAGTCGGGCACCTCGTCCAGTCCCTGCACCGTGGTTAGGCAATAACAGAGGAGAATATGCATCATCCACAAATTGATCAGGCAAAAACGGAAACGAGTGCAACTCGGCGACGGGAGTATCAGTGGGCGATGTGAGCGTCGAAAAAGGGAAGACAGTCTCATCAAACACAACATCACGGGAAATGTAAACACGGTTTGATGGAATGTGGAGACACTTGTAACCTTTGTGGAGAGGACTGTACCCAAGGAACACACATTTTTTCGACCGATATTCAAGTTTATGCTTATTGTACGGGCGAAGATGTGGCCAACACGCACAACCGAACACTTTGAGAAAGGAGTAATCTGGAGTGTCATGAAGCAACACTTCTAGAGGAGACTTCATGTGAAGAAGTCGTGTGGGAATCCTTTTTATCAAAAAACAAGCAGTAACAAAGGCATCGCTCCAGAACCGAAACGGAGCAGAGGCATGTGCAAGAAGTGTTAGACCAGTTTCAAATATATGACGGTGTTTACGCTTAGCTGCACCGTTCTGTTGATGTCTATGAGGACAAGACACATGATGTGAGATGCCAAGCTTCTGAAAGAAGGTGTTAAGATTACGGTATTCACCCCCCAATCAGACTGAACATGGATAATTTTGTGCTTCAGCAACCGTTCAACATGTGCTTGAAATTGCATGAAAACATGAAACACATCAGATTTGCGCTTAATAAGATAGATCCAAGTAAAGCGACTGAAAGCATCTATGAAACTGACATAATAGTTGTGCCCACTAACAGAAGTTTGGGCATAGCCCCACACATCGGAAAACACAAGTTCAAGAGGAGCTTGGACAACACGACTTGATACAAAACAGGGCAACTGATGACTCTTGCCCTGTTGACAGGCATCACATACTAGAAACTCCTTATTACTTGACTCAACAGGAAGACGATGATGACGAAGCACATGGCGCACAATGGAAGTGGCAGGGTGGCCATGGCGAGAATGCCACTGCGACGATGACACCCGCATGCCACTGAACACTTGAGACACTCGTGGCACGTCAAGCTCATATAAGCCATCGCGAGCTCGACCACTAAGAATGTCCCTCGTGTCCCAGTCCTTAACAAAAAAATGAAAAGGGTGAAACTCAACAAACAGATTGTTGTCACGAGTTAATTTGGGAACCGAGAGTAAACTACGAGTGACTGAAGGAACACGAAGGAATCAAGGAGACGCAAGGTTTTAGTGGTACGGGAAAGAAGATATGCCTGACACACATGTGAGATGGGCATACCTGATCCATTGGCAGTGCGGACCTGATCATGACCTGTGTAGGGCTGGCGAGTGGCCAACTTGTCAAGCTGGCTCGTCAAATGGTCCATGGCACCTGTGTCCATGTACCAGGCATGATCCACAGAATATGAAGGAGTGAATCCGGGCTCCTGTGTAGCGAGAGCAACTTGCTTCTTGTTACCCTTCCCATTGTTCCCAATGCCAAGGAAATCACGTTTAAAACGACGATGACACCGAGACGCCAGGTGCCCCTCGATGCCGCAAAGCTGACACTCAATCCCGCCACCACACGCCTCGCAGTGAAGCCGCTTGCGACCAGCCGTTGGAGGAGCTGGAGCGGGCGGACGGGGCTGGTTGCCCGTGGAAGGTGGCGGTTTCTGCTTGGCACCACGGGCACCCCCGCGAAGAGCAACGTTCGCAGAAGGGCTCTCCGTGTAGACTCCGACAGAGTGGCGAGCAGCGAGCCACTGTTCCGTGTTCAGGAGGCGGGCGTAGAGGTCACGGGGTGGCATCGGCGTGTCATGTCCATTGACGTTTTCCACAAGAGAGTCATAATCCTCGTCAAGTCCATTGAGAATGAATGAAGTAAACTCCTCATCACGGAGCGGCTTCCCAATTGAGGACAGTGTATCAGCCAAACTTTTGGCTTTGTTGAAGAAGGCCGTGACAGAGAGATCATTCTTCTTGACCTCACCCAGCTGGTTGCGAATGGCAGACGAACGTGCCACCGACTGCGAGGAGAAGCTGGAGTCAAGCGTGGTCCATGCATCCCTTGACGTTGCGGAAAAGACTACCATGCCATCCACGGATGGAGTGAGCGAAGACTGAATAGCACCCAAGATGGCTTGATCTTGAGCAGTCCACCGACGATGAGCAGGGTTGGGGACCATGACAGAGACACCATGGGGCGAGGGTACCGGAACCATAGCCGGAGGGCACAACAGGGAGCCATCAACATATCCCTCAAGGTAGTGGCTACGCATCAGCGGCAACACTTGAGCACGCCACATGAGCTAGTTATTAGCAGAGAGCTTCACCATCACCAGATGAGCAAAGTAAAATGGCCCTGGTTCGGCCATCGGCACGGAGAGCAGCATATCAGGCGGCGGGACGGCACTGTACGACTAGTGCATCGGCCGACGGGTGTTGGTGATGACCGTAAGGCGCCAATGGTTGCCCACCAGACAGGAGCGCAGGAGGAGCGGCGTACGTCGGGGTGGCAGCGTACAACACATACGATGCCGTTGACGGCGCGATGTACGGCATGGGGTACGGGCCACCATACGGCGCCTGGATGTGAGAGCCATAGGGCCCCGAGGCCAGGAGGGCATCGGGGTACTGGGCCGTAGCTGGAGGGCCACCGTGGACCGCCTGCCCAGAGGCGCCGTAGGAGGCCGACGGTTCATGCGACGAGATCGGGTTGCCCGCGATCGGATGCATGGCAGGCGACCGAGGCGGCGGCGGCACGACAAAAGATCGATGCGGCGCTGGAGGTTGCGATCCCGCCGCAGCAGATCGGGCCCAAGCGAGCGGGGGCGACGCCAGGAACGGCGACTCCATCGCCAGAGTGGAGAGAGGCGGCGCGGCGGCGGGGGTCGGCGCAACGGCAGCAGAGGAGGCGGAAGCGTGACGCGGATCGAACGCGTTGTCTGATACCATGTTAGACGTATTAGGGTTTGGAACAATGCTCGATACCCTTGGTGGGTATGGCTGTCATATATTTATAAGAGGGAACTGTACAAATACAAGTTGTGTTACAACACGTATATCTAATATATACTTAGTCTAACATATATAATGCCAAACTGCGGTGGCACTGGACAAATATGTTTGCCAAGTTCTCTGACTTGAGAAGGATCAGTTTCGAGATTAGTCTCACTGGCAAAGCCATGGAAAATAAGTCAAGACTTGTCATGCAGGGTCATTCTTTTGTTAGGATGTGGATACTGAATATAAGGAAGCCAATTGAAACAAGGGGGGCACAAGTTTCATAAAACTGTATCGCCCTGAGAAATCCTCCATGGAGGTCTATGGGCTTAAACAGCCTAGCACAATTATGCATGCATGTTCCAGCAAATTCGCACACTCCGTTTCTTTTCTTATTTTTTTGGAAAAAAGAAAATGCTTAATTTGTGTGGCTTCATGTATATATAGGAGATCCAGAAGAAGGTCTCCTGGCATCCTTTTCTTGCCTGAGACCAAGATCATCGATGAGAGGCTAGATAAGTTCAGAATAAAACTTGGCTTCATGTATATGGTGGCTACTGGCTAGTGAGTAGTGACTGATAGTAAGAGTCGGGGAGGGGCAATGTTATGGAGGCGCGGAATAAGCTTGAGCTTAAGATGGAAGGGCAGGATGCATATTGATGTGGCTGTAATGGAGGAGGATGGTTTTAAATGTCGGCTGACATTTTCACGAGGTCATGTTTAATTACAAGTAAGGGGGTGTAGCCCGTAGTCACTCATGTATGCAAAAATTCCATGTTGTTTTATCTTTCCGTGGTCTCAAAGATCTCGGTTTCAAGGGCAACATTTTCATGTGGAGAAATAATAATTATCGCGTTAAAGGATATATCCGTGAAAGGCTTGATAGGGTTGTGGCTAATCATGCATGGTGTGCTCGTTTTCCAGGCTATAAAGTAGGCCGTGGACCTTGAGAGGGGGGATGCACCAATCCAAGAGCTTCAATCCTGTCAAACGGTTTGGAGGACAAGTGCAATGCACATGTGTTGAACGCCTCGGAGCTTGCGAAGGTGTGGGAACCCGACACTGTTCAAGCTTGTTTAAAATCGGTGATGAATGAGTTAGATGAATGGAGCCGAAACAACCTCGGGGATCTTGCAAAAAGGATGTAAAAACTGAAGTTCCATCTCGAGGATTGCAGAAGAGTGGGGTTGAGCCAATCCTTAGTCCACCATGAGCAAGTCCTCCGTTTCAAGCTTCAACGTTTGGAGGAACAACATGATCTCATGTATAGGCAGCGTGCTCATGTGAGTTGGCTCACATAGGGGTACCGCAATACATTTTTTTTCAAGCATACGCTAGTGAACGGAAGCGGATGAACACCATTAAAAAGCTGAAAAAGGAGGATGGAGAGGCGGTGGAATGAGAGGAGGGCTTGAGGCCCTTTTTACTAACTATTTTCATCCTTATTTACCCCCGTGACAGGTTTTTCTTATGATGATTTCATCAACATTATTAATCCAAAGGTCACACTCAAATTAAAGAGTTTCTGATGGAGGAGGTCACCAGAGGGGAGGTAAAACTGGCTATTGACAACTCAAGGCGCCTAAAGCAGATGGCATGATTGGGATCTTTCATAAGAAGTAGTGGGACCTTGTTGGTGAGAGCGTGGTACAAGAGGTACTACACGTGTTACAAGGCGGCATCATACGAGAGGGAAGTCGGTAATCTAGAGAAGCTAAAAGACTTAAGGCCGATTAGCCTTTGCAACATTCTGACAGGTGGAGCTCGAAACTTGATGACGTGGCATAACAGCCAAGTCAAACACTCGTTGAAGCCCGAGCACACGAGGGTGTGCTCCTGGAACGCGGAGAAAAGGGTGCGACAGCTGGAGCTGGTTCGAAAGCACGTGGATTCCACCATGAACACCGCGCGGCGCCGAAGCTTCAACTAGATGACGGCCTCCGTGGCCGGGATAAAAGTGGCCAAAAATAGGTGCACGCGCTGGTGCTTGCACACCCGGACGAGCGGCTGTTCGAAAACAGGTTGTGGCATCATGAGTGTGTCACCTGGCTTACAGAGGGAAGCAAGAAGACAACCGGGAGCGAGAGTTTAAAGAAACAAAACTCTATATGCCGGCCCGGAAGCACACCGCCGCCATCGTTTGCCTTCCTCTAGTAAGGCCGTCAGCACTGGTGTACTGCGCGTGCGCTCAAGCTGTTCGTGAAAATGACAAAAAGAAAAAGGTTAAAAGGGACCCTAAGGCCATCCGCCCCAGCCGTTATGCCAGGTCATCAAGTTTCAAGCCCCACCTATCAGAAAAGTGATCAAATGGGGCAAATCCCCCTATCAGTGTTTTTCCAAGAAGTTAGGCAACCTATGGTGATTTTTGCAAAAACAAATGGTAGCTTCTGCAAACTTTACGACAACAATTAGATCCTATCCAAGGAAAGACGCCATAGGAGATTGTAGATCTCGCCATGCGTAACGACAATGTTTACGTTATTAGTTTCAAGAACGCGGTGAAAGCCTGGTTCGCCTTCCCCGACTTCAAACGTCTGATCAAGGACTCGATGCCACTCCCAAGGCACACGACTATGACACGCTCCTCGGCCACCATGAGAACTTGAACGATCTCGACGTCAATTAGGATGCCGTCCTCCACAACTTCCGCTTCTTGTCAATGTGCAAGCCCCGTCCTGACACGACATATGACACCAAGCTCGACATCAACTTGGTGAGGTCATACGTTGTGGTCGAAGAGGCTGGCGAGATCAAGATTATAGACGACACAATGGTGAATAGTGGGAGAGCTAGTGAAGGATCTTAGGGGGGCACAAGAAAATATGGATATTTTAAGAGGTCAAATGATTTCACTCTACTTAATTTAAGCATGTACACTTTTTTTTCCTACATTACCAATTAAGCTAAGGTTGGGGGCGGTGCCCCCCTCCAGGAGTACATGTAGCTCCACCACTGGCGGTGAAGGCGATGGACGAGCAAGGCCCGAGCCAGATCACCAAACAACAGACGAAGCTCATCGTCCTTTGGGCCGTCATGTCCCAGGCCCTGCTTAAGTGGCATAAGGAAAATATATCAAACCCAGAAAAAAAAGAGAAAGTAGCCGAAGCAGGTATCGAGGGCGCGCAAGATGCCATTAACGCACTCAAGATTATCGTCGGACCCATGAAGGGAAAACTGGAGGCCGAGGAAGGTAATGTGGAACAGGAAGATTAAGCCAATCACATGGCTCCTGAAGATCAATAGCTTGAGAAGGCTAAGAAAGAGAAGGCGGATTCCGAGTTAGAAAAGAAGAGCCCCAAAATACAGAAAATTATTGGGCTGACTAATTATGTACTCCCTCCATCCCGAAATAGTTGATTCAGATTTGTCTAGATGCAAACATGATTTAGTGCTAGATACATTCCTATCTAGACAAATCTAAGACCGACTAATTTGAGATGGAGGTAATACCTATTATGATGTATGCATGCCTGACTCATAAATAAACAAATGCAAGTGTTAATTTGTGAATGTGGAAAAACTTGGTTATTTTTATGCCTCTTTATGCTTAAGCATTGTGAAATTTCATACTATATACCATGTCCTCAAAATGAATATATCTAGACGTATTACGCAATCATGCGGCCCGAACCTAGGTAAATTGCAGTGTTGATTGTGCATATCTCAGTAGTGTAGGTCTGTGCCTTCGTGCCCCATCCATGAACTACCAGAAGGATGTGATCCGTCCACTTTGTCACATGCGTGTTCTGCACACACCACCAGACACTCGGTGATAGAGTGTGAAGATGGTTGTTTCGGTGTTTCTTTTCGGTGGATTTGAGTCGTAGGAAAACCATACTATTAAGAGGACGTCTGATTCGGAAAGGTTTGGGTGGAATCAACACATATACAACCCCATATGCATCAACATACCCTTCCCGGAACATGAAGGATTTATCTGCTTGGGCAATTTGACAGCACCTAGGCAGTAGTACCCTTCAGTGGTACTGACGCAGGCGAGTGCTGCTTGGACTATTGCTTGCTTTCAAGCTTCTGTTCTCTTAGTTTATTTGGTGGAAGTAGAGCGGTAGTAGCTAGAATGGTAGTACCGCTCGAGCGGTATTTCCACGCTAATACTACCCCACCTCTGTTGAAGGCAAACATGATCATAAACTCACAATTCATCAGATCCCAACAAACACACCACAAAAACTCACTACATCAAATAGATCTCTAAGAGACCATTATATTGAGATACAAAGAGAGAAGAAGCCATCTAGCTACTGCCTACAGACCCGTAGGTGTGTGGTAAACTACTCACGCATCATCGGAGAGGCACCAATTAGGATGATGAACCCCTCCATGATCGTGTTCCCCTTCGGCGGAGTACCTGAAAAGGACTCTAGATTGGATCTGGTGGTTCTGGAACTTGGCTGGAACAAAATTTCATCGACTCCCCTAGGGTTTCTGGAATATTGGAGTATTTGTAGAGCGAAGAGGCGGTGCGGGAGGCCACCGAGGTGGGCACAACCCACGTGGGCGCGCATGGGGGGCCCAGGCGTGCCCTGGTGGGTTGTTCCCCCCTTGGGGCATGATACTTCTCCAACGTATCTATAATTTTTTATTGTTCCATGTTGTTATATTATCATTCTTGGATGTTTTACAATCATTTTATAACCATTTTATATCATTTTTTGGTACTAACCTATTGACATAGTGCCAAGTCCGAGTTGCTGTTTTATGCATGTTTTTTACATCGCAGGAAATCAATATCAAACGGAGCCCAAACACCGCGAAACTTTTTGGAGAAGTTTTACGGGCCAGAAGACACCTGATGGGCCAAGGCAGTACTTGGGGAGTGCCCCGAGGGGGGCACAACCCACCAGGGCGCGTCAGGCCCCCTGGCGCGCCCGGGTGGGTTGTGCCCACCTCGGTGGCCTCTCGCACCGCCTCTTTGCTCTATAAATACCACAATATTCCAAGAACCCTAAGGGAGTGGACGGAATATTCATCCAGCCACCCCAGAGTCCAGAAACACCAAATCCAATCTAGATACCATCACGAAGGGGTTCACCACTTCCATTGGTGCCTCTCCGATGATGCGTGAGTAGTTCCTTGTAGACCTACGGGTCCGTAGTTAGTATCTAGATAGCTTGCTCTCTCTCTCTTTTGATTATCAATATAATGGTCTCTTGGAGATACATATGGCGTAACTCTTTTTGCGGTGTGTTTGTTGGGATCCGATGAACTTTGAGTTTATGATCAGATCTATCTTTTTATATCCATGAAAGTTATTTGAGTTTCTTTGATCTCTTATAGCCTCGTATTTCTTCTCTGATATTGGGTTTTGTTTGTCCAACTTGATATCTTTATCTTGCAATGGGAAGAGGTGCCCGGTAGTGGGTTCGATCTTACGGTGCTTCATCCCGGTGACAGAAGGGGAACCGACACATACGTATCATTGCCACTAAGGATAAAACGATGAGATCCATATGTAACGCCACAGATAAATGGATCTTGTCTACATCATGTCATCGTTCTTAATGCATTACTCCATTTTCCCATGAACTTAATACACTAGATGCATGCTGGATAGCGGTCGATGTGTGGAGTAATAGTAGTAGATGCAGGCAGGAGTCGGTCTACTAATCTTGGACGTGATGCCTATGTTCATGATCATCCCTAGATATTCTCATAACTATGCGCTTTTCTATCAATTGCTTGGCAGTAATTTGTTCACCCACCATAATATATGCTATTATGAGAGAAGCCACTAGTGAAACCTATGGCCCCCGGGTCTACTTTACATCATATAAGTTTCCGATCTACAATTCTAGTTTACTGTTTATTTTGCAATCTTTATTTTCCAATTTATACAACAAAAATACCAAAAATACTTATCTTATTATCTTTATCAGATCTCACTTTTGCAAGTGGCCGTGAAGGGATTGAAAACCCCTTTATCGCGTTGGTTTCAAGGTTCTTGATTGTTTGTGCAAGTACTAGGTGACTTTCGTGTAGTCTCCTACTGGATGGATGCCTTGGTTCTCAAAAACTAAGGGAGATACCTACGCTACTTTGTTGCATCACCCTTTCCTCTTCAAGGGAAAACCAACGCATGCTCAAGAGGTAGTAAGAAGGATTTCTGGCGCCGTTGCCGGGGAGATCTACGCTCAAGTCAAGACATACCAAGTACCCATCACAAACTCTTCTCCCTCGCATTACAGTATTTGCCATTTGCCTCTCGTTTTCCTCTCCCCCACTTCACCTTTGCCGTTTTATTCGCCCTTTTTCTGTTCGCCTCTTTTTCGTTCGCTTGCTTCTTGCGTGTCCGTGTGTTAGATCGTTTGTTTTGCCCACATGACAAGTCCTTTATCCCTTCCTTTGTCTCCCGAGTTTGAAGTTCTGCACTTCAAACAAAGACAAGGAGAAAACTTTAAATAAGCTTGGTATATGATGATGGAATCTTATCGTAATTGCACCCTAGAGGTAAATTTTAAAATTTTACTTCACAATTTTTATGTTGGGTTAAATATGTCCCATAGACAACTCTTGGATTTCTCTGCCAAAGGAAATTTTATCGAAATTGATCCCAGTATTGCGTATGAAATTACAGAGGGAATAGTAGGAATACTACCCATGCAAAAGGGATCACATCATACTTAGGAAGAGACACAAGTTTTTGAGAAAATTTGCGAAGTAACAAAAATCTTACAAAAGTCTCTCGAACCTCTCAAAAGTGTTAGTGGAAACCTTCACCGCCTGAATATGTTGATCACCCTTTGCAATAAGCGGTTGGATTCTTTAGGTCCAAAAATTTCCGAATATGAAGGGAAATGCAAAGAACCTCCCGGATTCAAGCATGACTCCGCTAAAAAGATAAAAACCAAAGATGACAATACCTATATATATTCTTGTTTTTATGCCTAGCTAGGGGTGTTAAACGATAGCGCTTGTTGGGAGGCAACCCAATTTTATTTTCTTTGCTTTTTGCTTCTGTTTAGTAATAAATAATTCATCTAGCTTATGTTTAGATGTGGTTTTATGTTTTAATTAGTGTTTGCGCCAAGTAGAACCTTTGGGAAGACTTGGGTGAAGTCTTTGCAATCTTGCTGTAAAAAACAGAAACTTTTGCGCTCACGAGATTAGCTGTCATTTTTTAATGGAGAGTGCTTTTAGGTTGATTCTATTTGAAGATAATTAATAGACAAATTCCACATGTCCACCAATTTATTACAGAATTTTTAGAGTTACAGATGTATTCGAAAGTTACAGATTACTACAGACTGTTCTGTTTTTGACAAATTCTGTTTTTTGTGTGTTGTTTGCTTATTTTGATGAATCTATGGCTAGTATCGGGGGTTATGAATCATAGATAAGTTGGAATACAAACACCAATATAAATAAAGAATGAGTTCATTACAGTACCTTAAAGTGGTGATTTGTTTTCTTATACTAATGGAGCTCATGAGACTTTCTGTTGAGTTTTGTGTTGTGAAGTTTTCAAGTTTTTGGTTGAAGAATTGATGGATTTGGGAATAAGGAGTGGCAAGAGCCTAAGCTTGGGGATACCCAAGGCACCCAAGGTAAAATTCAAGGACAACCAAAAGCCTAAGCTTGGGGATGCCTCAGGAAGGCATCCCCTCTTTCGTCTTCGTCTATCGGTAACTTTACTTGAGGCTATATTTTTCTTCACCACATGATATGTGTTTTGCTTGGAGCATCTTGTATGATTTGAGTATTTGATTTTTAGTTTACCACAATCATCCTTGCCGTACACACCTTTTGGGAGAGACACACATGAATCGGAATTTATTAGAATACTCTATGTGGTTCACTTATATCTTTTAGAGCACGGTGGTGGTTTTATTTTATAGAAATTATTGATCTCTCATGCTTCACTTATATTATTTTAAGAGTCTTTTAGAACAGCATGGTAATTTTCTTTGGCTATAAAATTAGTCCGAATATGATAGGCATCCAAGATGGGTGAAATAAAAACTTCCATATATAGTGCATTGAATACTATTAGAAGTCAAATACTTGATGATTGTTTTGAGATATGAAGATGGTGATATTAGAGTTGTGATAGTTGAGTAATTGTGAATTTTAGAAATACTTGTGTTAAGGTTTGGATGTCCCGTAGCATGCACGTATGGTAACCGTTGTGCAACAAATTTGAAGCATGAGGTATTTCTTTGATTGTCTTCCATTGTGTGGAGGTCGGGATCGCGCGATGGTTAACTCCTACCAACCCTTCCCCTAACATGTGTGTAGTGCTTGGTTTTGATGACTTGTAGTTTTTTGCAATAAGTATGTGAGTTCTTTATGACTAATGTTGAGTCCATGGATTATACACACTCTCACCCTTCCACTATTGCTAGCCTCTCTAGTGCCGTGCAACTTTCGCCGGTACCATACACCCACCATATACCTTCCTCAAAATAGCCACCATACCTACCTATTATGGCATTTCCATTGCCATTCCGAGATATATTGCTATGCAACTTTCCACCGTTTCGTTTATTATGACACGCTTCATCATTGTCATATTGCCTTGCATGATCATGTAGTTGACATCGTATTTGTGGCAAGGCCACCATGCATAATTTTTCATACATGTCACTCTTGATTCATTGCACATCCCGGTACACCACCGGAGGCATTCATGTAGAGTCATATTTTGTTCTAAGTATCGAGTTGTAAAAGAAATAGAAGTGTGATGATCATCATTATTAGAGCATTGTCCCGTGTGAGAAAAAAAGAAAAAAAGAAAGGCCAAAAAAAGAGAAAGGCCAAAAAGAGAGAGAAAGAGTCTCCAAAAAAAGAGGAGTCTCCAAAAAATGAGAGAAAAAGAGAGAAGGGACAGTGCCACTATCCTTTTTCCACACTTGTGCTTCAAAGTAGCACCATGATCTTCATGATAGAGAGTCTCTTGTTTTGTCACTTTCATATACTAGTGGAAATTTTTCATTATAGAACTTGGCTTGTATATTCCAAGGATGGGCTTCCTCAAAATACCCTAGGTCTTCATGAGCAAGCAAGTTGGATGCACACCCACTTAGTTTCTTTTGTTGAGCTTTCATACATTTATAGCTCTAGTGCATCCGTTGCATGGCAATCCCTACTCACTCACATTGATATCTCTTGATGGGCATCTCCATAGCCCATTAATACGCCTAGTTGATGTGAGACTATCTTCCTCCTTTTTGTCTTCTCCACAACCGCCACTCTATTCCACCCATACTGATATGTCCATGCCTCACGCTCATGTATTGCGTGAAAGTTGAAAAAGTTTGAGAATACTAAAGTATGAAACAATTGCTTCGCTGAAACCGGGGTTGTGCATGATTTGAATATTTTGTGCGACAAAGATGGAGCATAGCCAAACTATATGATTTTGTAGGGATGAACTTTCTTTGGCCATGTTATTTTGAGAAGACATAATTGCTTAGTTAGTATGCTTGAAGTATTATTAGTTTTATGTCAATATTAAACTTTTGTCTTGAATCTTTTGGATCTGAAAATTCATGCCATAATAAAGAAAATTGCATTGATAAATATGTTAGGTAGCATTCCACATCAAAAATTCTGTTTTTATTATTTACCTACTCGAGGACGAGTAGGAATTAAGCTTGGGGATGCTGATACGTCTCCAATGTATCTATAATTTTTTATTGTTCGATGTTATTATATTATCTATTTTGGATGTTTAATGGGCTTTAATATACACTTTTATATTATTTTTGGGACTAACCTATTAACCGGAGGCCCAGTGCTAGTTGATGTTTTTTTTTGCCTATTTCAATGTTTCGCAGAAAAGGAATATCAAACGGAGTCCAAACGGAACGAAACGCAATTCAGGAGACTTGGAGTGGAAGTGAAGGAAGCAACAAGGTGGCCACGAGGCAGGAGGGCGCGCCTAGGGGGGTAGGCGTGCCCCACCTTCGTGGGCCCCTCGTAGCTCCACCGACCTACTTCGTTCGCCTATATATACTCTTATTGTCAGGCCCAAGATGCGATTCTATCTCGATCACTAGATAAAACTTGTGATTGAGCACAACCGCATTTCGGACGTTTAGCAAGGTGGATATCATTACATCGTATCATTACATAAATACATGGGGATACAACAATTCATACAAGTCACATGAATACAACAACATCAATACAAGGCATCTAACTACGGATGCAAACATGAAAAACACAACGACATCCATCTGCTATCCCAGGCTGCCAACCCGGAACCTAACCCAAGACGGACGATGAAGAAGAAGAAATAACTCCAGCACAAATACATCGCTCTCACGACAAGTCATCGGAAACCTGCACCTGCAACTGTTGTTGTAGTAATTGTGAGCCACGAGGACTCAGCAATCCCATAACCATGGGTATCAAGACTAGCAAAGCTTAAAGGGTAGGAAGAGGTTAAGTGGTGAGGTTGCAACAGTGGCTAAGCATAAGTATGGTGGCTAACTTACGAGTACAATAATAAGATGAGCATCTACGCAAATGGTCGCAAACTAGTAATGATCGCTAAAGATCCTAAACTACCTACGAGTCAAACATAACCCCACCGTGTTCTCTTCTCAAAGTGAAAAGAGACGGTCATGGTTACTCACGCGGTTCGTGTATTTTACTTCGGATCCTTTGTCAAGTTTTCTACAACCGGACATTAACAAAATCCAATCTGCCACATATCCGCGGGCACGGCTTCCGAAAGATTATAACCCTGCAGGGGTGTCCCAACTTAGCCCACCACAAGCTCTCATGATCAGCAGAGATAATAATAATATTACCCCTTATCTTAGGGACAACCCGATCAGACTCGGAATCCCGGTGCACAAGACATTTTGGCAATGGTAAAACAAGTCCAGCAAGACCTACCGGCGTGCCGACACCCTGATAGTAGCCGCGCGTATCTCATCTCAAGCCACGACCGGATGGGTGATCCTACGGGAGCCAGATACCTCGAGTTTCCCCGTGGCGGCCCCACATAACCCCCATTTGGGACCAACACCATCAGCACTGGCCCCCCTGTTATGTAGAAAAGAATCCTCGGGGACGCGACCCCCTATGCAATTTAATTAATTAATTAAGTTTTTATTATGTTGCAAAATAAAACCAATGTTGGGCCTTGCTGGAGGATTTTTATTCAAAGACGAACTGTCAAGGGGTTCCCATATACCCAACCGCGTTAGGGACGCAAAATCAAGGAACATAACACCGGTTTATCGGTTCTTAAGGCGGCATGAGTGGAACAAAACACCGAGCAAAAGGCTAAGCCTTCCACCCATTGCCAAGTATATAGGTGTGTTAATATATAAAAGATATATTGTGATATCCAACAACAAGTTCCAACATGGAGCAATCTTCATCTTCACCTGCAGCTAACAACGCTATAAGAGGGGCTGAGCAAGCGGGTAACATAGCCAAACAACGGTTTGCTGGGAAGGTGTCAAAGGTTAGAGGTTTCATGGCAACAAGGAGAGAGGCTGACAATAGATAGGTAACATGACATATAGCGGCATCATCGAGACAACTAGCATGGCAATGATAGTAAAGG
The DNA here is from genome assembly GCA_902687465.1 of Secale cereale. Taxonomy (NCBI): domain Eukaryota; kingdom Viridiplantae; phylum Streptophyta; class Magnoliopsida; order Poales; family Poaceae; genus Secale; species Secale cereale. The sequence goes on along the minus strand of LR738709.1, from coordinate 553,088,592 downwards.
TATCCAAGGTGATGGTCATCTTGCCTGAGATCCTGCAAGGAAGAAGACGAGTCCATGAAGAAGACGAAGCCACGTAGATGACCCGAGAGTAGTCGAACGAATCCTCACGATCGCAACGAAACATGAACTAACGAGAAGAAGCAAACAACATGGTGAACACACCAACATAAACAAGACATGCTGCACAAGCAAGTATGATGCATGTCCGGTTTAATGACTCATGGCATGGCAAAGTGCACAAACAATACTACACGTTAAGTGGAGCTCAATATGCAACGAGTTGCATATTAACGGAAAACCACATTCAATTATTTAGTTCACTCTTGTTTATGTACCCAACAATATTAAATGTTGATTAACATGGCAAGGGGTGAAGTATAACTAAACTAACTATTTATGCAAGTTAAATGAGGCCGGAAACAACAAACAACAATTCCGGAAAAATCCCCATGTGCAATTATTGATCTTGGTACTGTTCTGCCTAATAACATATTTTATTGTTGTTAAACAGCAAAAGTAAGTGCACCAAGTTAATCTACACATTTTCCACCCCATTTACATATAAAGTTTATTAAAATTGGAGCTACGGTTATTTAGTTATGAATTAAATCATTTTAACATATTATTTTCACAAAAGTAAACAAACAACAAGTTTAAACATTTTAAACATGCATGGCAGCTGGATATTATTAATCTACACATAATTCTAAGCAATTTTCATATATAAAGTTTTTACATATGATGCATGGTTATTTAGTTATTAAATGCATGATCTAGAGGGACTAAATTACAAAGCTGTTTTCTGTGGATAATAGATAAAAACGTTTCGTGGACAAAAAAACACGAGTCAGGCTGAATTGCAGCATGCTGCAGCAGCCCAGGAAGATTTGGCCCAAGTGGTTGAGTGGCTGTGTGCAGGCAGAAGAAAAAAACATAAAAAACAGAGGAAAAAGGGGAGAGCTGGGTTTCGAACCCGAGAACTCCTGGTTTGGGCGTGGCAAGGGAACCAGCTAGGCTGCTGCATGTATTTTGCGATAGAATGGACTTGACACAACATAAACAGGATCAAATCTTGATCTGGGTGAAGAAAAAAAAACTGGTGAAGAGAAAAGGTGCAGTAGTGGGGATTTGATCCCTTGAACCTCTAGTATGGACCGAGCAGAGTTACCACTCCGACTGCATGTGTGCACGTGGTTAAATATAGGATTGGCCGTACTTGAAGAATGGCACATTGAGACCATGAAGAACACATAAAAGTGTTGGCCTTCTCTGTGCTCGGTATGGAGCCGTGGTTCAGAGAGAGGTGGGGCGTAGCGTGTTCTGCGGAGGTGCAGTCGTGCGTGTGTAGAGCAGAAAAGCAGTCAAAAATACAGAAAAAGGGGGACGCCTGGGATATGATCCCCAGATCCCTTGGATATGTGTGAGCGCACTGACCAGCTAGCCTAGTGGTGGGTTGCTGTAAACATAGGATCCTACAGAAGAAGAACTAGACACAAAACGTCCCAGACTTAGCCATGGAAGCACGGTGATCTCGCCGGCGTTGACATCGAGCAAGCGCGGCGACGACAGTGGTTGACAGGTGTCGGCAGGCGTGTGGAAAAAGGGACGTTGGTGCCCTGTGAGGTGAGATTGTGCAAGAGGCTTGGGTGCACGGCAAGACACGAGGACGAGCTCGAGGTCGCCTCAGTCATGGCGGCGGCAAGACGAAGTAGGGCCACGGCTCGCAATGGAGCGCGGCTGTGCTCATGTGCAGATGCATGTGCGTGGAGGTGTGCCAGCGAAGGTGCAGCATAGGGGCGGCATGTGTGCAGCGGACGCGTGTGCGTGTGGCTATGGCGGCCAGAGCTTTATCTCAACTGGACAACGTCTACGGGAGCATATCATACGGGATAGGAGGGCAAGAAGGAGCAGAGCATCACCGTGGAGGTGCTGTTGGAGTCGTATAGGGTCGACGGTGATCGGAGACAGCGGGAGGATGTGCTGATCGAGGCGGTGACATGTTCGGCTCCATGAAGAAGAGGAAGACGAAGGCGATGTAGTGGAGGCGACCTGGTACGGGGAAGACGCCTGAACGGACATAGTGGATGTCGAGGAAGAAGATGGACATGTCGAACACGACCGTGGTGGCCTCCGACCACGCAAGCAATGGCGAAGCTCCCGGTGGTGCTCTCTCTTTCTCTGTTCCTTCAGGAAGAAGAGGAAATAGAGGGGATGGGAAAGGGTTGGTGGCGGAAGGAGGGAAGGGAGATGTCTAGGGATGCAGGGGGCTCGTGGGGTAGGTTTTGTAGGAGCAGGGGTTGCTGTTCCGGCTGTCAAATCGGTTGGGCTGCTGAGGTGGAGCCCCTGGATGAGCTGCCGTACAGAGGAGGACGATGAACAGAGGAGGATCGGCGCATGTGGGCTTGGCTGGGCTGAAAGGTGCATGCAGGTGGGTTGGGGAGATGGGCTTCTGCTGCTGGAGCTGGGCTCTCCCTGTCCCTCTTATTCTTTCTTTTCACAATTTCCTCAAATAGAAAATAAGGGAGGAAAGCTTAGAGATAAAGGGAAGGCGTGAGAGAGATATGAGAATATAGCTGGAGTCCTTTCACTATGTACAATTTGAATAAATTTACTTGGCAATTTTTTTAGAGGTAAAAAAACAATCCAAGTTTGAATTAAATTCAAACTTGAGACATTTTTGAACCCAACCAAAACAACTCCAAAAAGGATGAAACTTGATAGAGAGGGATAAGGCATGGTTAAAAAATATTGGGAAAAGAATGAACATTTTTCTGGACAAGGAAAATGTCACTTGAATTAAATGATGAATTTGAAAGGAGTGAGCTAGTGATGGAGTTTGCAAAGAAGATGGTTGGGCAAGATGCAAACATAGAAGATGGAGGAAGGATATCACCACAAGGAGAAAACAAATAAATGCAACATACGAAAAGAAAATGCAATGCAAACAAAATGATCATGATGCAAGGAACATGGACATGGCAAGACACAACAAAAGATCATGGCAAACAAACAAGGATGACACAATGCACAATAATAAAAGATGAACATGATGCAAGAAGCAAAGTATGGCAATGGCATTCATCATGATCATGGTAACAACAGTGAATGACTAGCTGACACCTGGCGCACTGGTCTCGGGGTGTCACAACACTACCCTACTAACAAGAGATCTCGTCCCGAGAACTTAGGAACAAGATGGAAGAGGAAAGGAAGAAGGTGAAACCAAAGAACCTTGAGAGGTTGAGCCACTTGAAAGAAAGGATACAACGGAGATGAACGAAGTTGCAAAGACTTTGTTAGACAAGAGGAAGAAGGAATACGACGAGAATCAAGGAGGTTGAAAAGGCATGAAACTAGAGCTGAAGGAACAAGAATGAATTCGAAACCACTCCGGTTAATAAGAGATAGAAAGGAATAAGAACAAGAAAATTTAGATAGCACTCCGGTTGAATGTGAATGGAATAGGACATGAACCTGAGAAGAAGAAACGAAAACATGACGAAATGAACAATACAATGCCTCCGAAAGAATGGTAAAGAATGCAATGAAAAGAACGAAGAAGAAGATGACAACTTACACCACGAATGAATTAGAAAGCATCCTTAGAAGGAAGGATTGAACAGAGTTGTTGAGGATATCAACAACGAAAGAGTAAGCTTGGTTTGGAATTATTTAAACATCTCAAGAGTTGAGGTGAATTATGCTGCAATGAAAAGATGGATAGCTGAGGATGAAGAAAGAAATGCAAAACTCCAATTCAAAAGAATACGGAGAATTATTTGCGCTTCGAGACGCGAGAAGAAGAATACTTGAACTGCTCCAGAAGAATTTCCTGAATATTTGAGGAATGAATTAATCATGACGAACCACCACGAAGAACTTCGGTAACAAAAGGATGATGATAGAAGTGAAGGATGCAAGAATAAGAATAAAGCCTTGCGATGATTTAGTCGGGGTTCCGACGAGATAGCCGAGAAAACTTTGAACTCCGGAAGAAAAGATGACGACACTTGGAACTAGAATTTATTCATCAAGAATAAACCCTGAAGGAAGGGATTACTCAACTTGATAAAAATAGTAAGAATTATGTTATGCTTATCCTCCACCAATTACATTGATGAGAAGCAATGGATTTGCATACTACTTATTCGCGTTGAAAAACATTAAAGAGGGATATATCGCGAACTTGCAAAAATATTCATGAAACACCGGTAGGATTGGAATAAAAATGAATGGATTGATATGATAACACATGAAAATAACTCTTGAGCGAGCCACCGTAAGAATTGAAGTCGCGTGAAGAAAAGGAACGAATCACCGGGAATAATTAAAATCGAGTGATGAAAGGGGACAAACCATCGTAAAGAATTGAATTGAGTGAATACAAGAGGAATGAATCGTCGGGAAGAATAAAAAACTTGGGGAAAATTTAGATGCAAGAGAATGAAGAGATCGCAGACGGATTAAAGAATGCTTGAACAAAGCACCGGAAGAATATGGAGACGAACGAAGAGACATCAATGAAGAATATTTTGAGGACGAAGTTGAAAACTGAGAATGAAGAAATCTTTTGAAATGTTGGCCTTCGGAGGAACACAAAGAAAAGAATTCATGAAATACTCCGGATGGGTAAGAAATAATTTATGACAACCGAATAATTCAAGAGGATAACATGAAGCTAGAACCCTGCATCTTCACAAGAACGGACGAGATTTAGAGTGAAAATCTTCTTCGGTCTCCAAATGATGACGAGAAACACCACCAAAATTCTTTAGATACTCTGGAAGAATGAAAAGAAGAAAGTTTGAACCAACAATGAAAAGAATTTGCAAACGATCTTGGAGAAGGCACATGACGGATGGAATCCATTCTTACGTCACACTTGAAAAGAATTTCGGAACACTCCGGGAAATTAGAAGAGTCATGTAAGATCCTGGGAAAAGACCCGTGGATTATGAGATCACCAAAGAGAAACACCGTTGAAAAGGAGTATTCAAGTGAGAAATCATCCACCAGAACGATTAAAGACTCGAAGGGGTGACAACCTCGAATTAATTGTAATACAGACGAATCTCCTGAGATTTCTTTAGAACTCCGAAACAATTAAATGGCGAGAGGCGAACGAGCAAGAGGAAACATCTGAGCCGAGGGAAATGATAAAATCAACACCGGAAACTTGAATTGAAAACCACCGGAAAAAGAAAAGAGATGAAGAAGGACGAACTAGATGAGAACTCGCCAGTTGAAATGATTGAGGAAAGCATGCAAAGACTTCACACGAGTAGAACAAATACTCGATTAAGGACTCTGGCTCCGAGAAGCAAAAGGGTGGGAGGGTAGGAAAAAGAAAGACCACATCGGATGGGGAAAACAACGTCGGTTGGAAAGAACTGATGATTGACTTGCAAAAGGTGAAGATGATCAAATCAACTTGACGAGAATTGCACCAGAACAAAACGAACGAAAACTAACCGTGTGATCCTAATTTTTTTGAAGGGGAAGAGAAGTAATTCAAAACACCTACGTCAAGATTCCTCACCAGAGCGACGAAGGGGCTGAGGAGTAAAAATAATTCCTACTCTCCGATATAACTAGACTCCGAATTTTCTTCTTCTAGACTCGACAACGGCCAAACTACGATCAATCAAGGGGGCTCCTATGGTCGGCCGAGGCTCTGATACCAACTTGTCAGGCCCAAGATGCGATTCTATCTCGATCACTAGATAAAATTTGTGATTGAGGCACAACCGCATTTCGGGCGCTTAGCAAGATGGATATCATTACATCGTACCATTACAAAAATACGTGGGGATACAACAATTCATACAAGTCACATGAATACAACAACATCAATACAAGGCATCCAACTACGGATGCAAACATGAAAAACACAACGACATCCATCTGCTATCCCACGCTGCCGACCCGGAACCTAACCCAAGACTGACAAGGAAAAAGAAGAAAGAACTCCAGCACAAATACATCGCTCTCACGTCAAGTCATCGGAAACCTACACTTGCAACTGTTGTTGTAGTAACTGTGAGCCACGAGGACTCAGCAATCCCATAACCATGGGTATCAAGACTAGCAAAGCTTAAAGGGTAGGAAGAGGTTAAGTGGTGAGGTTACGGCAGCGGCTAAGCATAAGTATGGTGGCTAACTTACGAGTACAAGCATAAGATGAGCATCTACGCAAACAGTCGCAAACTAGTAATGATCGCTAAAGATCCTAAACTACCTACGAGTCAAACATAACCCCACTGTGTTCTCTTCTCAAAGTGAAAAGAGACGGTCATGGTTACTCACGCGGTTCGTGTATTTTACTTCGGATCCTCTGTCACGTTTTCTACAACCGGACATTAACAAAATCCAATCTGCCACATAACCACGGGCACGACTTTCGAAAGATTATAACCCTGCAGGGGTGTCCCAACTTAGCCCATCACAAGCTCTCACGATCAACAGATATAATAATAATAGTACCCCTTATCTTAGGGACAACCTGATCAGACTCGGAATCCCGGAGCACAAGACATTTTGGCAATGGTAAAACAAGTCCAGCAAGACCTCCCGGCATGTCGACACCCTGATAGTAGCCGTGCGTATCTCGTCTCAGGCCACGACCGGATGGATGATCCTACGGGAGCCAGATACCTCGAGTTTCCCCGTGGCGGCCCCGCATAACCCCCGTTTGGGACTAACACCATCAGCACTGGCCCCCCTGTTATGTAGAAAAGAATCCTCGGGGACAGGACCCCCTATGCAATTTAATTAATTAATTAAATTTTTATTATGTTGCAAAATAAAAACAATGTTGGGCCTTGCTGGAGGAGTTTTATTCAAAGACGAACTGTCAAGGGGTCCCCATATACCCAACCACGTCGGGGACGCAAAATCAAGGAACATAACACCGGTTTATCGGTTCCTAAGGTGGCATGAGTCGAACAAAACACCGAGCAAAAGGCTAAGCCTTCCACCCATTGCCAAGTATATAGGTGTGTTAATATATAAAAGATATATTGTGATATCCAACAACAAGTTCCAACATGGAGCAATCTTCATCTTCACCTGCAGCTAACAACGCTATAAGATGGGCTGAGCAAGCGGGTAACATAGCCAAACAACAGTTTGCTGGGAAGGTGTCAAAGGTTAAAGGTTTCATGGCAATAAGGAGAGAGGCTGACAATAGATAGGTAACGTGACATATAGCGGCATCATCGAGACAACTAGCATGGCAATGATAGTAAAGGTATCAAAGGTGATGGTCATCTTGCCTGAGATCCTGCAAGGAAGAAGACAAGTCCATGAAGAAGACGAAGCCACGTAGACGACCCGAGCGTAGTCGAACGAATCCTCACGATCGCAACGAAACGGGAACTAACGAGATGCAGTCGTGCGTGTGTAGAGCAGGAAAGCAGTAAAAAATACAGAAAAAGGGGGACACCTGGGATTTGATCCCCAGATCCCTTGGATGTGTGTGAGCGTGCTGACCAGCTGGCCTAGTGGTGGGTTGTTGTAAACATAGGATCCTACAGAAGAAGAACCAGACACAAAACGTCCCAGACCAAGCCATGGAAGCACGGTGATCTCGCCAGCGTTGACAGCGAGCAAGCGCGGCGATGACAGCGGTTGACAGGTGTCGGCGGGCGTGCGGAAAAAGGGACGTTGGTGCCCTGTGAGGTGAGATTATGCAAGAGGCTTGGATGCGTGGGAAGACACGAGGACGAGCTCGAGGTCGCCTTAGTCATGGCGGCGTCAAGACGAAGCAGGGCAACGACTGACAATCGAGCCCGGTTGTGCGCATGTGCAGATGCATGTGCATGGAGGTGTGCCAGCGGACGCGTGTGCGTGTGGCTATGGCGGCCAGAGCTTCAGCTCGGCTGGACAGCATCTACGGGAGCATATCATACGGGAGAGGAGGGCTAGAAGGAGCAGAGCGTCACCGTGGAGGTGCTGCTGGAGTCGTACATGGTCGACGGTGATCGGAGATGGCGGGAGGATGCCCTGATCGAGGCGGTGACGTGTTCGGCTCCGTGAAGAAGAGGAAGTAGTGGAAGATGAAGGCAACATAGTGGAGGCGACCTGGTATGGGGAAGACGCCTGAACGGACGTAGTGGACATCGAGGAAGAAGATGGACATGTCGAACACGACCGTGGTGGCCTCCGACCACACAAGCAACGGTGAAGCTCCCGGTGGTGCTCTCTCTTTCTCTGTTCCTTCAGGAAGAAGAGGAAACAAAGGGGAGGGGAAAGGATTTTAGGCGGAAGGAGGGAAGGGAGAAGTCTAGGGATGCAGGGGCGCTCATGGGGTAGGTTTTGTAGGAGCAGGGGCTGCTGTTCCGGCCATCAAATCGCTCAGGTTGCCGACGTGGAGCCCCTGGATGAGCCGCCATACAGAGGAGGACGATGAACAGAGGAGGATCGGCGCATGTGGGCTTGGCTGGGCTGAAGGTGCGTGTAGGTGGGTTGGGGAGATGGGCTTCTGCTACTGGAGGTGGGCTCTCCCTGTCCCTCTTATTCTTTCTTTTCCCAATTTCCTCAAATAGAAAATAAGGGAGGAAAGCTCAAAGATAAAGAGAAGGCGTGAGAGAGATATGAGAATATAGCTGGAGTCCTTGCACTATGTACAATTTGAATAAATTTACTTGGCAATTTTTTTAGAGGTAAAAAAATAATCCAAGTTTGAATTAAATTTAAACTTGAGACATTTTTGAACCCAACCAAAACAACTCCAAAAAGGATGAAACTTGATAGAGAGGTATAAGACATGGTTAAAAAATATTGGGAAAATAATGAACATTTTTCTGGACAAAGAAAATGTCACTTGAATTAAATGATGAATTTGAAAGGAGTGAGTTAGTGATGGAGTTTGCAAAGAAGATGGCTGGGCAAGATGCAAACATAGAAGATGGAGGAAGGATATCACCACAAGGAGAGAACAAATAAATGGAACATATGAAAATAAAATGCAATGCAAACAAAATGGTCATGGTGCAAGGAACATGGACATGGCAAGACACAACAAAAGATCATGGCAAACAAACAAGGATGGCACAATGCAAAATAATAAAAGATGAACATGATGCAAGAAGCAAAGTATGGCAATGGCATTCATCATGATCATGGCAACAACAGTGAATGACTGGCTGACACCTGGCGCACCGGTCTCGGGGTGTCCCACTTATACCCTGAAAACATCCAGGGGAGCCAAGAAACCACTTTTACACCGCCGCAACCTTCTGTACCCGTGAGATGCCATCTTGGGGCCTTTTCCGGCGCTCCACCGGAGGGGGATTCGATCATGGAGGGCTTCTACATAAACATAGCCCCTTCGATGACGTGTGAGTAGTTTACCACAAACCTTTGGGTCCATAGTTATTAGCTAGATGTCTTCTTCTCTCTCTTTGGTTCTCAACACAAAGGTCTCCTCGATGTTCTTAGAGATCTATTCGATGTAATTCTTTTTGCGGTGTGTTTGTCGAGATCCGATGAATTGTGGGTTTATGATCAAGATTATCTATGAAAAATATTTGGTTCTTCTCTGAATTCTTATATGCATGATTTAATATCTTTGCAAGTCTCTTCGAATTATCAGTTTGGTTTGGCCTACTAGATTGATCTTTCTTGCAATGGGAGAAGTGCTTAGCTTTGGGTTCAATCTTGCGGTGCTCGATCCTAGTGAAAGAAAGGGAACCGACACGTATTGTATTGTTGCCATCGAGGATAAAAAGATGGGGTTTATATCATATTTCTTGAGTTTATCCCTCTACATCATGTCATCTTGCTTAAGGCGTTATTTCGTTCTTATGAACTTAATACTCTAGATGCATGCTGGATAGCGGTCGATGTGTGGAGTAATAGTAGTAGATGCAGAATCATTTCGGTCTACTTGACACAGACGTGATGCCTATGTTCATGGTCATGCCTAGATATTCTCATAACTATGCGCTTTTTTTATCAATTGCTCGGCAGTAATTTGTTCACCCACCGTAATATATGCTATCATGAGACAAGCCACTAGTGAAACCTATGGTCCCCGGGTCTACTTTACATCATATCAATTTCCGATCTAAAATTCTAGCTTACTATTTATTTTGCAATCTTTATTTTCCAATCTATACAACAAAAATACCAAAAATACTTATCTTATTATCTTTATCAGATCTCACTTTTGCAAGTGGCCTGAAGGGATTGACAACCCACTTATCGCGTTGGTTGCAAGGTTCTTGATTGTTTGTGCATGTACTAGGCGACTTGCGTGTAGTCTCCTACTGGATTGATACCTTGGTTCTGAAAAACAGAGGGAAATACTTAAGCTACTTTGCTGCATCACCCTTTCCTCTTCAAGGGAAAACCAACGCATGCTCAAGAGGTAGCATTGCCCTCCTTTTGATGCTTTGAATGCTATGGGATGTTTGATGGGTTCCCCTTCTATTATTGTTAATGACACAACTCTTACTATTGAGCATGTTATGCAAAGGTTAGATGCTATTGAAAAGGGTATGCTCACTAAAGAACATATTGAAAATTTAGATACAAAGATGCATGAGCTTGCTAATAAATTTGGGGCTAAAGCGGGCAATGTTCTTAAAGTGCTAAAAGAGAAGGAACCCATAGTTAATGAAAGAATTGAAGAAAACCCTTCTAGGATTGATAAATTGGAAGAAATTCTTAGTAACTTGGGCACCACTATTTCCTCCGTTAGTTCTATTGAAAAAACTCTTGGAAAAAGACGTAAGAACAAAGGGGCTACTTCTAGTAATAGTAATGGGGATCTTAAAATGATTAGTATTCATCCCAACTTCATTGAAGTGATAAAAGACCCCCTTTACAAAAGCAAATTTCTTGATCTTATCCCTAGAAGTGTTTTGATTGAAGATTTATATGCCCAATATTTGAAGAATTGTGTGGTTGAGGAACTTGAAGACAAGGATGACAAAACTTAGATCCTTGCCTTACGCCTAATTAAGGGCGTAAAACGATAGCGCTTGTTGGAGGGCAACCCAATGAATAAAATTTATTTTTGCCTTTCGCTTTATGTTCTTGAGTGTTTACACAATTATGCTACTGGTATGATTGTGTTTTTTGTGATTTAATTAGTATTTGTGCCAAGTAGAACCGATAGGATCTTCTTGGGTGATAGTTGTTTGATCTTGCTGAAAAAGACAGAAACTTTGCGCTCACGAGAAAAATTCTCGTTTTTAATGGAAAAATGATTTTTAGTTGATTATTTTTGCAGAAGATTAATATACAAATTTCCCACGTGGCCCTATCTTTTTCAAGATTTTTAGAGTTCCAGAAGTTTTCGAAACATCCAGATTACTACAGACTGTTCTGTTTTTTGACAGATTCTATTTTCTTTGTGTTGTGTGCCTATTTTGATGGCTCTATGGTTTTCTTTGATGAGTTTTTGCCATAGAAAAGTTGGAATACAGTAGATATAGTACAAAAACAAAATATGAATTGGTTTGACACAGTACATATAGTCGTGATTTGCTTTCTTACACTAACGGATATCACGAAGGTTTTGTTGAAGTTTTATGTGATTGAAGTTTTCAAGTTTTGGGTTATCTTACGGTGGATGAAGGAAGGATGGAAGAGCCTAAGCTTGCGGATGCCCCGGCATCCCAAGCTATTATCCAAAAATGAGCAAACAACTCAGCTTGGGGATGCCCCCGAGTGGCATCCCCGCTTTCTTCCAACAATTATCAGTATTTCACTTGAGACAATATTTTTATTCGTCACATGATATGTGTTTTGCTTGGAGCGTCTTGTATGATATGAGTCTTTGCTTGTTTTATTTTGCTTTTTAAGTCATCAATCCTTGCTGAACACACCTATTTGAGAGAGCCAAAATTATGCCATGACTTGTTAGAATAGCTCTCTATGCCTCACTTAAATTTTTATGAGCTAGGACTTGCTCTAGTGCTTCACTTATATCTTTTGAGCACGGTGTGCTTAGTATTTTTTAAGAAATAATCTCTTGCTTCACTTAGATTTATTTGAGAGTTAGTAAAATTTTAAATAAATTCTCTCTTGCTTCACTAATATTATTTTGAGAGAATGACGAAAAATTATGCTCGTGATCTTCACTTATATTAGTTTGAGCTTATCAAAAGCAACACATGAAAATTAGTCCCAAAGTGATAGATATCCAAGAAGGATATAATAAAAACTTGCATGAAGATCATTGGACAAAATAAACATGATTCCTTGTAATAGTTTTGAGACATGATGATGTGATATGTGAGTTATGTTGATAAGTAATTGTGCTCTAGTAAGAATATTAGTGTTAAAGTTTGTGATTCCCTATGCAAGCACGAAAGTTAATAATTATGCAATGAAATTATATCCTACTTGTGGTGCATTATTTGGTGTTATTTATGCTTAATGTTCGCTTACGAGATTATTTGTTTCATGGTTGGTCGTTTCCCAGTCTTTTGCCAGCCTTCATTTTGCACTAAGTATGATCTCTACTTGTGCATCCAAAATCTCTTATCCCGGTTTTGCCACATGAGTCCACCATACCTACCTATATGCGGTATTTCCTTGCCATTCTAAGTAAATTTGTATGTGCCATCTCTAATTTTCAAAATAAATTTCCCTTTTGTGTGCTCGTACCGCTCACGAGGCTGTGAGGGGTGGCCAATATTTTCCATGCTAGATGTGTTATTCTCACGATGAGTGTTTATTCACTTGTCATTGCACGAGAGTACGTCAAATGTATTAGGGGCCCAATCCCGAAATGAAAAACAAATTTTCTTTATGTTGTCAAATAATTAATTCCTTGGAAAGTGTTGGTATGGAAGGCAACCGTGGATTCGATTAGCCATGACTTGTGAAAGTTTGGTGGAAAAGGAATAAACTTTATTTTCCGTTTGGGAACCACCTATGATATATCTAGCATGGAAAGTGTTGGGAACATCAAGCCATTCTCGTTGGTGGAAAAAGTATACCTCCCAAAAAAATATCTCTCAATTTAAGCTTTGAGCTCTGGCACCTCTACAAATCCTTACTTCCCTCTGTGAAGGGCCTTTCTTTTACTTATGCAATTTTTATTTTTGAATTTGAGTCTCCATCTTCTCTTACAAGCACCAACTAGGAAACACTATGATCATACTTGAGCATTGGGTGTAACTAATATGCGAGTGTGTTTCATGAATGGATCAATGGTTGAGCATAATGGGCTAGGGATAACTTATTTTAGCATTGATATTTTGAAAGACATGGTTGCTTGTTGATATGCTTGAGTATCTAAATTATTATGTTAAAACTAGACTATTGCTTTGAACCATATAAAAGTCCAAATGTTCATGCTATAAAGAAAAGAATATGATATGACATGATAGGCAGCATTCCACATCAAAAATTCTATTTTTATCACTTACCTACTCGACGACGAGCATGAGTTAAGCTTGGGGATGCTGATACGTCTCCAACGTATCTATAATTTTTTATTGTTCCATGTTGTTATATTATCATTCTTGGATGTTTTACAATCATTTTATATCATTTTTTGGTACTAACCTATTGACATAGTGCCAAGTGCTAGTTGCTGTTTTCTGCAAGTTTTTTACATCGCAGGAAATCAATATCAAACGGAGCCCAAACACCGCAAAACTTTTTGGAGAATTTTTATGGGCCAAAAGACACCTGATGGGCCAAGGCAGCACCTGGGGAGTGCCCCGAGGGGGGCACAACCCACCGGGGCGCGCCAGGCCTCCCTGGCGCGCCCAGGTGGGTTGTGGCCACCTCGGTGGCCTCCCGCACCACCTCTTTGCTCTATAAATACCACAATATTCCAGAAACCCTAGGGGAGTCGACGAAATATTCATCCAGCCGCCGCAGAGTCCAGAAACACCAGTTCCAATCTAGACACCATCACGGAGGGGTTCACCACTTCCGTTGGTGCCTCTACGATGATGCGTGAGTAGTTCCTTGATGACCTACGGGTCCGTAGTTAGTAGCTAGATGGCTTCATCTCTCTCTTTTGATTATCAATACAATGGTCTCTTGGAGATCCATATGATGTAACTCTTTTTGTAGTGTGTTTGTTGGGATCCGATAAACTTTGAGTTTATGGTCAGATCTATCTTTTTATATCCATGAAAGTTATTTGAGTTTCTCTGATCTCTTATATGCACGATCTCTTATAGCCTTGTATTTATTCTCCGATATTGGGTTTTGTTTAGCCAACTTGATCTCTTTATCTTGCAATGGGAAGAGGTGCCCGATAGTGGGTTCGATTTACGGTGCTTGATCCCAGTGATAGAAGGGGAACCGACACGTATGTATCGTTGCCACTAAGGATAAAATGACGGGATTCATATCTAACGCCATAGATAAACGGATCTTGTCTACATCATGTCATCGTTCTTAATGCATTACTCCATTTTTCCTTGAACTTAATACACTAGATGCATGCTGGATAGCGGTCGATGTGCGGAGTAATAGTAGCGGATGCAGGCAGGAGTCGGTCTACTAATCTTGGACGTGATGCATACGTATTGATCATTGCCTGGATATCGTCATGATTATTTGAAAGTCTATCAAGTGCCCAACAGTAATTTGTTCACCCACCGTTTGCTATTTTCTCGAGAGAATCCACTAGTGAAACCTACGACCCCCGGGTCTTCTTTCTCATATATTTGCCTTTGTGATCTATTTGCCTTTGCTTTTATTATCAGATCTACTAAACCAAAAACCCAAAAATACCTTGCTGTAATTTATCTTATTTATCAACCAATCTACCAATATTGTTACCTGAAAGGGATTGACAACCCCTTTAACACGTCGGGTTGCGAGGTGTTGTTATTTGTGTGCAGGTGTTGTTTACGTTGTGTTGCTTGGTTCTCCTACTGGTTCGATAACCTTGGTTTCACATCTGAGGGAAATACCTACCACCGCTGTGCTACATCATCTCTTCCTCTTTGGGGAAAAGCCGATGTAGCTTTAAGCGACATCAGGGCACCCCCCAGGTGCTTCTCTGGCCCATTGGATGTCTTCTGGTCCAAATAATCCACAAAAACTTTCGCTGCATTTGGACTCCGTTTGATATTGATTCTCTATGACGTAAAAAACAAGCAGAAAACTGCAACTGACACTTGGCACTATGTCAATAGGTTAGTCCCAAAAATGGTATAAAATGATTGTAAAATATCCAAGAATAATAATATAACAACATGGAACAATACAAAGTTATAGATACGTTGGAGACGTATCAACATCCCCAAACTCAATTCCTGCTCGTCCTTGAGTAGGTAAATGATAAAAATAATTTTTTTATGTCGAGTGCCGCCTATCATGTTCATCACATAGTCTTTTCTTTATAGCATGGACATTTGGACTTTTATATGGTTCAAAGCAATAGTCTAGTTTTGACATGAGGACTTTAATACTCAAGTATATCAACAAACAACCATGTCTTTCAAAATATCAATACTAAAGCAAGTTATCCCTAGCCCACCATGCTCAACCATTGATCCATTCATGCAACACATCCAAATATTAGCTACATCAAATGCTCAAGTGTGATAATAGTGCTCCATAGTTGGTGCTTTATAAGAGAAGATGGAGACACAAATAAAAATAAAAATTGCATAAAGTAAAAGATAGCCCCTTTACAGAGGGAAGTAGGGATTTGTAGAGGTGCCAGAGCTCAGAGCTTAAATTGAGAGATAAAGTTATTTTGGGTGGCATGTTTTCCTCGTCAACGAGATCGACTTAGAGTTCCCAACACTTTCCATGCTAGATATATCATACGCGGTTCCCAAACATAAAATAAAGGTTATTCCTTTTCCACCAAACTTTCACAAGACATGGCTAGCCGTATCCACGGTTGCCCTCCATACCAACACTTTCCAAGGAATTTATTATTTGACAACATAAAGTAAATTTCCTTTTTCATTTCGGGACTGGGAATCCCTATTACCTCCATACTCTCATGCAATGATAAGTGAATAAACGCCCGTCTTGAGAATAACACATCTAGCATGAAAAATATTAGCCACCCCTCACCGCTTCATTAGCGGTACGGGCACACAAAAGGGAAACTTATTTTGAATTTAGAGTTGGCACATACAAATTTGCTTAGAACGGCAAGGAAATATCGCATATACGCTGGTACGCGTCGGTGCTATACAAACGGTTTTTAACCCCTTTCCGCGACGGCATTTGGAACCGCCGCCTAGTGATCGACTGCGATAGGGGGGTCCTTCTCACACGGCCCAGAAACCGTTGGGGATATGCCCGACTGGCACACACGCTCAACAAAATGAGGCCGGGTGCGACCGGCGAGCGATTAAATACGGTTATATGTACAGTAGTGCTAAAAAATCAATTATATAGGCGAAATTGTTTCCGGTCGTAAGTTCATACCACAGTAAGTCCCAGGTAAACATTTTCGTTCATATATACATCCCACACAGTCGGTCCAAGAAAAACATTTCTGTTCGTAAGTACATCACACACAATTTTCCCCGTTAAAACGTTCGTGATAGCGTTTCCATTGCACATAGTATTAACAATTTTATCATTTACGTTATTGAATGCATCACACACGATGCATAGAAGAAACTGTGTGGCAAAGGCTATCCACCACACACAGTTCTTATGTGGTAAATGTTCGCGCCAGGTGGCCTAACACAAACAGTTTTCAAGAGGATGTCGTGTGTGATTGTTCATTAATTCAACACGGTTTATTCCTAGAAACTATGTGCGTTGCTTGAGGTCATCGCCCCCGGTGTTTTCTCAATAATCGTTCGCAATAGAAAAACGCAAATAGCAGTCTAATTATCCTATTAATAATCCATTTATTGATCTAATTGACATTTCATATTAAGCACGCAATATATTTCATTTTCATAATTGAAATACATCATAGTACATCATCATATAGCTTCAGCACTCAGCTACCCCATTACACAACTGCACCAGCACCAAGTTTCACATGCAACATCTATAACCTTTCAAAATTAGCATCATATATGGTATATAGAAAGATGTATCTTATCTGGAAAACTGCTGAAGCAGAAGGCGAATATTGAGCCTTCATTGATGTTGAAGGCCTTTGCAACTTTAGGCCAGTGCATGTGGATGATTGACCGTCCATCCTTCGTCCTTTTTAGGAACACTTCAATATTGAACCATGGGTGTTGTATAAATACCTTCCTCGCCTCCTAACCATACATGTGGTTTGAGAGATAATCATTAGTGAACTGCTTGGGAAAGGACAAAAAAACAAGGATGTGCATACATATCTTCTCTATATTGGAAATGGGGCAAAGGAATAAAAAAGGCAAGGTATAATAGTTAGTACCATCCTGTAGTGAAATGATATGTTCTTGATTGTGCATACAAAGATCTTGTTGTTTTTTGTCGCTACCCTAACCATATTTCTGAGTTTCTTGACTTGACTGATATTCATGGACAACTCATTTCCCCATATGCAAAAAGGGTCAAACTGTGGGTCAAAACCTCTGACAGCAGGACCTACATGTGTAAGACCAAATTGTTTAAAACCTAAGTATTATAATGATTCCTGCAATTGCACAATAATGTGCTATTGGACAAAGGACCATGCATGTGCAAACCTCGATTGTAAACCTCAGCGCTTCCCATTGTTTCCCAGTAACACATATAAGGTAGTTAGTGATCAGGTTAAGTGAGGGTTCGCATGCTATTAGTAAAATATGTTGATGAAAAATAAGCACATTGCAGATTCATCAGATTAATTCAAGCCACATGGAAAACCCATTAATCCAAACCAAGTATGATTAATAACTAGGAAATATAGCAATTGTATATGTTTCCCATGTATTAAGTGCAGCCAAATTCGATTATTCCTCACATGCACAACAATACAAAATTCTACCCACGCAATTGGACATAACATTGCAGAATTGAACCAAGCAGTTAACTAAACACCACAACAAATGAACCAAGCATTAACTGAGCACCACATTGCACAATATAACATACTCCTAATAGAAGATCAGGCAGTTAACCCAACCAAGCATGCTTAACAACTTGGAAATATAGCAATTGTATTTGTTTCTCGTGTATTTAGTACAGCCAAATTCGATTTATTTCTCACATGGTATACAATAACATAATGCACCCACAATTATTGAACATTGCATTGCAGAATGGAACCAAACAGTTAACTAAAAACCACAACAAATTAACCAAACGTTAACTGAGCACCACATTGCACAATGTATACCATACTAGAAGATCAAACAGTTAACCAAACCAGACATGCTTGACAACTTGGAAATATAGCAATTGTATTTGTTTCTCATGTATTTTGTAAAGAAAAAATTGATTTATTTCTCACATGGAAGACAATACAAAATTGCACCGTGAAGAATTGAACATCACATTTGCAGAATTGAACCAAACAGTTAACTGAACACGACAACTAATTAACCAAATAGTTAATAAGTGAGCACCACATTGCACGACATATAGAACATATACACTAGATCAACGGATTGCATGGTAAAAGTAGATAGCGGAATTCACTAGAATTTGTTAAGGAAAGGCAGTACCTAGCAAACTGAACGTGGGTCCTTACAGTGAGCTAATAAGACAAGCTACTCCTCATTGTCGAAGATATCGATGACGATTGGCTCCTTGGACATGGAAGAGGGCGAGGCCTCCGCATCATGGGTGCCCTAATCGTAGTGGTGAGTTTCCTGAGCCGCTCAGGGCACTAACCTGCTGGCTCTCGAGTTGAGGTAAGCACGTGCACGCTGAGAAAACACCTCGTAGTCTTCATCGAAGGCACCGAGGGTGGCCTTGAGAAAACGCCACGAACTGTCGTTTAAAGCAGGCAACCGCTTCGCGGCGTCGGCGCACGAGGCATCGATGGTGGCCTCGACGGCGAGGTGCTCCTCCAAGATCTGGGGTCGACACGAATGACAGCCATCGCGACCTCATCCGCGCGTGCGGCCGCGATTTGCTTCCCCGCTGCCAAAAGCTCCTTGAGCTCCTAGCTATACTACGTGCACCATGGCTTAGAGCGGTGCTTATTTGGTGGAGGGGTTGGTGATTTCGGTGGAAGGTGTCGCACCAGCGGTTGGGGTATGTGGGATGTGGGAGGAGGAGGAGGATGGGGGTCTGGTGTGGATTACCTGCCTGGATAGACGAGGCCGAGCAGCGTGAAGGAGGATCACCAGCGAGGGGGCAGCGCTGCAAGCAAGGAGTGAAGGTTTCAACTTGGAAAGGAAGGCGGAAATAGGGGAAGTGTGGATTTTTGTAAGGGGGAGGGGCGGTGAGGTAGATATTTCCGCGGAAGCCGAAAATTTTGAATCGGTTCTGCAAAAAAACCGGCGCATAAAGTATCATTAGACACGGTCCCTTGTTCAGAACTGTGTATGATATGTGAACATCACAAACGATGCAGATAGCTTAACCCGTGTGTGATGAGTTTGAACGTCAAAATTTTTGGTTCCAATTTCCCTGGTTATAGTGCTCATCCACGTCATTGCATAATTTGGGTACACAAAGGAGACTACAACACACCCACGCTGTAGCCGACGCACCTTCTCGCGTAAGCCGTATGCGTACTATACACCGACGGTGCTCGAGGATATTTTGTACTGCATCTCACACGATTGGTGATAATAAACTGTGTGCGTTCTACTTGATTTTTCGTCTTGATTTGAATTACATAATGGGGTCACAGCTGCAAAGGATGGTGTTTGAATTGCTAGAACTTCTATCTACAGTGAACATGCAACTATAGGTGTGTCGTCAAGAAAATTGGAATTATTCAGGGTTCGTTTGGACATTTTTATACAGTAACTTGGTTTTATAGGCATTTCAGGTGCACAATTCAAAATTAAACTACATGCACATGCTCCGGTGCACCAAAATGGTTTGTAAAATGATATATGTGTCCATGGGTTGATGCTTACGTCCCATTCAAGAAATGGGCGTGAATTTCAAACACCACGGCATTGTGGCTCTCCGGCAAACGTTGAGGTGCTTGCCTTTGTAATTCTAGTAAATACAAAACTCGTCTGAAATTCATGAACCTTGGCATGCTATCATGGAACGGTTTCAACATGCTGAGGTAAAAAAAATTGTCCCATTTGGGGCAGTTTATGGTATAAGCTTCTCACAAACCGGAGCTTCTCTCACAACAAGCATGATGGTTTCGGTAGGGAACGTGCCACCTTGGGGGACGAAACGATATCTGTTGCCTGTTCTTACTTTCAAAAAAGTTCTCGTGTCAACACAGAACATCAGGAGTGTTGTGAATTGTTTTGGGATTTTTCGGGGTTTGCTTGGACATTTATATATATTAACTGAGTTTTCTATGCATTCATGCGCATAATTCAAATTTGAACTACATGCACATGCTCCAGTGCATATAAACGGGTTGAAAAATCAAATGTGTGTCAACATAGAACGATATCCGTTGGGGGACGAAACGATATCCGTTGCCTCTTCTTGATTTAATTTTTATTCTCTAGTGTCAACATAGAGCAAAAAGAGTGTTGTGTTAAATTTTGGAATTTTTTGGGATTCGTTAGGACATTTTTATGCATTAATTGAATTTTCAATGCATTTATGTGCATAATTCAAATTTGAACTACATGCACATGATCTAATGCATATAAATTGGTTGAAAATTCAAATATGTGTCCTTGGTTGCATGCTTAGGTCCCATGAAATAAATGGGAATAAATGTCAAACACCCTACCACCTTCACTCGGCCACAAACATTGAGATACCTGGTTTTTAAATTCTATTAAATCCAGATCTCCTCTGAAATTCATGAAACATGGCATACTATCATGGAGTGGCATCAACATGTCGTGGTAAAAAATTCATCCCATTTGTGGCAGGTTTGGGTACAAGCTTCTCACAAACCAGAGCTTCTCACAACAAGCCTGATGGTTTCGGTAGGGAACGTTTCACCTTTCTGGACAAAACGATATCTATTGCCTCTTCTTGATTTTATTTTTTCTCTCTAGTTTCAACATAGAACAATACGAGAGTTGTGTTAAATTTTGGAATTTTTGGGGGTTCGTTAGCACATTTTTTATGCATTAATTAAGTTTTCACTACATTTATGTGCATAATTCAAATTTGAACTACACGCACATGCTCTAATGCCTATAAATTGGCTGAAAATTCAAATATGTGTCCTTGGGGCTTGGTTGCATGCTTAGGTCTCATGCAACAAATGGGAATGAATGTCAAACACCCTGCCACCGTCACTCGGCCACAAACATTGAGATACCTGGTTTTTTAATTATAGTAAATCCAAAACTCGTCTGAAATTCATGAAACATGGCATGCTATCAAGGAGCGGCATCAACATGCCGTGGTAAAAAATTTGTCCCATTTGGGTCAGGATTAGGTATAAGCTTCTCACAACAAGCCTGATGGTTTCAGTAGGGAACGTTTCACCTTTCTGGACGAAATGATATCCGTTGCGTCTTCTTGATTTAAATTTTTTCTCTAGTGTCAACATAGAACAACATGAGTGTTGTTAAATTTTGGAATTTTTGGGGGTTCGTTAGGACATTTTCATGAGTTTTCAATGCATTTATGTGCATAATTCAAATTTGAACTACATGCACATGCTCTAATGCATATACATTGGTTGAAAATTCAAATATGTGTCCTTGGTTTCATGCTTAGGTCCCATGCAAGAAATGGGAATGAATGTCAAACACCCTGCCACCGTCACTTAGCCGCAAACATTGAGATACCCGGTTTTTAAATTCTAGTAAATCCAAAACTTGTCTGAAATTAATGAAACATGGCATGCTATCATTGAGCGGTATCAACATGCCGTGGTAAATTTATTTTGCCATTTGGGGCAGGTTTGGGTATAAGCTTCTCACAAACCAGAGCTTCTGACAACAAGCCTGATGGTTTTGGTAGGGAACATTTCACCTTTCTCGACGAAACGATATCCGTTGCTTCTTCTTGATTTCAATTTTTTTTCTCTAGTGTCAACATAGAACAACAGGAGTGTTGTGTTAAATTTTGAAAGTTTTCAGGGTTTGTTAGGACATTTTTATGCATTAATTGAGTTTTCCATGCATTTATGTGCATAATTCAAATTTGAACTACATGCACATACTCTAATGCATATAAATTGGTTGAAAATTCAAATATGTGTCCTTGGTTTGATGCTTAGGTCCCATGTAAGAAATGGGAATGAATGTCAAACACCCTGCCACCGTCACTCGGCCACAAACATTGAGATGCCTGGTTTTTAAATTCTAGTAAATCCAAAACTCGTCGGAAATGTATGAAACATGGCATGCTATCATGGAGCGGCATCAACATGCCATGGTAAAATTTTTGTACCATTTGGGGTAGGTTTGGGTATAAGCTTCTCACAAAGCAGAGCTTCTCACAACAAGCCTGATGGTTTCGGTAGGGAACATTTCACCTTTCTGGACGAAACGATATCCGTTGCCTCTTCTTGATTTCAATTTTTTTCTCTAGTGTCAACACAGAATAACAGGAGTGTTGTGTTAAATTTTGGATTTTTTGGGATTCGTTAGAACATTTTTATGCATTAATTGAATTTTCAATGCATTTATGTGCATAATTTAAATTTGAACTACATGCACATGATCTAATGCATGTAAATTGGTTGAAAATTCAAATATGTGTCCTTGGTTGCATGCTTAGGACCCATGCAATAAATGGGAATAAATGTCAAACACCCTACCACATTCACTCGGCCACAAACATTGAGATACCTGGTTTTTAAATTCTATTAAATCCAAATCTCGTCTGAAATTCATGAAACATGGCATGCTATCATGGAGTAGCATCAACATGTCGTGGTAAAAAATTCATCCCATTTGGGGCAGGTTTGGGTACAAGCTTCTCACAAACCAGAGCTTCTCACAACAAGCCTGATGGTTTCGGTAGGGAACGTTTCACCTTTCTGGACGAAACGATATCTATTGCCTCTTCTTGGTTTTAGTTTTTCTCTCTAGTGTCAACATAGAACAACATGAGTGTTGTGTTAAATTTTGGAATTTTTGGGGATTCGTTAGCACATTTTTATGCATTAATTAAGTTTTCAATACAATTATGTGCATAATTCAAATTTGAACTACACACACATGCTCTAATGCCTATAAATTGGCTGAAAATTCAAATATGTCTCCATGGGGCTTGGTTGCATGCTTAGGTCTCATGCAACAAATGGGAATGAATGTCAAACACCCTGCCACCGTCACTCGGCCACAAACATTGAGATACCTGGTTTTTTAATTCTAGTAAATCCAAAACTCGTTTGAAATTCATGAAACATGGCATGCTATCATGGAGCGGCATCAACATGCCGTGGTAAAAAAATTGTCCCATTTGGGGCAGGATTGGGTATAAGCTTCTCACAACAAGCCTGATGGTTTCGGTAGGGAATGTTTCACCTTTCTGGACGAAATGATATCCGTTGCCTCTTCTTGATTTCAATTTTTTCTCTAGTGTCAACATACAACAACATGAGTGTTGTGTTTAATTTTGGAATTTTTGGGGGTTCGTTAGGACATTTTCATGAGTTTTCAATGCATTTATGTGCATAATTCAAATTTGAACTACATGCACATGCTCTAATGCATATACATTGGTTGAAAATTCAAATATGTGTCCTTGGTTTCATGCTTAGGTCCCATGCAAGAAATGGGAATGAATGTCAAACACACTGCCACCGTCACTTAACCGCAAACATTGAGATTCCCGGTTTTTAAATTCTAGTAAATCCAAAACTTGTCTCAAATTCATGAAACATGGCATGCTATCATTGAGCGGCATCAACATGCCGTTGTAAATTTATTTTGCCATTTGGGGCAGGTTTGGGTATAATCTTCTCACAAACCAGAGCTTTTGACAACAAGCCTGATGGTTTCGATAGGGAACGTTTCACCTTTCTGGACGAAACGATATCTGTTGCTTCTTCTTGATTTCAATTTTTTTTTCTAGTGTCAACATAGAACAACAAGAGTGTTGTGTTAAATTTTGAAAGTTTTCGGGGTTTGTTAGGACATGTTTATGCATTAATTGAGTTTTCGATGCATTTATGTGCATAATTCAAATTTGAACTACATGCACATGCTCTAATGCATATAAATTGGTTGAAAATTCAAATATAAGTCCTTGGTTGCATGCTTAGGTCCCATGTAAGAAATGGGAATGAATGTCAAACACCCTGCCACCGTCACTCGGCCACAAACATTGAGATGCCTGGTTTTTAAATTCTAGTAAATCCAAAACTCGTCTGAAATTTATGAAACATGGCATGCTATCATGGAGCGGCATCAACATGCCATGGTAAATTTTTTGTACCATTTGGGGTAGGTTTGGGTATAAGATTCTCACAAACCAGAGCTTCTCACAACAAGCCTGATGGTTTCGGTAGGGAACATTTCACCTTTCTGGACGAAACGATATCCGTTGCCTCTTCTTGATTTCAATTTTTTTTCTCTAGTGTCAACACAGAACAACAGGAGTGTTGTGTTAAATTTTGGAATTTTTTGGGATTCGTTAGGACATTTTTATGCATTAATTGAATTTTCAATGCATTTATCTGCATAATTCAATTTTGAACTACATGCACATGATCTAATGCATATAAATTGGTTGAAAATTCAAATATGTGTCCTTGGTTGCATGCTTAGGTCCCATGCAATAAATGGGAATAAATGTCAAACACCCTACCACATTCACTCGGCCACAAACATTGAGATACCTGGTTTTTAAATTCTAGTAAATCCAAATCTCGTCTGAAATTCATGAAACATGGCATGCTATCATGGAGTGGCATCAAAATGTCGTGGGAAAAAATTCATCCCATTTGGGGCAGGTTTGGGTACAAGCTTCTCACAAACCAGAGCTTCTCACAACAAGCCTGATGGTTTCGGTAGGGAACGTTTCACCTTTCTGGACGAAACGATATCTATTGCCTCTTCTTGATTTTAGTTTTTCTCTCTAGTGTCAACATAGAACAACATGAGTGTTGTGTTAAATTTTGGAATTTTTGGGGGTTCGTTAGCACATTTTTATGCATTAATTAAGTTTTCAATACATTTATGTGCATAATTCAAATTTGAACTACAAGCACATGCTCTAATGCCTATAAATTGGCTGAAAATTCAAATATGTGTCCTTGGGGCTTGGTTGCATGCTTAGGTCTCATGCAACAAATGGGAATGAATGTCAAACACCCTGCCACCGTCACTCGGCCACAAACATTGAGATACCTGGTTTTTTAATTCTAGTAAATCCAAAACTCGTCTGAAATTCATGAAACATGGCATGCTATCATGGAGCGGCATCACCATGCCGTGGTAAAAAAAATTGTCCCATTTGGGGCAGGATTGGGTATAAGCTTCTCACAACAAGCCTGATGGTTTCGGTAGGGAACGTTTCACCTTTCTGGACGAAATGATATCCGTTGCCTCTTCTTGATTTCAATTTTTCTCTAGTGTCAACATAGAACAACATGAGTGTTGTGTTAAAATTTGGAATTTTGGGGGTTCGTTAGGACATTTTCATGAGTTTTCAATGCATTTATGTGCATAATTCAAATTTGAACTACATGCACATGCTCTAATGCATATACATTGGTTGAAAATTCAAATATGTGTCCTTGGTTTCATGCTTAGGTCCCATGCAAGAAATGGGAATGAATGTCAAACACCCTGCCACCGTCACTCAGCCGCAAACATTGAGATACCCGGTTTTGAAATTCTAGTAAATCCAAAACTTGTCTGAAATTCATGAAACATGGCATGCTATCATTGAGCGGCATCAACATGCCTGGTAAATTTATGGTGCCATTTGGGGCAGGTTTTGGTATAAGCTTCTCACAAACCAGAGCTTCTGACAACAAGCCTGATGGTTTCGGTAGGGAACGTTTCACCTTTCTGGACGAAACGATATCCGTTGCTTCTTCTTGATTTCAGTTTTTTTTCTCTAGTGTCAACATAGAACAACAGGAGTGTTGTGTTAAATTTTGAAAGTTTTCGGGGTATGTTAGGACATTTTTATGCATTAATTGAGTTTTCGATGCATTTATGTGCATAATTCAAATTTGAACTACATGCACATGCTCTAATGCATATAAATTGGTTGAAAATTCAAATATGTGTCCTTGGTTGCATGCTTAGGTCCCATATAAGAAATGGGAATGAATGTCAAACACCCTGCCACCGTCACTCGGCCACAAACATTGAGATGCTTGGTTTTTAAAATCTAGTAAATCCAAAACTCGCCTAAAATTTATGAAACATGGCATGCTATCATGGAGCGGCATCAACATGCCATGGTAAATTTTTTGTACCATTTGGGGTAGGTTTGGGTATAAGCTTATCACAAACCAGAGCTTCTCACAACAAGCCTGATGGTTTCGGTAGGGAACATTTCACCTTTGTGCACGAAACGATATCCGTTGCCTCTTCTTGATTTCAATTTTTTTCTCTAGTGTCAACACAGAACAACAGGAGTGTTGTGTTAAATTTTGGATTTTTTTGGGGTTCGTTAGGACGTTTTTATGCGTTAATTGAGTTTTCAATTCATTTATGTGCATAATTCAAATTTGAAATACATGCACGTGCTCTAATGCATATAAATTGGTTGAAAATTCAAATCTGTGTCCTTGGTTGCATGCTTAGGTCCCTTGCCAGAAATGGGAATGAATGGCAAACACCCTGCCACCGTCACTCGGCCGCAAACATTGATATACCTGGTTTTCTAGGCATTTTATGTGCATAATTCAAATTTGAACTACATGCACATGCTCCAGTGCATATAAATTGGTTGAAAAATCAAATCCATGTCCTCGGGTGCATGCTTAGGTCCCATGCAAGAAATGGGAATGAATTTCAAACACCAGGGCACTGTTGATTGCTGGAAAAATGTTGAGATACTTTTAAAAAAATTCCAGTAAATCCAAAACTCGTCTGAAATTCATGAAACTTGGCATGCTATCATGGAAGGGCTCTTGACTTGCTGTGGTAATTTTTGTGTCCATTTTGAGAGAAGGCGCACTCGAATAATAGTCAACAAAGGCATTTTGAAACAAATAGCTGCCACTCTAACATCACAAACGTTTTAGATAGAACACTCGTATGTAAACTGACAGCTTCCCCAGTAAGCCAAGGGAAAATGTGCCGAGCTGGATTTGTGCAGCTCTTCATCGCAAACGTTTTAGATAGAACACCTGTATGCTAAGTGAGAGCTATGGTCTTCTGCAGTAAGCCAAGGGAAAATTCGTTGCGCATGATTTGTGCATCTCTTGAACGCAAACGGTTCAGATTGAATAATGTATGCAAAGCGAGACTTCGGTGCTAAGCCAAGAGAAAATTTGGCAAGCAGGATTTGTACCTCCCTTCAACACAAATGGTTTTTTCGGATGACCCGTGTGCAACCACGTACAGACAATTTGGTAAGATTTGCATCTGTCATAGTGGGTATATTGCCATTTGTCAAACTGGAAAGATTCACATTTGTTCATCTAGTAACATTGCCATTTGTCAATCCTTGTAACACTGCGATATGTCAAAATATGCAGCTAAAAAGCACTAGCACTATCTAATTTTTGCGACTAAAATTCAGTAATTAAGCATAAATTTCATTCATAGATTAAGTAGTCGTTCTTAATTTATACAAACAGTTCAACTCGACAGGTGAACCGACCAAACGTTTTAAGTACGTTGTATAGTTCCACCACATCTATAGTCAGATAAACTGAACAAAATAGCCCCTAAATACTACTACTACGGAGGGGCTTTGTACTACTTCACGAAGCCTCCCCTCTGCCGAGCGCGCTCAGTAAGAGGAAGAGGAGGAGTAGCCTACCGATGAGCTGGACAACTGCAATATGGTGGCTGCCGGTGCTGCACCTTCAGTGACGCTCACCTCGAATGCCCTCTGCCACTCCAGACGACCCCTCTCGAAGCGGCAAGACTACTAGTAGATCTCTTGATTCCTCGCCTCTGCGTCAGTGTGTGTCACGGCCAGGACGACGGTAAGGCTCTTTGCATACTCGACGGGGCGCTCCTCCTCCTCCCGCAGGAACTCGATGTAGCGTGCAAGGTCACTGCCGCACGTGCGGGCCTCCACCTCCTCCTTCCTCCTTCGGACGGCGGAAGCGGAGAGGGTGATGATCTTGACGGTCGACGGTGGGCTGGCGGCCACGGCGGCCGACGATAGGGTGGCGGCCACGACCACCACCTCCCACCTTCGGGTCGCGGTGGCGGAGCAGGTGATGGCCACGGTAGCCGGTAGTTGGGTGGAGGCCACGACGGCCACCTCCCGCCTTCGGGTCGCGGCAGCGGAGCGGGCACTGGTTCTGTCTTTCGACGGTGATGTGGCGGCTACGGCGGCCGGGAACAGCTGCCGATGGGCACCGGCTACGGAGCGTGTGGTGAATGTTCTGTGCATACCCAATAGGGACGCCACGCGCACTACACTACACCGAGGATTGTGCCGCCGCCGTGGTGTAGCCTCCCAGCTCGAGCTGTGCTCTGATGATGGAGGAGTGGCTGAGAGACAACGACAAACTGCTACCATTGCCGATTGTGGGAAAAGCAGATGAGATAAGCTATAGGGAGGGAGGGTAAAATGTGACGCAGGACTCGACGACCGTGAGGGTTAATATAGTAGGTTGGTAAGCATTGGGATTTTGGGGGATTTCACCGATTCGGGCGGGAAGCTTGCGCGGGAACCTACGCGGGAACGGGCTCACCACCGTTTGGCCAAAAGAACGCCCCGCGCGCTGCTCAAGCTTGCGCTCAAACAGTCTGCGGTAGTGGGGTGACAAGACGTGAGAGAGGAGGACGAAAGGACACATACACATAAGTTTAATAAAAAAACATTTGTGATTTATTTACCTACTATACCCCCATCCTGGATTATAAGTAGGATTTAATTAATAAAATACGAATGCATGTCGCCAAACATTATATCGTTGCATTCGTATTTGAGCATAGTTTCCAGTTATATAATTTTTGAAACATGCATTAACATTTTGTTGGTTAAATTTGAGGTTATATACCAGCAAGCGTTTTCCCACAACATACATGGCTTATCCCATCACAAACAGCTAGGATGGATCAACTGCAAGCCACGTATCGCACACGCAACTCTAATCTGATTTGTGCCTGATGTCACCGAAATCGCTTGCACAGTTCATCTCATTTGCCACGTATCACTGTGCCGGCCTCTGCTCGCGTCCTGCTGTGCTCGCAGTTAGGCGCCGCGGCGGGCTCTGCTCGCGTCCGTCGGCGCGATCGTCATGTGGACATCTTTTCCTTACATGTTCAACTGCTATATGCATATATATGGTTGCTCGCCATTGAGGCGACCACGGAGCGCTCTGCTCGCGTCCCTTCGCGCGTGCTCTGCCAGCGGTTGGGCCCTCGCACGATCACTCCGGGGGCCCCATATGCATACGGTTGCGCCGCGTGCGCTGCCACGCGATGTAAGTGGATGTTTAATTTGGTTATGCAACCATGTACTTATAAGTGCGTGTATATATATGTTGTTGTTCTATATGCAATCCCATCGCACAACACACACGTCTTATTAGCAGCAAGCGTCTGTGTTATTATCGGTCTTCACACATATTTCTGATTACAGACCTATTTGCCGCGTATCACACACATCTTGCTATATCGAAACATTTATGTTCTCTTGTCTCAACGCAAACTATTCATCTCAGTGAACCGCATGCCGTATATCACACACACCTTGATTTGGCTGACCGTTTCTTTTATGTTACCTAATCACAAACGGTTCATCCTAGTGAACCGTATGATGTATATCGCACACACCTTCATCTGGCTGCCCGTTTATTTTGTTGCTCCTCATCAAACACAGTTAATTGCACTGAACCGTATGCCCTACATCACAGACGGAACTAAAATTAGAACCGTGTTTGATGCATCCGTCATCGCAAAAGTTTTGCACCTTTTTTGACGGTTTTTTACACCACCGTTTGCGATTAATGCATCACACAGTTTCATCAAAGGGTCTGTGATCGTAGTGTCGCGTTAGCAGTATCCTGCACTAGTGATAGGTAGGTATGGTGGACTCATTTGGCACAACTTGGGTTTTGGGAATTGGAGGCACAAGTAGTATTTCTACTTAGTACAAAGTGGAGGCTAGCAAGAGATTGAGAAGTGACCAACCAAGGAACGAAACCCTTCATAAGAGAACATTAAACATAACTAACGCCGAATAGTGCAGCACAAGTAGGATGTAATTTCATTGCATGACTATTGACTTTCGTGCTTGCATAGGGAATCACAAACCGTAACATTAATATTCTTACTAAAACATAATTACTCATTAACATGGCTCATATATCAGTATATGTTGGGAACGTAGCATGCAATTTCAAAAAATTCCTACGCTCACGCAAGATCTATCTAGGAGATGCATAGCAACGAGATGGGGAGAGTGTGTCCACGTACCCTCGTAGACCGAAAGCGGAAGCATTATGTTAACGCGGTTGATGTAGTCAAACGTCTTCACGATCCAACCGATCCAAGTACCGAATGTACGGCACCTCCGTGTTCAGCACATGTTCAGCTTGACGATGTCCCTCGAGATCTTGATCTAGTAGAGGGTCGAGGGAGAGTTCCGTCAGCACGATGGCATGGCGACGGCATTGGTGATGTGATCCGCGCATGGCTTCGCCTAAGCACTACGATGCTATGACCAGAGGTGCAAATTGTTGAGAGAGGCATCGCACACGGCTAAGAGATTGTCTGCTATGCCTTTGGGGTGCCCCCTGCCCACGTATATAAAGGATGGAGGAGGAGGAGGCCGGCCCTAGGGGTGGCGCGCCATGGGGGGAGTCCTACTAGGACTACGTTCCTAGTAGGATTTGCCCCCGCTTCCTTGCAGTGTAGAGGGGAAAAGAGGAAAGGGGGGAGAGGAGAAGGAAAGGGGGGCCGCGCCCCCACCCCTATTACAATTTGGTTTGGGCTTGGGGGGGGGGCGCCCCACCTCCTGTGGCAGCCTTCCTCTCTCCACT
>LR738709.1:552997103-553057536 GCA_902687465.1 Secale cereale | reverse complement strand
CGATAGCCTCCCGGTACTCTGATAAATCCCCGAACCTCTCCGGAACCATTCCGGTGTCCGTATACAACCTTCCAATATATCAATCTTTACCTCTCAACTATTTCGAGACTCCTCGTCATGTTCGTGATCTCATCCGGGACTCCGACAAACTTCGGTCACCAAAACACAAAACTCATAATACAAATCATCATCGAATGTTAAGCATGCGGACCCTACGGGTTTAAGAACTATGTAGACATGACCGAGACAAATCCCTGGTCAATAACCAATAGTGGAACCTAGATGCTCATGTTGGCTCCTACATATTCTACGAAGATCTTTATCGGTCAAACCGCATAACAGCATATGTTGTTCCCTTTGTCATCGGTATGTTACTTGCCCGAGATTCGATCATCGGTATCATCATACCTAGTTCAATCTCATTACCGGCAAGTCTCTTTACTCGTTCTGTAATGCATCATCTCGTAACTAACTCATTAGCCACATTGCCTGCAAGGCTTGTAGTGATGTGCATTACCGAGAGGGTCCCGAGATACCTCTTCGACACTCGAAGTGACAAATCCTATTCTCGATCTATGCCAACTCAACAAACACCTTCGGAGACACCTGGAGCATACTTATAATCACCCAGTTATGTTGTGATGTTTGATAGCACACAAGGTGTTCCTCCGATATTGGGGACTTGCATAATCTCATAGTTAGAGGAACATCTATAAGTCATGAAGAAAGCAATAGCAATAAAACTAAATGATCATTATGCTAAGCTAACGGATGGGTCTTTTCCATCACATTATTCACCTAATCATGTGATCTCATTCATCAAATGACAACACATGTCTGTGGTTAGGAAACTCAGCCATCTTTGATTAATGAGCTAGTAGAGGCTTACTAGGGACACTATGTTTCGTCTATGTATTCACACATGTATCAAGTTTCCGGTTAATACAATTCTGGCATGAATAAAAGACATTTATCATGATATATATAATGAAATATAAATAACAACTTTATTATTTCCTCCAGGGCATATTTCATTCAGTCTCCCACTTGCACTAGAATTAATAATCCAGATTACATAGTAATGATTCTAACACCCATCGAGTCTTGGTGCTGATCATGTTTTGCTCGTGGAAGAGGCTTAGTCAACGGGTCTGCTACATTCAGATCCGTATGTATTTTGCAAATCTCTATGTCTCCCTCCTTGATTTGATTGCAGATAGAGTTGAAGCGTCTCTTGATGTGCTTGGTTCTCATGTGAAACGTGGATTCCTTCGCCAAGGCAATTGCACCAGTGTTGTCACAAAAGATTTTCATTAGATCCGATGCACTAGGTATTACACCTAGATTGGATATGAACTCCTTCATCCAAACTCCTTCATTTGCTGCTTCCGAAGCAGTTATGTACTCCGCTTCACACGTAGATCCCGCCACGACGCTCTGCTTGGAACTACACCAACTAACAGCTCCACCGTTCAAAAAAAATATGTATCCGGTTTGTGACTTGAGTCATCCGGATCAGTGTCAAAGCTTGCATCGACGTAACCGCTTACGACGAGCTCTTTGTCACCTCCATAAACGAGAAACATATCCTTGGTCCTTTTCAGGTACTTCAGGACGTTCTTGACCACTTTCCAGTGATCCACTCCTGGATTACTTTGGTACCTCCCTGCTAGACTTATAGCAAGGCACACATCAGGTCTGGTACACAGCATTGCCTATATGATAGAACATATGGTTGATGCATAGGGAATGACTTTCATTTTCTCTTTATCTTCTGCAGTGGTCGGGTATTGAGTCTGACTCAACTTCACACCTTGTAACACATGCAAGAACCCTTTATTTGACAGATCCATTTTGAACTTCTTCAAAACTTTATCAAGGTATGTGCTTTGTGAGAGTCCAATTAAGCGTATTGATCTATGTCTATAGATCTTGATGCCCAATATATAAGCAGCTTCACCAAGGTCTTTCATTGAAAAATTCTTATTCAGGTATCCTTTTATGCTATCTAGAAATTCTACATCATTTCCAATCAACAATATGTCATCCACATATAATATCAGAAATGCTATAGAGCTCCCACTCACTTTCTTGTAAATACAGGCTTCTTCGAAAGTCTGTATAAAACCATATGCTTTGATCACCTCATCACAGCATATATTCCAACTCCGAGATGCTTGCACCAGTTTATAGATGGATCGCTGGAGCTTGCACACTTTGTTAGCACCTTTAGGATCGACAAAACCTTCTGGTTGCATCATATACAACTATTCTTTGAGAAATCCATTAAGGAATGCTGTTTTGACATCCATTTCCCAGATTTCATAGTCATAAAATGCGGCAATTGCTAACATGATTCGAACAGACTTAAGCATCACTACGGGTGAGAAGGTCTCATCGTAGTCAACTCCTTGAACTTGCTGAAAACCTTCCGCAACAAGTCGAGCTTTGTAGACAGTAACATTACCATCGGCGTCAGTCTTCTTCTTAAAGACCCATTTATTTTCAATGGCTTGCCGATCATCAGGCAAGTCAACCAAAGTCCACACTATGTTCTCATACATGGATCCCATCTCAGATTACATGGCCTCAAGCCTTTTTGCGGAATCTGGGCTCATCATCGCTTCCTCATAGTTTGTAGGTTCGTCATGGTCTAGTAACATGACTTCTAGAACAGGGTTACCGTACCACTCTGGCGTGGAACGTACTTTGGTTGACCTACGAGGTTTGGTAGTAACTTGATCTGAAGTTTCATGATCATCACCATTAGCTTTCTCACTAATTGGTGTAGGAATCACTGGGACTGATTTATGTGATGAACTACTTTCCAATTCGGGAGAAGGTACAATTACCTCATCAAGTTCTACTTTTCTCCCACTCACTTCTTTCGAGAGAAACTCCTTCTCTAGAAAGGATCCATTCTTAGCAACGCATATCTTGCCTTCGGATCTATGATAGAAGGTGTACCCAACAGTTTCCTTTGGGTATCCTATGAAGACACATTTCTCCGATTTGGGTTCGAGCTTAACAGGTTGAAGCTTTTTCACATAAGCATCGCAGCCCCAAACTTTAAGAAACGACATCTTGGGTTTCTTGCCAAACCACAGTTCATAAGGTGTCGTCTCAATGGATTTAGATGGTGCCCTATTTAACGTGAATGCAGTTGTCTCTAAAGCATAACCCCAAAACGATAGTGGTAAATCGGTAAGAGACATCATAGATCGCACCATATCTAATAAAGTACAGTTACGACGTCCGGACACACCATTACGCTGTGGTGTTCCAGGTGGCGTGAGTTGAGAAACTATTCCACATTGTTTCAAATGAAGACCAAACTCGTAACTCAAATATTCGCCTCCGCGATCAGATTGTAGAAACTTAATTTTCTTGTTACGTTGATTATCTACATCACTTTGAAATTCTTTGAACTTTTCAAATGTTTTAGACTTATATTTCATTAAGTAGATATACCCATATCTGCTCAAATCATCTGTGAAGCTGAGAAAATAACGATACCCTCCGCGAGCCTCAACACTCATTGGACCACATACATCGGTATGTATTATTTCCAATAAGTCAGTTGCTCGCTCCATTGTTCCGGAGAACGGAGTTTTAGTCATCTTGCCCATGAGGCATGGTTCGCAGGCACCAAGTGATTCATAATCAAGTGATTCCAAAAGCCCATCAGCATGGAGTTTCTTCATGTGCTTTACACCAATATGACCTAAAAGGCAGTTGTCAGTGTATTTGGATCGACACCTATGGGATCACGAGAATCCCTACTACGGTGGCAAGGCGCGGGGTTGGGAGAAGAGCGGATCTAATAGTCAGGACACGGTTCCTTTACCCAGGTTCGGGCCGCAAAGATGCGTAAAACCCTACTCCTGCTTTGGTGGATTATATGTTTGTGTTCTTCAACTAGTGAGGAGCTCCAAAAGAGTCGTGAGGAGTTCTAAAAAGCCGAATCCTTCTCCTGGTCGCCTCGGGCCTCCTTTTATAGGAAAAAGGGGTTGCCACAGTGGCACACAGGAGGTGGAAAGGGTACAGTGATGCGAGGTTATCCCTCGCATTACAGGACAAGGCGCATTTAATGCGCTTAGCTTAAGTGTCCTTGCTTTATCGGGGACGAGGGGAGACGTCTGTCTTGTCCGTTGCCGCTCCTCCTCGTGCTGACATGCGCCCTGGCCAGCGGTGCCTAAGGTGCCATGTAAGTAGACAGGCAGCTGAGGTGGCGCAACGGCGGGTTTCCACGAAGATCTGCGAGTTGCCACGCAGGAGCCTGTCCAGCCGGTCGGGTCGGCAGCTGCGTGGGTCGGTGGAAACCCAGTTGGTGCGGGCCTGATGGTGGCCCCGCGGGTGTCCTCGACAAGGGCCTTTCTAGGGCCCCGGCAAGGGCCTTGCCGGGGCGCCTGCTGTCATCCTCGGCAAGGTGCTTGCCGGAGGCCTTGTGGTCCTCCTCGGCTGGGATCCCGCCAAGGGTCTTCGTCTTCTTACCTTGTATCTAATCTTCGATGTCTTCACAAAGATCTGCATGCCACCACGGGGATATCTCCCGAATCCTCGCCCCATGGGGGCGGTTTACTCAAGGGTGATCCGCTCCGTAGGCGCGGGGCGAGCTGCCGCGGCAAGGGTCTTGCCGGGGCCGCCAGAGCCGGCTCCGGCAAGGGTCTCGACAGGGCTGCTGAAACTAGCTCCCGGCAAGGACCTTGTTGAGGGAAGCCGCTTTGTCCCTTTGCTCTTTGTGGTCTTGTTCTTGGCGTTGCTCCAATTCCATTGGGCATCGGTCTTGCCTTGGCTCATCTCCCTGGCCATGCTTGGTGTGGTGGTGCCCGTGGCTCAGACTGCCCGTGCACAGTCATAGGGGTACGAACAGTGTGCCCCTCTTTTTGTACACCGACAGGAGCCCCCGGGCCTGGGCCACACACGAGCGCGACGTGTTGTTGGGCCAGGCCCAGAACGGTGCGCGGGCAGGCGGGGCGGTTTTCACCGTGGTAAAATTTTCCAAGCGCTGCACCTCCCACGACCCGCGCACGCGGCACGGGGTGGAGGGGCGTGCGTGACATGGGCGGCATGCGTGGGGCGGTTTCCGCATGCATGTGTCATGTCGCAGTAAATGCGAAAGGAGGCGGCTTCGCGCCTTCCCCGTAAACGGGGGGAGGCGTGGAGGCGCGGCCCATTTACTGAATGGGGCCGAGGCGCGGTCGTCTAGGCGTCCACTCCCCACAATCACGGGGTGGGGAGAGGTCGCCTCACCCGTCTCCTCGGCTCTGCACGTCCGCCACGAGCCTTCCATGCGTGGAGGCGGGAAACCAAGCCGTCGCTGGTTGGGGCGGCGGGTCGATCCCGGCTCCCTCGCCTTCTGCGTCTTGATTGGCTGAGCGGGGCGGTCGAGCCCCAGCCTCGCCCCTTTATAAAGAGCGGGAAGGAAGGGACGGCGCCCCGCACTCCTCCATCTTCTTTCTCCTTCTGCTTCTGCTCCTCTCTTTTGTTCGCCATGAAGAGAGGAAATCCCAGCTCTTCAACGGTGGCGGCGAGGGTCGCTGCTCGACAACGCGTCCCTCCTTCTCCTGCACCTGCAGTGGTCGAACCAGCCACGAGGTGAAGAGGGAGGGGGCGAGGCCGTGGGCGAGGCCGGGGCGCTCGGGGAAGAGGAGGACGGGGCGGCCCGCCGGCCTCACCCCCGCCAGCAGCTCCTCCTCCAATGGAAGGTCATATTGGGGATGACCCTTGTGAGTTCTTCGTTAGGATGCGGGGGGAGCCGCGCCGTCGTCTTCGTCTCCCGACTCCATTTGCGCGGGAGATGGAGGTGGATCCGCCGGAGTCGCTGCGGCTGCACATGAGGAGCTGCGGGATCAGTGGCACGCGGGTCCGCGTCGACTTCCCTGCCCCTCATGTGATGTATCTTCGTCAAGGATGGAAGACGTTCGCTCGCATCCACAGCCTGACGGATGGGCTCACCCTCCACTTCAAGTTAATGGAGGATGGCCATCTCTCCGTCAAGGTCTTTGGGCACCTGGGACTCGTGCGAGGTGCTGCGTGGAGAGCTCCTCCGATGACGAAGACTCCTCCTCGAACAAGGGTGACGAGGAGGACAGCAGCAACGATGACGAGGGCGGTGAACGGCAAGATGACGGGTCCGACTAGGCGTCGGGCGTGGCTCCTGGTGGCACCAGCAACCCCATCATCCGCGTCGTCGGCTCCTTGAACTTCTCGAGGCCGTCTCCTTGGCGGCTGGCGTAGGGAGGCTGCAGAAGAGGAAGAGGAAGAAGGCGGGCGGCTAGGTCGTCATGTCGGAGTACGCGGGCACCGACGCCTTCGACGCATACTGACGTCCTGCCGCCTCGTCTTCGAGCTCTGCCTCCGGCGCTGTCATCACCGTCCAGCCCTTAGGCGGCCACCGAGACGTCCTCTTGGTGTCTTCTGCCACCCGTAGCTCGCCTAGGCGCCCCTTTTGCCCTTCTTGCCTCCTTGACCTACCTTCTGAGGAGAGGGACAAGAAAGGCATTACGGGCATCTTATCTCTTTTTAGTCTGTAAGCCTTCGGGCATCTGTTAAGTTTAAAACTTGTAATCTCCTTGTTCATGTTTTTCATTCCCTACGGACTGTATCTGAACGGAATGTTTTTAATGAAAAAGGAATGTTTCCCAGGTCATTTGTTCGCAGGTAAAACCCACAACAGGGAATAAATCCCTGATATCTCCAAGATAAACATTTTCTCGGCCAACAACAGGCCCTGCGGTTCCCCTACTTCGCTCGACCTTTCTCACGCCTTTGGCGGAGGCAGGGATGAAGTGGGCTCAGGCTCCTCGTTCCGTCCTTTTGCTACCGCAACTACGACCAAACTTAGTCCCAGGAACGAGCCCTAGGGCCTAGAGTTATGGGAGCACGGTAGCTTAAGGAAAAGAATGAGGTTTCGCATACCTCAGTCCATAATGGAATGCATGATAAGGGATAAAGAACTTATCTGAAGCTGCAGCCCCCGGCAACCTTGGTCTGCCGTGGGTGAATCTTCGCCCTTGTAGCCCCCGGCAACACTGGCTCGCCGGGGCCTGGGTGCTGGTTTGTTCTTCTTTCCTTTCCCCAAGTGGATTCGGCAAGGATGTCTGCGCGTCCTGTGAACCAAGAGGAAAGACAAAGACTCGACCTCTAAGCTAGGGATTAGCCGCCGCTAAGCACTATCAACCCTAACCAAGGACGAGACTCGACTCAGCATGCATGCTATAACTTAGGGCGCCAGCACTTCATTTATTTATGCTCAGGGTCTGCGCCTGGCTTTGTACAAAGGGTTACATGCCTTGCCAGCAAGGCTTGTACAAAAGGGGGGCTTGCCGGGGGGCCCGGCAAGCCGCGCCTTATGGGTAAAACTTGCGAAGATGCTCAATGTTCCAGGAATTGCTCACCGGAATGGCATTTTCGGTCTCTAGGCGGACTGCGCCAGGCCTGGTGACTCGTATTACCCGATAAGGGCCTTCCCACTTCGGCGTCAACTTGTTCGTATTCCTGGCCGATTGAACGCGCCGGAGAACAAGGTCGCCTTCCTCAAAGCTTCGGGCACGGACCTTGCAGCTATGGTAGCGGCACAAGGCTTGCTGGTAGCATGCTACTCTCACATCCGCCCGAAGACGATCTTCCTCAAGGAGCATTGCGTCGTCTTGGCGCAGTTGCTCTTGCTCAAGCTCATCAAAAGCGAGCACTCGAGGTGACCCGTATATGAGTTCAGTGGGGAGAACTGCTTCTGCCCCGTATACCAGGGCAAAGGGCGTCTGGCCGGTGGCTCGATTTGGCGTCGTTCTGATCGACCAAAGAACCGCCGGCAACTCATCAATCCAGCGCCTCTCTCTCTTGTGCAGCTTGTCAAAGGTCTTTGTCCTTAATCCTCGCAGCACTTCAGCATTTGCCCTCTCAGCTTGACCGTTGCTTCGGGGGTGAGCAACGGAAGCGAAACAGACTTTGCTGCCGAGGTCCTGGGTATATTGCATGAAGGTGCGGCTTGTAAACTACGTGCCGTTGTCGGTGATGATCCTGTTGGGTACACCAAAACGGCACACTAGTCCCTTGAAGAACTTGACGGCTGACTGAGCTGTGACCTTCCTGACTGCCTCCACCTCTGGCCACTTTGTGAACTTGTCGATTGCAACGTACAAGTACTCAAAGCCCCCGACAGCACGGGGGAAAGGGCCCAGTATGTCGAGCCCCCATACCGAGAAGGGCCAGGAGAGAGGAATGGTTTGAAGGGCTTGAGCTGGTTGATGAAGTTTCTTTGAATGGAACTGGCACGCTTCACACATGGTGACCAGTGCCGTCGTATCCTGGAGGGCAGTGGGCCAGAAGAAACCTTGCCGGAATGCCTTGTCGGCAAGGGCTCTTGACCCTATGTGGGATCCACATGT
Organism: Secale cereale; assembly: GCA_902687465.1. Lineage (NCBI taxonomy): Eukaryota > Viridiplantae > Streptophyta > Magnoliopsida > Poales > Poaceae > Secale > Secale cereale. The sequence continues at coordinate 553,049,146 of LR738709.1, read as the reverse complement.
GCCTCCATGTATCTCTGCCAACAGCTCCAGTCCTTCCTCTCGAGGGATGCACTTCAATTTCACGCCGTTTGGTCTCTTTCTGTATAGGACATCATCGACAAACTGGTACATAGCAGACCGACGGGCTACTCTCTCCGCTTCTTCCTGCTCCTCAGGAAGTTCCCCAGTCTGGAGGAATCGGACGGTATGCTGCGCCCATGCTGGAGCCTGGGGCTCGACGGCGAGGACCAAAGGCATTTCCTCCGCCAAGGGGGCGGCTGTCTCGACGGCAAGAGCTTGACGCTCCGCTGGAGCTAGCCGTCCTGTGGCGGGATCAGTGTCTCCGGCAACATCCTTGCCGGTGGCTCCGGGGAGCTTGGCGGGAAAGTACTTGCCGAGCCCTGATTTCCTCCTCTTGTTCTGCTCTGTTGATGGATCAACGGATGGCTGAGAAAGCTGAAGCACAAAGGTACCTGGTTCCACAGGTAGCTTGAGGGCAGCGCACTTTATGACAGGTAATCGGCGATGTCGTTCTCCGCTCGGGGAACGTGCTCCGCCTGTATACCATCAAAGCGCTCTTCCAACTTTCTCACTTCATCAACGTCGGCCTTCATCAACGGGCTCTGGTAATCCTTGTTGACTTGCTTGACAACAAGCTGCGAGTCGCCCCTGACAATGAGCTTCTTGATTCCAAGGTCTGCCGCGATCCTAAGACTGGCAAGCAGCCCCTCGTACTCAACAGTGTTGTTCGTTGATACCTCCCTGGGGAAGTGCATCTAGACCACGTACTTGAGGTGCTCTCCAGTGGGCGCGACCAGCAGTACGCCAGCCCCGGTGCCCTGCAAGGAGAAAGCTCCATCAAAGTACATGATCCAGTTGCAGCTCGCCTCTTTGCCGGGGAGAGCAGTTTCCTGGACTTCTTCATCGGGTGTTGCGGTCCATTATGCGACGAACTCTGCCAGGACTCGTCTCTGAATCGTCGAGGTACTTTCAAACTTGAGGCCAAAGCTGGACAGCTCCAGTGCCCACTCTACAATCCTTCCCGTTGCATCTCGATTGTGCAATATCCGTTGTAGTGGGAGGCGAGTGACAACAGTGATCTCGTGCGCCTGGAAGTAGTGACGCAGCTTCCTCGAGGCCATAAGAAGGCCGAAGAGCAATTTCTGCACACCGAAGTACCTTGATCTAGCCCCGTGCAAGAGGGAGCTAACAAAGTAGACCGGGTGCTGCATCATTTTCTTCTTTGGCTGCACTCCAATCGGCCGTGTCGTCTCTGCACCAGTGGCATCAGGCTCTGTTGCTGCTATCACCTCATCATCAATTTCTCTCTGCGCCACTAGCGCGGCGCTGACCACCTGGTTTGTTGCCGCTAAGTATAGCAGCAACGGTTCTTGTGGTCTAGGCGCAACTAGTATGGGCGTGGAGGAAAGATACCTCTTCCGATCTTGTAATGTTGCTTCAGCTTCCGGCGTCCACTCCATTGGGCCCGCCTTTTTCAAAATCTTGAAAAAGGGAAGGGCGCGCTCGGTAGACTTGGATATGAATCTGCTCATGGCGGCAACGCAGCCGGCAAGCCGACGTACGTCCTTGACCCGTTTGGGTGCTTCAATCTGCTCTATAGCTTTGATCTTGTCCGGATTGGCTTCTATCTCACGTTGCGACACAAAGAACCCGATAAGCTTGCCAGACGGGACAGCGAAGACGCAATTCTCAGGGTTCAGCTTGAGGTTGATCTTGCGTAGGTTTATAAATGTTTCTTGTAAATCCGGTACGAGGGTTGCCCTGTTCTTTGTTTTGACCACTATATCATCCATATAAGCCTCCATATTTCTATGGAGCTGGGGTTCGAAACCAATCTGGACTGCCCTTGCAAATGTCGAGCCAGCACTCTTCAACCCGAAAGGCATTCGTACGAAACAGTACGTACCACATGGGGTGATGAATGCTGTCTTCTCTTCGTCTTCTCTTGCCATGAAGATCTGGTGGTAGCCGGAGTAGGCATTGAGGAATGACAACAGGTCACACCCTGCCATGGAGTCAACAATCTGGTCTATGCGCGGCAACGGGAAGCGGTCCTTGGGACAAGCTTTATTGATATCTGTGTAATCAATACACAGCCTCCACTCCCCATTCGCCTTGCGCACTACCACTGGATTGGCCAACCACGTTGGATGGAGCACCCCTCTTACCAAACCCGCAGCTTCCAGTTTCTGGATCTCCTCGGTGATGAACTCTTGCCGTTCCAAAGCTTGCTTTCTGACCTTCTGCTTGACGGGCCGCGCATGAGTACAGACAGCAAGGTGGTGCTCAATCACCTCCCTGGGAACGCCGGGGATGTCGGATGCTTGCCAGGCAAACACGTCAACATTCGCCCGCAGGAAGGTGACGAGCGCGTCTTCCTATTTGTTGTCAAGGGCGGAGCTTATGGTGAAAGCCCCTCCCGTGCCATCCTCCTTGACAAAAACCTTCTTGGTTCCCGGCGGCGTGGCCCTGGATCTCTTGTTTCTGCCGGTGGAGCTCTCTGGCACGTCCTCGACGGGAGCGCGGCACTCCGAAGAGGTGCGCTTGCCTGAGTGGGTGTCCGAGGTCTCACCGGTCTTCTTCTTTCCGGTGGAGCTCTCTGGCACGTCCTTGATGGGAGCACAGCACTCCGAAGAGGTGTACTTGCCGGAGTGAGTGTCCGAGGTCTCACTGGTCTTCTTCTTCCCTCCCGGGGTCCCAGTGGCAGGATCAAGTGCCCTCGTAGCGGCAGTTGCTGCCCCCTCTTGCTGGTACAATTGGTCAGCGCAAATCAGCGCATCCTTCTTATCGGAGGGGATGGTGATGATCGTCACAGGCCCTGGCATCTTCAGGGTGTTGTAGGCGTAGTGTGACGCTGGCATGAACTTGGCCAACGCTGGGCGGCCAAGGATCCCGTTGTAGGGCAAGGGGATCTTGGCAACATCGAACACAATCCTCTCCGTCCTATAGTTTAGATCACTTCCAAAAGTCATGGGCAGCGTGACTTTCCCCTTTGGTTGGCTTCTCCCTAGGTTGACCCCCTGAAACGTGCCCGTCTCTTCGAGGTCTCCATCAGGAACTTGCAGCTTTTTGATCACAGTGGGCGAGAGTAGGTTCAGGCCGGCCCCGCCATCAACTAGCATCTTTGTCACCTTGAGGTTGCGTATTGTTGGTGAAACCAACAACGGCAAACACCTGACTGCAGTAGTGCGATCAGGGTGATCCTCAGCGTCAAAGATGATAGGTGTGCTAGACCATTTCAGTGGCTTTTGGGCACAGGACGATGGCTCCGCCGCCATAATCTCACGCGCCCACTATTTAAGTTGGCGGTGAGAAGTATGCAGTGAGGCGCCGCCGTCGACGCACATGGCGTCTATAGCCTTCTGAAATTCTTGGTCGCCGGACTCATCGTCCTCTTCATGATCGTCGTCTTCAGGCCTTCTGTCGCGGCCCCGGGCGGGCCTTTCCTGCTGTTTCTCCTTGCCGCGACGGCCTGCTTGGCCGTCACGCTTCTTGCAGGACCCCTCAGCGTCGTCCTGGCCTTTCTCCTTGTCCCACCTCTCGTATTCAGCCCTTTGCTTCTCAGCAAGGAGCTCAACCTGGTGGCAGTCCTGGAGATCATGGCCTTTGGTGCGATGGATCTTGCAGTATCGCTTGCCGGAGTTCCTTGGCTTCTCGGCAGCCGCCAAGGCCCGGCAGGCGACACACCCGGCAATTTCCTTGCCGGGGTCACCCGCCCTGGTTTTCTTGGCGGAGCCGGTGTCATCAGATCCTTCGACGGCAAGCACGGCTTTTCCCTTACGCTTCCTGTTGTGGTGCCGGCCCTTCTTCGCCGGGGCGGCAGTACCCTCGTCTGAAGAGTCGGTTTCTGCACCAGCGCCTTCGCCGGGGTACTTCCTTTCCTCTTCAGCTCGGGCACATCTGTCAGCAAGAACATAGAGTTCCGCCACATCCTTCACCTTAGTCATCGCCAGCTCTTCGCGCATCTTGCGGTTGCGCACGTTCTGGTGGAACGCGCTGATGATGGCGGCAGGGTGAACATCGGGGATATTGTACTGTACCAGGCTGAATATCTGTATGTACTTGCGTAGACTCTCGCCTTCCTTCTGGGGTATGACATGCAGGTCACTTACTTGGCCATGGGCTTGGTGGCCTCCGGTAAAGGCGCCAACAAACTCATGGCACAAGTCGGACCAGGAGGAAATAGAGTCTACTGGCAAGTGCATCAACCACGACATGGTGTTAGGTTTAAGAGCCAACGAAAAGTAATTCGCAAGCACCTTATCGTCGCGGGCCCCGGCAGCTTGCATCGCGATGGTGTAGATGCTGAGGAACTCCGATGGGTGGGTCTTGCTGTTGTACTTCTCGCCAACGTCAGGCTGGAAGGTGCGGTGAGAGGGCCACTGGAACTGCCGCAGCGCACGGGTGAAAGCTGGACAGCCTACCTCGTAAGGTAGACCTCCAGGGCTCTCCGGTGCTGGGCGGTCTGCAGCAGGCCCTGCTCGCCTGTCCGACTGGTGGCGCGCTCCACGCCGGCGCTCGATGGTGGTTCGAGCGTCTTCATGAGCTCGCTCCTGAAGAACTCGACGCTGGTCGCCGTGGGTCCGCGGGTTGGACGACGCGATGGAGATGGCGTCGCCCGCGACGTCCCGATGAGTCGACACAGGCGGTATCGGGCGAGGAGGAGGCGAATGCACCGTAGCCACGGCGCTGCCGGTCCTCCCGCCGCCGGTGCGTGGGACTCCATCGGAGCGTGGACCTGGGAGCTCCGATGGATTTGGTTCATCCTTGTTGGCGACTGCGACAAGGCTTCGAATGGTGGCTCTCCATTCGTCGAGTTTCCTCGTAACGGGAGGAAAGTCGAGGAGCAACTGCGCGCGCGCCAGGGCTTCGGCTGGGGTAAACAGTAGCGAAACCTGCACGGATCGTGACGCGCTTCGATCCCTGAGCGTGTCAGGAGGAGCCCCATCACGACCCCGCAGTCGCATACCGTCTCCACCAGTGCTTCGGTGGGCGGGCAGGTCTTCTACGTCCCGGGAGCGGCGCTCGGGGATCTTCCCATGGCGACGTCTGGGATCTTCGGGGTGACGACGCCGTTCGTCGCGCGCTGCTTGAGAAGAGCGCGCTATTGGCGCCGGCATGGGAATTCTGGAGATCCTTGCATCGCCTTCGGGTGATGCGGCCGCGACCTTGGAAGGCCCCGTGCCACCCGCGGAGGGCCGGGCTCCATCTCTGGAACTGGCGGTGTGTGGCCTGTTACTAGGCGCACAAACATCGCCACCTCCCAAACTCCGGCTGCCGGGATGGCGTTGGTGTTCACGAGCAGCGCCCCGAGTTCTTTCCGCGACTGGTCTGCTGCTCGCTCGCGTTAGGACGGGCTGTCCGGCTTCCAACTGGCCAACCGCCACCGTCGTCTTCTTCTTAGGCGCCATGACGATGAAGAAGCGTCGAACTGACTGCTAAATCCGATTCTCACAACTGCGCAGCCCCCTACCTGGCGCGCCAAAGATGTTGGTGTATTTGGATCGACACCTATGGGATCACGAGAATCCCTACTACGGTTGCGAGGCACGGGGTTGGGAGAAGAGCGGATCTAATAGTCAGGACATGGTTCCTTTACCCAGGTTCGGGCCGCAAAGATGCGTAAAACCCTACTCCTGCTTTGGTGGATTATATGTTTGTGTTCTTCAGCTAGTGAGGAGCTCCAAAAGAGTCGTGAGGAGTTCTAAAAAGCCGAATCCTTCTCCTGGTCGCCTCAGGCCTCCTTTTATAGGAAAAAGGGGTTGCCAGAGTGGCACACAGGAGGTGGAAAGGGTATTGTGATGCGAGGTTATCCCTCGCATTACAGGACAAGGTGCATTTAATGTGCTTAGCTTAGGTGTCCTTGCTTTATCGGGGACGAGGGGAGACGTCCGTCTTGTCCGTTAACGCTCCTCCTCGTGCTGACACGCGCCCTGGCCAGCGATGCCTAAGGTGCCATGTAGGTAGACAGGCAGCTGAGGTGGCTTAACGGTGGGTTTCCACGAAGATCTGCGAGTTGCCACGCAGGAGCCTGTCCAGCCGGTCGGGTCGGTAGCTGCGTGGGTCGGTGGAAACCCAGTTGGTGCGGGCCTGATGGTGGCCCAGCGGGTGTCCTCGCCAAGGGCCTTGCCGGGGCCGGCAAGGGCCTTGCCGGGGCGCCTGCTGTCATCCCCGACAAGGTGCTTGCCAAAGGCCTTGTGGTCCTCCTCGGCTGGGAACCCGCCAAGTGTCGTCGTCTTCTTAGCTTGTATCTGATCTTGGATGTCTTCACAAAGATCTGCATGCCACCACGGGGATATCTCCCGAATCATCGCCCCATGGGGGCGGTGGACTCAAGGGTGATCCGCTCCGTAGGCGCGGGGCGAGCTGCCACGGCAATGGTCTTGCCGGGGCCGCCAGAGCCGGCTCCGACAAGGGTCTCGCCAGGGCTGCTGAAACTAGCTCCCGGCAAGGACCTTGCCGGGGGAAGCCGCTTTGTCCCTTTGCTCTTTGTGGTCTTGTTCTTGGCGTTGCTCCAATTCCATCGGGCCTCGGTCTTGCCTTGGCTCATCTCCCTGGCCTTGCTTGGTGTGGTGGTGCCCGTGGCTCAGACTGCCCATGCACAGTCATAGGGGTACAAAAAGTGTGCCCCTCTTTTTGTACATCGACAGCAGTGCCACAAATAAGTTGCACTATCATTATTAACTTTGCAACTTTTGGCTTCAATATTATGAATATGTGTATCACTATGATCGAGATTCAACAAAAATAGACCACTCATGTGGGGTGCATGACCATAAAAGATATTACTCATATAAGTAGAACAACCATTATTTCTCTGATTTAAATATACTCGTCTCGCAACAAACAAGATCCAGATATAATGTTCATGCTCAATGCTGGCACCAGATCGCAATTATATAGGTTTAAAACCAATCCCGAAGGTAGATGTAGAGGTAGCGTGCCGACGGCGATCACATCGACTTTGGAACCATTTCCCACGCGCATCGTCACCTCGTCCTTAGCCAATCTTCATTTAATCCGTAGTCCCTGTTTCGAGTTACAAATATGAGCAACCGAACCAGTATCAAATACCCAGGAGCTACTATGAGCATTAGTAAGGTACACATCAATAACATGTATATCAAATATACCTTTGTTAACTTTGCCATCCTTCTTATCCGCCAAATACTTCGGGCAGTTCCGCTTCCAGTGACCAGTCCCTTTGAAGTAGAAGCACTCAGTTTCAGGCTTGGCTCCAGACTTGGGTTTCTTACCGGGAGTAGCAACTGGCTTGCTATTCTTCTTGAAGTTCCCCTTCTTTCCCTTGACCTTTTTCTTGAAACTAGTGGTCTTGTTAACCATCAAAACTTGATGCTCCTTTTTGATTTCTGTTGGGGAACATAGTATTTCCAAAAAAAATCCTACGATCACGCAAGATCTATCTACTAGATTCATAGCAACGAGAGGGGAGAGTGTGTCTACGTACCCTCGTAGACCGAAAGCGGAAGCGTCTAGTGACGCGGTTGATGTAGTCGAACGTCTTCGCAATCCAACCGATCAAGCACCGAACGTACGGCACCTCCGCATTCAGCACACGTTCAGCTTGATGACGTCCCATGAGCTCTTGATCCAGTTGAGCTTCACGGGAGAGTTTCATCAGCACGACGGCATGGTGACGGAGATGATGAAGCTACCGGCGCAGGGCTTCGCCTAAGCACTGCAACGGTATGACCGAGGTGTGTTTCTATGGAGGGGGGCACCACACATGGCTAGAACAATGTTTCTTGTGTGTCCTTAGGTGCCCCCATGCCCCCGTATATAAAGGAGCAAGGGGGAGGGCCGGCCGGCCCCTATGGGTGCGCCAGGGAGTAGGATTCCTACTCCTAGTAGGAATAGGAACCCCCTTTTCCTATTCCTACTAGGAGTACGAAAGGAAAGGGGAGAGGAGAAGGAAATGAGAGGGGGCGCCTCCCCCCTTTTCTTAGTCCAACTAGGAACCCTAGGGGGTGCGACCAGCCCTATGGGCTGCCCCTCTCTTTCCATCAATGGACCACTATGGCCCATACTCCCTCGAGGGGGGGGGGGTCCGGTAACCCCCTCCGGCATTCCGGTTTTACCCGATAACTCCCGGACACTTCCGGTGTCCGAATATAGTCGTCCAATATGTTAATATTTATGTCTCGGACATTCCGAGACTCCTCGTCATGTCCGTGATCTCATCTGGGACTCGGAACTACTTTCGGTACATCAAAACTCATAAACTCATAATATCATTCCTCATCAAACGTTAAGCGTGCGGACCCTACGGGTTCGAGAACTATGTAGACATGACCGAGACACATCTCCGATCAATAACCAATAGCGGAACCTGGATGCTTATATTGGCTCCTACATATTCTACGAAGATCTTTATCGGTCAAACCGCATAACAACATACGTTGTTCCCTTTGTCATTGGTATGTTACTTGCCCGAGATTCGATTGTCGATATCTCAATACCTAGTTCAATCTCGTTACCGGCAAGTCTCTTTAGTCGTTCCGTAATACATCATCTCGTGACTAACTCATTAGTCATTTGCTTGCAAGGCTTATTACGATGTGTATTACCGAGAGGGCTCACGGATACCTCTCTGACACTCGGAGTGACAAATCCTATTCTTGATCTATGCCAACACCACGAACATCTTCAGAGACACCTGTTGAAAGCACATTTGCTCTCCGGGTTGTTTTGGTAATTAATGACAACATACTTTGTGGTTGGACTAATACTTTTATCAAGTATGTTTCAGGAAACCCAATCACATTGGAATGGCAAGATGACTGAAGGAGTGGACCCCTCAAATGCTAAGGCAAGCATTGGCAAAAGCTCAAGACTCCATTTTTGGTTTAGTGATCAAAGATCACATTGAGTCCATAGGAAAGCCAATACTATTAAAAGGGGATGAGGTTGTGTTGATGATCTGGTTGCTCAAAGTGCTTAGTGATTTAGCTCCCTCAACTATCAGCACTCTTCACTTTTCAACACACTCATAAGTAATCTCGGACAAACCGATTCTTCCAACTCAGTCCCACCGAGATGAACCACTTCTGCCATATTCCAAACCCTAGAAAAATCGGTCATACCGAGTTTGAGATCGGTCTCACCGAAACTGAACTGCCAACCTTCTGTAACCATTTCACATCATATCGGAATATCCGAGTTTGCATTTTCGGTCTTACCGAAATGGCCAGGTTCTGTCTTGGGTCAAATCGGTCTCACCGATAATTCATTTTCGGTCTCACCGATTCTGGCATGTTCCTGCTCTTTCTCAAATCGGTCCAACCGAGTTTTCTTTCTCGGTCTCACCGAAATCTCCAACGTTCATATCAGATACACTTTCGGTCCCACCGAGATGGTATTTTCGGTCCCACCGAAAATCCCAACGTTCACTATATTTGAACTTTCGGTCTGACCGAGTTTTCACTTCGATCTCACCGAGTTTGGTCAAATGTGTGTGTAACGGTTGGATTTTGTGTGGAGGCTATATATACCCCTCCACCCCCTCTTCATTCGTGAGGAGAGCCATCAGAAAGTACCACCATTCCTACCATACATTTTCTGAGAAGTGAACCACCTACCCTTGTGTTGAGATCAAGCCATTCCATTCCTACCATATGAAACTTGATCTCTAGCCTTCCCAAGTTGCTTTCCACTCAAACCTTTCTTCCACCACAGCCATATCAGTGAGGAGAGTTGAGTGTTGGGGAGATTATCATTTGAAGCACAAGAGCAAGGAGTTCATCATCATCAACAGCGTCTATTACCTTTTGGGGGGTGGTGCCTCCTAGATTGGTTAGGTGTCGCTTGGGAGCCTCCGTCTTTGAGATGTGGAGTTGAACCAAGAAGTTTGTAAGGGCAAGGAGATCGCCTACTTCGTGAAGATCTACCCCGAGTAAGGCTAGTCCTCCGTGGGCGTAGGCCATGATGGAATAGACAAGGTTGCTTCTTCGTGGACCCTTCGTGGGTGGAGCCCTCCGTGGACTCGCGCAGCCGTTACCCTCCGTGGGTTGAAGTCTCCATCAACGTGGATGTACGATAGCACCACCTATCGGAACCACGACAAAAATCTCCGTGTCACCAAACTGCGTTTGATCTTCTCCACCTCTCTTTACTATATATGCAATTTACTTTCTGCTGCCCATACTCTAGAATTGCATGTGTAGTGTGTTACTTGACATAATCTTAATTGTGAAACTGCCAAAAACTTTGCTTAATCAAAAGGCAGATTTTTATATTGTCAAGTAGTCTAATCACCCCCCCTCTAGACATACTTCTTCGATCCTACAATTGGTATCAGAGCTTTGGTCTCCATTGCTTTGGTTTACACACCATTGGAGGAAGATGGACGTGTCTACGGATGGGAGTGTTAGCCATAGAGTGCCTGTTCTTGATGGAAGGTTTTATAACTCTTGGAGGTCTGAAATGCTTAGTATCTTTAAAATGTACAATTTGTGCAAATATATTAAGACCCCATATGTGCCTCCATTTGATCCCTTGCATCCTACCATGGATGACGAGCTTGATTTGCTTCGTAACCTTAGAACTGTGAATCTTATCATTAGAGGGTTACCTGATGACTTGCTTAATCTTGTTACAAACTTTGAGTGTGCCTATGCTATGTGGAAATTCTTGGAAGAACTTTATCCGGACTACTCTATGAGAGGTCTTGATGAAATTCTACACAAGACTATTGAATTTGATAAGTTGCACCCCAATGATCCCAACTTTGATAAATGCTTTTTTGAGCTTCGTGATCTTATGAAAAAGAAGGGTGATCCCGGTCTTATCAATATTAGAATTAGAAATGCTCTTGCATTGCATTCCGAAGATTATCGTTCCATTGATCAAACTAATGCAAGTACTTATCAAATTGACCTAGGTGTTGATGATGAACAATCTATGGGTCAATATGATGATGAGCATGAGCATGATGATGATTACTCCGATTCGGACACCGAGCTAGACAAGGTCATGAAGAGTCTCAATCTCATGGCAAATATGAGAGACTACATGTCCGGCGGAAAAGAGTGGATTCTTGATAGTGGATGCACCGATCACATGACCGGAAACAAAGACATGTTTCGAGAGCTTGCAAAGAACGATGGTCCACGCAAGTATGTAACTTTTGGAGACAACTCCAAGGGTAAGGTACTTGGCCTTGGTAAGGTGGCCATATCTCATGATAGCTCTATTCAAAATGTCATGCTTGTAGAATCTCTTGGATACAATTTACTTTCCGTGCCTAGATTAGCTGACTTTGGATTCAATGTGCTATTCACCAAAGTAGATTGCCAAGTCTTTCGTCGTGATAATCAAAACATGGCTTTTACTGGTATTCGTAGAGGTGATCTATATATTGTTGATTTCACTAAGAAAGCCCAACCTAGAGCTTGTTTCATTGCTAAATCCTCTAAAGGTTGGTTATGGCATAGAAGGCTAGGACATGTTGGTATGCGTAATTTAGACAAGCTGATCAAAGGTGATCATATTCTTGGTGTTAAAGATGTTTTCTTTGACAAAGATAGACTTTGTAGTGCCTGTCAAGCAGGAAAACAAGTTGGTGGAAGTCATCCCGTGAAAAACATCATGACCACAAGGAGACCGCTTGAGCTCCTTCATATGGATCTTTTCGGTCCCAATGCTTACAAAAGCCTTGGTGGTAACTCCTTTGGTCTAGTTATAGTTGATGATTATTCCAGATTTACATGGGTATTTTTCCTTGACGATAAATCGCAGGTTCAGAGGATCTTCAAGACCTTTGCCAAAAAGGCCCAAAATCAATTTGAGGTGAAGATCAAGAAAGTTCGGAGTGACAATGGAACGGAGTTCAAGAACGCCAATGTAGACTCTTTTCTCGATGAGGAAGGAATTCTACATGAGTTCTCGGCTACGTACACTCCTCAACAAAATGGAGTTGTTGAGAGAAAGAACCGAACGCTCATTGAGATGGCAAGAACGATGCTTGATGAATACAAGACACCGAAACACTTTTGGGGAGAAGCGGTCGAGACAGCTTGTCATGCTATCAACAGGCTTTATCTTCATAAGCTCCTTGGCAAGACATCATACGAGCTCCTCACCGGTAACAAACCCCAAGTGGGATACTTTCGTGTCTTTGGTTCAAAATGCTATATCCTTGATAAGCATCGTCGGTCTAAATTTGCTCCTAAATCTCATGAAGGCTTTCTTCTTGGTTATGAATCAAACTCCCACACCTACCGTGTCTACAATAATTTCACCCGAAAGGTTGAAGAGACGGTAGATGTGAAGTTTGATGAATCTAACGGCTCGCAAGTAGAGCAAATGCCTATTGATGTAGGAGACAAGGACCCATCGGAAGCAATCCAAGATTTATCTATTGGAAAGATTCGTCCCATGGAGGTGAAGGAGAGTACCTCATCTACATATGTGGAGCCACCTACCTCACGGCGAGATGAACCTCAAGGCAACATGGAGGCCTCCACAAGTGGAACTCACCAAGATGAGGAAATGCAACAAGAAGATCCACCACAACCTCCTTCTCCACCACCTCAAGACAACACCAACAACAATGAAGAAGAAGAAGAAAATGAAGATGATGAGGAAGCTGAGCCACAACATCAACAAAAGCTATCCCGAGTTCGAGCAAGAGTCAAGAAGAATCATCCCGTGGAACAAATGATGAACGACATCAACTCCGGGAGAATTACTCGCTCTAAAACTCGCTTAGCTAACTTTTGTGAGCATTACTCATTCATCTCTAGTATTGAACCTATGAAGGTAGAAGAAGCACTTAAAGACCCGGATTGGGTGAACGCTATGCACGAAGAACTACACAACTTCGAGAGGAACAAGGTGTGGACTTTGGTAGAGAAGCCCAACGATGATCAAAACATCATTGGAACCAAATGGGTGTTTCGGAACAAGCAAGATGAAGATGGACAAGTCATCCGCAACAAGGCTCGTCTCGTAGCTCAAGGTTACACACAAGTCGAAGGTATGGACTATGGTGAGACCTATGCCCCCGTTGCTAGACTTGAATCCATTCGCATTCTTCTTGCTTATGCCAATCACCATGATATTACTCTCTATCAAATGGATATCAAAAGTGCTTTCCTAAATGGTGAAATTGAGGAGGAAGTGTTTGTAAAACAACCTCCCGGTTTTGTGAATCCCAAAAAGCCTAATCATGTTTACAAGCTGCACAAAGCTCTTTATGGTCTTAAACAAGCTCCTAGAGCTTGGTACAAATGCTTAACTAGCTTTCTTCTTGAAAAAGGCTTTGAAATTGGAAAGATAGACTCAACGCTGTTCACAAAGAGGGTTAATGGTGAACTATTTGTGTGCCAAATATATGTTGATGATATTATCTTTGGTTCAACTAACCCCCATTTTAGCAAGAAGTTTGGACAGCTCATGTCGGAGAAGTATGAAATGTCCATGATGTGTGAACTCAAATTCTTCCTTGGGTTGCAAATCAAGCAATCTAAGGAGGGTACCTTTGTCTCACAAACAAAGTACACCAAGGATCTCTTCAAGAAGTTCAACATGCAAGAAAGCAAAGGTATGAGTACCCCCATGCCTACTAGTGGACATAATGACTTGACAAAAGATGGAGAACCCGTTGATCAAAGGGTTTACCGTTCTATGATTGGTTCTCTACTATATCTTTGTGCTTCTCGTCCTGACATAATGTTGAGTGTTTGCATGTGTGCGCGATATCAAGCAGCCCCTAAAGAATGTCATCTTAAAGCTGTTAAAAGGATAGTGAGATACTTGATACACACACCAAACTTTGGCATTTGGTATCCTAAGAGGGCCTCTTTCGATCTTGTTGGCTATTCCGACTCGGACTATGCCGGTGACAAGGTTGATAGAAAGTCAACTTCGGGTACGTGTCAATTCCTTGGTCGATCCCTTGTATCTTGGTCCTCCAAGAAACAAAATTCGGTATCATTATCCACTGCCGAAGCAGAATATATTGCTGCTGGTTCGTGTTGTGCTCAATTACTTTGGATGACACAAACGCTTAAAGATTATGGGATACATGTGAGACGTGTTCCCTTGCTTTGTGACAATGAGAGTGCAATCAAGATTGGACACAATCCTGTGCAACACTCTCGAACAAAGCATATTGAAGTTCGTCACCATTTTATTCGTGATCATATTGCCAAGGGTGATATTAATCTTAAGCATGTTCGTACTGACAAACAACTTGCTGATATCTTTACAAAACCTCTTGATGAGAAAGTGTTTTGTCGCTTAAGGAGTGAGTTGAACATCATTGATGCTTCAAACTTGGAGTGATAACTCCATTGATGCATGCAAGGCATGAGCCTCTTGACTAATCCTTGATATTTCTCTTATGATGATGATCATATGTCTTGGACACATTTGCCTCCTTGTATTGCATCTAACTCTTTGCAGGTACTTGGATGATCTACATTCCACAAGATTACCACACACTCAAATCATGAGTAATCTTGTCATTGACCAAGTATCTAGCCCTTTGGGATGTTGAGTTCAAGGAACAAAATTCCACATATCCTTTTTGACACCTTATACATCTAGTATTTCACTCTTGTCATCTTGGATATTCTTGAGTATTTCCTTGCTTGCCTAACCCATGTAGGAAGATGAACTACACAAGTAGAATTGGCGCTCCAACTTCACACTCAATGAGCACCTACATCAAGTTCACCTACATGAATAAAGCAACAACAAACCCAAGGTATGTTCTTCACATCTTTAAGAAGCTTTGCTCAAAGTCATGAGTACAAGCAGCTTCACAAGATGTGATCACATCAAATGCTTAATCGAAAAATGGCAATCCCATTTCGAGCTTAAACGATGAGTATGACCTATGATCAAATGTCCTCATTTGACTCCTAAGTCAATATACTCAAACATAGGTGACTTTGTCGCCGACCTTTTTCTAGATGAAGTACATATGCTTTTGGAGTTTTTCTGTTTTCTCTTATGTTCTCTCATTGAGTTTTTCTTTACACAAAAAAAAACTTCATCTAGAAATCTTTTTATTTCTTTTCTTATATTTCTTTGTGAATATCCTTCTGGAAATCTTTTTATGGCTCTGATCAATTCCCCGAAAATCTTTTACAAATTCATTGCAAATCCTTTGAAACATCCCTCGCAGAGTGAGCTGGATTATTTCTGTGTTTCCTTGGAATTATCTTCCAGGACATCAACTTCTGCGGCTCCACTCAGACTTAAATCTTAAAGAGGGAGAGGACTCAAATTTGGACTCAAATTGTTTCTCTATGAATGTTCTTATTTGCCCTATTGTGATTCTTAAGCATCCCACTTCTTTCTTTCTTTCTTTCTTTCTCTCTTTTCCTGTCCTACCTAGTTTCCTGTCCTTTTCGGCACTTGATGTCAAAGGGGGAGAGAACTTAGGGGGAGTAGGGGGAGTAGGGGAGAAGAGAAGACTTAGGGGAAGAAGAAAAGCAATCTTATCTTAAGGGGGAGAGAATCACATCAAAGCTTTGTCGTGTTTTTATTGGACATTACAATTGGCATCTTTCTTTTGATTTTGCTTTTTCCATCACACCCCTTGTTCACAATTGGTATCTTATGAAGTCTTTTAGTTTAGGGGGAGAAGACTTAGAGGAATCGTCACAATTGATATCCTATGAAAAGCAAAATCTCTCAGAGTTCATTGAAAATCTTTTAGCTTCGGAGACATGTTTGCTGATTCAAGCCTGTGCTCAATATGAGACACTCTTTATACATGTCCTCCCTGGCTTGGTACTCTTGATGTTCTTGCAATTGGTTGAAGGAATACTCTTGTGTTATCTAACCTTGTTTTCCCAAGTTTATCCCTTCAGGTACAAGTGCCAAGGAACCTCAAGGTAAGTATATGCATCTTGCAGAATGTGCATTATGGTGACTTGCTTGTAAATACTTGTTTGCAAGAAATCACCATGCACATATGCATTATCACTCACTTCCTTTTTCTTCTGCTCTGATGCATATAGCCAAGCTGCATGTAGCACATCTTGCTTATCTCTCTTGTGTGCTTGTGGTAGTCCAAAACCATAATCTATGAAAATCTTGCACACTTGTAGGGGGAGCCTGTGTACTACATGCTTGTCAAAGCTTTTGTGATAACTCTGTCTTTCTTTCAAATAAGCTTTGATGTTTTGTTTAGTATAATTTTAGTGTGTTGCCATCAATTACCAAAAAGGGGGAGATTGAAAGCACATTTGCTCTCCGGGTGGTTTTGGTAATTAATGACAACATACTTTGTGGTTGGACTAATACTTTTATCAAGTATGTTTCAGGAAACCCAACCACATTGGAATGGCAAGATGACTGAAGGAGTGGACCCCTCAAATGCTAAGGCAAGCATTGGCAAAAGCTCAAGACTCCATTTTTGGTTTAGTGATCAAAGATCACATTGAGTCCATAGGAAAGCCAATACTATTAAAAGGGGATGAGGTTGTGTTGATGATCTGGTTGCTCAAAGTGCTTAGTGATTTAGCTCCCTCAACTATCAGCACTCTTCACTTTTCAACACACTCATAAGTAATCTCGGACAAACCGATTCTTCCAACTCAGTCCCACCGAGATGAACCACTTCTGCCATATTCCAAACCCTAGAAAAATCGGTCATACCGAGTTTGAGATCGGTCTCACCGAAACTGAACTGCCAACCTTCTGTAACCATTTCACATCATATCGGAATATCCGAGTTTGCATTTTCGGTCTTACCGAAATGGCCAGGTTCTGTCTTGGGTCAAATCGGTCTCACCGATAATTCATTTTCGGTCTCACCGATTCTGGCATGTTCCTGCTCTTTCTCAAATCGGTCCAACCGAGTTTTCTTTCTCGGTCTCACCGAAATCTCCAACGTTCATATCAGATACACTTTCGGTCCCACCGAGATGGTATTTTCGGTCCCACCGAAAATCCCAACGTTCACTATATTTGAACTTTCGGTCTGACCGAGTTTTCACTTCGGTCTCACCGAGTTTGGTCAAATGTGTGTGTAACGGTTGGATTTTGTGTGGAGGCTATATATACCCTTCCACCCCCTCTTCATTCGTGAGGAGAGCCATCAGAAAGTACCACCATTCCTACCATACACTTTCTGAGAAGTGAACCACCTACCCTTGTGTTGAGATCAAGCCATTCCATTCCTACCATATGAAACTTGATCTCTAGCCTTCCCAAGTTGCTTTCCACTCAAACCTTTCTTCCACCACAGCCATATCAGTGAGGAGAGTTGAGTGTTGGGGAGATTATCATTTGAAGCACAAGAGCAAGGAGTTCATCATCATCAACACCGTCTATTACCTTTTGGGGGGTGGTGCCTCCTAGATTGGTTAGGTGTCGCTTGGGAGCCTCCGTCTTTGAGATGTGGAGTTGAACCAAGAAGTTTGTAAGGGCAAGGAGATCGCCTACTTCGTGAAGATCTACCCCGAGTAAGGCTAGTCCTCCGTGGGCGTAGGCCATGATGGAATAGACAAGGTTTCTTCTTCGTGGACCCTTCGTGGGTGGAGCCCTCCGTGGACTCGCGCAGCCGTTACCCTCCGTGGGTTGAAGTCTCCATCAACGTGGATGTACGATAGCACCACCTATCGGAACCACGACAAAAATCTTCGTGTCACCAAACTGCGTTTGATCTTCTCCACCTCTCTTTACTATATATGCAATTTACTTTCCGCTGCCCATACTCTAGAATTGCATGTGTAGTGTGTTACTTGACATAATCTTAATTGTGAAACTGCCAAAAACTTTGCTTAATCAAAAGGCAGATTTTTATATTGTCAAGTAGTCTAATCACCCCCCCTCTAGACATACTTCTTCGATCCTACACCTGTAGAGCATCTTTATAATCACCCAGTGACGTTGTGACGTTTGATAGCACACAAGGTGTTCCTCCGATATTCGGGAGTTGCATAATCTCATAGTCATAGGAACGTGTATAAGTCATGAAGAAAGCAATACCTGTAAAACTAAACGATCATAGTGCTAAGCTAACGGATGGGTCTTTTCCATCACATCATTCTCCTAATGATGCGATCCCGTTGATCAAATGACAACTCATGTCTATGGCTAGGAAACATAACCATCTTTGATCAATGAGCTAGTCTAGTAGAGGCATACTAAGGACACTCTGTTTTGTCTATATATTCACACATGTACTAAGTTTTCGGTTAATACAATTCTAGCATGAATAATAAACATTTATCATGATATAAGGAAATATAAATAACAACTTTATTATTGCCTCTAGGGCATATTTCCTTCAGTCTCCCACTTGTACTAGAGTTAATAATCTAGTTCACATCGCCATGTGATTTAAAACCGATAATTCACATCGTTACGTGAATAACACCCATAGTTCACATCACCATGCGACCAACACCCAAAGGGTTTACTAGTGTCATTAACCTAGTTCACATCCCTATGTGATTAAAACCTAAAGAGTACTAAGGTGTGATCATGTTTTGCTTCGTGAGAGAAGTTTAGTCAGCGGATCTGTTACATTCAGATCCGTATGTATTTCGCAAATTTCTATGTCTACAATGCTCTGCATGGAGCTACTCTAGCTAATTGCTCCCACTATCAATACACATCCAGATTTATACTTAGAGTCATCTGGATTAATGTCAAAGCTTGCATCAGCGTAACTCTTTACGACGAACTCTTTATTCACCTCCATAATCGAGAAACATGTACTTAGTCATTCAGTAACCAAGGATAATTTTGACCGCTGTCCAGTGATCTACTCCTGGATCACTATTGTACCTCCTTGCCAAACTCATGGCAAGGTACACAACAGGTTTGGTACATAGCATGGCATACATGATAGATCCTATGGCTGAGGCATAGGGAATGGCTTTCATTTTCTCTCTATCTTCTGCAGTGGTCGGGCATTGAGTCTGACTCAACTTCACACCTTGTAACACAGGCAAGAATCCTTTCTTTGACTGATCCATTTTGAACTTCTTCAAAACTTTATCAAGGTATGTGCTTTGTGAAAGTCCAAGTAAGCATCTTGATCTATCTCTATAGATCTTGATGCCTAATATATAAGTAGCTTCACCGAGGTCTTTCATTGAAAAATTCTTATTCAAGTATCCTTTTATGCCATCCAGAAATTCTATATCATTTCCAATCAACAATATGTCATCCACATATAATATCAGAAATGCTACAAAGCTCCCACTCACTTTCTTGTAAATACAGGCTTCTCCAAAAGTCTGTATAAAATGATATGCTTTGATCACCTCATCAAAACGTATATTCCAACTCCGAGATGCTTGCACCAGTCCATAGATGGATCGCTGGAGCTTGCACATTTTGTTAGCACATTTAGGATTGACAAAACCTTCTGGTTGCATCATATATAACTATTCTTTAATAAATCCATTTAATGAACGCAATTTTGTTATCCATTTGCCAGATTTCATAAAAGTGGCAATTGCTAACATGATTCGGACAGACTTTAAGCATTGCTACGAGTGAGAAAATCTCATGGTAGTCAACACTTTGAACTTGTTGATTTTTTTTGCAACAAGTCGAGCTTTGTAGACAGTAACATTACCATCGGCATCAGTCTTCCTCTTAAAGATCCATTTATTTTCAATGGCTCGCCGATCATCGGGCAAGTCAACCAAAGTCTACACTTTGTTCTCATACATGGATCCCATCTCAAATTTCATGGCCTCAAGCCATTTTGTGGAATCTGGGCTCATCATCAGTTCCTCATAGTTCGTAGGTTCATCATGGTCTAGTAATATGACTTCCAAAACCGGGTTACAATACCACTCTAGCACGGAATGCACTCTGGTTGACCTACGAGGTTCAGTAGTAACTTGATCTGAAGTTTCATGATCATCATCATTAGCTTCCTCGTTGATTGGTGTATGAATCACTAGAACTAGTTTCTGTGATGTACTACTTTCCAATTTGGGAGAAGGTACAATTACCTCATTAAGTTCCACTTTCCTTCCACTCACTTGTTTCGAGATAAACTCCTTCTCTAGAAAGTATCCATTTTTAGCAACGAATATCTTGCCTTTGGATCTGTGATAGAAGGTGTACCCAACAGTCTCCTTTGGGTATCCTATGAAGACACATTTCCCTGACTTGGGTTCAAGCTTATTAGGTTGAAGCTTTTTCCATAAGCATCGCAGCCCCAAACTTTAAGAAACAACAACTTTGGTTTCTTGGCAAACCACAGTTCATAAGGCGTCGTCTCAATGGATTTAGATGGTGCCCTTATTTAATGTGAATGCAGCTGTCTCTAATGCATAACCCAAAACAATAGTGGTAAATCGCTAAGAGACATCATAGATCTCACCACATCTAATAAAGTATGGTTACGACATTCGGACACACCATTACGATGTGGTGTTCCGGGTGGCATGAGCTATGAAACTATTCCACATTGTTTTAAATGAAGTCCAAATCGTAACTCAAATATTCGCCTCCATGATTAGATCGTAGAAACTTTATTTTCTGGTTACGATGATTCTCTACTTCACTCTAAAATTCTTTGAACGTTTCAAATGTTTCAGACTTGTGCTTCATCAAGTAGATATACCCATATCTACTCAAATCATCAGTGAAGGTTAGAAAATTACGATACCCGCCGCGAGCCTCAACACTCGTCGGTCCACATACATCCGTATGTATGATTTCCAACAAATCTGTTGCTCGCTCCATTGTTCCGGAGAACGGAGTTTTAGTCATCTTGCCCATGAGGCATGGTTCGCAAGCACCAAGTGATTCATAATCAAGTGACTCCAAAAGTCCATCATTATGGAGTTTCTTCATTCGCTTTAGACCAATATGACCTATACGGCAGTGCCACAAATAAGTTGCACTATCGTTATCAACTTTGCATCTTTTTGGCTTCAATATTATGAATATGTGTATTACTACGATTGAGATCCAAGAAACTATTTTCATTGCGTGTATGACCATCGAAGGTTTTATTCATGTAAACAGAATAACAGTTATTCTATGATTTTAAATGAATAACCGTATTGCAACAAACATGATCAAATCATATTCATGCTCAACACAAATGCCAAATAACATTTATTTAGGTTCTACACTAATACCGTAAGTATAGGGAGTGTGCGATGATGATCATATCAATCTTGGAACCACTTCCAACACACATCATCACTTCACCTTTAACTAGTCTCTGTTCATTCTGCAACACTCGTTTCGAGTTACTAATTTTAGCAATTGAACCGGTATCAAATACCCAGGGGTTGCTATGAACACTAGTAAAGTACACATCAATAATTTGTATATCAAATATACCTTTGTTCACTTTGCCATCCTTCTTATCCACCAAGTATCTAGGGCAGTTTCACTTCCACTTGAGTGACCATTTCCTTTACAGTAGAAGCACTTAGTTTCAGACTTGAGTTTAGCTTTGGGTTTCTTCACAGGAGTGACAACTTGCTTGTCATTCTTCTTGAAGTTCCCCTTCTATCCCTTTGTCCTTTTCTTGAAACAAGTAGTCTTGTTAACCATCAACACTTGATGCTCTTTCTTGATTTCTACCTTCGCCGATTTCAGCATCGCGAAGAGCTCGGGAATTACTTTCGTTATCCCTTGCATGTTATAGTTCATCACGAAGTTCTACTAACTTGGTGACGGTGTCTAGAGAATTTTGTCAATTACTATCTTATCTGGAAGATTATCTCCCACTTGATTCAAGCAATTGTAGTACCCACACAATCTGTGCACATGCTCACTGGTTGAGCTATTCTCCTCCATCTTGTAGGAAAAGTACTGTTAGAGGTCTCATACCTCTCGACATGGGCATGAGTATGAAATACTAATTTCAACTCTTGGAACATCTTACATGCTCCGTGGCGTTCAAAATGTTTTTTAAGTCCTGGTTCTAAGCCGTAAAGAACAGTGCACAAAACTATTAAGTAGACATCATATTGAGCTTTGCCAAACGTTCATAACGTTTGCATCTGCTCCTGCAATAGATCTTGTCACCTAGCGGTGCATCAAGAACATAATACTTCTGTGCAGCAATGAGGATAATCCTCAGATCACGGACCTAGTCCGCATCATTGCTACTAACATCTTTCAACTTAGTTTTCTATAGGAACATATCAAAAAACATAGGGAAGCTATAACGCGAGCTATTGATCTACAACATAATTTGCAAATACTATCAGGACTAAGTTCATGATAAATTAAAGTTCAATTAATCATATTACTTAAGAACTCCCACTTAGATAGAAATCCCTCTAGTCATCTAAATGATCACGTGATCCAAATTAACTAAACCATGTCCGATCATCACGTGAGATGGAGTAGTTTTCAATGGTGAACATCTTATGTTGATCATATCTACTATATGATTCACGCTCGACCTTTCGGTATCTAGTGATCCGAGGCCATATCTGCATATGCTAGGCTCGTCAAGTTTAACCCGAGTATTCTGCGTGTGCAAAACTGGCTTGCACCCATTATATGTGAACGTAGAGCTTATCACATCCGATCATCACGTGGTGTCTCGGCACGATGAACTTTCGCAACGGTGCATACTCAGGGAGAACACTTGTACCTTGAAATTTTGTAAGGGATCATCTTATAATGCTACCACCGTACTAAGCAAAATAAGAAGCATAATAAGATAAACATCACATGCAATCAAAATATGTGACATGATATGGCCATCATCATCATGTGCTTTTGATCTCCATCTCCAAGGCACCATCATGATCACCATCGTCACCGGCGCGACACCTTGATCTCCATCGTAGCATCATTGTCGTCTCGCCAACTATTTCTTCCACGACTATCGCTACCGCTTAGTGATAAAGTAAAGCAATTACATGGCGATTGTAT
This sequence comes from Secale cereale, assembly GCA_902687465.1. Lineage (NCBI taxonomy): Eukaryota > Viridiplantae > Streptophyta > Magnoliopsida > Poales > Poaceae > Secale > Secale cereale. The sequence continues at coordinate 553,026,286 of LR738709.1, read as the reverse complement.
TTCATACAATAAAGCGACAACCATATGGCTCCTTCCAGCTGCCGATAACTTTACAAAACATGATCATCTCATACAATAACGTATAACTAATCATGTCTTGACCATATCACATCGCAGCATGCCCTGCAAAAACAAGTTAGACGTCCTCTACTTTGTTGTTGCAAGTTTTACGTGGCTGCTACGGGCTTAGCAAGAACCGTTCTTACCTACGCATACAAAAACCACAACGATTTTCCGTCAAGTATGTGATGTTTAACCTTCACAAGGACCGGGCGTAGCCACACTCGATTCAACTAAAGTGAGAGAGACAAACATCCGCCAGTCACCTTTAAGCAACGAGTACTTGTAACGATGAAACCAGTCTCGCTTAAGCGTACGCGTAATGTCGGTCTAGGCCGCTTCATCTCACAATACCACCGGATCAAAGTATGACATGCTGGTAAGCAGTATGACTATTATCGCCCACAACTCATTGTGTTCTACTCGTGCATATCATCTACGCATAGACCTGGCTCATGATGCCACTGTTGGGGAACATAGTATTTCAAAAAAAATCCTACGATCACGCAAGATCTATCTACTAGATGCATGGCAACGAGAGGGGAGAGTGTGTCTACGTACCCTCGTAGACCAAAAGCGGAAGCATCTAGTGACGCGATTGATGTAGTCAAACGTCTTCGCAATCCAGCCGATCAAGCATCGAACGTACGGCACATCCGCGTTCAAAACACGTTCAGCTCGATGACGTCCCATGAGCTCTTGATCTAGTTGAGCTTCACAGGAGAGTTTCGTCAGCACGACGGCGTGGTGATGGAGATGATGAAGCTACCGGTGTAGGGCTTCGCCTATGCACTGCAACGGTATGACCGAGGTGTGTTTCTGTGGAGGGGGCACCGCACACGGCTGGAGCAATGTTTCTTATGTGTCCTTAGGTGCCCCCTGCCCCCGTATATAAAGGAGCAAGGAGGAGGGCCGGCCGGCCCCTATGGGCGCGCCAGGGAGTAGGATTCCTACTCCTTGTAGGAATAGGAACCCCCTTTTCCTATTCCTACTAGGAGTAGGAAAGGAAAGGGGAGAGGAGAAGGAAAGGAGAGGGGGCGCCTCCCCCTTTTCCTAGTCCAACTAGGAACCCTAGGGGGTGCGACCAGCCCTGTGGGCTGCCCCTCTCTTTCCATCAATGGCCCACTATGGCCCATACTTCCTCGGGGGGGGGGGGGGTTCCGGTAACCCCCTCCGGCATTCCGGTTTTACCCGATAACACCCGGAACACTTCCGGTATCCGAATATAGTCGTCCAACATATTAATCTTTATGTCTCGGACATTCCGAGACTCCTGGTCATGTCCGGGGTCTCATCCGGGACTCCGAACTACCTTCGGTACATCAAAACGCATAAACTCATAATACCGATCGTCATCAAACGTTAAGCGTGCGGACCCTACGGGTTTGAGAACTATGTAGACATGACCGAGACACATCTCCGGTCAATAACCAGTAGCGGAACCTGGATGGTCATATTGGCTCCTACATATTCTACAAAGATCTTTATCAGTCAAACCGCATAACAACATACGTTGTTCCCTTTGTCATCGGTATGTTACTTGCCCGAGATTCGATCGTCGGTATCTCAATACCTAGTTCAATCTCGTTACCGGCAAGTCTCTTTACTCGTTTGGTAATACATCATCTCGTGACTAACTCATTAGTCATTTTCTTGCAAGGCTTATTACGGTGTGTATTACCGAGAGGGCCCAGAGATACCTCTCCGACACCCGGAGTGACAAATCCTATTCTTGATCTATGCCAACACCACGAACACCTTCGGAGACAGCTGTAGAGCATCTTTATAATCACCTAGTTACGTTGTGATGTTTGATACCACACAAGGTGTTCCTCCGGTATTCGGGAGTTGCATAATCTCATAGTCATAGGAACATGTATAAGTCATGAAGAAAGCAATAGCAGTAAAACTAAATGATCATAATGCTAAGCTAACGGATGGGTCTTGTCCATGACATCATTCTCCTAATGATGTGATCCCGTTGATCAAATGACAACTCATGTCTATGGCTAGGAAACATAACCATCTTTGATCAATGAGCTAGTCTAGTAGAGGCATACTAAGGACACTCTGTTTTGTCTATGTATTCACACATGTACTATGTTTCCGGTTAATACAATTCTAGTATGAATAATAAACATTTATCATGATATAAGGAAATATAAATAGCAACTTTATTATTGCCTCTAGGGCATATTTCCTTCAATTTCTACCTCCGCAGCTTTGAGCATGTCGAAGAGCTCAGGAATTTTCTTCTGCATCCCTTGCATATTATAGTTTATCACGAAGCCTTTATAGCTTGGTGGAAGTGATTAAAGAACTCTGTCAATAACACTATCATCATCAACTTTAAATCCAAGCTGAGTCATGTGGTTATGGTACCCAGACTTTCTTAGTAAGTGTTCACTGACAGAACTGTTCTCCTCCATCTTGCAACTATAGAACTTGTTGGAGACTTCATATCTCTCAACTCGGGGATTTGCTTGAAATATTAACTTCAACTCTTGGAACATCTCATATGCTCCATGACGTTCAAAACGTCTTTGAAGTCCCGATTCTAAGCCGTAAAGCATGTCACACTGAACTATCAGGTAGTCACTAGATCGAGCTTGCCAGACGTTCATAACATCAAGGGTTGCTCCTGCAGTAGGCCTTTCACCTAGCGGTGCTTCATGAACATAATTCTTCTGTGCCGCAATGGGGATAATCCTCAAGTGATGGACCCGGTTCATGTAGTTGCTACCATCATCTTTCAACTTAGCTTTCTCTAGGAACGCATTAAAATTCAAGGGAACGGTAGCACGGGCCGTTGATCTACAACATAGATATACAAAAACTATCAGGACAAAGTTCATGATAAATTAAGTTCAATTAATCATATTACTAAAGAACTCCCACTTAGATAGACATCCATCAAGTCATCTAAATGATCACGTGATCCAAATCAACTAAACCATGTCCGATCATCACATGAGGTGGAGTAGTTTTCAATGGTGAACATCTTATGTTGATCATATCAACTATATGATTCACGCTCGACCTTTCGGTCTCCAGTGTTCCGAGGCCATGTCTGTACATGCTAGGCTCATCAAGTTTAACCCGAGTATTCTACACGTGCAAAACTATCTTACACCCGTTGTATGTGAACGTAGAATTTATCACACCCGATCATCATGTGGTGTCTCGGCACGACGAACTATCGCAACGGTGCATACTCAGGAGAACACTTATACCTTGAAAATTTGTAAGGGGTCATCTTATAATGCTACCGCCGTACTAAGCAAAATAAGATGCATAATAAGATAAACATCATATGCAATCAAAATATGTGACATGATATGGCCATCATCATGTTGTGCTTTTGATCTCCATCTCCAAAGCATCGTCATGATCTCCATCATCACCGGCTTGACACCGATCTTCATCGTAGTGTCGTGGTCATCTCGCTAACTATTGCTTCTACTACTATAACTAACTCATAGTGATAAAGTAAAGCAATTACATGGCGTTCTCAATTCATACAATAAAGAGACAACCATAAGGCTCATGCCGGTTGCCGATAATTTACAAAACATGATCATCTCATACAATAATGTATAACTCATCACGTCTTGACCATATCACATCACAACATGCCCTACAAAAACAAGTTAGATGGCCTCTACTTTGTTGTTGCAAGTTTTATGTGGCTGCTACGGGCTCCTAGCAAGAACCGTTCTTACCTACGTATCAAAACCACAACGATTTTTCGTCAGGTGTGTTGTTTTAACCTTCAACAAGGACCGGCCATAGTCAAACTCGATTCAACTAAAGTTGGAGAAACAGACACCTGCCAGCCACCTGTGTGCAAAGCACGTCGCTAGAACCAGTCTCCTGAACGCGGTCATGTAATGTCGGTCCGGGCCGCTTCATCCAACAATACCGCCGAATCAAAGTAAGATGTTGGTGGTAAGCAGTACGACTATTATAGCCCATAACTCTTTGTGTTCTACTCGTGCATATCATCTACGCATAGACCTGGCTCATGATGCCACTGTTGGGAACGTAGCATGCAATTTCAAAAATTTCCTACGCTCACGCTAGACCTATCTAGGAGATGCATAGCAATGAGACGGGGAGAGTGTGTCCACGTACCCTTGTAGACTGAATGCGGAAGCGTTATCTTAACACGGTCGATGTAGTCGAACATCTTCACGATCCAACCGATCCAAGTACCGAACGTACAGCACCTCCGTCTTCAGCCCACTTTCAGCTCGATGATGTCCGTCGAGCTCTTGATCCAATAGAGGGTCGAGGGAGAGTTCCGTCAGCACGACGGCGTGGCGACGATGTTGGTGATGTGATCCGCGCAGGGCTTCGCCTAAGCACTACGATGCTATGACCGGAGGAGCAAACTGTGGAAAGAGGCACCACACACGTCTAAGAGGTTGTTTGTTGTGCCTTTGGGGTGCCCCTGCCCACGTATATAAAGGATGGAGGAGGAGGAGGCCGGCCCTAGGGGTGGCGCGCCATGGGGGGAGTCCTACTAGGACTCCATTCCTAGTAGGATTCTCCCCACCCTTCCTTCTAATGTAGAGGCGAAAAGAGGAAAGGGGAGAGGAGAAGGAAAGGGGGGCCACGCCCCCCACCCCTAGTCCAATTCGGTTTGGGCTTGGGGGGTGCCTCACCTCCTGTGGAAGCCTCCCTCTCTCCACTATGTCCCAATAGGCCGATTAACTTTCCCAGGAGGTTCCGATAGCCTCCCGGTACCCTGATAAATTCCCGAACCTCTTCGGAACCATTTTGGTGTCCGTATACAACCTTCCAATATATGAATCTTTACCTCTCGACTAATTCAAGACTCCTTGTCATGTCCGTGATATCATCCGGGACTCCAAACAAACTTCGGTCACCAAAACACAAAACTCATAATACAAATCATCATCGAACGTTAAGCGTGCGGACCCTACGGGTTCGAAAACTATGTAGACATGACCGAGACACATCTCCGGTCAATAACCAATAGCGGAACCTAGATGCTCATATTGGCTCCTACATATTCTACGAAGATCTTTATCGGTCAAACCGCATAACAGCATACGTTGTTCCCTTTGTAATCGGTATGTTACTTGCCCGAGATTATATTGTTGTTATCATCATACCTAGTTCAATCTCATTACCGGCAAGTCTCTTTAATCCTTCTGTAATGCGTCATCTCATAACTAACTCATTAGTCACATATCTTGCAAGGCTTATAGTGATGTGCATTACCGAGAGGGCCCAAAGATACCTCTCAGACACTCGGAGTGACAAATCCTATTCTTGATATATGCCAGCTCAACAAACACCTTCGGAGACACCTGTAGAGCATCTTTATAATCACCCAGTTACGTTGCGATGTTTGATAGCACACAAGGTGTTCCTCCGGTATTCGGGAGTTTCATAATCCCATAGTCAGGGGAACATGTATATGTCATGAAGGAAGCCATAGCAATAAAACTAAACAATCATTATGCTAAGCTAACAGATGGGTCTTGTCCATCACAACATTCACCTAATGATGTGATCTCGTTCATCAAATGACAACACATGTCTATGGTTAGGAAACTCAACCATCTTTGATTGACGAGCTAGTATAGTAGAAGCTTACTAGGGACACGGTGTTTCATCTATGTATTCACACATGTATCAAGTTTCCGGTTAATACAATTCTAGCATGAATAAAAGACATTTATCATGATATATATAAGAAAATATAAATAACAACTTTATTATTGCCTCTAGGGCATATTTATTTCACTATCATCATATCTCAAAACTATTACAAAGAATCAAGTTTATTTTGTCCAATGATCTTCATGAAAGTTTTTATTATATCCCCTTGGATATCTATCACTTTGGGACTAGTTTCATATGCTTCTTTTGATAAGCTCAAACAAATATAAGTGAAGAACATGAGCATCATATTTCTTTCTCTCAAATTAATATAAGTCAAGCATGAGAGAATTTCTTCAAAGATAACAAAGCACGCCGTGCTAAAAAAGATATAAGTGAAGTACTAGAGAAATTTCATGGCTCTAAAAAAATTAAGTGAAGCATAGGAGCAAGAATAGCACAATTTGGCTCTCTCAAATAGGTGTGTAAAGCAAGGACACTTATTAAAAAATAAAAATAAAAACAAGCAAAGACTCATATCATACAATATGCTCCAAGCAAACTCATAATATGTGACGAATAAAAATATAGTCTCAAGTAACATACCGATGGTCGTTAGAAGAAAGAGGGGATGCCACTCGGGGGCATCCCCAAGCTTAGTTGCTTGATTCTTCTTGAATATTATCTTGGGGTGCCTCGGGCATCCCCAAATTTAGCCTTTTGCTGCTCCTTATTCATTCAAACATCGCGATCTCACGCAAAACTTGAAAATTTCAATCACACAAAACTCAACAAAATCTCGTGAGATCCGTTAGTATAACAAAACCAAAATTTACTCTAAGTATTGTAGAAAACCAATTCAAATTTTGTAATTGTATTACACCTACTGTATTCTAACTTTTATATGGCAAAAAATCTTCAAAAGAAACCATAGATCAATCAAATTAAGCACATAACACAACGAAAATAGAATCTATCAAAAACAGAACAGTCTGTAAAGATGCGATTTTTGACCAAACTTCCGTAACACTAAAAATTCTGGGAAATTTGGATAATGTGGAAAATTTGTATATTGATAATGTCAAAAAAAATGAAGAGTTCATCACGCTCCAGTAATCGTCAGAAATTCTAACTCTGGACGCAAAAGTTTCTGAATTTCAACGCAATCAAATCAACTATCAACCAAATCATCCCAAAGGCTTTGCTTGGCACAAACATGTATAACCACAAAAACAAATAAAACCAGAGGTATTATTTGGTATTTTATTGAAAACACCAAGAAAACCAAAAACCAAAAAGATACAAGTCGGGTTGCCTCCCAACGAGCGCTATCGTTTGATATGTCCATTTTGCATCATGCTTATAAATTGATATTTATTGCATTATGGGCTGTTCATACATGTTTTGTCACAATACTTATGCCTTTTCCCTCTTATTTTGCAAGGTTTACATGAAGAAGGGGGAATGCCGACAGCTGGAATTCTGGGTTGGAAAAGGAGCAAACTCTGGAAACCTATTGTGCACAACTCCAAAAGCCCCGAAACTACATAGAACATTTTTTTGGAAAATATAAAAAATACCTGGCGGAAGAAACCCACGAGAGGGGCCACTGGCTGGCCTCGAGGGTGGGGGCGCGCCCCCCCTTCCCAGGGCGCGCCCCCTGCCTCGAGGGCCAGCCGGTGGGCCCCCGGTGCCCATCTTCTCCTATATGAAGTGTTTTGACCTGGAAAAAATTAGGAGGAGGCTTTCGGGACCAGACGCCGCCGTCTCGAGGCGGAACCGAGGCGGAAACCAATCTAGGGCTCCGGCAGAGCTGTTCTGTCGGGGATACTTCCCTCCAGGAGGGGCAAATCGTCACCGCCGTCATCACCAACAACTCTCCCATCTCGGGGAGAGCTATCTTCATCAACATCTTCACCAGCACCATCTACTCTCAAACCCTAGTTCATCTCTTGTATCCAATCTGTGTACCCAAACCTCAGATTGGTACATGTGGGTTGCTAGTAGTGTTGCTTACTCCTTGTAGTTGATGCTAGTTGGTTTATTTGGTGGAAGATCATATGTTCAGATCCATTATGCATATCAATACCCCTCTGATAATGAACAATATTATGTCTTGTGAGTAGTTACTTTTGTTCCTGAGGACATGGGAGAAGTCTTGCTATTAGTAGTCATGTGAATTTGGTCTTCGTTCGATATTTTGTTGAGATGTATGTTGTCTCTCCTCTAGTGGTGTCATGTGAACGTCGACTACATGACACTTCATCATTATTTGGGCCTAGAGGAAGGCACTGGGAAGTAATAAGTAGATGATGGGTTGCTAGAGTGACAGAAGCTTAAACCCTAGTTTATGCGTTGCTTCGTAAGGGGCTGATTTGGATCCATATGTTTCAGGCTATGGTTAGGTTTACCTTAATACTTCTTTTGTAGTTGTGGATGCTTGCATTAGAGGTTAATCATAAGTGGGATGATTGTCCAAGCAAGGGCAGCACCCAAGCACCGGTCCACCCACATACCAAATTATCAAAGTACCGAACGTGAATCAGATGATCGTGATGAAAACTAGCTTGACGATAATTCCCATATGTCCTCGGGAGCGCTTTACCTTGCATAGAACTTTGTCCAGGCTTGTCCCTTGCTAAAAAAAGGATTGGGCCACCTTGCTGCACCTTATTTACTTTTACCGTTTGTCACTTGCTACCAATTATCTTATCACAAAACTATCTGTTACCTATAATTTCAGTGCTTGCAGAAAATACCTTACTGAAAACTGCCTATCATTTTCTTCTACTCCTTGTTGGGTTCGACACACTTACTTATCGAAAGGACTACGATAGATCCCCTACACTTGTGGGTCATCAAGACTCTTTTCTGGCGCCATTGCCGGGGAGTGAAGCGCCTTTGGTAAGTGGAATTTGGTAAGGAAAAATTTATATAGTGTGCTGAAATTTATTGTCACTTGTTACTATGGCTCAAAATACTTTGAGGGGCTTGTTCGGGGTATCTTCACCCCGAGTATAAGAGCAAAGAGTTGCTCCTCAACCTACTGCACCTATTGAAAATGTTTGCTTTGAGATTCCTTCGGGTATGATAGAGAAACTGCTTGAAAATCCCTATACAGGAGACGGGACACTTCACCCCGATTTACATCTAATCTATGTGGATGAAGTTTGTGGATTGTTTAAGCTTGCAGGCATGCCCGAGGATGTTATCAAGAAGAAGGTTTTCCCTTTATCTTTGAAGGGAGATGCATTAACATGGTTTAGGCTATGCGATGATATGGGATCTTGGAACTATAATCGTCTGAAGTTGGAGTTTCATCAGAAGTTCTACCCTATGCACCAGGTTCATCGTGATCGTAATTATATTTATAATTTCTAGCCTCGCGAAGGAGAAAGAATTGCTCAAGCTTGGGGGAGGCTTAAGTCAATGTTATATTCATGCCCCAATCATGAGCTCTGAAGAGAAATGATTATCCAAAAAAAATATGCTCGGCTTTCTCATAATAATCGCACCATGCTCGATACCTCTTGTGCTGGCTCTTATATGATAAAGACTATTGACTTCAAATGAGATTTATTGGAAAGAATTAAACGCAACTCCGAAGATTGGGATCTCGACGAAGGTAAGGAGTCAGGTATAACCCCTAAGTTTGATTGTGTTAAAGCTTTTATGGATACCGATGTTTTCCGTGAGTTTAGCACTAAATATGGACTTGACTCTGAGATAGTAGCTTCTTTCTGCGAATCTTTTGCTACTCATGTTGATCTCCCCAAGGAGAAGTGGTTTAAATACCATCCCCCTATTGAAGTAAAAGTAGTTGAACCTATTAAAGTTGAAGAAAAGACTATCACTTATAAGGTTGATCCCGTTATACCCACTGCTTATATTGAGAAACCACCTTTCCCTGTTAGGATAAAGGATCATGCTCAAGCTTCAACTATAGTTCGTAAGAGTAATATAGAACACCTACACCCTCTGAGCAAATTAAAGTTGAACCTAGTGTTTATATGGTTAAAGATCTCTTGGTAGAAGATTTAGATGGACAGGTTATTTATCTCCAAGAAGAGTCTGCTAGAATAGCCAAACCCAATGCTAGGAATAAACATAAACCTATCGTAGGCTTGCTCGTTATCTCTGTTAAGATAGGAGATCATTGCTATCATGGTTTATGTGACATAGGTGCTAGTGCAAGCATTATCCCTCTTGACTTGTATAACGAAATTATGCATGATATTGCACCAGTTGAGTTAGAAGGGATTGATGTTACTATTAAGCTTGCTAATAGAGATACTATTTCACCAGTTGGGATTGTTAGAGATATTGAAGTCTTATGTGGGAAGGTTAAATACCCTGCTGACTTTCTTGTTCTTAGTTCCCCACAAGATGCTTTATGTCCCATTATATTTGGTAGACCCTTCTTGAATACCGTTAATGCCAAGATAGACTGTGTGAAAGATATTGTCACTGTCGGATTAGGGGACACGTCTCATGATTTTAACTTTGCTAAATTCCGTAGACAACCCCTTGAAAAGGCACCACCTAGTAAAGATGAAATTATTGGTCTTGCTTCTATTGCTGTGCCACCTAATGACCCTTTAGAACAATACTTGCTAGACCATGAAAATGATATGCATATGAACAAAAGGAGGGAGATAGATGAAATATTCCTTACATAGGGACCCGTATTGAAAAACAACTTGCCTGTTGAAATCCTAGGGGATCCTCCTCCACCCAAGGGTGATCCCGTGTTTGAACTTAAACCTTTGCCTGATAATCTTAAGTATGTTTGTCTTGATGAAAAGAAGATATATCCTGTTATTATTAGTGCTAACCTTTTAGAGCATGAAGAAGAAAGATTATTGAAAACTCTGAAGAAGCACCGAGTTGCTATTGGATATACTCTAGATGATCTTAGGGGCATTAGTCCCACTATATGTCAACACAGGATAAAATTGGAAGAAAATGCTAAACCAGTTATTGATCATCAGCGACGGTTAAATCCTAAGATGAAAGAAGTGGTAAGGAAGGAAATTTTAAAGCTTCTAGAGGCAGGTATTATCTATCCCATTGCTGATAGCCAGTGGGTAAGTCCTGTCCATTGTGTTCCTAAGAAAGGAGGTATGACTGTTGTCCCTAATGATAAAGATGAATTGGTCCCACAAAGAATAGTTACAGGTTATATGATGGTAATTGATTTCCGTAAGTTAAATAAAGCTACTAAGAAAGATCATTACCCCTTGCCATTTATTGATCAAATGCTACAAAGATTATCCAAACATACTCATTTCTGCTTTCTAGATGGTTATTCTGGTTTCTCTCAAATACCTGTGTCAAAAGGGGATCAAGAAAATACCACCTTTACTTGTCCTTTCGGTGCCTTTGCTTATAGACGTATGCCTTTTGGTTTATGTAACGCACCTGCTACCTTTCGTAGATGCATGATGGCTATATTCTCTAATTTTTGTGAAAAGATTGTTGAGGTATTCATGGACGATTTCTCCGTTTATGGAACTTCTTTTGATGATTGCTTAAGCAACCTTGATCGAGTTTTGCAGAGATGTGAAGACACTAACCTTGTCTTGAATTGGGAGAAGTGCCACTTTATGGTCAATGAAGGCATTGTCTTGGGACATAAAATTTCTGAAAAAGGTATTGAAGTTGACAAAGCTAAAGTCGATGCTATTGAAAAGATGCCATGCCCTAAGGATATCAAAGGTATACGAAGTTTCCTTGGTCATGCCGGGTTTTATAGGAGGTTCATCAAGGACTTCTCCAAAATCTCCAGGCCTCTGACTAATCTTTTACAGAAAGATATTCCTTTTGTCTTTGATGATGATTGTCTAGAAGCATTTGAAATACTTAAGAAAGCATTGATCTCTACACCTATTGTCCAGCCTCCTGACTGGAATTTGGCCTTTGAGATTATGTGCGATGCTAGTGATTATGCTGTAGGAGCTGTTCTAGGGAAAAGAGTTGATAAGAAATTGAGTGTTATCCAGTATGCTAGTAAAAATGGAGTAATCATTATCTAAGCTAAAAATATTGATTGACAACTACAACCAAATTTTGTTGCAACTAGATAACCTTGAAGATCTTCGACAATTGTCTACTCCAGAAGCTAATTTCAGGATCATTTTAAAAGCCCAACTGTTGAGATTACTGAAATACCAAAGTGACTACTGGAAGCAACGTTACACAGTCAGGTGGGCTATCAAGGGTGGGGAAAATACTAAATATTTCCAAGCGCGGGCAACTGAAAGAGCAAGGAGAAATTCTATAGCTAATCTGGTCTTGGATGACGGTACCCTAGTAGAAAATCATGATGAAAAGGCAAACACTTTCTTTAATTGTTTCAAAAATAGGATGGGGATTTCTTCTCAACCAATTTATGATTTGATCTCGCAAACCTCGTTCAAAAATGTCAAGGTCTAGAGGAACTCTCACTCCCATTTACGAAAGAGGAGATCGACTATGTCATCAAGATCATTCCAGTAGATCGTGCACCGGGACCGGACGGGTTCAATGGGCTTTTTCTTAAAGTGTGCTGGGACATTATTAAAGAGGACTTTTAAAGGTTGACTGCAGATTTCTGGACTGAATCAATTAATTTACAATGTATCAACAACTCTCTAATCACGTTGATACCAAAGAAACTAGTGCCCGAATCGATTAATGACTATAGGCCCATTTCACTGCTGAACTGTGTGCTGGAAGTACTTACAAAAATTCTTGCAGAAAGACTACAACGTTGGATACTCCAAGTGGTCCACAGAAACCAGTATGGGTTCATTAAGACGAGGACAATCCAAGATTGTTTAGGCTGGGCCTTCGAATACTTGCATGAGTGTAAGCAATCGGGCAGAGAAATTGTGATTCTCAAACTGGATTTGGAAAAAGCCTTCGATACGATGGAACATTCATTCATCTTGAAAATGCTCGAATGTAAAGGGTTTGATGACAGATGGTGTATGTGGATTAAAAATCTTCTGTAGTACGGCTCCTCGTCTATTTTGTTAAATGGCATTCCAGGTATAGAATTTAAATGCAAACGTGGGGTGAAACAAGGAGACCCGGTATCGCCACTGCTATTTGTGCTAGCGGCGGATTTATTACAGTCCTTGATTAATAAAGCTTGGCAAGAAGGTCTGATCTCACTCCCAATAAATCAGCCGGATTCGAAGGATTATCCAGTGATCCAATATGCTGATGACATGCTGATCATTCTACCTGTGGACCAACATGAACTATGGATAGTTAAACAGATTCTGGACTCCTATGCCCGGGCAACAGGTGTGAAAATTAATTATGCTAAGTCACAATTGATGCCAATCAATGTATGTACCCAAAAAGCTTTGGAACTAGCCAATGATATGGGGTGTCAAGTTGGATCGATGCCTTTCACCTATCTAGGTCTGCCTCTTGGCACAACGAGGCCGACGGTCAGAGAGCTGATGCCTTTGGTGGACAGAATAGAAAGAAGACTGGCGGCAACTGCTATCTGGCTATCGTATGGAGAACGCGTTCAACTCATTAATTCGGCGCTCTCATCGTTACTGTCCTTTGCGATGTGTGTTCTTAAACTTCCACTAAAGCTAATTGAGATCTTTGATAGAGCAAGGAGACACTGTCTTTGGAGGAAAGAAATCGACAGAGACGCGAAAACTCATTCATTGGCCGCTTGGGGAATGGTTTGCAGACCAAAGAAAAGAGGAGGCCTTGGGTCCTAAACCTACAAGTTCAAAACAAAGCACTACTGCTCAAGTACCTCCATAAGTTTATCCATAAACATGATACCCCTTGGGTGATGCTAATATAGAATGCTCACTATAATGATACACCTCCTCATGCTAGGCCAGCATGTGGTTCCTTTTGGTGGCGCGATGTTTTATCTCTGATGGATATTTATCGAGGAATCACGTCTTGTGTGCCTGTTGCAAGCGACACTATTCTGCTGTGGAAGGATGTCTGGGTCAATGAAAGGCCGTTAGCTGAGACACACAAACATCTCTTCTTGTTCGTCCTTAATGAGGACATCTCGCTGGCTCAATTCTACCACAATGATGGACCAATGGATAATTTTATGCTCCCTCTGTCGTTAGAAGCCCGGGCTAAACTTGAAGATGTGCAACAATTTATGACAGGAATGTTTTTGACACCCATGGGGACTGATGAATGGATTCTATGATGGGGGGATACAAAGTACAAACCAAAAAAGTTTTATAGCTATATGTTCAGAAATGTCTCGGCTCCACAATGCATCACCTCCGTATGGAAAACAAAATGTATCATGAGGCATAAGGTTTTTGCGTGGTTGATGTTGAATGATAGAATTAATACTAGGGACCTACTTTTGAGGAGGCACTTCAATATCGGGGATGATCACAACTGTCCAATGTGCAACATGAGAGTGCTGGAGACGAATGCTCATCTATTTTATGAATGTCCCTTTGCTGTGAAATGTTGGGAGACAATGGGCATAAGCTGGGGGAGACACCTAGACTTACAAAACAAATATGAGAGAGCTAAAGCTGGGTGGCAAGGACCTCTCTTCAAGGATGTGACCATCCTGGCTGCCTGGAACATTTGGAAACAACGCAATAAGGAGATCTTTGATGGGGTAACAGCCACACATGTGGAGTAGTTAAGAAGACTTAGAGAAGACTTGGTGATCTTAGGATATAGGATCAACCCTCAGAATCTATCTTTCTTGGAGAACTTTAGTAGCTCTCTTTCCATCTAACACTTTTCTTTAGGCTGTTTTGAGATCTGTTGTATTCTTTGTGTTACCCATGTAATTACTCTCTTGAGTGCTAACTTTTGGTGGAAAATTAGCAGTATGAGGCTCTCCTGCTGTTTCAAAATGTCAAAAAAAACTCTAGATAGTGCCCAAAGAAATTATGCTACCACTGAGAAATAATTTTTAGCAGTTGTGTTTGCTTGTGATAAGTTTAGACCCTATATCGTTGATTCTAAAGTAACTATTCACACTGATCATGCTGCTATAAAATACCTTATGGAAAAGAAAGATGCTAAACCTAGACTTATTAGATGGGTCCTCTTGCTGCAAGAATTTGACTTCCATATTATTGATAGAAAGGGAGCTGAGAACCCTGTAGCAAATAACTTGTCTATGTTAGAGAATTTACTTGATGACCCACAACATATTGATGATAGCGTTCCTGATGAACAACTAGCTGTCATAAGTACTTCTCGTACTGCTCCTTGGTATGCTGATTATGCTAATTACATTGTCGCTAAGTTTATACCTCCTAGCTTCACATACCAGCAAAAGAAAATGTTCGTCTATGATTTGAGACATTACTTTTGGGATGACCCACATCTTTATAAAGAAGGAGTAGATGGTATTATTAGACGTTGTGTACCTGAGCATGAACAGGAACATATCTTACGCAAGTGCCACTCCGAAGCTAATGGAGGACACCATGCGGGAGACAGAACTGCACACAAGGTATTGCAATCCGGTTTTTATTGGCCTACTCTCTTCAAGGATGCCCGTAAGTTTGTCTTATCATGTAATGAATGTCAAAGAATTGGCAATATTAGTAGACATCAAGAAATGCCTATGATTTATTCACTCGTTATTGAACCATTTGATGTTTGGGGTTTTAATTATATGGGACCTTTTCCTGCCTCTAATGGGTACACACATATCCTAGTTGTTGTTGATTACGTTACTAAGTGGGTAGAAGCTATTCCAACTAGTAGTGCTGATCATAACACCTCTATCAAGATGCTTAAAGAAGTTATATTTCCGAGGTTTGGAGTCCCTAGATATCTAATGACTAATGGAGGTTCACACTTTATTCATGGTGCTTTCCGTAAGATGCTTGCTAAGTACGATGTCAACCATAGAATTGCATCACCCTATCTACCACAGACTAGTGGTCAGGTAGAACTAAGTAATAAGGAGTTGAAATTAATCTTGCAAAAGACAGTTAATAGGTCTAGAAATAATTGGTCTAAGAAACTAGATGATGCATTATGGGCCTATAGAACTGCATACAAAAATCCTATGGGTATGTCTCCATATAAGATGGTATATGGAAAAGCTTGTCATTTACCTCTTGAGCCAGAACATAAGACATCTTGGGCTATCAATGAGCTCAATTATGATTTCAAACTTGCCGGTGAAAAGAGGCCATTTGATATTAGTTGTCTAGATGAATGGAGAACCCAGGCCTACGAGAATGCCAAGTTATTTAAAGAAAAAGTTAAAAGATGGCATGACAAAAGGATACAAAAGAGTGAGTTCAACGTAGGTGATTATGTTTTGCTATTCAACTCTCGTTTAAGATTTTTTTGCAGGAAAACTTCTCTCGAAGTGGGAAGGACCTTACGTTATCGAGGAGGTCTATCATTCTGGTGCCATAAAGATCAACAACTTCGAAGGCACAAATCCGAAGGTGGTGAATGGTCAAAGGATCAAACATTATATCTCAGGTAATAATATAAATGTTGAAACTAATATTATTGAAACCATAACCCCGGAGGAACACATAAGGGACACTTTCCAGAATGATTCAGCCTCCGAAAAGGAAGAGGTACATGATATGGTAAGTAAACCGACTCCAAAACAGTTCTAAAGGCATTTTTTCTCCGTTTTGGAATATTTAGAAAAAAAAACGCAGTCCGGAGGAGACACGAGGTGGCCTCGAGGGTAGGGGGCGCGCCCCCCTTCCCAGGGCACGCCCCCTGCCTCGAGGGCACCCCGTGTGTCCCTTGGACTCCGATTTCTTGTGGGTTACTCCTTTTGTTCAGGAAAAATTCATTATATATGCTCCCGAAGGTTTTGACCTTTGTATCACGCAGAATTCCTTTGTTTTTTGTTTCGAGCTGTTTTCTGCTAGGGTTTGCGAAGCTAGGCATCATGTTGTCTCCCTCCTCCAACAACGAAGGTAACGATGCTTGGCTAATGAAGATAGATCTGAAGAGAGAAGGACCCGAGGAGATCCACAAGGAGAAGAAGATCAAGATGGAGGTGGAGGATCCAGCTCCGGAAGTGGGAGAAGAAGACACCTCTAAATCCCTTCCTAATCTCTTTACCTCAACTGATCTAGAAGCTTTCACGATGACTGAGTTAGCTCAGATTCACAACAAGCATCTCACGAGTGAAAATCTTTTCTTGAAGGATTACATAGCTGCTCTCAAAGGTATTATCCGCAAGCTTGAAGATCTCCTACGCTCGATATATGAGGACCCCCCATCACTACTTGCAACTCCATCATCACCAACCCCGAAGAAGGAGACATAATCATATGGGTATGGGCACTCCCTTTGGCAACTGCCAAGCTTGGGGGAGTGACCCCGGTATCGTATCACCATCACTCCTATCTTTACCGTTTTTCTTAGTTCGATCCTTTTGGTAGTATCTTGATCTATTAGAATAAAGTTAGCATGATCTAGTTGCCAGCTTTTGCTTTGTGAGATTTATCCTTTGTATTCGAGTCCGTGAGCTATATAATAAAGATTAGTGTTGAGTCAAGGGCTTGATTTCCTCACTTGGGTCATGATAAAAGAAAGAAAACAAAAATAGTATCAAAGAGATCATATCGATCTTATGGGAAGTAATGACTTCACATACAAGAGTATGATAAATAAAAGTTGTTGGGAGGTGACAAATATAGTTTTGGTCATCGTTGCAATTAACAGGAAGTAATAAAAGAAGATAGGTTTCACATACAAATATACTATCTTGGACATATTTCATGATTGTGAGCACTCATTAAAGTATGACATGCTAAAGAGTTGATGTTGGACAAGGAAGACAACATAATGGGTTATGTCTTCTTATATCCGAAATAAAGTATATTGTCATGGATCTTCCAACATGTTGAGCTTGCCTTTCCCTCTCATGCTAGCCAAAACTCCTCGCACTAAGTAGAGATACTACTTGTGCTTTGATACATCCTTAAACCCAGTTTTGCCATGAGAGTCCACCATACCTACCTATGGATTGAGAAAGATCCTTCCAAGTAAGTTGTCATGTTGTAAACCCGCTAAAATATCCATGATTTATTAGTGTGGGAGAAATTAGCTTTATACGAGCTTGTGATATGGAAGTAATAAAAGCGACGGACTGCATAATAAAGGTCCTTATCACAAGTGGAAATATAAAGCAAAGTTCTTCTATGCTAAGACTTTGTGCATCCAACCATAAAAACACATGACAACCTCTGCTTCCCTCTGCGAAGGGCCTATCTTTTATTCTTGTCTTATAAGTGTCAAGGTGAGATCCACCTTTCTTTTTTCATTTTATCCTTTGGCAAGCACATTGTGTTGGAAAGATCCTGATATATATACCCACTTGGATGTAAGTTTTCATGATCTATTACTGTTGACATTACCCTTGAGGTAAAAGGTTGGGAGGCAACACCATAAGCCCCTATCTTTCTCTGTGTCCGATTAAAACTCCATAAACATAAGTATTGCGTGAGTGTGAGCAATTGTGAAAGACTATATGATAGTTGAGTATGTAGGCTTGCTGAAAAGCTCTTATATTGACTCTTTCCGATGTTATGATAAATTGCAATTGCTTCAATGACCGAGACCAAAGTTTGTTAGTTTCCAATGAAGTTTATGATGCATACTTGATATTGTGGATGAATTGTTACTTTTGCATAATGATCATATGACTATATTTATATAAGTTGCTGTTATGAGAATGATCATGATGCCCTCATGTCCGTATTTTGTTTTTATAGACACCTCTATCTCTAAACATGTGGGCATATTTTTTCGATATCGGCTTTCGCTTGAGGACAAGCGAGGTCTAAGCTTGGGGGAGTTGATACATCCATTTTGCATCATGCTTATAAGTTGATATTTATTGCATTATGGGCTGTTCATACATGTTTTGTCACAATACTTATGCCTTTTCCCTCTTATTTTGTAAGGTTTACATGAAGAAGGGGGAATGCCGGCAGCTGGAATTCTGGGCTGGAAGAGGAGCAAACTCTGGAAACCTATTCTGCACAACTCCAAAAGCCTCGAAACTCCACAGAACATTTTTCGGAAAATATAAAAAATACCTGGCGGAAGAAACCCACGAGAGGGGCCACTGGCTGGCCTCGAGGGTGGGGGCGCGCCCCCCCCCCTACCTCGAGGGCCAGTCGGTGGGCCCCCGGTGCCCATCTTCTCCTATATGAAGCGTTTTGGCCTGGAAAAAATTAGGAGGAGGCTTTCGGGACCAGACGCCGCCGTCTCGATGCGGAACCGAGGCGGAAACCAATCTAGGGCTCCGGCAGAGCTGTTCTGTGAGGGATACTTCCCTCCGGGAGGGGGAAATCGTCACCGCCGTCATCACCAACAACTCTCCCATTTTGGGGAGAGCTATCTTCATCAACATCTTCACCAGCACCATCTCCTCTAAAACCCTAGTTCATCTCTTGTATCCAATCTTTGTACCCAAACCTCAGATTGGTACATGTGGGTTGCTAGTAGTGTTGATTACTCCTTGTAGTTGATGCTAGTTGGTTTATTTGGTGGAAGATCATATGATCAGATCCATTATGCATATTAATACCCCTCTGATCATGAACAATATTATGTCTTGTGAGTAGTTACTTTTGTTCCTGAGGACATGGGAGAAGTCTTGCTATTAGTAGTCATGTGAATTTGGTCTTCGTTCGATATTTTGATGAGATGTATGTTGTCTCTCCTCTAGTGGTGTCATGTGAACGTCGACTACATGACACTTCATCATTATTTGGGCCTAGAGGAAGGCACTGGGAAGTAATAAGTAGATGATGGGTTGCTAGAGTGACAGAAGCTTAAACCCTAGTTTATGCGTTGCTTCGTAAGGGGCTGATTTGGATCCATATGTTTCAGGCTATGGTTAGGTTTATCTTAATACTTCTTTTGTAGTTGCGGATGCTTGCATTAGAGGTTAATCATAAGTGGGAGGCTTGTCCAAGTAAGGGCAGCACCCAAGCACCGGTCCACCCACATACCAAATTATCAAAGTACCGAACGTCAATCAGATGATCGTGATTAAAACTAGCTTGACGATAATTCCCATATGTCCTCGGGAGCGCTTTACCTTGCATAGAAGTTTGTCCAGGCTTGTCCCTTGCTAAAAAAAGGATTGGGCCACCTTGCTGCACCTTATTTACTTTTACCGTTTGTCACTTGCTACCAATTATCTTATCACAAAACTATCTGTTACCTATAATTTCAGTGCTTGCAGAAAATACCTTACTGAAAACTGCCTATCATTTCCTTCTGCTCCTCGTTGGGTTCGACACTCTTACTTATCGAAAGGACTACGATAGATCCCCTACACTTGTAGGTCATCATCGTTTTATGCCCTTAGCTAGGCATAATACCAAGATCTCAAGTGGTGTTATCCTTGTTTTCCAACTCCTCAATCACACATTACTTCAATGATTTTGCATAAATTTCCTCAACAATAATACTCCTAGGGACAAGATCAAGGAATTTGCTTTTGTAAAGGGGGCCTTTTATTATTTCATTATAATTGGGATGAATACTAATCATTTTAAGATCCCCTTTGTTGTTACTAGAAGTAGCCCCTTGTTCTTGCGATTTTTTACGGGTGTTTTTTCGATAGTTTTAACGGAAGAAAAAGTGGCGCTCAAGTTACTAAAGATTTCTTCCAATTTATCAATCCAAGAAATACTTTCTTCAATTCTTTCATTGACAACACGTTCCTTCTCTTTTAACAATTTAAAAACATCACCCGCTTTTGACCCAAATTTATTAGCAAGATTATGCATCTTTTTATCCAAATTTTCAATATGTTCTTTAGTTAGCATTCCCTTTTCAATAGCATCTCATCTTTGCATAACATGCACAAGAGTCGAAATTGTTTCATTGATAATAATAGGAGGAGAACCCACTAAACTTCTCATAGCATTCAAAGCATCAAGAGGAGGACAACTTAAGAAATTTCCTCCGGTAATGGTATCAAGAACAAATCTAAACCAAGTAGTGATTCCCACATAATTGTTTTGAAGAATAACAATAGTGGATTGCTTATGAATAGATCTATTATAGCATTGCAAATCCTATACCAAGAATCTTTTAGGCTTTCTCCTCTTTGCTTAAAATTGAGAACTTCATTATCGGGGGTGCAAATGATGAGGGGAGAACTAGCCATGATGACAAGAAAGCAAGAACACGAATAGATCGGGCAAGAAAACGGCGAAGGAGAAAGAGGGCGAATAAAAACGGTAAAATTTTGTGAATTGGGGGAGATGAAAACGAGAGGCAAATGGCAAATATGTAAATTGCAAGGAGATGAGATTTGTGATAAGGAACATGATAGATGTTGATGATGTCTCCTCGGCAACGGCGCCGGAAAATTCCTTTGATGTCGCTTGAGATGCGTCAGTATTTCCCCGAGGAATAGGGAAGGATGCAGCACAACAATGGTAAGGTATTTCCCTCAGTGATGAGAACAGGGTTATTGAACCAATAGGAGAACCAAGCAACACTATGTAAATGGTACCTGCACACAAAGAACAAATACTTGCAACCCGACGCGATAAAGGGGTTGTCAATCCCTTCCGGGTAACGATGCCAAAAAGTGACGTAAGGATAGTGTCGTGGAGTTGCCACGGCAGAGGTCCTAAGGGAAGGACTTGATTGCGGAGCCATAGCGATGTGGTTCGCTTAAAGGGGTTAAGCGGGACAAAAGACACGGGGAGTTTATACTAGTTCGGACCCTTGCGGTGAGGGTAAAACCTAATCCAGTTTGAGGTGGAATTGTTGGGGTGTCGATTGCTAGGGAGCGGATTCGCTGTCCTAGCTCACGATCAGTTGTTTCTTGCCCTAAGCCGATGAAGAGTCGTCCCTTTATCTACACGGGTTGACGTCGGCCAGCTCATACAACCGTGTCCGGCCTGGCGACTCTTGTTACATGCCTTACAATATAAGTCACATATATGGTGGTTGATACATACAGGCTTTAAGTCACCTCGGGCCTTGGGCCCTCACCTAAACCGCCATATTCAACATGCTTCTGGGCTTGGCCCATGAACCGCCATTGGGTAACCCGGCCCCTCCTGGGCGGGTCATATCAAATACTTATATCCCCAACATTAGGCCCCAGGTTGATTTGAACTTGTTCATGTCAATCTTTCTTCATCTTCTCACGAGAAACTATAACCCGCCATGACGTCAGCTCTTTGAAATGGTGGTAACCTGCCATGACATCATTTGTGACTTACTTTTGAACTGTCCAGATCCTAACAAATCTTCCCGCATTTAATGGGATTCCGACAAACGAGGCGCCTGTGTTGTTACTTACCTGCTTTTTTGCCTCCTTGATTATCGCGCGTGACCCTTATCCATTATGCTTATAAATAGGACAAGGAGGTCCTTTTTGAAGGAAATATTCCCTAGAGTCAATAATGAAGTTGTTATTTATATTTCCTTATATCATGATAAATGTTTATTATTCATGCTAGAATTGTATTAACCAGAAACTTAGTACATGTGTGAATACATAGACAAAAACAGAGAGTCCCTAGTATGCCTCTACTAGACTAGCTCGTTATATCAAAGATGGTTATGTTTCCTAAACATAGACATGAGTTGTCATTTGATGAACGGGATCACATCATTAGGAGAATGATGTGATGGACAAGACCCATCTGTTAGCTTAGAAACTTGATCATTTAGTTTTACTGCTATTGCTTTCTTCATGACTTATACATGTTCCTATGACTATGAGATTATGCATCTCCCGAATACTGGAGGAACACCTTGTGTGCTATCAAACGTCACAACGTAACTAGGTGATTATAAAGATGCTCTATAGGTGTCTCCGAAAGTATCTGTGGTGTTGGAATAGATCGAGAATAGGATTTGTCACTCCGAGTGTCAGAGAGGAATCTCTGGGCCCTCTCGGTAATGCACATCATAATAAGCCTTGCAAGCAAAATGACTAATGAGTTAGTCACGAGATGATTTATTACAGAACGAGTAAAGAGACTTGCCGGTAACGAGATTGAACTAGGTATTGAGACACCGACGATCGAATCTCGGGCAAGTAACATACCGATGACAAAGGTAACAACGTATGTTGTTATGCGGTTTGACCGATAAAGATCTTCGTAGAATACGTAGGAGCCAATATGAGCATCCAGGTTCCGCTATTAGTTATTGACCGGAGATGAGTCTCGGTCATGTCTATATAGTTCTCGAACCCGTAGGGTCCGCACGCTTAAAGTTCGATGACGATCGGTATTATGAGTTTATGAGTTTTGATGTACCGAAGGTAGTTCAGAGTCCCGGATGAGATCACGGACATGACAAGGAGTCTCGGAATGTCTGAGACATAAAGATTAATATATTGGACGACTATATTCGCACACCAGAAGTGTTCCGGGTGTTCTCGGATAAAACTGGAGTGCCGTAGGGGGTTACCGGAACCCCCGAGGGAGTATGGGCCATAGTGGGCCAATGAGGGAAAGAGAGAGGCAGCGCACTAGGGATGGCTGCACCCCCCTAGAGTTTGGACTAGGAGTGGGGGGCGCACCCCTCTCCTTCCTTCTCCTCTCCTCCTTCCTTTCCTACTCCTAGTAGGAATAGGAAGGGGGATTCCTATTCCTACTAGGAGTAGGAATCCTACTCCTGGCGCGCCATACATGGGCCAGCCGCACCCCCCTTTCTCCTTTATATACGGGGGCAGGGGGGCACCCAAAGACACACAAGCAACATTATTTTAGCCATGTGTCGTGCCCCCTCCACAGAAACACACCTCGGTCATATCGTTGCAGTGCTTAGGCGAAGCCCTGTGTCGGTAACTTCATCATCTCTGTCACCACGCCGTCGTGCTGACGAAACTCTCTCGTGAAGCTCAACTGGATCAAGAGCTCGTGGGACATCATCGAGCTGAACGTGTGCTGAACGCGGAGGTGCCGTACGTTCAATGCTTGGATCGGTTGAATCACGAAGACGTTCGACTACATCAACTGTGTCACTAGACGCTTCCGCTTTCGGTCTATGAGGGTACGTAAACACACTCTCCCCTCTCATTGCTATGCATCTAGTAGATAGATCTTGAGTGATCGTAGAATTTTTTTGAAATACTACATCCCCAACAGTGGTATCAGAGCCAAGTCTATGCGTAGATAATATGCATGAGTAGAACACAATGAGTTGTGGACGATAATAGTCATACTACTTACCAGCATGTCATACTTTGATTCGGCGGTATTGTGAGATGAAGCAGCCCGGACCGACATTACCCGTACGCTTACGCGAGACTGGTTTCATCGTTACGAGCACTCGTTGCTTAAAGGTGACCGGCGGGTGTCTGTCCCTCTCACTTTAGTTGAATCGAGTGTGGCTACGTCTGGTCCTTGAGAAGGTTTAAACAACACATACTTGACGAAAAATCGTTGTGGTTTTTGTATGCGTAGGTAAGAATAGTTCTTGCTAAGCCCGTAGCAGCCACGTAAAACTTGCAACAACAAAGTAGAGGACGTCTAACTTGTTTTTGCAGGGCATGTTATGATGTGATATGGTCAAGACGTGATGATTTATACGTTATTGTATGAGATGATCATGTTTTGTAAAGTTATCGGCACCCGACAGGAGCCTTATGGTTGTCTCTTTATTGTATGAATTGCGAAGGCCATGTAATTGCTTTACTTTATCACTATGGGTTAGCGATAGTAGTAGTACCAATAATTAGCGAGACGACCACGACGCTACGATGAAGATCATGGTGTCAAGCCGGTGACGATGGTGATCATGATGATGCTTTGGAGATGGAGATAAAAAGCACAAGATGATGATGTCCATATCATGTCACATACTTTGATTGCATGTGATGTTTATCTTATTATGCTTCTTATTTTGCTTAATACAGCGGTAGCATTATAAGATGATCCCTTACAAAAATTTCAAGGTACAAGTGTTCTCCTAGAGTATGCACCATTGCGAAAGTTCGTTGCGCCGAGACTCCACGTGATGATCGGGTGTTATAAGCTCTACGTTCACATACAACGGGTGCAACCCAGTTTTGCACACGCAAAATACTCAGGTTAAACTTGACGAGCCTAGCATGTACAGACATGGCCTCGGAACACTGGAGATCGAAAGGTCGAGCGCGGATCATATAGTAGATATGATCAACATAAGATGTTCACCATTGAAAACTACTCCATCTCACGTGATGATCGGACATGGTTTAGTTGATTTGGATCATGTGATCATTTAGATGACTAGAGGGATGTCTATCTAAGTGTGAGTTCTTTAGTAATATGATTAATTGAACTTTAATTCATCATGAACTTAGTCCTGATAGTATTTGCAAATTATGTTGTAGATCAATAGCTCGTGTTATAGCTCCCCTATGTTTTTGATATGTTCCTAGAGAAAACTAAGTTGAAAGGTGTTAGTAGCAATGATGCGGACTAGGTCCATGATTTGAGGATTATCCTCATTGCTGCACAGAAGTATTATGTCCTTGATGCACCACTAGGTGACAGATCTATTGCAGGAGCAGATGCAAATGTTATGAACATTTGGCAAAGCTCAATATGATGTCTACTTAATAGTTTAGTGCACCATGCTATATGGCTTAGAACCCATACTTCAAAAATGTTTTGAACGCCACGGAGCATATAAGATGTTCCAAGAGTTGAAATTAGTATTTCATACTCATGCCCATGTCGAGAGGTATGAGACCTCTGACAGTACTTTGCCTACAAGATGGAGGAGAATAGCTCAACCAGTGAGCATGTGCTCAGATTGTCTTGGTACTACAATTGCTTGAATCAAGTGAGAGTTAATCTTCCAGATAAGATAGTAATTGACAAAGTTCTTTAGACACTATCACCAAGTTAGTAGAACTTCATGATGAACTATAATATGCAAGGGATGATGAAAGTAATTCCCGAGCTCTTCGCGATGCTGAAATCGGCGAAGGTAGAAATCAAGAAAGAGCATCAAGTGTTGATGGTTAACAAGACCACTTGTTTCAAGAAAAGGGCAAAGGGGTAGAAGGGGAACTTCAAGAAGAATGACATGCAAGTTGTCACTCCTGTGAAGAAACCTAAAGCTAAACTCAAGCCTGAAACTAACTGCCTCTACTGCAAAGGAAATGGTCATTGGAAGTGGAACTGCCCTAGATACTTGGCGGATAAGAAGGATGGCAAAGTGAACAAATGTATATTTGATATACATATTATTGATGTGTACTTTAATACTGTTCATAGCAACCCCTGGGTATTTGATATCGGTTCAGTTGCTAAAATTAGTAACTCGAAACGAGAATTGCAGAATGAACAGAGACTAGTTAAAGGTGAAGTGACGATGAGTGTTGGAAGTGATTCCAAGATTGATATGATCATCATCGCACACTCCCTATACTTTAGGGGTTAGTATTGAACCTAAATAAATGTTATTTGGCATTTGCGTTGAGCATGAATATGATTTGATCATGTTTGTTGCAAAACGGTTATTCATTTAAAGTCATAGAATAATTGTTATTCTGTTTACATGAATAAAACCTTCGATGGTCATACACCCAATGAAAATAGTTTGTTGGATCTCGATCGTAGTAATGCACATATTCATAATATTGAATCCAAAAGATGCAAAGTTGATAATGATAGTGCAACTTATTTGTGGCACTGCCTTTTAGGTCATATTGGTGTAAAGCGCATGAATAAACTCCATGGTGACGGGCTTTTGGAATCACTTGGTGCTTGCAAACCATGCCTCTTAGCCAAGATGACTAAAACTCCGTTCTCCAGAACAATGGAGTGAGGAACTGATTTGTTGGAAATCATACATACTGATGTATGTGGATCGATGAGTGTTGAGGCTCGCGGCGGGTATCATTATTTTATGACCTTCATTGATGATTTGGGCATATATGGGTATATCTACTTGATGAAGCACAAGTCTGAAACATTTAAAAAGTTCAAAGAATTACACAGTGAAGTAGAGAATCATCGTAACAAGAAAATTAAGTTTCTATGATCTGATCGCGGAGGCGAATATTTGAGTTACGAATTTGGTCTTCATTTAAAACAACGTGGAATAGTTTCACAGCTCACGCCACCTGGAACATCACATCATAATGGTGTGTCCGAATGTCGTAACCGTACTTTTTTAGATATGGTGAGATATATGATGTCTCTTACCGATTTACCACTATCGTTTTGGGTTATGCATTAGAGACAGCTGCATTCACGTTAAAGAAGGGCACCATCTAAATCCATTGAGACGACACCTTATGAACTGTGGTTTGACGAGAAATCATAAGTTGTTGTTTCTTAAAGTTTGGGGCTGCGATGCTTATGTGAAAAAGCTTCAACCTGATAAGCTCAAACCCAAATTGGAGAAATGTGTCTTCATAGGATACCCAAAGGAAACTGTTGGGTACACCTTCTATCATAGATCCGAAGGCAAGATATTCGTTGCTAAGAATGGATCCTTTCTAGAGAAGGAGTTTCTCTCGAAAGAAGTGAGTGGGAGGAAAGTGGAACTTAATGAGGTAATTGTACCTTCTCCCGAATTGGAAAGTTGTACATCACAGAAACTAGCTCTAGTGATTCCTACACCAATCGGCGAGGAAGCTAATGATGATGATCATGAAACTTCAGATCAAGTTACTACTGAACCTTGTAGGTCAACTAGAGTGTGTTCCGCGCCAGAGTGGTATGGCAGCCCAGTTCTGGAAGTCATGTTACTAGACCGTGATGAACCTACGAACTATGAGGAAGTGATGATGATCCCAGATTCGGCAAAATGGCTTGAGGCCATGAAATCTGAGATGGGATCCATGTATGAGAACAAAGTGTGGACTTTGGTTGACTTGCCCGATGATCGGCAAGCCATTAAAAATAAATGGATTTTTAAGAGGAAGACTGACGCTGATGGTAATGTTACTGTCTACAAAGCTCGACTTGTTGCGAAAGGTTTTCGACAAGTTCAAGGTGTTGACTACGATGAGATATTCTCACTCGTAGCAATAACCGCATTTTATGAAATCTGGCAAATGGATGTCAAAACTGCATTCCTTAATGGATTTCTCAAAGTAGAGTTGTATATGATGAAACCAGAAGGTTTTGTCAATCCTAATGGTGCTAACAAAATGTGCAAGCTCCAACGATCCATCTATGGACTGGTGCAAGCATCTCGGAGTTGGAATATACGATTTGATAAGTTGATCAAGGCATATAGCTTTATACGGACTTACGGTGAAGCCTGTATTTACAAGAAAGTGAGTGGGAGCACTACAACATTTTTGATAAGTATACGTGAATGACATAATGTTGATCGAAAATGATGTAGAATTTTCTGGAAAGCATAAAGGATTGTTTAAAAGGAGTTTTCAATAAAAGACCTTGGTGAAGCTGCTTACCTATTAGGCACCTAGATCTATAGAGATAGATCATGACGCTTGATAGGATTTTCAATTAGTACATACCTTGATAAAGATTTTGAAGTAGTTCAAAATGGATCAGTTATAGAAAAAATTCTTGCCTGAGTTATAAGGTATGAAGTTGAGTAAGACTCAAAACCCGACCACGACAGAAGATAGAGAAAGAATGAAAGTCATTCTCTATGCCTCAGTCATAGGTTCTATAAAGTATGACATGTTGTGTACCAAACCTGTTGTGTACCTTGCCATGAGTTTGGCAAGGAGGTACAATAGTGATCCAGGAGTAGATCACTGGACAGCGGTCAAAATTATCCTTAGTTACTGGATGACTAAGGAAATGTTTCTCGATTATGGAGGTGAATAAAGAGTTACGAATATGCAAACTTTGACATTAATCCAGATGACTCTAAGTATCAATCTGGATGCGTATTTGTAACATCCCCAGCATCACACTATAGTAATCACCACCTAATGAAGGTCATGTCATCATGATCATCATGCCAAAATGCCACTTGTCCAAAATCTGCTTCAAATTCAAATTCAAATTCAAATTGCATGTCAAATATTTGCTTCTTCTTTCATGCAAATAAAATAGTTCATCCTATGGCAAATAATCCCTAGATATTTGTCATGTTGAAGCCAATATTTTTGGAATTCCCAATTTGCCCCCGGGAATTTATTATCTGGTCCAGCAGTAATTAAGATGTCCTTTTCATTTTCTAAAATGCTTGGACAACTCCTGATGGCCCCAAACTTTTTGTGCAGTGACCAATAATTGTTTAAAATTTACTTTGGCCAGTGGCATATTTTTGCAAAGTCAATTGTGGCTAAAAGAAAATGCCAAAAGCTGCTAAAAGAAAAAGCAGAAGTTAAAAAAAGGAAAGAAAAAGAGCACGTGTAACTGTGCACTGGGCCAAGTGCACAGTGCCTGGCCCGAGCCAACTAGCCCAGCAGGCTGGCCCACTCCCTCTCCCCGGTCGCTTTCTGTCCCTCCGACCGGGCGGGACAGCGCGCGCCCGTCGCCGTCCAACCACCTCACCGGCGACGCCCGACGAGGGGATAAGGCTGCAGATGCCTTGGTCCTCTCCCCCCCCCC
>LR738709.1:552938587-552996194 GCA_902687465.1 Secale cereale | reverse complement strand
CCCCACTGGCCCGCGCCGGCGTCGCCTCCCCTCTGGCGCCGCCCTCAGCCGGAGCAGCGCCCACCACTCGCCCGTCGGCCACCTCCCATGCTGGCCGAGACCCTCTCGCAGGCCCCGGCGCACCCGCGCCACGCCCCGGAGCCGCCCCATCGTGGCCACGGCGGTCGCCCCCTCTGCCCGCCCCGGCGGGCATACCCTGCCGCTGGCCGCCTCCGGGCGCCCCGCTGCGCCCCGGCGGCCTCCCCCGTGCCGAGCGGGCTGCGGTCGTTTCCAGCCCCGACG
Organism: Secale cereale; assembly: GCA_902687465.1. Taxonomy (NCBI): domain Eukaryota; kingdom Viridiplantae; phylum Streptophyta; class Magnoliopsida; order Poales; family Poaceae; genus Secale; species Secale cereale. The sequence continues at coordinate 552,995,912 of LR738709.1, read as the reverse complement.
GGCACGGACGCCCGCCCCATGGCGCCCGTTAACCCGAGTGGCCTATGGGCCACTTACCCGTGGGGCCCGCCCCGTAAAAGGTTTTTTTAATATATATAAATAATAAAAATGTATAAAAATAAATAAATAAATAAATAAATAACTTAATTAATCTTGTTTAATTAAACTAATTACTTAATTAGTTTAAATAAACTGTTGTTAACTAAACAGTCTTTGATAGGCGGGTCCCACATGTCAGGTTTAACCCAGTCAACCTGTTGACCTGCTGACGTCATGGTGATGTCATGCTGACATCACCATTTCACTATTCTGGATAATGTTGGACTTAAATAATTAAATAATTTTAGAATATTGTTAAAACTTTAGAAAATCATATAAAATAATCTGTAACTCGGATGAAAATGTTTTATATATGAAAATCGCTCAGAACGACGAGACGAATCCGATTACGCAGTCCGTTCATCCTCCACACATCTCTATCATACCGAAAATGCAACATTCCCCTCCGATTCATCTGACCGAAAACACGAAACGCCAGGGATACTTTCCCGAGTGTTATCCCCCTTCGCCGGTACCGTGATTCACCGCGTTAGAGCACCCTAGCACTGCGTGCTGACTTGTCGTGCTTCTCGGTTGCAACTGTTTGCTTCATATTTACTGTTTCTTCCCCCTCTTCTCTCCGGTAGACCCCGAGACCGATGATGCCCTGGTGATCGACTACGGTGTTGACGACCCCTACTTCTTGCCAGAGCAACCAGGCAAGCCAACCCCTTTGATCATTCTGATATCGCCCATTTCTCTTCTCTCTTATGCTTGCATTAGAACTGCTACTGCTTTTTGTATGATCCTATTCTGATGCATAGCCTGTTGTTGATACTACTTTCATACCTTACATGTTTATACTAAAATGCTTAGTATAGGCTGGTTAGAGATCCACCAGTGACCCCCTACCCTGTCCCGACTGCCCCGCTGGATTATCAGAAGACCCGATCAACGGGATCGAAGACCAGGACTCGGCACCGCACATCACTTTCCCGTTAGTTGCTCGACACTACTGGGTTACTATCGAGTGCCGAGGGTGAGACCTCATCAGCACTTCTGATGTTAACCTTGTAGGTTAGTTCATCGGTTGTGGTCATCGAGGGTGATTCCTCTTTCTCCACTCCCGATAACGACACTGGCATGCAACTCCTCAAGAGTGGACCTCGAGGGTGACTCCTCTTTCGTTCACCTTGACGATAAACATCAGGTGGAATTCCATCGAGGGTGATTTCCTCAGGTTTTCCTTTGGTGTCAGACACACAGTTACTATGGTTACGATGACTTTACACTGAACCTGGTTACTAAAGACGGGTCGACCCAGAGGGGTACCCGCGCGAGCTTAATTGCGAGTGATGTGTAGTCGGGTTGACCTGGAAGGTGCCCGCGAGTTAAATACGAGGCGTGGCCGGGCACTCACCCTTGCTGCAAGTTCTCGAGACGGGGCAATGGGGTCACATTATCGTGAGTCTCTGCTCGTTACCGCGCGTCCCCAAGACACTAAACGGTTTGGATATTTGATCCAATGGGCCTCTAGCCTGATAGCACTAACCATCACGTGGGCATAGTATGGGCGTTCTGCGTCGTATACATCAGCCGAAGCTTAACTGACGTCATTGCGACTGAGTGGCGCGCGCCGGGGACTGCGTAAGCACCTACCTTTTTAAGGAGGTTGCCCAGGTCTGCTCACCGGCCGCCCACGCAACGTGCAGGAGTTCCCGGGGCGATTGGCCCATGACCCCTAGGGGCATAGGGTTTAGTCCGGCGTGCATGACCTCTCTATTAAGCCTAGGTCGGGTTGCGGCGTATTGTTTGGCCGAGGGCGGGCATGACCTAATGGTGTGTCCGACCGGAGTTAAGCAAGCATGTTGGGTAAGTTGGTGCACCCCTGCAGGGAAGAAAGCATCTATCGATAGCCTGTCCTACGGTAACGGACACTTGGAGTTGTATCCCGATCGCTACAACTAGAACTGGATGCTGAGGCATTGTTTGGATATGTTGCTTCGGGAGTCAAGAAAGGATCCCGGAGCATTGGAACAACAACATAAATATGACTTATGTTATACTACTCTACTCCCCCTTGTTGCTGCAAGACGGTGGTTTCCAGAAGATGCTAGTCTTTGATAGGACTAGCTTCTCCCCCCTCTTATTCTGGCATTCTGCAGCTTAGTCCACAGATACTACCCTTTTCATTGATACCGATGCATATGTAGTGTAGATCCTTGCTTGCGAGTACTTTGGATGAGTACTCACGGTTGCTTTGCTCCCCCCTTCCCCCCTTCTTTCTTCTTGCTGGTTGATGCAACCAGATGGTGGAGTCCAGGAGCCAGACACCATACTTGACGACTGCTACTACCCCGACGAAGCCTACTACTACGTGGAGGCAGCTGACGACCAGGAGTAGTTAGGAGGTCCCAGGCAGGAGGCCTTGCCTTTTCGATCGTGTTGTTTTGTGCTAGCCTTCTCAAGGCAATCTTGTTTAACTTATGTCTGTACTCAGATATTGTTGCTTCCGCTGACTCTTGTGTATTCGAGCTTATGTATTCGAGCCCTCGAGGCCCCTGGCTTGTAATATAAAGCTTGTATTATTTTAATTTGTGTCTAGAGTTGTGTTGTGATATCTTCCAGTGAGTCCTTGATCTTGGTCGTACACATTTGCGTGCATGATTAGTGTACGGTCAAATCGGGGGCGTCACAGTATTGATAGTGGGAGCAATTATCTAGAGTAGCTCCATGCAGAGCATTGTAGACATAGAAATTTGCGAAATACATACGGATTTGAATGTAACAGACCCGCTGACTAAACTTCTATCACGAAGCAAAACATGATCACACCTTAGTACTCTTTGGTTGTTAATCACATGGGGATGTGAACTAGATTATTGACTCCAGTAAACCTTTTGGGTGTTATTCACATGGCGATGTGAACTATGGGTGTTATTCACATAACGATGTGAACTATCGGTATTAAATCACATGACGATGTGAACTAGATTATTGACTCTAGTGCAAGTGGGAGACTGAAGGAAATATGCCCTAGAGGCAATAATAAAGTTGTTATTTATATTTCCTTATATCATGATAAAAGTTTATTATTCATGCTAGAATTGTATTAACCGGAAACTTAGTACAAAAACAGAGAGTCCCTAGTATGCCTCTACTAGAGCTCGTTAAATCAAAGATGGTTATGTTTCCTAACCATAGACATGAGTTGTCATTTGATGAACGAGATCATATCATTAGGAGAATGATGTGATGGACAAGACCAATCCGTTAGCTTAGCAACTTGATCATTTAGTTTTACTGCTATTGCTTTCTTCATGACTTATACATGTTCCTATGACTATGAGATTATGCAACTCCCGAATACCGGAGGAACACCTTGTGTACTATCAAACGTCACAACGTAACTGGGTGATTATAAAGATGTTCTATAGGTGTCTCCGAAGGTATTTCTGGTGTTGGCATAGATCGAGAATAGGATTTGTCACTCCGAGTGTCGGAGAGGTATCTCTTGGACCTCTCGGTAATGCACATCATAATAAGCCTTGCAAGCAAAACGACTAATGAGTTAGTCACGAGATGATGTATTATGGAACGAGTAAAGAGACTTGTCGGTAACGAGATTGAACTAGGTATTGAGATACCGACGATCGAATCTCGGGCAAGTAACATACCGATGACAAAGGGTCCAACGTATGTTGTTATGCGGTTTGACCGATAAATATCTTTGTAGAATATGTAGGAGCCAATATGAGCATCCAGGTTCCGCTATTGGTTATTGACCGGAGATGTGTCTCGGTCATGTCTACATAGTTCTCGAACCCATAGGGTCCGCACGGTTAAAGTTCGATGGCGATCGGAATTATGAGTTTATGAGTTATGATGTACCGAAGGTAGTTCAGAGTCCTGAATGAGATCACGGACATGACGAGGAGTCTCGGAATGTCCGAGTCATAAACATTAATATATTGGACGACTATATTCGGACACCGGAAGTGTTCCGGGTGTTATCGGATAAAACCGGAGTGCCGGAGGGGGTTACCGGAACCCCCCGAGGGAGTATGGTCCATAGTGGGCCAATGAGGGAAAGAGAGACGAAGCCCACTAGGGCTGGCCGCACCCCTCTAGAGTTCCTAGTTGGAATAGGAGTGGGGGGGCGCCCCTCTCCTTCCTTCTCCTCTCATCCTTTCTTTCCTACTCCTAGTAGGAATAGGAAGGGGGGTTCCTATTCCTACTAGGAGTAGGAATCCTACTCCTGGCGCGCCATACATGGGCCGGCCGCACCTCCCCTTGCATCTTTATATACGGGGGCAGGGGCACCCAAAGACACACAAGCAACATTGTTTTAGCCGTGTGCGGTGCCCCCTCCACAGAAAAACACCTCGGTCGTATCGTTGCAGTGCTTAGGCGGAGCCCTGCGTTGGTAACTTCATCATCTCCGTCACCACGTCATCGTGCTGACGAAACTCTCCAGTGAAGCTCAACTGGATCAAGAGCTCGTGGGACGTCATCGAGCTGAACGTGTGCTGAACGTGGAGGTGTCGTACATTCGGTGCTTGGATCAGTTGAATCGCGAAGACGTTCGACTACATCAACCGTGTCACTAGACGCTTCCGCTTTCGGTCTACGAGGGTACGTAGACACACTCTCCCCTCTCGTTGCTATCCATCTAGTAGATAGATCTTGCGTGATCGTAGGGAAATTTTGGAATACTATGTTCCCCAACACTTTCCATTCTCTTCCTTTACTTCACCCTTTCCGTCTTCTTCCTCGCGACGCTTCCGCCTCCGAGCTCCGCCGGCGCCGTCGTCCTCTGTCTCGTCCTCAACAGCGGCCGCTGCATCCACCTATCGTCACTAGGCTTCATCCGCGTGCCACAGCTGTTCACTCGTCTAGGTACGTTCCTTTCGTTCCTTCCTCTTAGATCTGTTAGGGTTCTCGTGAAGCTCGCCAGAGTTCATCCCCTTCCTCTTATGCAACCGTGGATTCCCTTTCGATCCGAATTTTCCTCTGTACAATAGTATTGATAATACCTCTGTAATGCCTCATTTATCTGGAAAAAAACTGATTTATCTCCTCGAACTGCATCATATTGATCTGAGGTCTGCATGTTCGTTGTTTTTGATTTTATTTTATGAACGCGGTTTAGATCCAAAATTACCACTTCATCTTGTGAAAACTATTTGTCCCCATACTTAATAGAATATGTCTTCCTGAATATCCACGCTGGTCATGGCGGCTTAATTTTCTGACTTATAATTATACTTATGTCATTAGGCCCCATTTAAGCCGCCATGCTGAGCTTATACTATAACCTGCTTTTCCGACTTAATGAATCAATTTTGAACCGGAAATAACTTTGTCCTTCTTTAGGCTTGTTTGCTCATAATGCCGCTGAAGACAATCACCACATGCAACTGGGTCCCTTCCGTTGTTACTGAGGCTACACTGGCCGATTTTTTCAAGATTGGATACCTGCCAAAGAAGTCAGTTATGCCCTACCGCGCCCCTAAACCGGACGAAGAGAAGCCTACACCATAAGATGATGAAGTTATTGTCTTCACGGATCACATGAACCGGGGTTTTTCACCACCCGGCTCTAAATTCTTCAGGGACGTTCTGCACTTTTTCCAACTCCATCCTCAAGACATCGGACCCAATTCCGTGTCAAATATCTGCAACTTCCAGGTCTTCTGTGAAGTGTATCTTCAAGAGGAGCCCAGCATCTTGCTCTTCAGAGAGTTCTTTTATTTAAACCGCCAAAATGAGTTTACCAATGGACCTAGTTTGGAGCTTGGGGCCGTCTCAATTCAAAGAAGAAGAGACTCTATTTTTCCTTATGCATGTCTGTCGAGTCATCCAAAAGACTGGAATCAAACATGGTTTTACTTCAAAGACACTTGCCCGGCTGATGAGCATCCATTGCCGGGTTACCATACCCAGCATTTAGATACCAAGCATCGTCTTGCTGAGAAACTCACTGCCGCAGAGCGCAAGAAAATTGCTCCCACTCTTTCAAAGGTGAAGGCCCTACTGGGGAACGGGTTAACCGGAATTGATTTGGCCCGGTGTTGGCTCGCTTGGCGGATCATTCCTTTGAGCCGCAGGACCGGCTTAATGTGCGATTACACTGGAGAAACCGATGATCCATTACATCACAGCTCGGAGGATCTGGAGGAGGATGTAATCACACACATGACCAAAACTGTTTAGAACGAGAGCCTGGCAGACTGCAGCAAAGTGGGCCTGCGCCCTTTCTGCAAACATAACCCGGCACCAGAAGTAAGTCTTAACTCTAACCGTCATTTATCTTATAATATTGACCCCCCCTGTCAATCTTGAACTTGCCGCCTTTCGCAGGCTAAGTTGGCTTTCTGGAAAAAAGCTTATGACCATGAGGCTGCTAAGAGGGCTAGAATTGTTAAGTAAGCCGCCAAGAAAGCCGTGAAAAAGTCCAAGAAGAAAACCAGCGCTTCTGAATTGTTGGAAATGAACTACGGCACTGAGTCGGAGGTAGTCCTTGACTCTCTTGGTTCTTACTTCAATTATCCTACTGACACTGATTACTGTCAGGATGACACGGAGGCTAGCCAGACCGCTGATGAAGAGGTAATTAATATTTCCTTCGGCTCAGAATCCTTGCCAAGACAAAAAGTTCAACGGGTAATCCGTAAAGTAAGATTTTCACACCCTTCAGATTATTTAGATCATCACTTTCTTTTGAAGCAACAGCAACACGAGAGCCGGCATCGGACTCGGAACACCGGGAATAAGAATTGTCCTCCGGTTTACCAAATACCCCAATTCGTTAGAAACGCCAGAATGAGGTCTTTCCACTCTTAAACTCTCGTTACCCGCTAGCGGGTCTTATACGTCAACCACTTAATTCGTTCGATTCAAACTATCAGGAAGTCTCCCGCTCTTCATCTGGTGACTCATCTCAAAGTCAACTCCTGGCTTTCAAGACTTCCCCTAGGTAAACAATTTCTTCCCTGTTCGTCTTTTCCTTGAATCTTTGTAACTTTGCAGTGACTCACTTTAACTCGTGCAGAGGCCAGGCTAAGCCTATCAAGCAAGCCAGGGCGAGTAAGCCAGCAGCTGATCCAAAGGTCATTGAGCCGGAGCAGTAGGTTTTGGCAACAGATGTTCATAAGCCAAAAGAGGAAGCCACTCATGATGCTCCTCCTGAGATTCCTGACGTCTCTATTGACCCTGCCAAAGCTGATTCTGCAACTGCTGAACCGCCAGCCCCGTCTGAGCCGGCAAAGAACCGGACTGATGATGTTACAATCATTCGTACTACTTTCAGAGAGCCGGGAAATCCGACTGTGCTAGCCAAACATACTGCCAAGCAAGAACTCATTGAGAAGCGGAAAGTGAGGTTTGACACGACTCAGTACGCACAGCTGAGCACTAGCGAAGTCCTTTCTGGATATCTCAATCAGGTCCACAGCAGCCGTGACCTTGAGATTGACAAGGTGAACCAGATGCACCAGAAGTTTGAGGTAAGCCTCTTGACCAAATTATAGACGTCCTTCCAGCCCTCAAGTCTATTTGATATGATAGAAGTGAATATGTTGTAGACTTAGAAATAATTGACACCTTTTTTGAATCGGCACACCTCTTAATAAGAAATTTGTCTTTGAGGAACATTACATGTGTAGCCCCCAAGGGCCGGCTAAATCAGCATGAATGAGCCGGTCCTAATTATCATTGTATAGAACTTTCCTGCATACCCCTCATGAGCCGGTGGTAATGACTATCTAGCCGTCGGGTTAGTGTAAATGAATAATAATAAAGAAGCAATACGCATTAGCCCCCAAGTGCCAAGTACTCTTGCTTGCAAAGTGCTTGGGAATTTTATTGGTATGAAGTATGAACCTTTAACTTAGAAAACACTTCTGCGTCCGTTAGCCCCCAAGGGTCAAGTGCTCTTGCTTCCAAAGTGCTTGAGACTTTATTGATATGAACCAACATGGAAAAAAACTTCAACATCCTTTAGCCCCCAAGTGCCAAGTGTTGTTGCGTGCAAAAGGCTTGGGACTTTAATTATTGTAAACCGGAAACTAATTTGTTTCATGTTCTCTTAGTTTGTTCAGGATACTACTGCTGAATTGCAAGTGAAGTTAGATGATGCAAGGAACTGGCTTAAGCATCAAGAGTCCAAGACCCAGAAGGCTGAATCAAAGTTTCAATTTAGCCTGTCTGAATTAACTGAACTGAAGGCTAAACTTGAGATGGAGAAGTCTGCATGGGCGGAAGAAAGAACCGCCTTGGTGCAGAGAGCTGAAAAAGCCAAAGCAACTCTTGAAGAGGTGACAACTGAACTCACCGGGTTAAAGCATCGTGTCTCGGAAATGACTTCAGCCATCGTGGGTAAGCCACCATGCTGTAATTTGAATAATATCTTGAGGTAACATAACCCGCTACTAACCAATTTATGGCTCATGTAGGTAGTAGGAGCAGCAATCTTGGAAGAGAGCCACTTGTAAAGCTCAAAGCTATCTACACCCTTGTGGAGCAGCTATACACTAGAGCGCCGCGCGTCTTGGATGATGTTTCTCCGTCCAACCATGCACAAAAGTTGTTTGTGGATATTTTAAGAAGACTCTCCGTTCTACCTGCCAGAATAGATGAAATAAAGCGGTCATATGCCAGAGCCGATGCTGTAACAGCCTTGAACCGGGCTAAGGCGTGGCTTCCAAAGCTGGACCCGTCTGATTTGTCTATTGGCTATCCCAGCTTAAAAGAAGACGGCACATCTTTTGACCATAAGGACTTTGCTACCTGCGTCAAGAACATCCGCCCTCTGGCCAGCTTAATCGCTAATGAAACTGATTTGTCCAAATACCAGCCAGCTTATAGCATTGAGAATCAGAAGATGCCCACTCCGTCTTATAAAGTGATGGAGCTGATCCCTCCAATCAGTAAGCACACTTCTGCCCATGAAATTGATCCATCTGAACTTATTGATGAAGAGGCTGAGTTTGAAGCTTTGGCTGGCTTGGATTGGTCGGCACGGAACTTTCAGACAGAGGAGGACGAAGAACTGGAGAAGGATAACCCGAAGTCTTCACATCAGCAAGGCCAAGGAGAATGAGCTGCCGGGCGGTTCACATGTTTGATCTTGTTTATGAAAAACACTTATGTTGATTGGCTTATTGAATTTTTTAATAGAGTAGTTGAACTTGAATCTGGCGTGCCATCGCGTATAGCACTGCGTGTGTATAATATTATTAACCCGCCCGGCATTGAAGTATGATTTTCTACCATTGCGACAATATTGTCTTGTGTAGATCACTATAACCCTTGTCCTGCACATAAACAGAGAACATATGCCCTGGCGGCTTACCACCGGGCGGGTCATTGTGCCCAACCGGTACCACTAGGGACAGATGTCCATAACCAGGGCCAGTTTAATTACTATAAAAATAGTCATACCTGAAGATACGATTTGGACTGACGGCTTGATCAGTCTTCATACAGTCATAACCATGTAAATGTATAATTCAAGAAATAAGATTGTTAACTTCTTGCGGCGTAGAGTTGTTCATTAGGTTGGGTTACAGAGACCCGTAGAGGCTTAAAATATGAGCCATAAGGGGAGGCAGCTTGGCCGAACTTGCAAAGAATGCAAATCAAAAACGGAAAACTCACAAAAAACAAAGGAACTAGAGAAAAAGATCGAAAAAACACTCGAGACTTTTGCAGGCCGCCAAGCCAAAGGTTCTTCTTCAATAAAACTAGCCTTGGTGGCCACTTGAAGGTACGTGCGTGCTATGAGCCGGCTCTCTGATACGTCTCCAACGTATCTACTTTTCCAAACCCTTTTGCCCTTGTTTTGGACTCTAACTTGCATGATTTGAATGAAACTAACCCGGACTAACACTGTTTTTAGCAGAATTGCTATGGTGTTGTTTTTGTGCAGAAATAAAAAGTTCTCGAAATGACCTTAAAATTTTCGGAGAATTATTTTGGAAAATATAAAAAATACCTGCGAGAAGATCCAGACCAGGGGGCCCACACCATGTCCATGAGGGTGGGGGCACGCCCCCTCCCCTAGGGCGCGCCCCTGCCTCGTGGGCCCCCTAGTGCTCCACCAACATATCTCCGGATCCCATATATTCACTTTCGGGGAGAAAAAATTCAGAGAGGAAGAATTATCGTGTTTTACGATACGGAGCCGCCACCAAGCCCTAATCTCTCTCGGGAGGGCTGATCTGGAGTCTGTTCGGGGCTCCGGAGAGTGGAGATCATCACCATCGTCATCATCAACCTTCCTCCATCACCAATTCCATGATGCTCATCACCGTGCGTGAGTAATTCCATCATAGGCTTGCTGGACGGTGATGGGTTGGATGGGATCTATCATGTAATCGAGTTAGTTTTGTTAGGGTTTGATCCCTAGTATCCACTATGTTCTAAGATCGACGTTGCTATGACTTTGCTATGCTTAATGCTTGTCACTAGGGCTCGAGTGCCATGATTTTAGATCTGAACCCATTATGTTTTTATGAATATATGTGTGTTCTTGAGCCTATCTTGCAAGTCTATAGTCACCTACTATGTGTTATGATCCGGCAACCCCGAAGTGACAATAATCGGGACCACTCCCGGTGATGACCGTAGTTTGAGGAGCTCATGTATTCACCATGTGTTAATGCTTTGGTCCGGTACTCTATTAAAAGGAGGCCTTAATATCCCTTAGTTTCCAATAGGACCCCGCTGCCACGGGAGGGTAGGACAAAAGATGTCATGCAAGTTCTTTTCCATAAGCATGTATGATTATATTCGGAATACATGCCTACATTGCATTGATGAACTGGAGCTAGTTCTGTGTCACCCTAGGTTATAACTTCTACATGATTAATTGCATCCGACATAATTCCCCATCACCGATCCAATGCCTATGAGATTTTCACATATTGCTTGTTGCTTATTTACTTTTCCGCTGCTACTATTACAAAAACTACAAAAACACTACCGTTACTTTTATTGCTGCTACCGTCACTATCATATTACTTGGCTACTAAACTACCTTGCTGCAGATACTAAGTTTCCACGTGTGGTTGAATTGACAACTCAGTTGCTAATACTTAAGAGTATTCTTTGGCTCCCCTTGTGTCGAATCAATAAATTTGGGTTGAATACTTTACCCTCGAAAACTATTGTGATCCCCTACACTTGTGGGTTATCAAGACTATTTTCTGGCGCCGTTTCCGGGGAGCATAGCTCTATTCTTTAAGTCACTTGGGATTTATATCTGTTGATCATTATGAAGAATTTGAAGGACTCAAAAACCAAGATCTTACACTCAACTACGAGGGGAGGTAAGGAACTGCCATCTAGCTCTCCACTTGATTCTCCTTCTGTTATGGGTAAATTTGCGACACCTACTCATGCTATTGAATCTGATATGTTGTATGTTCTTGATGATGCCACTTCTGCTATGTATGATGAAACTACTTCTATGCTTGATAATACTATGCCACTAGGTGAATTTCTAGATGAACAAATTTCTAAGGTTAGGGAGAATGCAAATATTGAAACTGATGATATTTATGAAAGTGATGATGAAGCTTCTCCCAATAGATATGAACTGCCTGTTGTTCCTGAAGGTTATGTTATGGATGAAGAAACTGCTAGAGACTTTCTTGCTTGCAACGATAGATATGATCTTAAGAAATTATTAGCTAAGCTGAAAGAAAAGTCCTTCAGTGCTAGAATGAAACATGACCCTGCTTTCGCTACTTCACCCATCTGTGTTACTGATAGGGATTATGAATTCTCTGTCGATCCTGAGTTAATTACTTTGGTTGAATCTGATCCTTTCCATGGCTATGAGTCTGAAATTGTTGTGGCACATCTTACTAAGTTGAATGATATAGCCACCCTGTTTACCAATGATGAAAATATTCGTTATTATTATATCCTCAAGTTGTTTCCGTTCTCGTTAAAGGGTGATGCTAAGACTTGGTTTAATTCTCTTGATCCTGGTTGTGTGCGTAGTCCCCAGGATATGATGTATTACTTCTCTGCTAAATATTTTCCCGCTCATAAGAAACAAGCTGCCTTACGGGAAATATATAACTTTGTGCAAATTGAAGAAGAGAGTCTCCCACAAGCTTGGGGGAGGCTTCTCCAATTACTTAATGCTTTGCCTGTTCATCCTCTCGACGGGAACGATATACTTGATGTCTTTTATAATGGACTAACCGATGCTTCTAGAGACCACCTAGAAAGTTGTGATGGTTGTGTTTTCAGGGAAAGAATAGTTGATCAAGCTGAATTACTATTGAATAATATGTTGGCCAATGAAAATAATTGGACACTTTCTGAACCAGCCCCTAAGCCAACTCCGAAGAAAAGGGGTGTTTTATTTCTGAGTCCTGAAAATATGCAAGAGGCAAAGAAATCTATGAAAAAAAAGGTATTAAAGCTGAAGATGTTAAGAATTTACCACCTATTAAAGAAATACATGGTCTTGATAACCCGACACATGTAGTAAAGGTAAATTCTCTTTATAGATATGATGAAGGTGATATTTCTCGTTATAAGTCTGCTAGCCAATGCTTAGATGAGTTTGACAATTTTATTGTGAAGCAAGAAAACTTCAATGCTTATGTTGGTAGACAATTACAACACAATGCTTATATGATTGAACGCTTGAGTGATTATTTGTCTAGAGTTAAAGGTGAGTTGAAACTCATTAGTAAACATGCTTCTATGGTTACCACTCAAGTAGAACAAGTACTTAAGGCTCAGAATGATTTGCTCAATGAATTAAATAGTAAGAATAATGACTATGATGTTAGAGTTGCTACTAGAGGTGGTAAGGTGACTCAAGAACCTTTGTATCCTGAAGGCCACCCTAAGAGAATTGAGCAAGATTCTCAGAGAGCTAATTTAGATGCACCTAGTTCTTCTAAGAAGAAGAAAAGGAAAATGATAGAACTTTGCATGCTTCTAATGAACCTGTAGCTGACACACCTGAGAATCCCAATGATATATCTGTTTCTGATGCTGAGACACAATCTGGTAATGAACATGAACTTAGTGATAATATTAATGATGATGTTCATGATTATGCTCAACCTAGCAACGATAATGATGTAAAGATAGAACCTGTCGTTGATCTTGATAACCCACAATCAAAGAATCAACGTTATGATAAGAGAGACTTTGTTGCTAGGAAGCACAGTAGGGAAAGAGAACCATGGGTTCAGAAACCCATGCCTTTTCTTCCGAAACCATCCAAGAAAAAGGATGATGAGGATTTTGAGCGCTTTGCTGAAATGATTAGACCTATCTTTTTGCGTATGCGTTTGACTGATGTGCTTAAAACAAATCCTTATGCTAAGTACATGAAAGATATTATTACCAATAAAAGAAAGATACATGAAGTAGAAATTTCCACCATGCTTGCCAATTACACTTTAAGGGTGGAATACCTAAGAAACTAGGAGATCCAGGAGTACCTACTATACCTTGCTCCATTAAACGAAACTATGTTAAAACTGCTTTCTGTGATCTTGGAGCCGGTGTTAGTGTTATGCCTCTCTCTTTATATCGTAGACTTGACTTGAGTAAGTTGACACCTACTGAAATATCTTTGCAAATGGCTGATAAATCAACTGCTATACCTGCCGTCATTTGTGAGGATGTGCCTGTTGTAGTTGCAAATGTTACTATTCTAACGGACTTTGTTATACTTGATATTCCTGAGGACGATAGTATGTCTATTATCCTTGGTAGACCTTTTTTGAATATTGCAGGGGCTGTTATTGATTGCAACAAAGGAAATGTCACTTTTCATGTCAATGGTAATGAGCATACGGTACACTTTCCGAGGAAACAACCTCAGGTCCACATTATCAGTTATATTGGAAAAATTTCAACTATTACTATTGGAGGTTTTGAATTTCCTCTTCCTACTGTCAAGAAGACATATGACATTATTATTGTTGGGGATATACATATCCCCATTGAGGTAACCTAGTGTTATTCGAAAATTCTCCGGTTTCATGTTATTCGGAAAGATTTTATTAACAAGACCTGGTCAACCTTGTTAATGGATTCCTTTTGATGAGCATGGGATAGGTGAATCTAGATAGCACCACCTTATGTACCCTCCTTTTACTTTCTATTAATTCGAATAAATAAAGCAAAAATAGTATTTTCTGTCTGTTTCTAGACTTATCCGTACAATAAAAAATACCCCAAAAATAAAAGTTCTCCAAATGCCCTGAAAATGAAATATGATTTTTTCTAGAATATTTGAGAATATATTGCACAGAACACACAGCGAGGGGAGCCAGCGCCTGGCCACAAGGGTCCAGGGCGCGCCCCCTGCCTCGTGGGCCCCACGTGCCCCCCCCCTCCACTTATTCCTGCACCCATACTCTTCTTCTTCCTCCCAAAAAAATCACCAACCAGCTCAAGCACGAGTTCTAGCTCATCTTGCTGCAATTATCGATCTCATTGCTCAAAGCACTATTGGGTCCAGGGCGCGCCCCTGCCTCCTGGGCCCCACGTTCCCCCCTCCACTTATTCCTGCACTCATACTCTTCTTCTTCCTCCCAAAAAAATCACCAACCAGCTCAAGCACGAGTTCTAGCTCATCTTGGTGCCATTTTCGATCTCATTGCTCAAAGCACTATTCACCAAACTGTTTGGGGAGATTGTTCCTTGGTATGTGACTCCTCCATTGGTTCAATTAGTTTTTTTTCTAGTGCTTTATATATTGCAAATTTTTGCTACTATGGTGACCTTGTTCTTGAGCTTGCATGTCAAATTTCTTAGGTCCCAAGTAGTTCTAATGCATGATATAGTCTCTAGGCACTAGTAGGAGTTGTTGCTATCAATCTTGTTGAGTTTGGTTAACTTTTATTTTGAGTTGCTAAAAAATTCAGAAATTTTGAGAGGAAAAAAATGATAAAGAGATTGTTGAGGGGCTCCTCCAGTAAGAGTTCAGAGGAGAAGAAGAAGGAAGAAAACAAGAAGCCCAAATATAATCTTCCTCGCATGGCGGAAGTTCGGCCGTGTGAATGGCCTTGTAATGATTTCATGATGGCCACCGGGATTTACGAAGACTTTTATTGGTTGGCAAATAATACAGGCCTCACCGACTTCCTCCACGACCAGTGTGAACAGTATCTTTTACTCACTAATATTTTCACGCAAAGTTTTCATTTTCATGCTAAGAAAACACCACCTACAGTGGAGTTTCTTTTATATGATGAGGTTAAGGAGATATCACTCTTAGAATTTTGTGAAGTATGCAAGATACCCTTTGGAGGTAGACTTGATAAACCACGTCGTGAAGACGTTGAAGGGTTTATTGACATGATAGCTGTAGGGGAAACTAGACAAGTCTCAGGGGCAAGAATCACTAGTATACACTTCCCTGTTCTGTGCTACTTTGCTTTATTTGCTAGTAGATGTTTAATTGGTCGCGGGAACAGTGGGAATCTTAGTGCCCCTGATATTGTCATTTTACGCCATGCTTTGTTTCAAGACACAACTTTTAGCTTGGGTGTCGTCGTTGCTAAACGACTGAGTCTGAACCGCTCAAGGGGGCCCGTCTTTGGAGGCATCTTTGCTTCTTGCCTTGCTGAACATTTTAGAATACCTATTAGGCATCATGAGAAGGAAGGAAAAATTGCTTGCCCCTGTTTATCTAGACTACAAGAGCATGGTAGCACATGATTTTATTGTTAAAGACAAGGATAGGTTGCTTAATTATAAATTAAGGTTTGATGAAAAATATTGTGAGATTGTTACCTTGCATGCACCATCTCTATTTGATCTGTCTACAGGCATATATCTTGTTACATCAGGTGCCTTCTACAAGTACCAGGGCTAGGCACAAGCTTCAGAGCCTGAGCCGGAGCCACCACTTGATCCTTACCGTCAGTCTGTTTATGGGTGGGATCTAGAGGAGCTTGCCAACCAGTGGCACCCAGAGGACACATCTCAGTACACTCGAGGGAGTAGCTTCGATCTGTGGCCATAGACCAACTTAGGCCAAAAGCCTAAGCTTGGGGGAGTATGTGTTTCTCACCGACTTTACATTCATGCTCACACACTTATTCTAGTTGTCGGTGCTCACACTCTTTCATTGTACCATCCATGTTTAGTTTCAATTTCTTTTTCTTAGTCTTTTTCTCATGTGCTAGAAAAACCTTAAGAAAAACAAAAAATATAAGTTGTAGCTTCTAGCTAGTTTACTTCCCTTGTAGTAGTAGTAGTAATTAAAAAGAAAACCCAAAAATATTTGCCGTTCTTCTTTTGCTTGTTGGGAGCTTTCCCGTGTAAATAGTTTCTTTTCTTTTCTTTGGGGTTAAGAGTAGAAGACCATGATTAAAATGCTTAGTGGCTCTCATATTCTTTATTGATTGATTTAACCTTGAGCCATATTACCTTGTCTTCTCTCTTGTATTAAATGCCTGCAGATTCCAGCTTAGTCCAATGCATGTGCACTATTATTATTATCCACACAGTTTGGTCATGCGAGTGAAAGGCAATAAGGACGATATATGATGAACTAATTAAGATGAGAAAAGCTGGTATGAATTCGACATCTCTTATTTTTGTAAATATGATAGTTCATCGTTCCTGATTCAGCTTGTTATGAATGAAACATGCTTGCAATGACAATTAGAGATCATAGCTGCTTATGCCATGCTTAATTAGTTGAGAGTTTATAATGGTCTATCTTGCATGCCAACATGATATTAAAATGGTTGTGATGTGGTATGATGGGGTGGTATCCTACTTTGAACGATTTAAGTGATCTGACTTGGCACATGTTCACGCATGTAGTTGAAACAACATAGCCTCCATGATATTTATGTTCATGGTGATTTATATCCTACTCATGCTTGCTTTCGTTGTTGATTAATTTTAATGCATGTTTATGACCGTTGTCGCTCTCTAGCTGGTCGCTTCCCAGTCTCTTTCTAGCCTTCACCTGTACTAAGCGGGAATACTGCATGTGCATCCACTTCCATAAACCCCAAAGTTATTACAATGAGTCCACCATACCTTCCTATATGCGGTATTTACCTGCCGTTCCAAGTAAATTTGTATGTGCCAAACTCTAAACCTTCAAATGAAATTCTGTTTTGTATGCTCGAACAGCTCATGTATCAACTAGGGATGTCTATATCTTCCATGCTAGGTGGGTTATTCTCACGATGAGTGGACTCCGCTCATCATTCACGAGAAAATGGCTAGTAACCGGCATGCCCAGTCCCATGCTCAAAATAATAATAATTAAACAAAACTCCTCCAGGGTTGTTTCTCGTTTGGACGGTAACCGTTGTTTCGGGCTAGCCGTGCAGTGTGCTTGTTGGTCCTTGGAGGAGTATAAACTTTACCATTCTGTTTGGGAACCGCCTATAATGTGCGTAGCATGGGAGATATCGAGATTCTTGGTTGTTGTGTTGACAATGAAAGTATACCACTCAAATTGTTATTCATCTCTATTTAAAAATCGAGCTCTGGCACCTCTACAAATCCATGCTTCCCTCTGCGAAGGGCCTACCTATTTACGTTTATGCACAGTCATCATCCTCTTATAAAAGAGCACCAGTAGGAGAGCACCTCTGTCATTTGCATGTATTACCATTAATTTGCATTGAGTATGATCACGACTGGATCTCTTTTACCATGAATTACAATGTTTAGTCAGTCCTTGATCTTTAAAGGTGCTCTGCATTTATGTTTTGCGGTCACAGAAAGGGCTGGCGAGATACCATCTTGTTATATCATATCATGATTGTTTTGAGAAAGTGTTGTCATCCAAGGTTTATTATTATTGCTCGCTAGTTGATTATGCCATTGATGTGAGTAGACTTGAGACCTGAAAGTTATTGTGAATGTGGTTAGTTCATGATCTTGCTGAAAACCTGAATGTTGGCTTACATATTTACAACAACAAGAGCAAACAGAGTTTGTCAAAGTTTTTCTTTATCACTTTCAGTTTATCTACTGAATTGCTTGAGGACAAGCAAAGGTTTAAGCTTGGGGAAGTCGATACGTCTCCAACGTATCTACTTTTCCAAACCCTTTTTCCCTTGTTTTAGTCTCTAACTTGCATGATTTGAATGGAACTAACCCGGACTGACGCTGTTTTCAGCAGAATTGCCATGGTGTTGTTTTTGTGCAGAAATAAAAAGTTCTCAGAATGACCTGAAAATTTACGGAGAATTATTTTGGAAAATATAAAAAATACATGCGAGAAGATCCAGACCAGGGGGTCCACACCCTGTCCACGAGGGTGGGGGGCGCGCCCCCTGCCTCGTGGGCCCCCTGGTGCTCCATCGATGTATCTCCGGATCCCATATATTCACTTTCGGGGAGAAAAAACCAAAGAGGAAGAATTATCGCGTTTTACGATACGGAGCCGCCGCCAAGCCCTAATCTCTCTCGGGAGGGCTGATCTGGAGTCCGTTCAGGGCTCCGGAGAGTGGAGACCGTCGCCATCATCATCATCAACCTTCCTCCATCACCAATTCCATGATGCTCACCGCCGTGCGTGAGTAATTCCATCATAGGCTTGCTGGACGGTGATGGGTTGGATGGGATCTATCATGTAATCGAGTAAGTTTTGTTAGGGTTTGATCCCTAGTATCCATTATGTTCTGAGATTGATGTTTCTATGACTTTGCTATGCTTAATGCTTGTCACTAGGGCCCGAGTGCCATGATTTCAGATCTGAACATATTATGTTTTCATGAATATATGTGTGTTCTTGATCCTAGTTTGCAAGTCTATTGTCACCTACTATGTGTTATGATCCGGCAACCCCGAAGTGACAATAATCGGGACCACTCCCGGTGATGACCGTAGTTTGAGGAGTTCATGTATTCACTATGTGTTAATGCTTTGGTCTGGTACTCTATTAATGGGAGGCCTTAATATCCCTTAGTTTCCAATAGGACCCCGCTGCCACGGGAGGGTAGGACAAAAGATGTCATGCAAGTTCTTTTCCATAAGCATGTATGACTATATTCGTAATACATGCCTACATTGCATTGATGAACTGGAGCTAGTTCTGTGTCACCCTAGGTTATAATTTCTACATGATGAATTGCATCCGACATAATTTCCCATCACTAATCCAATGCCTACGAGGTTTTCACATATTGCTTGTTGCTTATTTACTTTTCCGCTGCTACTATTACAAAAACTACAAAAACACTACCGTTACTTTTATTGCCACTACCGCCACTATCATATTACTTTGCTACTAAACTACCTTGCTGCAGATACTAAGTTTCCAGGTGTGGTTGAATTGACAACTCAGCTGCTAATACTTAAGAGTATTCTTTGGCTCCCCTTGTGTCGAATCAATAAATTTGGGAACATTAACCGGAGAACATAAGAAAATTTATCACCTCGCGGGGAAGTTAAAACAACTCCAGCCCCCGAGCCTTCTAACTGTCTGGATCCATCAAAGTGAATTGTCCAATATGTACTATCCGGCTTTTCCTCAGGCGTCTGCAACTCCGTCCAGTCATTGATAAAGTCCACGAGCACTTGCGATTTGATGGCCGTTCGAGGCACATACTTTAAACCATGAGGCCCAAGCTCAATGGCCCATTTGGCCACTCGTCCTGTAGCTTCTCTATTTTGGATGATATCCCCTAAGGGAGCAGAACTCACCATTGTAGTAGGATGACCCAAAAAATATTGCTTGATCTTCCGGTTCGCCATGAAGACCCCATATACTAGCTTCTGCCAATGTGGATATCTCTGTGTGGACTCAATGAGCACCTCGCTGATATAATAAACCGGCCTTTTAACCGAATACTCTTTGCCAGCCTCTTTCCTTTATACCACAATGGCCACACTCACAGCCCTGCTATTGGCAGCAACGTATAATAACAATGGCTCTTTGTCAATAGGGGCCGCAAGAACCAGTGGCTCAGCCAATTGCTTCTTGAGTGCCTCGAACGCCTCGTTAGCAGCTTCACTCCACACAAAATCCTTTGTATTTTTCATCATCTGATATAGAGGGATAGCCTTTTCACCTAAGCGGCTTATGAACCGGCTCAACGCTGCTATCCGTCCTACCAAGCGATGGACATCATTGACACACTTCGGTCTTGCCAAGGAGGTGATGGCCTTGATTTTCTCCGGGGTAGCCTCGATGCCTCGCTCAGATACCAAAAAACCCGAGAACTTGCCTGCTGGAACACCAAAGACACACTTGGACGGGTTAAGCATCATCTTGTACACCCGGAGATTGTCAAACGTTTCCTTCAAGTCATCGATCAGGGTCTCCTTCTTTCTGGATTTGACCACAATGTCATCCACATAAGCATGAACGTTACGCCCAATCTGGCCGTGCTGACAATTATGTACGCATCGCTGGTAAGTCACCTGTGCACTCTTAAGCTCAAAAGGCATGGACACATAGCAGAAAGCTCCAAACAGAGTGATGAAAGCCGTCTTATCTTTTGCCATTTTGATCTGGTGATACCCAGAATACGCATCCAAAAAACTCATACGCTCACAACCCGCCGTAGCATCAATGATCTGATCAATACGGGGGAGGGCGGATGGGTCAGCTCGGCAAGCCTTGTTTAGGTCTGTGTATTCCACACACATGCGCCACGTGTCGTTCTTTTTAAGCACCAAAACTGGGTTAGCCAACCACTCAGGATGAAAAACTTCAACGATGAACCCGGCCGCCAAGAGCCGGGCCACTTCTTCGCCAATGGCCTTCCGCATCTCTTCAATAAAACGGTGAAGAAACTGTCTGACCGGCTTATACTTCGGATCAATATTGAGAGTGTGCTCAGTGAGTTCTCTCGGTACACCTGGCATGCCTGAAGGCTTCCATGCAAAGATGTCCCGGTTATCACGGATGAACTCGATGAGTGCGCTTTCCTATTTCGGATTCAGATTAGCACTAATGTTGAACTGCTTAGATGAATCGCCAGGAACGAAGTCAACTAGCTTGGTATCGTCCGCCGATTTAAATTTCAGCAACGGGTCATGCTCTGTGGTTGGCTTCTTCAAAGATGTCATATCAGCCAGGTCAACATTATCTTTGTTAAACTGAAGCTCCTCTATGGCACGAACTGACTCTGCGTAAGCCGCGTCGCCTTCTTCACATTCCAAGGCTATCGTGCGACTCCCATGCACTGTAATGGTCCCCTTGTGACCCGACATCTTGAGCTGCAAATAAACATAACACGGCCTCGCCATGAATTTAGCATAAGCCGGCCTTCCAAACAGAGCATGGTATGGGCTGTGGATCCTAACAACCTCAAACGTTAAAGTCTTCGTCCTGGCATCATATTCATCCCCAAAGGATACCTGCAAATACATTTTCCCACTGGGTACGCCGACTTACCAGGCACAACTCCATGAAAGACAGTGTTGGAAGGCCTAAGCTTCTTGTTAGTTAATCCCATACGACCGAAGGTATTGTAATAAAGGATATTAATGCTGCTACCTCCATACATGAGTACCTTGGTGAACTTGTATCCTCCGACCTGAGGTGTTACCACCAAAGCCAGCTGTCCCGGATTATCAACCCGGGGTGGGTGATCTTTGCGGCTCCACACGATGGGCTTCTTAGACCATCGCAAGAAACGAGGAACTGCCAGCTCAACAGCATTCATCGCCCTTTTATGAAGCTTCTGGTCCCGTTTGCACAAACTTGTGGTAAAGACGTGGTAGTGCCCGTTACTCAACTACTTCGGGTTACTCTGATAACCTGACTGATGTTGATTCCCTTGACTGTTCTGCTGGTTGTTACCGCCTTGGTTTCCTTGGCACTGAAAACCGGAATGTGAGACGCCGCCTCCATGACCCGGACCATGAAAAACGGACCGTGAGCCGCTGTTTGGTCCATAATTGTTCTGGGTGGACTCCCTGTAAGACCTCATGATGATGCAGTCTTTCCACATATGAGTGGCCGGCTTTTCATCCGTTCCATGCTTTAGACAAGGCTGATTCATCACCTCGTCAATGCTATATCTCCGAGGTGGCTTCCCCTTGCGACGCTGATTGGAATTCCATGCCCCAGTATTAGCTACAAAAGTGTCAACTTTGTCTTTATTGCCACTATTTTGATTGGCCGGGTTATACTGTTTTCCTCCCGGGTCATTACTCTTATTTCCCTTTCCCGGTCTTTCAGTCTCAGACTCGGGGTCCTTGGTACTATCAGATCGGCATATTTGACGAGAGCAACCATAAGCTCCCCCATATCGATACAATGGCGCTTAAGCCGCCCCAACTTCAGCTTGAGTGGTGGAAAACGGCAATTTTTCTCCAACGTCAATATCGCAGACTCGGCGTTGATCTTATCTGAAGAATGCATGATGGTCGAAACCCGGCGCACCCAACTGGTCGTTTATTGGCCCTCGTTCTAAACACAAGAATCCAGATCCACATTTGACATTGGCTGCTTGCATGTATCCTTGAAATGCTTGATAAACTTGGCCTTCAGCTCCGCCCATGACCCAATGGAATTGATAGGCAATCCTTTCAACCTGTTACGAGCCGTGCCCTCCAGCATCATGGTGAAATACTTGGCACATGCGGCTTCGCTAACATCCAGCATCTCCATAGCCATCTCATAACTCTCTATCTAAGCCTCAGGGGGCTGATCTGCTGTGTAATTAGGCACCTTACGAGGGCCCTTGAAATCTTTAGGCAACCGCTCGTTCCGTATAACTGTCGTTAAGCACGGCACGGCCCCATCCCTAGAAGTCCTGCCTGTCTCCACTGAGGTTGCCGGATAGTATGGCGCCGGCTGATGATCGGCTACCTGAGCCGCCAGCTCGGCTTCTCGGCGCATCCTGCCCTGATCCACCAAATCTTGTGCATTGGCATCATGTCGCGCCGGGTTATGCCCACGAGGCGAGTTACGGTGCCGCTCCGTGCTTGAAACCTCGGGCGAGTCAACATGCCTGTTGTAGCTGGCACTCGGTCAGGGGGTTGAATGAATCCAGTCTCGACTATAAGAATAAGCATGTTGCTGCTGCAGCGCCGTTTGAAGTAGTTCCTGGGCCCTCCGGGTTTCCACCGCCACTGGAGTTTCGCCCTCAACTGGCAAAGCCTCCAATCTCGTCGCTGCTGCTATCATGTTATCCAGGGGGTTTGAATAATGACCCGCTGGTGTCGCCGGGTAACGAGGTGTCGGATGGTTTTGATTTGCGTATAGAGAACCTGTCATACGCTGGTGAACCGGCCCTCCGGCCCTAGGCACTTCAGCCATCCGGTTTGCCCCTGGCGGGCTACTGCCCCCTGGTCCAGCCATGTTGAAAAGATTCCTTGGTTCATAAATGAAAGGTAACCGACTCCTTTGCTTCCTCCTCATAACTTCATTAGCGGCATTCTGATCCACCGAGAACTGGTAAGAATCCACTTGAATCCGTTGAGCCTGGGCGTCCAAAACAGCCTGTTCTGCAGTCATCCTGGCGTTCTCCATGGCCAGGTTCACTTTGGCTTGTGCGATATCCTGTCGCAGCTTATCCATAGCAGCCTTGTGTTGGTCCTGATTTTTTGGGGTTACCTCCGTCCCCATCAGAGTTTCCAGAGCCTACAACAGATTTGTCAAGACTTGAGCCGGTGGGTGCGTTGATCTGCCCACGCCTACTGCGGTCGCCGTTGCCCCGAGCATCATAGCCCCGGCGACTGTCGATCCAAGAGCCACCTGGGTGCTAGTCATGAAAATAGCCACCCTGCTCGCCGGCTCACTGGGGTCCGGAATACTGCTACCGTCGGACAAGCCCCCAAGCCGTCCGCTCTGCATCTTATTTACTTTTCCGCTGCTACTATTACAAAAACTACAAAAATACTACCGTTACTTTTATTGCCGCTACCACCACTATCATATTACTTTCCTACTAAACTACCTTGCTGCAGATACTAAGTTTCTGGGTGTGGTTGAATTGACAACTCAGCTGCTAATACTTAAGAGTATTCTTTGGCTCCCCTTGTGTCGAATCAATAAATTTGGGTTGAATACTTTACCCTCGAAAACTGTTGCGATCCCCTACACTAGTGGGTTATCACTCTCATAGTACCCAATCGACATTTGAACCTAGACAAGTACAGGTCTTTGTTTTAAAGATAGACTTGCCCAGAGTACGCGGGGTCAGAGTTGCATCTTGCATCATAGGCCGAATTATCCAAGCTTCAAGGAAGGCGTCATTTTGAGCCTGGATCTATCCTGACTATCTGTAAACCGTGCTCTCGCAGTGACAGCCGGCGTTTGAACCTTACAAAGCTCGGGTCTTGGTCGAATACGCCATATAAGACTGATTTCCAAGAGTTCGCCGCGTCAATCAGGATGACCTGATGGAGTTGAAGCAGCTAGGTACAGGTAGGATGACCCAGAGGTTATGTCCTCTTTGGTCGAATACGCCCATGTTTGAACATAACCTGGTCAAATGGGTAGTAATGTTGTGTTCTCTTCGGTCGAATGCGCCTATGTTTGAACAGGAAGCCCCCAAGTGACATACTTACAAATTATTCTCATCAAGGGCTTATACTGGAGTTCTGCGATGCATTCAACTCTCTGTGATCCATGTAATTTGAGTAGTAAGCCTCTTGAGAAAACATGTATGATGATGACAAGGACTCAGCTTTGAAGAAAAATGGCACAAGCCCCGAATTAGCAGGGATGCCGGATTTATTATATTGTACTAATATTTACATCATCGAACCACATCATGAGAGCCGGAGGCTTAGGTATAGTAAGGCCGGAGGTGAGCAATATTCCATGGCCGATTAGTCTCCTCCTCTGATGTGCGTGAATCCTTCTTCTCTCGAATGTCGATAAGATAGTATGACCCGTTGTGCAGATTCTTGCTGACGACAAAAGGTCCCTCCCAAGGCGGCGAAAGTTTATGCATGTCAGTCTGATCTTGGATGAGCCGGAGAACTAAGTCGCCTTCTTGAAAGGTTCTGGTCCTGACCCGCCGGCTGTGATATCGTCGTAAATCATGTTGATAGATCGCTGAACAAGCCGCCGCGAGATCATGTTCTTCATCCAACCGATCCAACGCATCCTGTCGTGCCTTCTCATTATCAGCTTCGACGTAAGCCGCCACTCGAGGCGAGTCATGACGGATATCACTGGGAAGAACCGCCTCAGCTCCATAGACCATGAAGAAGGGTGTATAACCTGTAGATCTGGTGGGTGTTGTATTGATGCTCCATAACACAGAAGGTAACTCCTCCACCCAACAACCCGGTGTTCTCTTAAAGGAACCATAAGTCGGGGTTTGATTCCTCGCAGAATCTCTTGATTAGCTCGCTCTGCTTGACCATTGGACTGGGTGTGAGCCATAGAAGAAACATCAAGTCGGATATGCTCTCGCTGACAAAACTCTCTCATAGCACCCTTAGACAGATTAGTTCCATTGTCTGTTATGATACTATGGGGAAAACCAAAATAGAAAATCACCTTCTTGATGAATTGAACCGTTGTTTCCGCATCACACTTGCTAACTGGCTCTGCCTTGATCCACTTGGTAAACTTGTCTACTGCCACCAACAGATGGGTTTTCTTATCCTTGGACCTCTTGAAAGACCCGACCATATCAAGCCCCCAAGTCACAAACGGTCAGGTTATTGGGATTATCCTCAACTCCTGAGCCGGAACATGAGCATGCCGTGAAAATTTCTGACAACCGTCACATCTGCTCACCAAGTCTTCAGCATCAGCATGAGCCATCAACCAGTAGAACCCGTGACGAAAAGCTTTTGCCACAAGATATTTAGAGCCGGCGTGGTGACAACAATCTCCCTCATGGATCTCACAGCCTTCCTCGGGTGAGACGCAATATTGAAACGCCCTTGTAACACTGCGATGGTGCA
This sequence comes from Secale cereale, assembly GCA_902687465.1. Taxonomy (NCBI): domain Eukaryota; kingdom Viridiplantae; phylum Streptophyta; class Magnoliopsida; order Poales; family Poaceae; genus Secale; species Secale cereale. Next base: position 552,970,019 of record LR738709.1, on the reverse strand, counting down.
ACTCTCCGTTGACAATCGTCATCGACTTAGACTATCGGGTTATCTGTTTGGCTAAGATTTCATCCTCAAGTAACTCACCCCGGGTCATGTAAGCCAAATATGGGACCGTCCAATCAGGTATAACATGAAGAGCCGCCACCAACTGTGCCTCCGGGTCAGGAATAGCAAGGTCCTCCTCTATGGGCAACTTGACAGACGGGTTAAGCAAAACATCCAAAAAGGTGTTGGGCGGCACCGGCTTACGTTGAGATCCTAACCGTCTTAAGGCATCATCCGCCTCGTTCTTCCTTCGATCAATATCTTCAACTTGGTAACCCTTAAAGTGACCCGCAATAGCATCAACCTCTCAGCGATAAGCCGCCATGAGTGGGTCCTTGGAATCCCAAGTGCCAGAAACCTGCTGAGCTACCAGATCGAAATCACTGAAGCATCTTGCCTGGCTTAAATTCATCTCCTTGGTCATCCAAAGACCGTGGAGCAAGGCCTCATACTCAGATGCATTATTAGTACATGGGAACATTAACCGGAGAACATAAGAAAAATTATCACCTCGCGGGGAAGTTAAAACAACTCCAGCCCCCGAGCCTTCTAACTGTCTAGATCCATCAAAGTGAATTGTCCAATATGTACTATCCGGCTTTTCCTCAGGCGTCTGTAGCTCCGTCCAGTCATTGATAAAGTCCACGAGCACTTGCGATTTGATGGCCGTTCAAGGCACATACTTTAAAGCATGAGGCCCAGGCTCAATGGCCCATTTGGCCACTCATCCTATAGCTTCTCTATTTTGGATGATATCCCCTAAGGGAGCAGAACTCACCATTGTAATAGGATGACCCAAGAAATATTGCTTGAGCTTCCGGCTCGCCATGAAGATCCCATATACTAGCTTATGCCAATGTGGATATCTCTGTTTGGACTCAATGAGCACCTCGCTGATATAATAAACTGGCCTTTTAACCGAATACTCTTTGCCAGCCTCTTTCCTTTCTACCACAATTGCCACACTCACAGCCCTGCTATTGGCAGCAATGTATAATAACAATGGCTCTTTGTTAATAGGGGCCGCAAGAACCGGTGGCTCAGCCAATTGCTTCTTGAGTGCCTCGAACGCCTCGTTAGCAGCTTCACTCCAGACAAAATCCTTTGTATTTTTCATCATCTGATATAGAGGGATAGCCTTTTCACCTAAGCGGCTTATGAACCGGCTCAACGCTATTATCCGTCCTGCCAAGCGATGGACATCATTGAAACACTTCGGTCTTGCCAAGGAGGTGATGGCCTTGATTTTCTCCGGGTTAGCCTCGATGCCTCGCTCAGAGACCAAAAAACCCGAGAGCTTGCCTGCTGGAACACCAAAGACACACTTGGTCGGGTTAAGCATCATCTTATACACCCGGAGATTGTCAAACGTTTCCTTCAAGTCGTCGATCAGGGTCTCCTTCTTTCTGGATTTGACCACAATGTCATCCACATAAGCATGAACGTTACGCCCAATCTGGTCATCCAGACAATTATGTACGCATGGCTGGTAAGTCACCTGGGCACTCTTAAGCTCAAAAGGCATGGACACATAACAGAAAGCTCCAAACGGAGTGATGAACGTCGTCTTATCCTTTGCCATCTTGATCTGCTGATACCCAGAATACGCATCCAAAAAACTCAAACGCTCACAACCCGCCGTAGCATCAACGATCTGATCAATACGGGGCAGGGCGAATGGGTCAGCTGGGCAAGCCTTGTTTATGTCTGTGTAGTCCACACACATGCGCCACGTGCCATTCTTTTTTAGCACCGAAACCGAGTTAGCCAACCACTCAGGATGAAAAACTTCAACGATGAACCCGGCCGCCAAGAGCCGGGCCACCTCTTCGCCAATGTCCTTCCGCCTCTCTTCATTAAAATGGCGAAGAAACTGTCTGACCGGCTTATACTTCGGATCAATATTGAGAGTGTGCTCAGCGAGTTATCTCGGTACACCCGGCATGTCTGAAGGCTTCCATGCAAAGATGTCCCCGTTCTCATGGATGAACTCGATGAGCGCGCTTTCCTATTTCGGATTCAGATTAGCACTGATGCTGAACTGCTTAGATGAATCGCTAGGAACGAAGTCAACTAGCTTGGTATCGTCCACCGATTTAAATTTCAGCAACGGGTCATGCTCTGTGGTTGGCTTCTGTTGGGGAACGTAGTATTTTAAAATTTTCCTACGATCACGCAAGATCTATCTACTAGATGCATAGCAACGAGAGGGAAGAGTGTGTCTACGTACCCTCATAGACCGGAAGCGGAAGCGTCAAGTGACGCGGTTGATGTAGTCGAACTTCTTCGCGATCCAACCGATCAAGCACCGAACGTACGGCACCTCCGCGTTCAGCACACGTTCAGATTGATGACGTCCCACGAGCTCTTGATCCAGTTGAGCTTCACGGGAGAGTTTCGTCAGCACGGCGGCGTGGTGACGGATATGATGTATCTACCAGTGCAGGGCTTCGCCTAAGCACTGCGATGGTATGACCGAGGTGTGTTTCTGTGGAGGGGGCACCGCACACGGCTAGAACAATTCAACTTGTGTGTCTTTGGGTGCCCCCCTGCCCCCGTATATAAAGGAGCAAGGGGGAAGCCGGCCGGCCCTCTATGGTGCGGCTAGGGAAGCAATCCTATTCCTAGTAGGAGTCTACCAATGAAGGAAGGGGGATGGAAAGAGAGGGAGAGGGAGAGGGAAAGAGGGGCCGCGCCCCCCTCCCCTAGTCCTATTCGGACTACTCCTAGGGAGGGGGCACGCCACCTCCTGGCTGCTGCCCTCTCTCTCCCCTATGGCCCACCAGGGCCCATCATTCCCCCGGGGGGTTTCGGTAACTCCCCCGGCACTCCGGTAAATTCCAAAACTTTCCAGAACACTTCCGGTGTCCGAATATAGTCGTCCAATATATCAATCTTTACGTCTCGGACATTCCGAGACTCCTCGTCATGTCCGTGATCTCATCCGGGACTCCGAACTACCTTTGGTACATAAAAACTCATAAACTCATAATACTGATCGTCATCAAACGTTAAGCGTGCGGACCCTACGGGTTCGAGAACTATGTAAACATGACCGAGACTCATCTCCGGTAAATAACCAATAGCGGAACCTGGATGCTCATATTGGCTCCTACATATTCTATGAAGATCTTTATCGGTCAAACCGCATAACAACATACGTTGTTCCTTTTGTCATCGGTATGTTACTTGCCCGAGATTCGATCGTCGGTATCTCTATACCTAGTTCAATCTCGTTACCGGCAAGTCTCTTTACTCGTTCCGTAATACATCATCACGTGACTAACTCATTAGTCTTTTCCTTGCAAGGCTTATTATGATGTGTGTTACCGAGAGGGCCCAGAGATACCTCTCCGACACTCGGAGTGACAAATCCATATCTTGATCTATGCCAACACCACGAATACTTTTGGAGACACCTGTAGAGCATCTTTATGATCTCCCAGTTACGTTGTGACGTTTGATAGCACACAAGGTGTTCCTACGGTATTCGGGAATTGCATAATCTCATAGTCATAGGAACATGTATAAGTCATGAAGAGAGCAATAGCAGTAAAACTAAAACGATCATAGTGCTATGCTAACGGATGGGTCTAGTCCATCACATCATTCTCCTAATGATGTGATCCCGTTGATCAAATGACAACTCATGTCTATGGCTAGGAAACATAGCCATCTTTGATCAATGAGCTAGTCTACTAGAGGCATACTAGGGACATACTATTTTGTCTATGTATTCACACATGTATCAAGTTTCCGGTTAATACAATTCTAGCATGAATAAAAGACATTTATCATGATATAAGGAAATATAAATAACATCTTTATTATTGCCTCTAGGGCATATTTCCTTCAGTCTCCCACTTGAACTAGAGTCAATAATCTAGATTACAAAGTGATGATCCTCACACCCATGGAGTCCTGGTGTTGATCATGTTTTGCCCGTGGAAGAGGCTTAGTCAACGGGTCTGCAACATTCAGATCCGTATGTATTTTGCAAATCTCTATGTCTCCCTCCTTGACTAGATCGCGGATGGAATTGAAGCGTCTTTTGATGTTCTTTGTTCTCTTGTGAAACCTGGATTCCTTCGCCAAGGCTATTGCTCCAGTGTTGTCACAAAAGATTTTCATTGGACCCGATGCACTAGGTACTACACCTAGATTGGATATGAACTCCTTCATCTAGACTCCTTCATTTGCTGCTTCTGAAGCAGCTATGTATTCCGCTTCACACGTAGATCCCGCCACGACGCTCTGCTTGGAACTGCACCAACTGACAGCTCCACCGTTCAATAAAAATACATATCCGGTTTGTGACTTAGAGTCATCTGGATCAGTGTCAAAGCTAGAATCGACGTAACCATTTACGACGAGCTCTTTGTCACCTCCATATACGATAAACATATCATTTGTCCTTTTCAGGTATTTCAGGATGTTCTTGACCGCTGTCCAGTGATCCACTCCTGGATTACTTTGGTACCTCCTTGCTAGACTTATAGCAAGGCACACATCAGGTCTGGTACACAGCATTGCATACATGATAGATCCTATGGCTGAGGCATAGGGAATGACTTTCATTTTCTCTCTATCTTCTGCAGTGGTCGGGCATTGAGTCTTACTCAACTTCATACCTTGTAACACATGCAAGAACCCTTTCTTTGACTGATCCATTTTGAACTTCTTCAAAACTTTATCAAGGTATGTGCTTTGTGAAAGTCCAATTAAGTGTCTTGATCTATCTCTATAGATCTTGATGCCTAATATATAGCAGCTTCACCGAGGTCTTTCATTGAAAAACTCTTATTCAAGTATCCTTTTATGCTATCCAGAAATTCTATATTATTTCCAATCAATAATATATCATCCACATATAATATTAGAAATGCTACAGAGCTCCCACTCACTTTCTTGTAAATACAGGCTTCTCCAAAAGTCTGTATAAAACCATATGCTTTGATCACCTCATCAAAGCGTATATTCCAACTCCGAGATGCTTGCACCAGTCCATAGATGGATCGCTGGAGCTTGCATACTTTGTTAGCACCTTTTGGATCGACAAAACCTTCTAGTTGCATCATATACAACTCTTCTTTGAGATATCCATTTAGGAATGCAGTTTTGACATCCATTTGCCAGATTTCATAATCATAAAATGTGGCAATTGCTAACATGATACGGGCAGACTTAAGCATCGCTACATGTGAGAAAGTCTCATCATAGTCAACTCCTTGAACTTGTCGAAACCCTTTCGCAACAAGTCGAGCTTTGTAAACAGTAACATTACCGTCTGCGTCAATCTTCCTCTTGAAAATCCATTTATTTTCGATGGCTTGTCGATCATCGAGCAAGTCAACCAAAGTCCACACTTTGTTCTCATACATGGATCCCATCTCAGATTTCATGGCCTCAACCCATTTTGCGGAATCTCGGCTCATCATCGCTTCCTCATAGTTCATAGGTTCATCATGGTCTAGTAACATGACTTCCAGAACTGGGTTGCCGTACCACTCTGGTGCGGAATGTACTCTGGTTGATCTACGACGTTCAGCAGAAACTTGATCCGAAGTTTCATGATCATCATCATTAGCTTCCTCACTGATTGGTGTAGGAATCACTGGAACAATTTTCTGTGATGTACTACTTTACAATTTAGGAGAAGGTACAATTACCTCATCAAGTTCTACTTTCCTCCCACTCACTTCTTTCGAGAGAAACTCCTTCTCTAGAAAGGATCCATTCTTAGCAATGAATATCTTGCCTTCGGATCTGTGATAGAAGGTGTACCCAACAGTATCTTTTGGGTATCCTATGAAGACACATTTCTCTGACTTGGGTTCGAGCTTATCAGGTTGAAGCTTTTTCACATAAGCATCGCAGCCCCAAACTTTAAGAAACGACAACTTTGGTTTCTTGGCAAACCACAGTTCATAAGGTGTCGTATCAATGGATATAGATGGTGCCCTATTTAACGTCAATGCAGCTGTCTCTAAAGCATAACCCCAAAACGATGGTGGTAAATCGGTAAGAGACATCATAGATCGCACCATATCCAATAAAGTACGGTTACGACGTTCGGACACACCATTACGCTGTGGTGTTCCGGGTGGCGTGAGTTGTGAAACTATTCCACATTGTTTCAAATGAAGACCAAACTTGTAACTCAAATATTCTCCTCCACGATCAGATCGTAGAAACTTTATCTTCTTGTTACGATAATTCTCTACTTCACTCTGAAATTCTTTGAACTTTTCAAATGTTTCAGACTTGTGCTTCATTAAGTAGATATACCCATATCTGCTCAAATCATCAGTGAAGGTCAGAAAATAACGATACCCGCCGCGAGCTTCAACACTCATTGGCCCACATACATCAGTATGTATGATTTCCAACAAATCTGTTGCTTGCTCCATAGTTCCGGAGAACGGAGTTTTAGTCATCTTGCCCATGAGGCATGGTTCGCAAGCACCAAGTGATTCATAATCAAGTGATTCCAAAAGTCCATCACTATGGAGTTTCTTCATGCGCTTTACACCAATATGACCTAAACGGCAGTGCCACAAATAAGTTGCACTATCATTATTAACCTTGCATCTTTTGGTTTCAATATTATGAATATGTGTATCACTACAATCGAGATCCAATAAGAATAGACCACTCTTCAAGGGTGCATGACCATAAAAGATATTATTCATAAAAATAGAACAACCATTATTCTCTGATTTAAATGAATAACCGTCTCGCAACAAACAAGATCCAGATATAATGTTCATGCTCAACGCTGGCACCAAATAACAATTATTTAGGTCTAAAACTAATCCTGAAGGTAGATGTAGAGGTAGCGTGCCGACGGCGATCACATCGACTTTGGAACCATTTCCCACGCGCATCGTCACCTCGTCCTTAGCCAATCTTCATTTAATCTGTAGTCCCTGTTTCGAGTTACAAATATTAGCAACCGAACCGGTATCAAATACCCAGGTACTACTACGAGCATTAGTAAGGTACACATCAATAACATGTATATCACATATACCTTTGTTCACCTTGCCATCCTTCTTATCCGCCAAATACTTGGGGCAGTTCCGCTTCCAGTGTCCAGTCCCCTTGCAGTAGAAGCACTCAGTTTCAGGCTTGGCTCCAGACTTGGGTTTCTTCGTGGGAGTAGCAACTGTCTTGCTATTCTTCTTGAAGTTCCCATTCTTTCCCTTGCCCTTTTTCTTGAAACTAGTGGTTTTGTTAACCATCAACACTTGATGCTCCTTTTCGATTTCTACCTCCGCAGCCTTGAGCATAGCGAAGAGCTCGGGAATTGTCTTTTGCATCCCTTGCATATTATAGTTCATCACGAAGCCTTTATAGCTTGGTGGCAGTGATTGAAGAACTCTATCAATAACACTATCCTCGTCAACTTTGCAACCAAGTTGAGTCATATGATTGTAGTACCCAGACATTCTGAGCAAGTGTTCACTGATAGAACTATTCTCCTCCATCTTGCAGCTGTAGAACTTATTGGAAATCTCATATTTCTCAATCCGGGCATTTGCTTGAAATATTAACTTCAACTCCTGGAACATCTCATATGGTCCATGACGTTCAAAACGTCGTTGAAGTCCCGGTTCTAAGCCGTAAAGCATGGCACACTGAACTATCGTGTAGTCATCAAACCGCGACTACCAGACGTTCAAAGCGTCTACATTAGCGGGAGGGGGCTTGTCACCTAGCGGTGCTTCAAGGACATAATTCTTCTGTGCAGCAATGAGGATAATCCTCAACTTACGGACCCAGTCCGTGTAATTGCTACCATCATCTTTCAACTTAGCTTTCTCTAGGAATGCATTAAAATTCAAAGGAACGGTAGCACGGGCCATTGATCTACAACAACATAGATATGCAAAAACTATCAGGACTAAGTTCATGATAAATTAAACTTCAATTTAATCATATTATTTAAAGAACTCCCACTTAGATAGTGTCGGGGAAACTGATCGCCCACGAACACCTATGGGATCGGAGCCCCTTTTCGGTACGGTAAGGGGGCGGAGGATGCACAAAGAGCGGATCGAGGCACACACGCGAGCAGTTTACCCAGGTTCGGGCCGCACGGATGCGTAAAACCCTACTCCTGCCTTGGTTTGTATTGCCCTCTTGGCTCGGGAGCGAGGAGAACTATAGTGCTGATCGCTAATCAGACCGAGCCCGAGAGTGAACGATCCGAACCCCTTTTACGTTGCGCATGGGCCTCCTTTTATAGGTCAAAGGGGTCACCGACAGGTGGCAACAAGGTTGGGGGTAAAAAAGTAAAAAGAGTGGTAGTTGGAACAGTGTTCGCATAGTGCTCTATACCTAACCCTGACGGCAGGGGACAAGCGCATTAAATGCCTGTCGCCGTCGCCCCAAACAGTGTAAAAAGCGTCCGCCAGGGCGCCTCCGTCCGCCACGACGGGGGCTGTCGGGGAAACTGGTCGCCCCACGAACACCTATGGGACCGGAGCCCCTTTTCGGTACGGCGAGGGAGCGGAGGGAGCACGGATAGAAGATCAAGGGGCACACGCGGGCAGTTTACCCAGGTTCGGGCCGCACGGATGCGTAAAACCCTACTCCTGCCTTGGTTGTATTAAGTTCTTGGCTCGGGAGCTTGAAGATCTACAGTACTAGCTACACCGAGCGTGGGAGTGGTCGTTGATCAGGAATCGAAACCCCTCTACGTTGTGCATGGGCCTCCTTTTATAGCTCAAAGGGGTCACCGACAGGTGTCAACGTAGATGAGGGTAAAAGCGTAAAATTGGCGGTAGTTGTAACAGTGCATGTACAGTGTATGTACAGTGGTCTGTACCTAACCCTGACGGTGGGGGACAAGGGCATTGAATGCCCGTCGCCGTCACCCCAAAAAGTGTCCGTCCGGGCGTCCCCGTTCGCCACAACGGAGGCCTTGTCATCGTGGCTTGCCACCGTGTACCCCAGGCTGCACAGCCGCCCGCCACGTGCCCCAGGAAGGGCCCCAGGGCGACGCGTGGCCAGGTGAGCTGGAGCGCAGGCACACAGTGGAAGCTTCCCCCGGTAAGTACCTTGCCGGGGTTGCTACCTTGCCGGCCCTGAAAGCTTGCCGCCCTCCGGGTTTTGCCGGGGCGCGCGATGCGCCACGGCATGTCTTCTGAAATCCTGTTCTTGGGCCTTCCTGGCAAGCTCCTCTTGCCAGGGTCTTGTACTGAAGGGATAATCTCGAGCCTGGAGTGGCCTTCCCGGCAAGCTCCTCTTGCCGGGGCCTTGCTTCTTAGCTTGAATACTTTGTTCTTGAATGGTCTTAAAGGATCCAGAGCGGGCCTTGGCGGGCGCGTGGCGAGCCCGACCACGGGACGCTGCTACTGCCCGTGCACAAGTCGGGATACTGAGGTACCCCTATCTTAGTACACCGACAGGGGCCTTGTCATCGCAGCTCGCCACTGTGTACCTCAGGCTGCACAGCATTCTGCCACGTGCCTCTGGAAGGGCCCCAGAGCGACACGTGGGTAGATGTGCTGGAGCGCAGGTACTGAGCGGGAGCTCGCCGCGGCAAGTGTCTTGCCGCGGTCTCTATCTTGTCGCGTCTGGGGAGCTTGTTGTTCTCCGGGCCTTGCCGGGACGCGTGGTGCGTCGCGGCAAGTCTATTGAAATGTCACGTTTGGCCTTCCCGGCAAGCTCCTCTTGCCAGGATCTCGTGTCTTGAGTGGTTTAGTGCCTTGATTGGTCTTCCCGGCAAGCTCCTCTCGCCGGGGGCTTGTCTTCTGGGCTTGGATACTTTGTTCTTGAATGGCTCCAAGGGAGCCAGCGGAGGGCTTTGGCGGCGCGCGGCAAGCCCTGCCACGGGACGCTGCAACTGCCCGTGCACAAGTTCGGGGTACTAAGGAAGGGCCCCTACTTTTGTACACCGACAGGAGCCCCCGGGCCTGGGCCAGACACGCTGCCGAGCGCTGTTGGGCCATGCCCAAAACAGTGCACGGGCACGCGCGGCCCGCGGCACGCCGTTTCCTACTCCGCAACTGCCGCGCCCTCCCTTAACGACACGTGTTCAATGCGGCGTCGTGGGAGAGATCGTGGCCTGTTTCTTTAATGGGAAAATGCGGAACGTCCCCCCCCCCTCCCCCTTAAAAGCAGGGGAAACAGGGGCAGTTCCTTCCATTCGCCCGTTGCGTCTTTGTCCTCCAGAAACCCCCGCCGCTCCCCTCCTCCCCGAAGGTCGAAAGAGAGCAGCGCTCCGCTCCTCCTTCCGCCGCCGCCAGCACTTCCTGCGCCGTCGACTTCCCTCGCCGTCCCTGCCATGGCCCCGAAGGGCGACAAGGCGAAGGCCACGAAATCCGCCAAGGCGCTGAAGCTAGCAGCAATGCGGAAGAAGCTGGCGGTCTTCCCGCCGAGGCTCAGCGCGGAGGAGCTGAGAGATAACTTCTATCTCTTCTGGTCGAGGGAGACGAAAGCACACCCGCGTACCAAGGTACTCCCCCCCGTTGCCTGCGAGATGTACCCGAACGGCTATGCCTTCTTCGCCCTGTTCTTTTACTGCGGGCTCTGCCCGCCCTTCTCGGAATTCTTCTGCGACGTTATGAACACTTACGGATTTCACCTCCTCGACTTCACCCCAAACGCTATCTTGACCATGGCCATTTTCGCACATCTGTGCGAAAATTTTGTCGGAGTCCTCCCCAATGTAGCCCTCTTCCGCCACTACTTCATACCTCGAGTCGAGTCAGGATCTCCTCTGTCTGGCGGGATCTCTTGGATCTTTAGGACCCATAAGAAAGACGAGTACTTGAAGGGGGAGCTCCGCGGCAAGTGGGACGAGTGGAGGGCCAACTGGTGCTGGATAGTAGAGGATGACCCGCAGCCATTCACTTCCCGGCGTCAGGTAGCAACAGTACGCGGCAATGACTGGAGTGACCTGGCCCCCGAGGACGACAAGCTAAATATAGCCACCACTAGGATTCTTCGTCTCCGGCAAGCCAGGCTTACTGTAGGTGCCGTCGGGGCAGATTTCCTTCGCCGCCGCATCGCTCCCTTGCAGGAGAGGAAGAGGGCTGCTCGGGATTTCGAGAATGCGAAAGACATCATGAGGCTGCGCCCGGGCCTCAACTACAACTTCACGGTCTTGGAACTCAACGCAATGCTCCAAGCTCTCTTCAAGTATGACTCCGCCCATCCTGAGTGGTTTGTGTTGCCGCCGGGCGTAGTCCCATTGTGCAACAGCTCCGCGCTCAGTGTTGTCCGCGCGGCGATGCCGTGGTGTGATTCCCATGCGATCGACCCCACTTGGCGGGAACCTTCCGACGAGGCCGTGCAAACATTCTTCGATACGTTGGTGGAGTCGCCGATCAAAGCCGACGAGAAGAGGGGACTCACCCGCGACACCACCGATCATGAGTTGGCATATATTGCCACCAGGTTGGAGGAGGAAGCCGCAGCCAGAGCCGCGGGCGAGTTCGGATATACGGTGGAGGAGCCGGAGGCAGCGGAGGCGACAAGCCTCGCCGAGGAGGAAGAGCTCCGCCAGGCGGGGAAACTTGTCGTGCGACTTGCCGGGACAAGCGAGCCCGTCGAGCAGGGCGTAGAGTCGAGCGGGACCGCCGAGCAGGGTGTCGGGTCCAGTGAGCCTGCCGAGGACTCGGGCGGCTCACTGGAGATTGACTCCTCTTCCTCGTCTTCGGGCAGCTCGCCGCCACCAGCAAGTCCTCCGGCTCGACCAAGAAGACGCCTCCGCAAGGCCGCAGAGGTGACGAGGCGACAGGCGGGCCAACAGCCGCAGCGCCGCGCGGCGCGCGCCGCCGCGGCAAACAAGCCTGCCAAGGAAGTGCCTCGCGCTTCAGCAACTGCTGGAGGAGGGTCTTCCCGGGCTGGCGCCACCGCTCCTGTCGCCCCTCGCGCTTCAGCGACAACCGGAGCGGGGTCTTCTCAGACCACCGCTCCTGCTCCCGCCAAGCGGCCGAGGGAGCCCACTCCCCCAGCTCCTCGCGCCGAGACGCGTGAGGCGGACTTTGACTTTTCCGCGCTCAGTTCCGACGAGGGGGAGGAAGAGTAAGTACTTGCCACCCTTGTTTTTCTTTGACTTTCTGTTGCTTTGTCTTGCATCTCCTTTGCCTAACTCTGAACCTGTCTTCTTTATAGAACTCTGGCTCAAAGGGCATCGAAGAGGGCCAAGGTCCCGGTGATCGTCATCGAGGACAAGCCCGCCGCGACGACGGAGGGCGTGCCTGAGACAAGCTTGCCGGACCCGGCAACTGTTCTTCGGAGCAGCCCCCAGCGCAGCCCCCAGCGTAAGTGTGATTTTCTTTTCCGCTTGTCGGGTGCGCATGGGTCTTTTCTTCTTGCTGATGTTTTGTTTGTTGACTTGTGTAGCAGCAGAGCAGCCGCATCGGGAGCGCCAGGAGACCGCTCCCGACGAGTCGCACGTCTCGACTACGCCGCCAAGGAGGAGCCCCCCGGCGAGAGAGGACGCCCCGCCAAGGACGGGTACTCCGCCAAGGGCGAACACCCCGCCAAGGGCGAGTTCACCGCCGAGGGCGAGTACCCCGATAAGGGTAAGCACCCCGCCAAGGGACGGCACCAGCGGCCCTCCGCCGGCGGGAGCTACCATCACGCCGCCGAGGGAGAACTCCCCGGTGAGGAACCCAGCCAAAGAGGAGGCCCGCACAGGTAAAAACCTTGGACCTTTCCTCCTTGAGATTCTTCTTCTTTTTCTTGGATATTTGCTTGACAGTTCCTTTCTTCTTTTCTTGTCTTCAGACTCATCCGCCGCCAAGCCCATGGAGACGGAGGTAGCTGTCGGGGAGGACGCTCGCGACAACACCGACGACGCCACAGCTCCCGAAGGGGCGGCCGGTGCCGACGAGTCTGCCACCGAAGAGGCAGCCAGGGCCGCTGGCGCGGCGGCTGAGGAGGGGACCGACAGCCGTACTGATGGCCCTGAGGCCGCAGGAGCGTCAGACGCTGCGCCGGCTGCCGATCCCTCCGTTGCCACGGCCGGGCCCGGCGCCTATCTGGAGGCCGGCAATGGGGTCTTCATTCAGCTCCCATCGGCGTCCACGTCTAGGGCGCCCGTAGAGGGAGAAGTCTTCGACGGGGAAGTCCTCGCCTCTACCGGGCTGAGGTTCGTTGATGCGCCAAGCAGCGGCGGCGAGCCCGAGGAGGAGCGTCTTCTGCGGAGGCTTCTGTCCCTATACCGCGCCAGGCAGGCCAAGGTGGAGTCCCGAGAGGCTCTGGCCGCCAAGGCGGGCGCGGACTTGGAGAAGCGCGCCGAAGAGCTCCGGGCCGCCAACCAGGCGGCTCTCCGGTCCTTGGCGGAGGAGCGGGAGCAGCTCGCCGAGGCGCATCAAGCGTTCATTCTGGAGAAGGCCGAAGCGGAGGAGCAGCAATGGCTTGCCGTCGAGGAGTTGTCCCGGCAAGAAGGCGCACTATCGCAGCGGAAGGTCGACCTCGACAGCCACGAGGACGAACTTGCCGCGCGCGAACAATCTCGTGGCGGAGCTCTGCAAGAAGCGAAGGATGCTGCCGCGGCTGCTGAGACCGCCAAGAGGGACTTGGAGGTGAGGGTGGCGCAATTGGAGGCCAACCTCAAGACGAGCGGCGAGGAGGTCGCCGCGCTGAAGCTGGAGAGGGAGAAAGGCACCCACAGCTATGGCGAGTTGGAGGTCCGCTTCTCCGAGAAGAGGAAGGAGCTCGCCGTCGCCAAGGACAGCGTCGCCGATCTCGAGCTGAAGTTGGCCACGCTGACCCAGACGCTCGACGGCGCCCGGGAGCAGGAGGCGACCCTGAGGGAGGAGCTCAGGGCCGAGAAAGCGCTACTGGAGAGCGCCACCGTCACCCAGAACGTCTTCAGGGAGACGGTGGAGTGCTGGACAGAAGGCCTTGTTGCTGCCGCTGCCGACGTCGACAAGGAGCTGGCGGCGCTGGGGGCGGAGCACCTCGGGTACTCCATCAACGAGAACCTCTCCCACAGCGCCAAGTTAAGCTTGTTCTTCAGGGGAGTGGCGCCGGCCCTCCAGCAGCTCCGGGAAAGGATCCCCTCGCAGCTGGCGAACGAGGCGCGCAGGCTTTGCACAGGCGTCCTGGAGAAGGTGCTAATGAAGATAGCCTTCCGCAACCCAGGACTCAACCTCAACAATGTCCTCCGGACCTTGCCGCCCGACGCCGACCAGGAAGCGCTCAAGGCCCTTGTCGCGCCTATCGTTGCCAAGGTGGGCAAGATCAAGAGGGTCGAGGGCGACCGCGCGGATTAGTCTTGTTTACTTTCTTCTTCCCTTGTCGCTGTTAACCAAGTTATGAACAAGAGACTATTAGCACTGCGACAAGTTGCTTTGTAATATAACTTTATTTTGGGTAGTTAACGCAATGTTATTTCCTTTACTTGACTTCCTTGCTTTGTATGTTTTTACCCTACGCTATTAGGGAACTTGCCGGCGAAGGCACCTTTGCCGCGAGCGCTGAGTGCGGGACTTCAGCAGCCTGCCGGTGGTGCCGTTGCCGGCAAGAAACCTCGTCGCAACTAGTCGCAGCGCACTTAAACTGTTGAGCGAACTCGAAAATGAAGTAAGGGCGCGGCACTTGCCGCAGCACACTTAAGCCATTGAGTGTGCTCGAAACAAAGTAAGGGCGCGACTAGCTGCGAGTTGGTTCCTTCGCGCATAGGTTTCCCATACAAAGTGGGTCGTTCAAGGAAGATAACTCAAAAATTTAAAAAGTTGATTGCTCAAACTTTGGTAACTTAGCTTTCGCATAGTTGGCTTCCCGGCAAGGCAGGGTTTTCTTGAACGGCTTTTCTTGAACGGCGCCTGGTCCATATCCCTATTCTCCTCCCCCCCCCCCCCGGCAAACTTGTGTGCGAGGGAACCTTTCTCTGCTGGAGAAAGAGGTGCAGAAAAGAGAATATAGATATGGAGCTCTCGGGCTCGTTACTGGTTACCGGGAGTATGTGATGCACAAAGTGTCAGATAGTACATGCAAGAAAATGGGAAGGCATGAAATGACAAGTTGTGTGGTAAACATATGGCTTTACTGATGCACGGGATCTGCGCCCGGCTTTGTACAAAGGATTATATGCAACAGCGGCAAGACTTGTACAAAAGGTGGTTGCCGGAGCGGGTCACGGCAACCGCGCCTTATGGGTAAAACTTGCGAAGATGCTCAATGTTCCAGGAGTTGCTCATCGGTAAGCCTTCTTCAGTCTCAAGGCGGACAGCGCCGGGCCTCGTGACTTGTTTCACCCGATAAGGGCCTTCCCACTTCGGCGTCAACTTGTTGGAATTCTTGGCGGACTGAACGCGCCGAAGAACAAGGTCGCCTTCCTCGAGACTTCTGGCTTTAACTTTGCGGCTATGGTAGCGTCGCAAAGCTTGCTGGTATCGAGCAGCTCGTACAGCAGCCTGAAGACGGTCTTCCTCAAGGAGCAGCGCGTCATCTTGTCGCAGTTGCTCTTGCTCAAGCTCATCGTAAGCGAGCACTCGAGGCGACCCGTATACGAGTTCCGTGGGGAGAACTGCCTCCGCTCCATAGACAAGAGGAAAGGGTGTCTGTCCAGTGGCTCGGCTTGGCGTCGTCCTGATCGACCAAAGAGCCGCTGGTAGTTCCTCGATCCAGTTTCTTCCGCACTTGTGCAGCCTGTCGAAAGTCCTTGTCTTGAGTCCGCGCAGCACTTCAGCGTTTGCCCTCTCCGCTTGACCGTTGCTCCTGGGATGAGCAACAGAAGCGAAGAAGACCTTGGCGCCAAGGTCTTGGACATATTGCATGAAGGTGCGACTTATGAATTGTGTGCCGTTGTCGGTGATGATCCTGTTGGGGATTCCGAAGCGGCAAACAATTGACCTGAAGAACTTGACTGCTGACTGTGCGGTCACTTTTCTCACCGGTTCCACTTCCGGCCACTTTGTGAACTTGTCGATGGCGACGTACAAGTACTCAAAGCCCCCAGCTGCGCGGGGAAAGGGGCCGAGGATGTCGAGCCCCCAGATCGAGAATGGCCAGGATAAAGGGATCGTCTGGAGAGCCTGAGCTGGTTGATGTATCTGCTTGGAATGGAACCGGCACGCTTCACACTTGGTTACTTGTGCAGTCGCATCCTGGAGGGCTTCTGGCCAAAAGAAACCTTGCCGGAAAGCTTTGCCGGCAAGTGCTCTGGCGCCAATGTGATGGCCACATATGCCGCCATGTATCTCTGCCAACAGCTTTTGTCCATCTTCCCGGGGAATACACCTCAACTTCACACCGTTGAGCCTTCTTCTGTACAGCTCGTTGTCGACAAACTGATACATACTTGACTGACGGGCTATTCTTTCTGCTTCTTCTTGCTCTTCGGGAAGTTCTCCTGTTTGAAGGAAAAGGACGATCTGTTGCGCCCATGCTAGAGCCTGTGGCTCGACAACAAGGACTAAAGGCATGTCTGCTGCTACGGGAACATCGGCTTCTACGGCAAGAACCTGCGGTTCAGGTGGAGCTTGATGTTCCCCGGCAAGCTTGCCGGAGCAAACCTTGTCGGGAGCTTCTGCTTCAACTAAACAAGCCCTTGGGCTAGCAGGAGCAGACAGCTCCTCAGCATTTTTGTCGTTGATCTTGGGGACCTTCTTGGCGGCGGCTTCAGGTAGCTCTGCCGGAAAGTAGTCGCCGGAGATCAACTTCCTCTTCCTGCTCTGTCCAGTTGACGGCGCTACTGATGGTTGAGTCAGCTTGAGCAAAAAGATTCCTGGTTCCATAGGTAGCTTTAGTGCGGCGCACTTTGACAGGCCATCTACAATGTCGTTCTGAGCTCTTGGGACGTGCTCCATCTGCAGACCTTCAAAGTGTTCCTCAAGCTTCCTCACTTCGTCGACGTAAGCTTCCATCAACGGACTCTGGTAGCTCTTGTTCACTTGGCGGACAACCAACTGCGAGTCTCCCCTGACAATAAGCTTCTTAATCCCAAGGTCTGCTGCGATCCTGAGGCCAGTAAGCAACCCCTCATACTCTGCAGTATTGTTTGTCGCTTGCTCCTTGGGAAAGTGCATCTGGACAACGTACTTGAGGTGCTCTCCGGTGGGCGCGACAAACAGCACGCCAGCACCGGCGTCTTGCAGCGAGAAGGCACCATCGAAGTACATTACCCATTCTTTGCTTGTTTCTTTGACGGGGATGCTTGTCTCTGGAATTTCTTCGTCTGGCGTCGGCGTCCATTCAGCTATGAACTCTGCCAATGCTCTGCTCTGGATAGTTGAAGTGCTTTCAAATTTGAGGCCAAATCTTGACAGCTCCAGTGCCCACTCGACGATCCTGCCTGTTGCTTCTGGATTTTGCAGTATCCTCTTCAACGGAAAGCAAGTGACCACTGTTATCTCGTGTGCTTGGAAGTAGTGGCGCAGCTTTCTCGAGGCCATGAGAAGGCCGAAAATCAGCTTCTGCACACCAGAATACCTTGATCTAGCCCCCTGGAGAAGGGAGCTGACAAAGTAGACTGGGCGCTGCACCATCTTCTTCCGTACTTCCTCTTGCGTCTCCGCAGATCCATCCTTGTCGGGGCCAGAGCTTGTCGGGGAAGCCCCCTGCTTGCCATTGGACGTGCTTGCCGGGGCCGTTGGCTCATCATCTGCCTCCCTCTCCGCCACTAACGCAGCACTAACCACTTGATTGGTTGCTCCTAAGTACAGCAGCAACTTCTCTTGTGGCCTAGGTGCGACAAGTATTGGAGTGGAGGACAGGTACCTCTTCAAGTCCTGCAGCGCTGCCTCCGCTTCCGGAGTCCATTTCATTGGACCGGCCTTTTTCAAAATTTTGAAAAACGGCAGGGCGCGTTCCGCAGACTTGGAGATAAACCTACTGAGAGCAGCCACGCAGCCAGCGAGTCTTCGCACATCCTTGACGCGCTTCGGAGCTTCGATCTGCTCGAAGGCCTTGATCTTGTCGGGATTGGCTTCAATCCCTCTCTGTGATACAAAGAACCCGAGAAGTTAGCCGGAGGGGACTCCAAACACGCACTTCTCGGGGTTGAGCTTAAGTTGGATCTTGCGCAGATTCACAAAGGTTTCATCTAGATCTTGAATCAGAGTAGCCATGTCCTTGCTCTTGACCACTATATCATCCATGTAAGCTTCTACATTCCTGTGTATCTGCGGTTCGAAAGCAGTGTGGACTACCCTTGCAAACGTCGAGCCAGCATTCTTCAGTCCAAAGGGCATGCGTATGAAGCAATAAGTGCCACATGGAGTAATGAATGCGGTCTTCTCCTCATCTTCTTCAGCCATAAATATCTGGTGGTATCCTGAATATGCATCAAGAAACGAAAGCAACTCACATCCGGCTGTGGAGTCAACAATCTGGTCAATGCGCGGCAAGGGAAATGGATCCTTGGGACAAGCTTTATTCACATCGGTGAAGTCTATACAAAGCCTCCACTTCCCATTTGCTTTACGCACGACAACCGGATTGGCCAACCACGTGGGATGGAGTACACCTCTGACGAGGCCTGCCGCTTCCAGCTTCTTGATTTCTTCTGCTATAAACTCTTGGCGCTCCACCGCTTGCTTCCTAACCTTCTGCTTGACGGGCCGCGTGTGAGGACAAACAGCAAGCTTGTGCTCAATCACTCTCCTGGGAACACCGGGGATGTCAGACGGTTGCCATGCAAACACGCCAACATTCGCCCGCAGGAAAGCAATGAGCGCGCTTTCCTATTTAGGATCAAGCGTGGCACTGATGGTAAAAGTACCACCAGTGTCGTCCTCCTTGGCGGACACCCTCTTTGTCTCTGGTGGGGCTGCCATTGCCTTCTTGCACTTGCCGGTGGAGCTCGATGGTGCATCCTCGACGGCAGCGCAGCACTCCGAAGAGGTGCGTTTGCCGGAGTGGGCCCAAGAGCTCTTGTCGGTCTTGGTCTTGTTCTTTCCCCCGGGAGCTTCAGCGGCAAGTGTCTTGCTCTCCGTTGCGGCTGCTGCGTCCCGATAAATCTTGTCGGCACAGATAAGGGCATCTTTCTTGTCGCCGGGGACAGAGATGACGCTTATCGGGCCTGGCATCTTGAGTATGTTATAAGCATGGTGAGAGGCTGCCATGCACTTGGTGAGCGCCGGACGGCCAAGTATCCCATTGTAAGGTAATGGGATATCGGCAATGTCAAAGGTGATCTTCTCAGTTCTGAAGTTGAGTTCTCCGCCAAATGTCACTGGCAGTGTGACCTTCCCCTTCGGCTTGCTCCTCCCCGGGTTGATCCCTTGAAATGTGCCGGTTTCTTCGAGCTCGCTGTCGGGGATTTGGAGTTTCCGGACCACAGCGGAGGAGATCAGGTTTAGGCCGGCCCCGCCGTCAACCAGCATCTTAGTGACCTTGAGGTTGCGGATAGTTGGTGAAACCAACATCGGCAAGCACCCGACCGCAGTTGTGCGATCAGGGTGGTCCTCAATGTCAAAGACGATGGGCGTGCTGGACCACTTCAGAAGTTTGCGCGACTCGACGGGCGGTTCTGCCGCATTGACTTTCCGCACCCATTGCTTGAGTTGGCGGCGGGAAGTATGCAGAGAGGCGCCACCGTCAACGCACAGAACCTCCGTGGCCTTCTGGAACTCCTGCTCGCTGTTATCTCCGTCATCCATATCTTCATCGTCGTCTTCGTCTTCGTCCTTGTCGCGGCCGCGGGGAGGTCGGTCTCCTTGCCGCTGCTTGGCTTTGCCGCGGCGCCCTCCCCGGCCATTGAATGGCCGCTTCTTGTCGGACTCTCCACCACCTCCCTGGGCCTTCTCCTTGTCGCGTCGCTCGTATTCATCTTTCTGCTGTTCAACGAGATACTCGACCCTTTTGCAGTTTTGGAGGTCGTGGCCCTTGGTGCGGTGGATCTTGCAGTACTGCTTGTCGGAGCCATCCTGCTTGTCGGCGGCGGCCACAGCGGCAGCCTCCTTGCCGGAGCTGCCGGCCTGGGCTTTCTTGGCGCCAGCCTCCTTGCCGGACTGCTCAACGACCAGTACTTCTTTGTTCTTCTTCTTCCTATTGTTCCGCCGCCGGTTCTTCTTTGCCGGGGTGGCGTCTTCGCTGTCGGAGCCTCCTGCTCCAGTATCCTCTCCGGGGAGTTTCCTCCCCTCCTCAGAGCGCGCGCACCTGTCGGCCAGGGCATAAAGCTCACTGACGTCTCGGATCTTGCACATCGCCATCTCCTCCCTCATCCTGCGGTTACGCACGTTCTGGTGGAACGCACTAATAACCACGGCAGGGTGGACGTCTGGGATGTTGTGCTGGACGCGGCTGAATCTCTGGATGTACTTTCGCAGGGACTCTCCTTCCTTCTGGGCCAGTATATGTAGGTCACTCTCCTGGCCATGAGGCTTGTGGCCACCTGTGAAGGCGCCGACAAACTGATGGCACAGGTCGGCCCAAGAAGAGATGGAGTTCTCCGGCAAGTGCATGAGCCAAGATCTGACGTTCGGCTTGAGCACTAGCGGGAAGTAGTTCGCGAGTATCTTCTCGTCCCGTCCCCCGGCAACCTGCACCGCGATGGTGTAGATGCTGAGGAACTCTGACGGATGAGTCTTGCCGTCGTACTTCTCGGGTACGTCGGGCTTGAAGTTCTTCATGCTGGGCCACTGGACTTGCCGCGGCTCATGGGTGAACGCAGGGCAGCCTGCCGCGTACGGCAGGTCGCCTGGTCCCCCTGGCGCTTGCATGTCGACAGTGGGCCCAGCGCGCTGGTCAGATTGACGCCGCGCTTCTCTTCATCGCTCGATGCGCGTTCGAGCGTCTTCTTGCTGTCTTTCGTCAAGGACTTGGCGCTGATCGCGGCGAGCCCGCGGATCCAATGATGCTGTGGAGTCGTCATCGATGTTGATCCAGCGAGCCGGCGATTTTGGCCTTCGGAGCGGGGAGTGCACAGTGGTGGCGCCCCCGGCAGTCTTGTCTCCATCAGCCCGCGCATGGCTAACTTGCCGCAGCCGCGATGTCGTCGGCTGTTGCGGTGTGTCGTTGTTGGCGAAGGCGATGAGACTTTGGATGGTGGCCCTCCAGTCGTCGGCCTTGTCAGCCACCGGAGGGAAGTCGAGGAGTAGCTGAGCTCGAGTTAGAGCTTCTGCTGGAGTGGCGGGGAGCGGTGGCGAACGGTGCGAGGAGCGAGATATGCTCGGACTTCTAACTGCGTTAGAAGGAGCAGCGTCTCGTCCCGGCGACCGCGCCTTGCTCGTGCCAGCATGTTGGCCTTGAGCGTCCCGCGAACCGCCAGCTTGACCTTGGCCCAGCAAGCGTATGGTACCTTGAGTACCATGTCGTTGCCGGTCCCGCGCCTCCTGAGAGGGGCGCGGTGCATGTACGGACGCCGAGGCCTTGGAGTGCGCTCGGTCATCCGTCTTGTCCTTGGACTTGGCGGCACCGTGAGTTTCCTCGCCGACGTCCGTCCTTCCGCCAACGTCTACCCCACCAACCGTTGGCTCTAGTGGTTGCGGGATTGACGCGGACGGGCCTGCTACCTCCGAAGGCTTCTTCTTCGGCGGCATGTTGGTGAAGATGTTGAGGTTGAAGAAGCTGACGAAGTTGGTGAAGGTTTCGCTCGCGTGAACGCCGGATCGGGTTCACACAAACTCGACGCAGCCCCTACCTGGCGCGCCAAAGATGTCGGGGAAACTGATCGCCCACGAACACATATGGGACCGGAGCCCCTTTTTGGTACGGCAAGGGGGCGGAGGATGCACAAAGAGCGGATCGAGGCACACACGCGAGCAGTTTACCCAGGTTCGGGCCACACGGATGCGTAAAACCCTACTCCTGCCTTGGTTTGTATTGCCTCTTGGCTCGGGAGCGAGGAGAACTATAGTGTTGATCGCTAACCAGACCGAGCCCGAGAGTGAACGATCCGAACCCCTTTTACGTTGCGCATGGGCCTCCTTTTATAGATCAAAGGGGTCACCGACAGGTGGCAACAAGGTTGGGGGTAAAAAAGTAAAAAGAGTGGTAGTTGGAACAGTGTTCGCATAGTGCTCTATACCTAACCCTGACGGCAGGGGACAGGCGCATTAAATGCCCGTCGCCATCGCCCCAAACAGTGTAAAAAGCATCCGCCAGGGCGCCTCCGTCCGCCACGACGGGGGCCTTGTCATCGCAGCTCGCCACCGTGTACCTCAGGCTGCACAGCATTCTGCCACATGCCTCTGGAAGGGCCCCAGAGCGACACGTGGGTAGATGTGCTGAAGCGCAGGTACTGAGCGGGAGCTCGCCGCGGCAAGCGTCCTGCCACGGTCGCTATCTTGTCGCGCCTGGGGAGCTTGTCGCTCTCCGGGCCTTGCCGGGACGCGTGGTGCGTCACGGCAAGTCTATTGAAATGTCACGTTTGGCCTTCCCGACAAGCTCCTCTTGCCAGCGTCTCGTGTCTTGAGTGGTTTAGTGCCTTGATTGGTCTTCCCGGCAAGCTCCTCTCGCCGGGGGCTTGTCTTCTGGGCTTGGATACTTTGTTCTTGAATGTCTCCAAGGGAGCCAACGGAGGGCTTTGGCGGCGCGCGGCAAGCCCTGCCACGGGACGCTGCAACTGCCCGTGCACAAGTTCGGGGTACTAAGGAAGGGCCCCTACTTTTGTACACCGATAGATAGACATCCCTCTGGTCATCTAAATGATCACGTGATCCAAATCAACTAAACCATGTCCGATCATCACGTGAGATGGAGTAGTTTCAATGGTGAACATCTTATGTTGATCATATCTACTATATGATTCATGCTCGACCTTTCGGTCTCCAGTGTTCCGAGGCCATATCTGCATATGCTAGGCTCGTCAAGTTTAACCCGAGTATTCTGCGAGTGCAAAACTGGCTTACACCCGTTGTATTTGAACGTAGAGCTTATCACACCCGATCATCACGTGGTGTCTCGGCACGACGAACTTCCGCAATGGTGCATACTCAGGGAGAACACTTATACCTTGAAATTTAGTAAGGGATCATCTTATAATGCTACCGTCGTTCTAAGCAAAATAAGAAGCATAATAAGATAAACATCATATGTAATCAAAATATGTGACATGATATGGCCATCATCATCTTGTGCTTTTTGATCTCCATCTCCAAAGCACCGTCATGATCACCTTCGTCACCGGCGCGACACCTTGATCTCCATCGTAGCATCGTTGTCGTCTCGCCAACTATTGCTTCTACGACTATCGCTACCGCTTAGTGATAAAGTAAAGCAATTACATGGCGATTGCATTTCATACAATAAAGCGACAACCATATGGCTCCTGCCAGTTGCCGATAACATTACAAAACATAATCATCTCATAAAAAACCGTATAACTCATCATGTCTTGAGCATATCACATCACAACATGCCCTGCAAAAACAAGTTAGACTTCCTCTACTTTGTTGTTGCAAGTTTTACGTGGCTGCTACGGGCTTAGCAAGAACCGTTCTTACCTACGCATACAAAACCACAACGATGTTTCGTCAAGTATGTGTTGTTTTAACCTTCAGAAGGACCGGGCGTAGCCACACTTGATTGTGAGAGAGACAGACACCCGCCAGTCACCTTTAAGCAACAAGTGCTCATTACGGTGAAACCAGTCTCGCGTAAGCGTAGGCGTAATGTCGGTCCGGGCCGCTTCATCTCACAATACCGCCGAAGCAAAGTATGAGATGCTGGTAAGCAGTATGACTAGTATCGCCCACAACTCATTGTGTTCTACTCGTGCATATCATCTACGCATAGACCTGGCTCATGATGCCACTGTTGGGGAACGTAGTATTTTAAAAAAATTCCTACGATCACGCAAGATCTATCTACTAGATGCATAGCAATGAGAGGGAAGAGTGTGTCTACGTACCCTCGTAGACCGGAAGCGGAAGCGTCAAGTGACGCGGTTGATGTAGTCGAACTTCTTCGCGATCCAACCGATCAAGCACCGAACGTACGGCACCTCCGCGTTCAGCACACGTTCAGCTTGATGACATCCCACGAGCTCTTGATCCAGTTGAGCTTCACGGGAGAGTTTCGTCAGCACGACGGCGTGGTGACGGATATGATGTATCTACCAGTGCAGGGCTTCGCCTAAGCACTGCGATGGTATGACCGAGGTGTGTTTCTGTGGAGGGGGGCACCGCACACGGCTAGAACAATTCAACTTGTGTGTCTTTGGGTGCCCCCTGCCCCCGTCTATAAAGGAGCAAGGGGGGAGGCCGGCCGGCCCTCTATGGAGCGGCTAGGGAAGCAATCCTACTAGGAATAGGATTGCAATCCTATTCCTAGTAGGAGTCCACCAATGAAGGAAGGGGGGAAGGAAAGAGAGGGAGAGGGAGAGGGAAAGAGGGGCCGCGCCCCCCTCCCCTAGTCCTATTCGGACTACTCCTAGGGAGGGGGCGCGCCACCTCCTGGCTGCTGCCCTCTCTCTCCCCTATGGCCCACCAGGGCCCATCATTCCCCCGGGGGGTTCCGGTAACCCCCCCCCCCCCCGGCACTCCGGTAAATTCCGAAACTTTCCAGAACACTTCCGGTGTCCGAATATAGTTGTCCAATATATCAATCTTTACGTCTCAGACATTCCGAGACTCCTCGTCATGTCCGTGATCTCATCCGGGACTCCAAACTACCTTCGGTACATCAAAACTCATAAACTCATAATACCGATCGTCATCAAACGTTAAGCGTGCGGACCCTACGGGTTCGAGAACTATGTAGACATGACCGAGACTCATCTCCGGTCAATAACCAATAGCGGAACCTGGATGCTCATATTGGCTCCTACATATTCTACGAAGATCTTTATCGGTCAAACCGCATAACAACATATGTTGTTCCTTTTCATCGGTATGTTACTTGCCCGAGATTCGATCGTCGGTATCTCTATACCTAGTTCAATCTCGTTACCGGCAAGTCTCTTTACTCGTTCCGTAATACATCATCTCGTGACTAACTCATTAGTCTTTTGCTTGCAAGGCTTATTATGATGTGTGTTACCGAGAGGGCCCAGAGATACCTCTCCGACACTCGGAGTGACAAATCCTAATCTTGATCTATGCCAACACCACGGATACTTTTGGAGATACCTGTAGAGCATCTTTATGATCACCCAGTTATGTTGTGACGTTTGATAGCACACAAGGTGTTCCTACGGTATTCTGGAATTGCATAATCTCATAGTCATAGGAACATGTATAAGTCATGAAGAGAGCAATAGCAGTAAAACTAAAACGATCATAGTGCTATGCTAACGGATGGGTCTAGTCCATCACATCATTCTCCTAATGATGTGATCCCGTTGATCAAATGACAACTCATGTCTATTGCTAGGAAACATAGCCATCTTTGATCAATGAGCTAGTCTAGTAGAGGCATACTAGGGACATACTATTTTGTCTATGTATTCACACATGTAACAAGTTTCCGGTTAATACAATTCTAGCATGAATAAAAGACATTTATCATGATATAAGGAAATATAAATAACATCTTTATTATTGCATCTAGGGCATATTTCCTTAAGCTTCTTCAAAGATGTCATATCTGCCAGGTCAACATTATCTTTGTAAAACTTAAGCTCCTCTATGGCACAAACTGACTCTGCGTAAGCCGCGTCGCCTTCTTCACATTCCAAGGCTATCGTGCGACTCCCATGCACTGTAATGGTCCCCTTGTGACCCGACATCTTGAGCTGCAAATAAACATAACACGGCCTCGCCATGAATTTAGCGTAAGCCGGCCTTCCAAACAGAGCATGGTATGGGTTGTGGATCCTAACAACCTCAAATGTTAAAGTCTTTGTCCTGGCATCATATTCATCCCCAAAGGATACCTACAAATCAATTTTTCCCACTGGGTACGCCGACTTACCAGGCACAACTCCATGAAAGACAGTGTTGGAAGGCCTAAGCTTCTTGTTAGTTAATCCCATACGACGGAAGGTATTGTAATAAAGGATATTGATGCTGCTACCTACATCCATGAGTACCTTGGTGAACTTGTATCCTCCGACCTGAGGCGCTACCACCAAAGCCGTCTGTCCCGGATTATCAACCCGGGGTGGGTGATCTTTGCGGCTCCACACAATGGGCTACTCAGACCATCGCAAGAAATGGGGAACTGCCGGCTCAACAACATTCACCGCCCTTTTATGAAGCTTCTGGTCCCGTTTACACAAACTTGTGGTAAAGACGTGGTACTGCCCGTTGCTCAACTGCTTCGGGTTACTCTGATAACCTAACTACTGCTGATTCCCTTGACTGTTCTACTGGTTGTTACCGCCTTGGTTTCCTTGGCCTTGAAAACCGGAGTGTGAGCCGCCGCCTCCATGACCCGGACCATGAAAACCGGACCCTGAGCCGCTGTTTGGTCCATAATTGCTCTGGGTGGACTCCATGTAAGACCTCGTGATGCTGCAGTCTTTCCACATATGAGTGGCCAGCTTTTCGTCCGTTCCATGCTTTGGACAAGGCTGATTCATCACCTCATCAATATTAGCTACAAAAGTGTTAGCCTCCTGGGTCATTACCCCTTGCGACGCTGATTGGAATTATGTGCCCCAATATTAGCTACAAAAGTGTCAGCCTTGTGTTTATTGCCACTATTTTGATTGGCCGGGTTATACTGTTGTCCTCCTGGGTCATTACTCTTATTTCCCTTTCCCGGTCTTTCAGCCTCAGACTCGGGGTCCTTCGTACTATCAGATCGGCATATTTGACGAGAGCAGCCATAAGCTCCCCCATATCTATACAATGGCGCTTAAGCCGCCCCAATTTCAGCTTGAGTGGTGGAAAACGACATTTTTTCTCCAACGTCAATATCGCAGACTCGGCGTTGATCTTATCTGAAGAATGCATGATGGTCGAGACCCGGCGCACCCAACTGGTCGTTGATTCGCCCTCGTTCTGAACACAAGAATCTAGATCCACAATTGACATTGGTTGCTTTCATGTATCCTTGAAATGCTATAAACTTGGCCTTCAGCTCCGCCCATGATCCGATGGAATTGACAGGCAATCCTTTCAACCTATTACGAGCCGTGCCCTCCAGCATCATGGTGAAATACTTGGCACATGCGGCTTCACTAACGTCCAGCATCTGCATAGCCATCTCATAACTCTCTATCTAAGCCTTAGGGGGGTGATCTGCTGTGTAATTAGGCACCTTACGAGGGCCCTAGAAATCTTTAAGCAACCGCTCGTTCCGTATAACTCTCGTTAAGCACGGCACGCCCCCAGCCCTAGAAGTCCTGCCTGTCTCCACTAAGGTTGTCGGATAGTATGGCGTCGGCTGATGATCGGCTGCCTGAGCCGCCAGCCCGGCATCTCGACGCATCCTGCCCTGATCCACCAAATCATGTGCATTGGCGTCATGCTGCGCTAGGTTATGCCCACGAGGTGAGTTACAGTGATGCTCCGTGCTTGAAACCTCGGGCGAGTCAACATGCCAGCTGTAGCTGGCACTCGGTCGGGGGGTTGAATGAATTCGATCTCGACTATAAGAATAAGCATGTTGCTGCTGCAGCGCTGGTTGAAGCAGTTCCTGGGCCCTCCGGGTTTCCACCGCCACTGGAGTTTCGCCCTCAACTGGCAAAGCCGCCAATCTCGTCGTTGTTGCTATCATGTTATCCAGGGGGTTGGAATAATGACCCGCTGGTATCGCCGGGTAACGAGGTGTCGGATGGTTTTGATTTGCGTATAGAGAACCTGTCATACGCTGGTGAACTGGCCCTCCGGCCCTAGGCACTTCAGCCATCCGGTTTGCCCCTGGCGGGCTACTGCCCCCTGCTCCAGCCATGTTGAAAAGATTCCTTGGTTCATAAATGAAAGGTAGCCGACTCCTTTGCTTCCTCCTCATAACTTCATTAGCGGCGTTCTGATCCACCGAGAGCCGATAAGAATCTGCTTGAATCCGTTGAGCCTGGGCGTCCAAAACAGCCCGTTCTATAGTCATCCTGGCGTTCTCCGCAGCCAGGTCCACTTTGGCTTGTGCGATATCCAGTCGCAGCTTATCCACAGCAGCCTTGTGTTGGTCCATATTTTTTGGGGTTACCTCCGTCCCCATCAGAGTTGCCAGAGCCTCCAATGGATATGTCAAGACTTGAGTCAGTGGGTGCGTTGATCTACCCACGCCTGCTGCGGTCGCCGTTGGCCCGGGCATCATAGCCCCGGCGACTGTCAATCCAAGAGCCAGCTGGGTGCTAGTCATGAAAATCGCCACCCTGCTTGGCGGCTCACTGGGGTCCGGAATACTGCTACCGTCGGACAAGCCCCCAAGACGTCCACTCTGCATCTGATACATTGAATTA
This sequence comes from Secale cereale, assembly GCA_902687465.1. Classification (NCBI taxonomy): domain Eukaryota; kingdom Viridiplantae; phylum Streptophyta; class Magnoliopsida; order Poales; family Poaceae; genus Secale; species Secale cereale. The sequence continues at coordinate 552,941,776 of LR738709.1, read as the reverse complement.
GTCTCACCTGTGTACGACTCACCATCGGAGAGAGCGGCCGTCTCACCGCGAGATTCAGAGCTTCCAGCACCCTGGATGTATCCAACAAAAGCACGCTTCACGGCGGGCTGAACCCGGGCAGGTTGCGCATGTTGAGCTGTCTCGAAGATGTCGGTGCAGGTGTCTAGCTCAGGGCCCGGTTCACCGATCTTGCCGATGAAAACATGGATTCCGCCGAAGGGGACCCAGTACCCGTACTCAATTGAGCCAACCTCGGGACCCCATCCTTCGTTATCGATGTAAAGCTTGTCGCGACGACTCTTGGTCATCCAGCCCACAGCGTATCCCTTGAGCCCTTCGAAGTTGCCCTTCAAGAACTCGAAACCACAGGCCACAGGCCACAGGCCCCACGGTGGGCGCCAACTGTCGTGGAGTTGTCACGGCAGATGTCCTAAGAGAAGAACTTGATTGCGGAGCCATAGCGACGTGGTTAGCTTAAAGGGGTTAAGCGGGACAAAAGTCACGAGGAGTTTATACTGGTTCGGCCCCTTGCGGTGAGGGTAAAACCTAATCCAGTTTGAGGTAGAATTGCTGGGGTGTCGATTGCTAGTGAGCGGATTCGCTTGCCTAGCTCTCGATCTGTTGTTTCTTGCCCTAAGCCGCCGCCGGGTTGACGCCCTGCGGCCTATGGAGTCCTTTCCAGCTCATACAATCATGTCCGGCCTGGCGACTCTTGTTACATGCCTTACAATATAAGTCACATATATGACGGTTGATACTTACAAGCTTTAAGTCGCCTCGGGCCTTGGGCCCTCACCTAAACCGACATCTTTAACATGCTTCTGGGATTGGCCCATGAACCGCCATTGGGTAACCCGGCCCCTCCTGGGCGGGTCATATCAAATACTTAATCCCCAACAGATAGGATAAAATTGTAGTAGATTGAAAGATGCAAATAAAAGCAAATAAAACACAGCAATGTATTTTTGGGTTTTTGATAATATAGATCTGGAAATAAAAGTTGCAAATAAATAAAAAAGGCAATTGGCAATATGGTTCTGAAAGTATATGATTGGAAAATAGACCAGGGGCCGTAGATTTTACTAGTGGCTTCTCTCAAGAAAATAGCATGCGGTGGGTAAACAAATTACTGTTGGGCAATTGATAGAAAAGCAAATATTTATGTCGATATCCAAGACAATGATCATGCATATATGCATCATGTCCAACATTAGTAGACCGACTCCTGCCTGCATCTACTACTATTACTCCACACATCGGCCGCTATCCAGCATGCATCTAGTGTATTAAGTTCATGGAAAAATGGAGTAATGCAATAAGAACGATGACATGATGTAGACAAGATCTATTTATGTAGGAATAGACCACATATTTTTATCCTTAATAGCAACGATACATGCGTGCCTTGCTGCCCCATCTGTCACTGGAAAATGACACTGCAAGATCGAACCCATTACAAAGCATCTCTTCCCATTGCAAGATAAATAGATCAAATTGGCCAAATAAAACCCAAATATCAGAGAAGAAATACGAGGCCAGAATAATCAAGAATGGATATAAAATCAAGGAAAGTCTGATCATAAACTCACAATTCATCGGATCCCAACAAACACACCGCAAAAAGTCATTACATCAAATAGATCTCTAAGAGACCATTGTATTGAGATACAAAGAGAGGAGAAGCCATCCAGCTACTGCCTACAGACCCGTAGGTCTGTGGTAAACTACTCGCGCATCATCGGAGAGTCACCAATGAGGATGATGAACCCCTCCGTGATCGTGTTCCCCTCCGGTGGAGTGCCGAAAAGGGGCTCTAGATTGGATCTAGTGCATCTGGAACTTCTGGTGGCTGGAACTAAATTTCGTTGACTCCCCTAGGGTTTCTGGAATATTGGAGTATTTATAGAGCGAAGAGGCGGTACGGGAGGCCACCGAGCTGGGGCACAACCCACCTGGGCACGCCTAGGGGGCCCAGACGCGCCCTGGTGGGTTGTGCCCCCCTCGGGGCACTCTCCAGGCGCTTCTCTGGCCCATTGGATGTCTTCTGGTCCGAAAAAATCCACAAAACGTTTCACTGCATTTGGACTCTGTTTGATATTGATTTTCTGCGATGTAAAAAAACAAGCAAAAAACAACAACTGGCACTTGGCACTATGTCAATAGGTTAGTCCCAAAAAATGATATAAAATGATTGTGAAACATCCAAGAATGATAATATAACAGCATGGAACAATCAAAAATTATAGATACGTTGGAGACGTATCACCTATTACCAGATTTGATCCTTGCAATTAATGAGTACAAGGGGATTCACAACCCTCTTGCCCGCGTTGGGTGCAAGTATTTGCTCTTGTGTGTTTAGGTACCCTTGACTATCGTTTGTGTGGTTCTCCTATTGGTTCGATAACCTTGGTGCTCTGCTGAGGGAAATACTATCCGCTACTATATTTCTTCACCGTTCCTCTTCGGGGAAAACCCCAACGCAGCTTACAAGTAGCAGGTGTCTTCTTTCCCAAGAAGACACACATCTTATCACCAAAGCCCAGTTATTGCCCTAAGATTCATTTTCGCCCGATCTCTCTCCCTCCATCAAAACTTGTTGATTTTCTAGGGTTTGGAGGAGAGGGCCTCCATCTACACTTTCACCAAGAGATATTTGATTCCCCCAACTAATCCCTTGTGGATCTTCTTACTCTTTGTTGTTTGGGCACCCTAGACGGAAGAGGTCACCTCGGAGCCACATTCCACTATGGTGAAGCTTCATGTGGTGGTGTTGGGAGCCTCCAATTGAGTTGTGGAGAGAGCCCCGGCCTTGTTTTGTAAAGGTTTGGTTTCCGTTTTCAAGGGCACGGACGGTGAATTCGTGGCATCTTGCATGGTGCGGGGGCGTGATGAGAATAAGGTGGCCCTAGTGGCTTCTTGGGTATCACTGCGCCTCTACACCGCTCCAACGAAAGTCGTACCTCCCCCAAAAGGAGGGAACTTCGATAGCACATCCTCATCTTCATCGTCTCCACTTGCAGCTACTTCTTACTTTTATTTTGTGCAAGCTTATGTTGTGTTTGTATTGTGTGCTTGCTAGTTTGCTTGTTGTGGTGCTTGTCATATAGATTGTCCACCTAGTTGCATATCTAGACAACCTTTTTTGCTGTTAACCCTTATTTGTTTAAAAGAGCTAAAACTGGAATA
>LR738709.1:552899523-552933852 GCA_902687465.1 Secale cereale | reverse complement strand
GGAATATTTGAAGACCAACTGCAATAAATATTATATTAGTATCTTCAAAGGGCAAAAGGGGAGAAATAAAATAATAATAGATTAATTTGGTTGAATTCTTTTGTAGTTTTCATACAGAAGTTGGTATGACCGAATTTGAAATTGGCATATCACAAAGCAAAATAAAAAACACATGATGCAAAAACGCATAATAGTTTGAATTTGTGTGTTTTTGCCTCTTGAAACGAGTCACCTTTTGAGATCTGTGAAATAGAGGCTGATGAAATTGTACTATTAGGAAAAGTGCATCATCTCAGGAGAGCGGCTAAATGGCTCCCGAGCTCATCTTCTCCCGTCCATTAAACAGTAAATTCAAACAATACTATTTTTTAAACAGATTTTCTTTTTGCATGAAAGATGTTTGAGTGTGTGATATATGTACCAATATTCAGCATATTTGGATATCTGCATAGCTCTCAGGAAAAAAAAGACAAATTTAAGATATGTGAAAAAGTGTATTGTTTATGCACTGTTCGAACTGATTATTTTTTTCTGAGAGCTATTGAGATGTCCGAACAATATGAAAATTGGCACGGACCTCACGCACTCCAGCTGAGAGCTACTAAGAATCTAATTTTTTTTTCGTATTTATTGTTCACCAAGTGCATATGAGCCGGCGCACTGAATTGAATATTCGGTCAGCCGAACTAATAAACTAGCCGGACAATTCAAACAAAAAAACTGGCCACGAAGGTGTACATCACATTTGCATTCGTCATGCCACCACATCAGGCTAGACACTAGACACAGGTGCCCATGTTCATATGGCTCACGGTGCTCCATGGAACATTTTGGGTTGTATGATGGCACGCGTGTATGCGCTGGTATGACGCATTGATTTGGCACGGGGGCAGCACTGTTGATAAAAGAGAATACGGTGGCTTACCGATGGCCGAATAAACCATACAAAGGTTTTTCTACGAAACATAGGAGCCCACTTGGCGGCGACTAGGGTTTCGACGTGGAACTTCACGACGTCCGCATATCTCATCGGCGGAGCGCTTGGGGAATTCGGGGGGGGGGGGGGGGGGGGGGGGGGGGGGGGGGGGGGGGGGGGGGGGGTGATGGTGACGTCCACCTCCTCCGGCACCGGGCAGAAAGAGGAAGGGGCCCTGTCCCCGAGACCGGCAAGGGCAAGACTCGAGGAAGCTTTGGGGAAACTGGACATATCTGAAGAAAAAGCAACTCCACTGATCTTGGATGATTGAGTGGATGATGGGACGGAGAAGTGGCTACTGGCTGGTAAAATCCTTCATAGGAATCAATTCCGCATTCATACCATTACCAATGCGCTCCGTCCAGCATGGGGGAATTCAAGAGGGCTTCGTTTTCGCTCGGTTGGACCCAATATGTTCGTCGCTGAGTTTGAGAACCAGAGGGACAGAGATCGTGTTTGGGGAGGATCACCGTGGCATCTGAATAAAAACGTGGTGATTCTCATCAAATTTGAGGAACTCGTGAGACCAGATGAGCTGAAGTTCGACAGGCTGCAGGTTTGGGCCAGGATCCTAAACTTGCCATACAATCTGAGAGATGATGCTCGGGGCCTTCATATCGCTCGGCATGCCAAGTTTGATCATATCGGAGGTTATCTCCGAGTAAGGGTTACAGTTGAGGTAGATAAACCTTTGAGAAGGTGGATTCTTATAGATTCGGATAGGAAGAAGAAGGTTGACCCATATGATATTCAATACGAACAGATTCTGTACTTTTGTTTCTCTTGTGGTCGACTAGGGCATTCAGAACTCTATTGCCCGACACCTGGCTACCGTGATGCTAATGGTGATCTCTCTTTCGGGTCCAAGCTTAGGGCACCTGATGATTACAAGTATGTAGCGTCTTGCCAAGGCTCTTCCAAGGAGTAGTCCTCGAAACCGAACAGTAAGAATGCAACAAAGAATTTGAGCAGCAAGACGGATGTTGGGGAAGAAGTCACGTCTCCGATCAAGCCTAGGAACCAGTCCAAGCGCAAAGAAGCTCTGAATCAAGTCTACATGCCAGTGGCAGAAACGCTCATGCTTCTTACCTCGGGTAAGGATGGGGACATCACTAGCACTAGCGAGAACCCTGCTGCAGATGATGGCGCGGATGGGGAAGGACGGGTGCTTGAACATGAGCCGAAGAAGAAGAGGCCTACATCAGAGAATTCGGCAGAGACCGCGTCGCGATCCTACCCGGCCCAATGAGTTGCATGAGTTGGAACTGTCGAGGGCTTGGGAACCCCGAGACAGTTCAAGAGCTTTGCTGTATTGTGAAGCAAGAAGGCCCCTCTGTCATTGTCAAAACCGGCAGACCTCGAGTAGGGGGGCCCAAGCTATGCGTTTAGAGGACCGATGGTAACAGGAAGCTGGGGACACGATGTTTACCCAGATTCAGGCCCTCTCGATCGAGCTACGTGGAGCTTAGTGTACTCTAGGGGGGCTACGCCCCCCCCCCCCCCCCCCCCCCCCCCGTCCTGGACAATTTTGTGAAGGAAAAAATACATGCCTTAGTTGGGAGAAAAATTAGTTACTAAGTCTGGCCACACTCTGCCTCACGACGGCGAGGAGACGATCCCGGCGTTGCAGTTCGACCCAGCAGCATCGTTGAAGATCACTTATGAAGTCACCAACACAAAGTACATGAAGTTCCAGGATAGCCTTTACCGGATGCTGGCTGACAAGAAGAGGAGGGCGGACACCGTTCCCGTGCTAGCTCCCCAGACGGACCCCACTAGATTGCCGCCGACGTGGATCCTACTCACCATCCAAGGCACGACACCGTGGGAGGCGGTGGTCCTCGCCGTGCGGACCGACAATGTTTACATTGCCGGCTTCAAGAACGCGGTGGGAGTCTGGTTCGCCTTCCCCATCTTCAAACGCCTGATCAAGGGCTTGACGCCGCTCCCCAAGGGGCATGACTACACCAGCCTCGTCGGCAGCTACGGGAACCTCAAGGATCTCGACGTCAATCGAAACCAAGTCCTCCAAGACGTGCACTTTCTGTCGACATACATGGTCACTTACCGATCAGACGCGGCCCACAACGCCAAGCTCGGTAGCAGTCTGGCGAGGCAGTGTGTTGTGGTCATAGAGGCTGCCAGGTTCAAGATGATAAACGCCACGGTCGTGGCGGCGATGGACGAGCAAGGAGGCCCGAGCCGGATCACCCAACAAGAGATAAATTTCGTCGTCCCTTGGGGGGTCACGTCCAAGGCCATGCTTAAGTGGCAAAAGGACAAAGTATGGGCATATGAGTAGCTCGAGCGGGTATCCATAGCGCACAAGACGACATTAACGCGCTCAAGACTATCCTTGAGCCCATAAGAGCAAACTGGAGGCCGAGGAAGGTAATGTGTACTCCATGGGGCTATGCCCCCCCCCCACCTCCCCCTAAACCTTGGATAATTTTGTGAAGGAAAAAAATACATGCCTTAGTTGGGAGAAAAATCAGTTACGAAATCCGGCCGCAACCCCTCTGCCTCACGTCGGCGAGGAGACGATCCCGACGCTGCAGTTCGACCCGGCGGCGTCGTTGAAGATCACTTACGAAGTCACCAACACAAAGTAGTTGGGAGAAAAATTAGTTACGAAATCCGGCCGCAACCCCTCTGCCTCACGTCGGCGAGGAGACGATCCCGACGCTGCAGTTCGACCCGGCGGCGTCGGTGAAGATCACTTACGAAGTCACCAACACAAAGTACATTAAGTTCCAGGATAACCTTTACCGGATGCTGACGGACAAGAAGAGGAGGGTGGACACCGTTCCCGTGCGGGCTCCCCAGACGGGCCCCACTAGATTGCCGCCAACGTGGATCCTACTCACCATCCAAGGCACGACGCCGCAGGAGGCGGTGGTTCTCGTCGTGCGGACCGACAATCTTTACATTGTCGGCTTCAAGAACGCAGCAGGAGTCTGGTTCGCCTTCCCTAGCTTCAAACGCCCGGCGGGAGTCTGGTTCGCCTTCCCTAGCTTCAAACGCCTGATCAAGGGCTCGACGCCACCCCCAAGGGGCACGACTACACCAGCCTCATTGTAATGCCCAGGATGGAGTTATACCTCCTACGTGTCGAGGCACGACTTAAAGGCATAAGTCCATCCTAGAATGATCTCAAGTTTGGTAATCTTTGCACATCTCATGTAAAAGAGGGGATTGTAAACATAAATAGTTGGCTTACACTCGCCACATCACACAAATACAATACAAGTCTCAAACATCATACATTAAGAATATCACAACCCTCTAAGGGCAAAACCAAATGTCAAGATACCAAACTTAAATAAATAAACCACAGGCGGATCGAATCATAGTAGAAGTCTCCACTACTGATCATCCGGATAACGAACATAGTACCGACTACGCTCCTCGTCGTACTCCCAATCCAGCTCGGTGCCATCACCTGGATAGCTCACAGCTGGACCTGCATCTGGTGTGGTGAAGTAACTGTGAGCCACAGAGGACTCAGCAATCCCGTTCCCGGGTAACAAGACTATTTAAGCCTTGGGAAAAGATAAGGCTGAAGAAAAGAATAAGTGTCTGCAGCAGCAACTAGCAACTAGCTTATGTGAGTGAGAGCGAGAAGAGAAAGCCTCGGACGAGAAGTGATCACGAAGTGATCCTAGCTACAAGCTCAACAAACATAACCCCTCCGTGTTCAACTCCCGAATCCCTATTCGGAAATTGACGGTCACGGAACACACGCTGGTAGTGTATTAGAAACATTGAGTCAAGTTATCTACAACCGGATATTAACAAGCTCCCATCTGCCACATAACCGCGGGCACGGCTTTCGAAAGTTCATAACCCTGCAGGGGTGTTCCAACTTGACCCATTACAAGCCCACGATCCGCGGAGTCGCAACTCCAAGTGGGATGACCCGAGTATCCTCGGAATCCCGTGCTCAAGATAATCCGAACTAAGGTAAGGCTAATCCAGCAAATCCTCCCGGCGTGCCGACACCCTGATAGTAGCCGCGCGTATCTAGTCTCAGGCCACGACCGGATGAGCACAGTGTACAGTGGCCGAAATACCCAAGTTGCCAAGGGGGGCCCCGCACACGACTCTAGTTTGGACCAACACTCAAATCGAGCACTGGCCCAGGGGGTTGAATTAATTAAGCCTCGGGTTAATTACTCCCTCGGAAGGTTTTAGTTGTTTAGGCGAATAGTACCAATGTTGGGACTTGCTGGAAAAGACTTAGCACTTAGCGGTTTATCGAGGGGGTCCCATACACCCCAACCGTGTTAGGAACGCATAATCAAGGAACATAACACCGGTTTATACGGTTCCTAACGGCATGAGTGGAACAAATCACCAAGCAAAAGGCTTAGCCTTCCACCCTTGCCAATATATAGATGATTTCATTTTTAAGCATTTATATAGTGTGATATAACCCAACCAAACTTCAACATGAAGCAAGCATCTTCGATCTTCACCTGCAACTAGCAATGCTATAAGAAGGGCTGAGCGAAGCGTACTTAGCCAAGCAACGGTTTGCATAGGAAGGGTGGTTAAACATGGCAATGGTTACAAGTAGGAGGCTGACAAGAAGAACATGGGCATCGAGGCAAAACTATAGAGCGGATCTACTATCAATAGGCAAAGATAGTAATGTTATCGGGGTTCGGTCATCTTGCCTGAAGAGAAGTCGTTCGGATCGTAAGAAGGGTCCTCGTGCTCAACCTCGTTGGTAACCTCGTGCTCGTACTCGTACTCGGTCTCAGCTTCCGGCTCTAAACAAAACAATCACACAAGGCACAAATCAACAAGATGCAATGCGCACTCGAAAATGATGGATGCATGATGGATGCACTAAGGATGCACACGGAGCACGGAAAATAGCACTCAAGCAAAACACCTCAAAACATGATAACAATATGATATTATGAATCTACACAGAAAATCAATCAAGTTTCATATAAGACTCGCTGAAATCGGAGTTACGGGCTAAAAGTTATGCCCGAAACAAGAAATGAGCGAAAGCTAAAAATTACAGCAACATAGCAACTTCGGAGCACAAAATAATTAAGCTACAGCACTCAAACAACATGGCAAAGGACGTGAACATAAACTAGACATATCCTACAGCAAATAAGCCCAAAGGTGCACCCCCAAAGGAGCCACGGATCAATAGCAATAAGCTTGGACATATTGAACTTGACAATGAAATTCTGGCAGCAGAATTTTATTGAAACTTTGGAGCAAAAGATAAACATGCTACAGTCACTTAAATAAGCATGTGAGAACATGGATGGAAAGCCAACAATATCTACTACAAGGAACAATCAAGATCCACTCCAAAACTAACATGGTTTGTCCTAGAGCAGCAAGCAAACATGGCATCGGAACGTTACAGATTTCAGACTTGGTGAAAATACCACTAAGTCCTAAAACAGCAATTTCATCATGGCATCTAAAAGAGCATGTTTAAGTCACCTCGAAACTAAACATGGCAAGTGGTAAGCACCTCAACAAAGTACACATGATGGTGATTCCGAAACACACAAGCATGCTTCATGGAGATAAACACAACGATAGCAACGAGCTCAACAAGATGGCATTTCATAACAAGTGAAACAACATCACAGCCACAAGGCACTTTGCAACGATGATAAACATGGCAAGAATAAATCTATCATGCAACCTATCACAAGCAACATGTAGAGCATGGCAAGACGAACACGTGGACATGTCATTTGCATCATTCGGACAAACGAGCTAAAAGATATCACATGGCAAAGATGACATAAAAACATCACATAGCAGTAATTTTATCACGGTGCACTCTTGCAACAGCAAAAACAAGCACCTAGATGACTTCTAACATGCATGACACCAAAATATAAAACGTAGTGCTATTCACCACGAACGTCTGGACATGCTATTTGCGCGAAACGGACAAACACACACAAAGTTAGAGCAGTTTGAAAATAGCATCAGAGAATAATTCACAGGGACTTAGAGGATTTTAGGGGTCAACCTCTCACACAGATCTGGAAAAAAAGGAGCACGGGCCCGGTCTGGATACGGCCCGGCTGGACGAAGAGCGAACGGGCCGTGGCGCGGCGGCTGATCTGTCGGCCCTCCTGGCGTCGGCGCGGTCAACAGAGGGCGGCCCAGCCGCGCTCGGGCCGGCTGGAGGCGAAGGGAGGCCGGCTGGGCCTCGGGTCCGACGGGAGGCGGGCCCTGGCGAGCGGGATCTGGCGCCCCAGCGGCCCAGGGAAGACCGGCGGGGAGGCGGCCTGGGACGGGCCTGGTCTCGAGGCGGTGGAGCGAGGCCCGGGAGGCTGCGGTGCGGTGGCCTCGAGTGCTGGCGACGCGGGCGATGCGGGGCGAAGTGGTAGAGGCTGGTGAGGTGCCTCGCGGGCGACCCACCCGAGGCGGGAGGCGGGAGGCCGAGCTGGGCCTTGGCGCGGCGATGTGGTCCTCTGCTGGAGGACCGGTCGAGGGAGGGAGGCCGATCTGGCGAGCGGCCTTGGATCGGGCGACGGTGGGAGTCCAGCTGGGTCTCGAGGAGGGCGTTGACCCTGCGGTCGAACTGGTCGGCTGCTGGAGGCGAACGAGGGACTGGATCGGGCGTTCGATCCCAGGAACGGCGGCTCGGTCGTTGGCTGGTTCCCTCGGGAACTGGTCAAGTGGCAGTGAGGTGGTGGTGGATCTGAAAAAAATAGGGGGAGAAAAAAATGGAGAAGAGGCTAGAGGTTAGAGATGCCAAAAATAGACTAGGGTCTATTATATAGCAGATCTGCTAGGGTTAGGGTTTGTGGGGGTGTTAGGAGCCCTCCGATCGCGATCCGACGGATCCGATCGCGGGGGAAGTTTAGAAGGGCCTAGGAGAGGGTAGTGGGCTGCTAGAGGGATGTTTCTGGGCCACAAAGTGGAGGCACTTTGGATCCACACGAACAACTGTTGGGATAGCAAACGGAGTCCAAAGGCGACGAGATTTGAGAGGCGGGTTGCACACAACAAAACAACAACACACACAACAACCTCGCGGCACACCGGTAACGTTACACGCCCAAACACCAAAGTAGGCCTACGGGACGTCACGGACACGTGAGGGAGCTCCGGAACGTGAAACAGAAAACGGGAAGGAACGCGTGGAACCGGATGCAACTGACAACACAAATGCAATGCGATGCACATGTCTACATGATATGAATGAATGCCACACACGCACACAACAAAACGACGAAAACCCGAAAGACAAAGAACCCGGAATGGAAATAGATGAAGCCGGAGATATATTATATACTCAAAAGGGAAAGTATTACATCCGGGGCATTACAAACTCTCCTCTACTACAAAAAGATCTCGTCCCGAGATCTAGGACTGGAAAAAGGAAGGGTACTCGGAACGAAGATGATCTTCTCGTTCCCAGGTAGCTTCTCGGTCGGTGTGATGTGACCACTTGACTTTCAAGAATTTGATGGACTTGTTGCGGGTCTTGCGTTCGGTTTCTTCGAGAATAGCAACGGGATGCTCTCGGTAGGACAGGTCTTGTTGAAGATCAATCTCTTCAAACGGAATCATGCGTTCAGGTGCCTTGAAGCATTTGCGAAGTTGAGACACATGGAAGACATCATGAACATTGGCGAAGTTTGGAGGGAGCTCAAGTTGATAGGCTAGATCGCCTCTTTTGCCAAGAATCTTGAAAGGCCCAACGTATCTAGGAGCAAGCTTTCCTTTGATACCGAATCTTTGGGTGCCTTTCATCGGAGACACACGGAGATAAACGTGATCATCAATGTTGAAAACCAAATCACGATGCTTGTCGTCATAGTAGCTCTTCTGACGCGACTGAGCGGCCTTGAGGTTCACGTATGACTTTGCACATTTCTTCGGCTTCTGAGATCAAGTCATTGCCAAGAAGTTGACGTTCGCCTGTTTCAGACCAGTTGAGAGGGGTACGGCACTTTCTGCCATAGAGGATTTCAAACGGAGCTTTGCCTGCACTTGCTTGAAAGTTGTTGTTGTAAGAGAACTCGGCAAATGGAAGGCAGTCTTCCCATTTCATGCCAAAGGATATGACACAGGCTCTGAGCATGTCTTCTAGAATCTGATTCACACGCTCGACTTGACCACTAGTCTGAGGGTGAAAAGCAGTGCTGAACCTGATCTTAGTGCCCATGGCGGACTGAAAGGAGTCCTAGAACCTTGAAGTGAACAAACTTCCACGGTCTGAGGATATAACTTGAGGAATGCCATGTAAAGACACAATTCTGGAAGTGTACAGCTCTGCCAATTGAGCTGCATTGATTGATTCTTTGACTGGCAGGAAGTGAGCGACTTTGGTAAGCTTGTCAATCACCACAAAGATAGCATCATTCCCTCGCTTGGATTTAGGAAAGCCAGTGACGAAGTCCATTTCAATGTGGTCGAACTTCCACTCGGGAATAGGAAGAGGTTGGAGAAGACCGGCTGGACGTTGATGTTCTGCTTTCACTCTTCTGCAAACATCACATTCATTCACGAATTGGGCAATCTCCCTTTTCATGCGTGTCCACCAGTAAGACTGCTTGAGATCTTGATACATCTTAGAACTGCCAGGATGAAAGGAAAGGAGAGAATCATGAGCTTCTTCCATTATGAGCTTCCTGGGATCACCTTTGGGAACAACGAGTCTGTCCTCGAAGAACAAGGTATCTCTCTCATCAACACGGAAGCACTTGTATTTCGGAATGCCCTTAGCAATAGCATGTTTCACCTTCTTCACCATGGTATCACTGAGCTGGGCCTCACGGACTTGATCTTCCAAGATAGGAGCAATTTGAAGATTTGCAAGAAAACCCTGCGGAACAACTTGGAGGTTGAGTTTCCTGAATGCTTCACAAAGCTCAGGCTGGCACGGCTTGATAAGAAGGCTGTTGCAATATGCCTTTCTGCTCAAAGCATCTGCAATCACCTTCGCCTTGCCAGGAATGTATTCAATGCTGGGATTATACTCTTGGATCATTTCAACCCAACAAGTCTGACGGAGGTTCAGATGCGGCTGTGTGAATATGTACTTCAAGCTCTTGTGAACAGTGAAGATTTCGACCTTTCTGCCCAACAACAGATGTCTCCACGTAATCAAAGCATGTACCACAGCTGCTAGCTCGAGATCATGTGTGGGATAGTTCTTCTCACTTGGCTTGAGCTGACGAGAAGTGTATGCCACAATTCTCTTGTCTTGCATAAGCACACCACCAAGACCTTGAAGAGAAGCATCACAGAATACTTCATAGGGCTTGGACTCATCTGGAGGAGTCAAACCTGGAGCAGAGACAAGCTTTTCTTTGAGAGTTTTGAATGCCACTTCACACTCTGGAGACCAAAAGTATTTGACATTCTTCTAAAGCAAGTTTGAAAGAGGCTTGGCAATCTTGGAGAAGTTCTCAACGAACCTTCTGCAATAGCTGGCAAGACCCAGAAAACTGCGGAGCTGCTTGACGTTCTGAGGAGCTTCCCAGTTGACAATTGCTTCAACTTTCTCAGGATTAACCGCAATACCGTCAGCTGAGATGATATGGCCCAGGTACAAAACCTTATCGAGCCAAAACTCGCACTTGGAGAACTTGGCATAGAACTTATGCTCTCGGAGTCGATCAAGAACCAGACGTAAGTGCTTTTCGTGATCTTCTTCATTCTTGGAAAACACCAGAATATCATCCAGATACACAAGAACAAACTCGCCAGTATAGGGGTTGAAGATGTAGTGCATCATCCTCGAAAAGGTAGGAGGAGCATTGGCGAGACTAAAAGACATGACGGTATACTCGTATGAACCGTAGCTCGTTCTCAAGGCCGTCTTGGGAATGTCTTCCTCGCGAATGCGAATTTGCTGATAGCCCATTCGGAGGTCAAGCTTAGAGAACACTTTAGCTCCTTTGAGCTGCTCGAAGAGTTCGTTGATGTTGGGGAGCGGATACTTGTTCTTTATTGTCTTCTTGTTCAATGGCCGGTAATCAACACAGAGACGCTCCGTGCCATCTTTCTTCTTGACAAATAAGACACCACAGCCCCAAGGAGACGTACTAGGTCTGATGAGACCCATACTCTCCTGTTTATCAAGCTGCTTCTTCAATTCCTTCAATTCATCCGAAGAGAGCTTATACGGACGTCGGCATGCTGGCTCAGTACCCGGCTCGAGTTCAATAACGAATTCCACCTGACGGTGTGGAGGCATGCCTGGAAGTTCTTCAGGAAAGACGTCTTGATATTCGTTCACCACCGGAATTTGAGATATGGCATTAATTTCGCCCTTATCATTGAGAGAGAAAAGCCTGATAGTGTTATCCCTGGAGGCGAAGATAATCACATCTTCATCAGGATGAGTCGTCTTGACTTCCTTCTGAGCACAATCAATGTGAGCATCGTGCTGAGAAAGCCAATCCATTCCGAGGATGAGGTCAATGTCAGAATTACCAAGAACCACCGGATTAGCCAGAAATCGATAATCACCCATGCGAATAGACACATTCGGAACAAAGTTGTTGGAGTTCATGAGCAAACCCGGAGAAAGCACAGACATCGGACTCGGCAAAGCTTGCAATGGCATATCATGCGACAATGCAAAAGGTCTTGACATGAAAGAATGTGAAGCACCTGAATCGAACAAAACTTTAGCAGGTATAGAGTTCACTGGAAGGTTACCCAAAATGACATCAGAAGAATTCTCCGCTTCAGCTGCACTCATCAAATTGACCCTTGCAGACTTTGGATCATGCTTGACAATAGCTGAACTCACAGGCGGAGGAGGAGGAAAACGCTTCGGATTAGGACATCTCTTGGCATAATGACCCTTCTGGCCACACTTGTTGCACACCACTTCAGAGAGAGGACGGAAATGAGAACCACTTGACTTGGAGCCTTGAGACTGAAACTGCTTCTTCGACTGGTTGCTCGGGTTGGGTGGGTGGGAGAAACCACGTCCACCAGAGTTCTTGTTGTTGGAGTTGTTGGAGTTGTTGTAAGGAGCTCGAATCACTGGAGGAGGAGGAAGCCAGAATTTCTGTTGCTTCGAGACCATCTGAGACGATGAGGAAGAGTGAACGGCATCTCGAATTCTCTTCTTAGAAGCCTCCATCTTAAGCTGAGCTGCTTCTTGTTTCAAAGCCATGTTATAGAACTTGTCGAATTCATCGGGATCGAACAAAGTGAGAGCAAGCTGAAGTTCATCTTTGAGACCTCCACGGAACTGGTAGATTTTACTCTTAGCATCAGGAATGTCTTGCTTAGCATAGCGGGCGAGGTTTTGGAACTTGACATTATACTGATATACTGTCATAGAGCCCTGCTTCAGGTTACGGAATTGCTCACGCATACCCTCGATGACACTTGTTGGAATGTGGTGAGAGCGAAAGTCCTTGCAGAAATTCTCCCAAGAGATCACTTGACCTGGCCTGGAGTCTTTGTACTGCTGCCACCAGTCAGCTGCTTGGTCTTTGAGTTGGAAGGCTGCAAATTTCACATAATTATCTTCCTTCACGTTACTGCACTCAAAATGCTTCTTGATATCGATTAACCAATCTTCAGCATCAAGAGGGTCGACGCAGTAACTGAAAGCTTTTGGATTATTGGCCAAGAACTGGTTGAGAGTAGCATGGTGCTGCTGGTTGAAGAAGTTGCCTTGATTCCCTGGAACACCCTGATTAGCTTGATTAGCTTACATCTGCTGCATCATCTGCATCAACAACTGGGTGTTCTGAGCTGTAGTCTGCATAATCGCTCTCCAAGCCTCAGACGGAGGAGGAAGGGAAGGAGGACGTTCTGGAACCTCTTCCGCCTCTGGGTTAGCGTTGGGAACTCGTTTCGGAGCCATCCTGAAAGAGATGACCACGAATCAGCAATTGATTGACAGAAGGTATAAGCTGAATCAATGGAATGAATTGCAACAAGTCTTCACAATAATCATTCGAACAATAGGAACGAATGAAATCATTCGAACAAGAAGAACGAATGAAATTCTCAGTTAAATGATAACATCAATCTTCACGAGAAGCCACATAGGGATCAAAATGAAAATAAGAAAACAACAAGGTACGGATGGGAACAAACACAAGAGAGGAGTTTCGTTCTAACATCTTTGTGTTGAAAGCATATGAACGCGTTACGAAAAGGTTTTGCAATCCCCGGATCAGCATAGCCAAGGACCCTTTAAGATGCAACTCCTGATAGTAACATCGGTCATAAACCACTTCACTCAATGTAGAACCCCCGAACTCACTAACCTGCATCCGTTGGAAGAATGCCTACGATCTACTGGATAAACCCACCTATAAATTTCCGAAAGATTCCAGTTATGCAATCAGGTGTTGGGGATACACGGGAAGCACCGCGCAATCAACTCTAAACCTACATCCAGGTGTATCCATCCTTCAACACATAACCAGTCTTTCTCGGAAACTGTGTACCTCGGACCTTCGAAAAGCATCCACTATAACAAGCTATGGCAATACTCCCGAACTACCTCCCCAGTACTGGGTGATGTCGGGGTTATCTTGCCACTGGCCGTATAGGAGAGATTTTCGATGTCGGCCGTCTTAAGTATTTAGTACTGTCGCGATATGCTTGTGACGACAATACCCCGAAGCTCAACTCCCCGGGACACTGCCACAACCCCTAATGTCAGGAGGCAACGAGAACAATATCCTCATCACAAGAACATCGAAACAATCCCAGAATACTCGCGGGATTCCTAAAAAAAAAAATGTGCAATTTTGAAGATAGGAGAGACAAGAGTAGTCGTCAGGAGTCCTCACCAGAGAGAAAGGGGATGAGAAGCAAAGAAATCCTACTCTCCGATATAATATAGGACTCAAAATGTTTTCAGTGTGTGCCTAGACTCGACCGTCAACGATTCGATCAATCAGTGGGGGCTCCTAGGTCGGAGAAGGCTCTGAATACCAACTTGTAATGCCCAGGATGGAGTTATACCTCCTACGTGTCGAGGCACGACTTAAAGGCATAAGTCCATCCTAGAATGATCTCAAGTTTGGTAATCTTTGCACATCTCATGTAAAAGAGGGGATTGTAAACATAAATAGTTGGCTTACACTCGCCACGTCACACAAATACAATACAAGTCTCAAACATCATACATTAAGAATATCACAACCCTCTAAAGGCAAAACCAAATGTCAAGATACCAAACTTAAATAAATAAACCACAGGCGGATCGAATCCTAGTAGAAGTCTCCACTACTGATCATCCGGATAACGAACATAGTACCGACTACGCTCCTCGTCGTACTCCCAATCCAGCTCGGTGCCATCACCTGGATAGCTCACAGCTGGACCTGCATCTGGTGTGGTGAAGTAACTGTGAGCCACAGAGGACTCAGCAATCCCGTTCCCGGGTAACAAGACTATTTAAGCCTTGGGAAAGGATAAGGCTGAAGAAAAGAATAAGTGTCTGCAGCAGCAACTAGCAACTAGCTTACGTGAGTGAGAGCGAGAAGAGAAAGCCTCGGACGAGAAGTGATCACGAAGTGATCCTAGCTACAAGCTCAACAAACATAACCCCTCCGTGTTCAACTCCCGAATCCCTATTCGGAAATTGACGGTCACGGAACACACGCTGGTAGTGTATTAGAAACATTGAGTCAAGTTATCTACAACCGGATATTAACAAGCTCCCATCTGCCACATAACCGCGGGCACGGCTTTCGAAAGTTCATAACCCTGCAGGGGTGTTCCAACTTGACCCATTACAAGCCCACGATCCGTGGAGTCGCAACTCCAAGTGGGATGACCCGAGTATCCTCGGAATCCCGTGCTCAAGATAATACGAACTAAGGTAAGGCTAATCCAGCAAATCCTCCCGGCGTGCCGACACCCTGATAGTAGCCGCGCGTATCTAGTCTCAGGCCACGACCGGATGAGCACAGCGTACAGTGGCCGAAATACCCAAGTTGCCAAGGGGGGCCCCGCACACGACTCTAGTTTGGACCAACACTCAAATCGAGCACTGGCCCAGGGGGTTGAATTAATTAAGCCTCGGGTTAATTACTCCCTCGGAAGGTTTTAGTTGTTTAGGCGAATAGTACCAATGTTGGGACTTGCTGGAATAGACTTAGCACTTAGCGGTTTATCGAGGGGGTCCCATACACCCCAACCGTGTTAGGAACGCATAATCAAGGAACATAACACCGGTTTATATGGTTCCTAACGGCATGAGTGGAACAAATCATCAAGCAAAAGGCTTAGCCTTCCATCCTTGCCAATATATAGATGATTTCATTTTTAAGCATTTATATAGTGTGATATAACCCAACCAAACTTCAACATGAAGCAAGCATCTTCGATCTTCACCTGCAACTAGCAATGCTATAAGAAGGGCTGAGCGAAGCGTACTTAGCCAAGCAACGGTTTGCATAGGAAGGGTGGTTAAACATGGCAATGGTTACAAGTAGGAGGCTGACAAGAAGAACATGGGCACCGAGGCAAAACTATAGAGCGGATCTACTATCAATAGGCAAAGATAGTAACGTTATCGGGGTTCGGTCATCTTGCCTGAAGAGAAGTCGTTCGGATCGTAAGAAGGGTCCTCGTGCTCAACCTCGTTGGTAACCTCGTGCTCGTACTCGTACTCGGTCTCAGCTTCCGGCTCTAAACAAAACAATCACACAAGGCACAAATCAACAAGATGCAATGCGCACTCGAAAATGATGGATGCATGATGGATGCACTAAGGATGCACACGGAGCACGGAAAATAGCACTCAAGCAAAACACCTCAAAACATGATAACAATATGATATTATGAATCTACACAGAAAATCAATCAAGTTTCATATAAGACTCGCTGAAATCGGAGTTACGGGCTAAAAGTTATGCCCGAAACAAGAAATGAGCGAAAGCTGAAAATTACAGCAACATAGCAACTTCGGAGCACAAAATAATTAAGCTACAGCACTCAAACAACATGGCAAAGGACATGAACATAAACTAGACATATCCTACAGCAAATAAGCCCAAAGGTGCACCCCGAAGGAGCCACGGATCAATAGCAATAAGCTTGGACATATTGAACTTGACAATGAAATTCTGGCAGCAGAATTTTATTGAAACTTTGGAGCAAAAGATAAACATGCTACAGTCACTTAAATAAGCATGTGAGAACATGGATGGAAAGCCAACAATATCTACTACAAGGAACAATCAAGATCCACTCCAAAACTAACATGGTTTGTCCTAGAGCAGCAAGCAAACATGGCGTCGGAACGTTACAGATTTCAGACTTAGTGAAAATACCACTAAGTCCTAAAACAGCAATTTCATCATGGCATCTAAAAGAGCATGTTTAAGTCACCTCGAAACTAAACATGGCAAGTGGTAAGCACCTCAACAAAGTACACATGATGGTGATTCCGAAACACACAAGCATGCTTCATGGAGATAAACACAACGATAGCAACGAGCTCAACAAGATGGCATTTCATAACAAGTGAAACAACATCACAGCCACATGGCACTTTGCAACGATGATAAACATAGCAAGAATAAATCTATCATGCAACCTATCACAAGCAACATGTAGAGCATGGCAAGACGAACACGTGGACATGTCATTTGCATCATTAGGACAAACGAGCTAAAAGATATCACATGGCAAAGATGACATAAAAACATCACATAGCAGCAATTTTATCACGATGCACTCTTGCAACAGCAAAAACAAGCACCTAGATGACTTCTAACATGCATGACACCAAAAGATAAAACGTAGTGCTATTCACCACGAACGTCTGGACATGCTATTTGCGCGAAACGGACAAACACACACAAAGTTAGAGCAGTTTGAAAATAGCATCAGAGAATAATTAACAGGGACTTAGAGGTTTTTAGGGGTCAACCTCTCACACAGATCTGGAAAAAAAAGGAGCACGGGCCCGGTCTGGATCCGGCCCGGCTGGACGAAGAGCGAACGGGCCGCGGCGCGGCGGCTGATCTGCCGGCCCTCCTGGCGTCGGCGCGGTCAACAGAGGGCGGCCAAGCCGCGCTCGGGCCGGCTGGAGGCGAAGGGAGGCCGGCTGGGCCTCGGGTCCGACGGGAGGCGGGCCCTGGCGAGCGGGATCTGGCGCCCCAGCGGCCCAGGGAACACCGGCGGGGAGGCGGCCTGGGACGGGCCTGGTCTCTAGGCGGTGGAGCGAGGCCCGGGAGGCTGCGGTGCGGTGGCCTCGAGTGCTGGCGACGCGGGCGATGCGGGGCGAAGTGGTGGAGGCTGGTGAGGTGCCTCGCGGGCGGCCCACCCGAGGCGGGAGGCGGGAGGCCGAGCTGGGCCTTGGCGCGGCGATGTGGTCCTCTGCTGGAGGACCGGTCGAGGGAGGGAGGCCGATCTGGCGAGCGGCCTTGGATCGGGCGACGGTGGGAGTCCAGCTGGGTCTCGAGGAGGGCGTTGACCCTGCGGTCGAACTGGTCGGCTGCTGGAGGCGAACGAGGGACTGAATCGGGCGTTTGATCCCAGGAACGGCGGCTCGGTCGTTGGCTGGTTCCCTCGGGAACTGGTCAAGTGGCAGTGAGGTGGTGGTGGATCTGAAAAAAATAGGGGGAGAAAAAAATGGAGAAGAAGAGGCTAGAGGTTAGGGATGCCAAAAATAGACAAGGTTCTATTATATAGCAGATCTGCTAGGGTTAGGGTTTGTGGGGGTGTTAGGAGCCCTCCGATCGCGATCCGACGGATCCGATCGCGGGGGAAGTTTAGAAGGGCCTAGGAGAGGGTAGTGGGCTGCTGGAGGGATGTTTCTGGGCCACAAAGTGGAGGCACTTTGGACCCACACGAACAACTGTTGGGATAGCAAACGGAGTCCAAATGCGGCGAGATTTGAGAGGCGGCTTGCACACAACAAAACAACAACACACACAACAACCTCGTGGCATACCGGTAACGTTACACGCCCAAACACCAAAGTAGGCCTACGGGACGTCACGGACACGTGAGGGAGCTCCGGAACGCGAAACGGAAAACGGGAAGGAACGCGTGGAACCGGATGCAACTGACAACACAAATGCAATGCGATGCACATGTCTACATGATATGAATGAATGCCACACACGCACACAACAAAACGACGAAAACCCGAAAGACAAAGAACCCGGAATGGAAATAGATGAAGCCGGAGATATATTATATACTCAAAAGGGAAAGTATTACATCCGGGGCATTACACTCATCGAGGCCATATGGTACCAAGACGTCCCAAAGTGCGAGGTGTCGGTGGCGAGGAATTGGATTTTTTTTAAAGGAGGATGTACCCCCGGCCTCTGCATCTGGGCGATGCATGCAGCCATTTTATTAATTATTGCATAAAGCCCTTACAAGGTAATTAATCAGTAAGCATGAAGCCACCATCTTGGCAACACCTATCGCTATTCCTATCCCTGTGATGAAGGGGTGTCGAATGTGTGAGCCTAATACCAAACAGACATTGCACCAACACCTAACATCTAATATCGGATGCCCCACTGGGTTACACACCGGTCTGACGCACTTTCGGTGGGCACCAAATGCGCATGCTGCAAGGACCGTCACCTCCTTCATCCATCGATCTATCCTCATATACTGACGCATCAACCTTGCCAGACCTCTCTGCCATCGACGCCACCACGACGCCAGACAGCGCCGTACTCCTGCGTGAGTCCAGTGCCACCCATCGGACGCCGAGTCTCCACAGTCAGACGCGACCCACAACGCCAAGCTCGGTAGCAGTCTGGCGAGGCAATGTGTTGTGGTCATAGAGGCTGCCAGGTTCAAGACGATAAACGCCACGGTGGTGGTGGCGACGGACGAGCAAGGAGGCCCGAGCTGGATCACCTAACAAGAGACGAAGCTCGTCGTCCCTTGGGGGGTCACGTTCAAGGCCATGCTTAAGTGGCAAAAGGACAAAGTATGGGCGTCTGAGTAGCTCGAGCGGGTATCCATGGCGCGCAAGATGCCATTAACGCGATCAAGACTATCCTTGAGCCGATAAGAGCAAACTGGAGGCCGAGGAAGGTAATGTGGAACTGGAAGACTAAGCCAATCACATGGCTGAGCAGCTTGAGAAGGCTGAGAAACCAAAGGTGAATGTCGAGTTAGAAAAGAAGAGACCCAAAACACAAAAAATTATTGGACTAAATAGTTATGTACTCCCTTCATCCCGAATTAGTTGACTCGTTTTGTCTAGGCAACGACGTGTTTTAATATTAGATACATTTGTATCTGGACAAATCTAAGACGACTAGTTTGAGATGGAGGTAGTACTTTATAATGTATGCATGCATGCACCCAGAATAAACAAAGTCAATTGTTAATTGGCGAATGTGAAAAAACTTGGTTGTTTTATTATGCCTTTATGCTTGAGCATTGTGAAATTTCATAGTATATACCACATCCGTTTGGAATTACTTGTCGAAGAAATGGATGCATCTAGGCGTATTTAGTTCTGAATGCATATATTTCTATCTATTTATGCAACACGTAATTCGTAATGGAGGGAGTACTATAGTAAGCATGCATGTGCAAGGAAGGACGCCGGTGATTTGGTGCGCGAGCTCAGATGCACCTCTTATCATGGTGGCCCGTTTCGGCATCATGATCTGAGCAATACGGTCGGACAAAGCCTTAGCATTCCCGGCATCCCAAATGCGCCACAATATTGTCATTAGGATGAAAGGCCAGACGGAGTCGTCGAGGCCATGTGGTACCAAGACGTCCCAAAATAGCAAGGTATCGGTGGCGAGGAATTTTTTTTAAGGAGGATGTACCACCGGCCTCTGCATCTGGACGATGCATGCAGCCATTTTATTAATTATTTCACAAAGCCCTTACAAGGTAATACATCAGTAAGTATGAAGCGACCATCTTGGTAACACTTGTCGCTACTCCTATCCCTGTGATGAAGGGGTGCCAAATGCCCGAGCCTAATATCAAACAGACATCGCACCAACACCTAACATCTAATGTCGATGCCCCATCCAAGCCATAATACTTGGATTGGGTTACACACCGGTCCGGCACACAACGACCGTAACCTCCTTCATCCATCGATTCATCCTCAAATACTCATCAACCTTGTCAGGCCTCTCTGTCGTCGACGCCAGACAGCGTCGTCCTCCTGCGTGAGTCCATTGACACCCATCGGACGCCGAGTCACCACGGTGCCACTCCGTCGAGATCCGCCACCATCAATGTGTAGGATGAAGCGTCGAGATCCGCCACCATCAATGTGTAGGATGAAGCACCGCTCCACCACCTACCGACGCCCTACCACCAAGCCGTCCACATGTCCGTCCAGCCGATGAATGTCTCCAAAGATGACGCCCCCATAGGGGTGACGACGAAGACGTCGCCATCATCCAATCCAAGAGGCCGCTCAACGCCTCCAATGAGGGCTACGATTGAAGGAAATATGCCCCAGAGGCAATAATAAAGATGTTATTTGTATTTCCTTATAACATGATAATTGTCTTTTATTCATGCTAGAATTGTATTAACCGGAAACTTAGTACATGTGTGGATACATAGACAAAAACAGTATGTCCCTAGTATGCCTCTACTAGACTAGCTCATTGATCAAAGATGGTTATGTTTCCTAGCCATAGAAATGAGTTGTCATTTGATCAACGGGATCACATCATTAGGAGAATGATGTGATGGACAAGACCCATCCGTTAGCATAGCACTTTGATCGTTTAGTTTTACTACTATTGCTTTCTTCATGACTTATACATGTTCCTATGACTATAAGATTATGTAACTCCCGAATACCGTAGGAACACCTTGTGTGCTATCAAACGTCACAACGTAACTGGGTGATCATAAAGATGCTCTACAGGTGTCTCCGAAAGTATTCGTGGTGTTGGCATAGATCAAGATTAGGATTTGTCACTCCGAGTGTCGGAGAGGTATCTCTGGGCCCTCTCGGTAACACACATCACAATAAGCCTTGCAAGAAAAAGACTAATGAGTTAGTCACGAGATGATGTGTTACGGAACGAGTAAGGAGACTTGCCGGTAACGAGATTGAACTAAGTATGGAGATATTGACGATCGAATCTCGGGCAAGTAACATACCGATGACAAAAGGAACAACGTATGTTGTTATGCGGTTTTGACCGATAAAAGATCTTCGTAGAATATGTAGGAGCCAATATGAACATCCAGGTTCCGCTATTGGTTATTGACCGGAGATGTGTCTCGGTCATGTCTACATAGTTCTCGAACCCGTAGGGTCCGCACGCTTAACGTTTGATGATGATCGGTATTATGAGTTTATGAGTTTTGATGTACCGAAGATAGTTCGGAGTCCCGGATGAGATCACGGACATGACGAGGAGTCTCGGAATGTCCGAGACATAAAGATTGATATATTGGACGACTATATTCGGACACCGGAAGTGTTCCGGAAAAGTTTCGGATTTAACTGGATTGCCGGAGGGGGTTACCGGAACCCCCTACGAGGGGGGATGGTCCATAGTGGGCCTTAAGGAAAAGAGAGAGGCAGCCCATAGAGGCTGGCCGGGGCCCCACCTAGGGATCCTAGTTGGACTAGGATTGGGGTGGCGCCACCTATCCCTCTTTTCCTTTCCCTCTCTTCCTTCTTGATGGACTCCTACTAGGAATAGGATTGCAATCCTATTCCTAGTAGGATTGCCCTAGCCGCACCATAGGAGGCCGGCCGGCCCTCCCCTCTTGCTCCTTTATATACGGGGGCAGGGGGGCACCCAAAGACACACAAGTTGAATTGTTCTAGCCGTGTGCGGTGCCCCCCTCCACAGAAACACACCTCGGTCATACCGTCGCAGTGCTTAGGCGAAGCCCTGCGCCGGTGAATACATCATATCCGTCACCACGCCGTCGTGCTGACGAAACTCTCCCGTGAAGCTCAACTGGATCAAGAGCTCGTGGGACGTCATCAAGCTGAACGTGTGCTGAACGCGGAGGAGCCGTACGTTCGGTACTTGATCAGTTGAATCGCGAAGAAGTTCGACTACATCAACCGCGTCACTTGACGCTTCCGCTTCCGGTCTACGAGGGTACGTAGACACACTCTTCCCTCTCGTTGCTATGCATCTGGTAGATAGATCTTGCGTGATCGTAGGAAAATTTTAAAATACTACGTTCCCCAACAGTGGCATCATGAGCCAGGTCTATGTGTAGATGATATGCACGAGTAGAACACAATGAGTTGTGGGCGATACTAGTCATACTGCTTACCAGCATGTCATACTTTGCTTCAGCGGTATTGTAAGATGAAGCGGCCCGGACCGACATTACGCGTACGCTTACGCGAGACTGGTTTCACCGTTACGAGCACTCGTTTCTTAAAGGTGACTGGCGGGTGTCTGTCTCTCTCACTTTAGCTGAATCAAGTGTGGCTACGCCCGGTCCTTGTGAAGGTTAAAACAGCACATACTTGACGAAACATCGTTGTGGTTTTGTATGCGTAGGTAAGAACGGTTCTTGCTAAGCCCGTAGCAGCCACGTAAAACTTGCAACAACAAAGTAGAGGACGTCTAACTTGTTTTTGCAGGGCATGTTATGTGATATGGTCAAGACATGATGAGTTATACGGTTTTGTATGAGATGATCATGTTTTGTAATGTTATCGGCAACTGGCAGGAGCCATATGGTTGTCGCTTTATTGTATGAAATGCAATCGCCATGTAATTGCTTTACTTTATCACTAAGCGGTAGCGATAGTCGTAGAAGCAATAGTTGGCGAGACGACAACGATGCTACGATGGAGATCAAGGTGTCGCGCCGGTGACGAAGGTGATCATGACGGTGCTTTGGAGATGGAGATCAAAAGCACAAGATGATGATGGCCATATCATGTCACATATTTTGATTGCATGTGATGTTTATCTTATTATGCTTCTTATTTTGCTTAGAACGACGGTAGCATTATAAGAAGATCCCTTACTAAATTTCAAGGTATAAGTGTTCTCCCTGAGTATGCACCGTTGCGAAAGTTCGTCGTGCCGAGACACCACGTGATGATTGGGTGTGATAAGCTCTACGTTCAAATACAACGGGTGTAAGCCAGTTTTGCACACGCAGAATACTCGGGTTAAACTTGACGAGCCTAGCATATGCAGATATGGCCTCGGAACACTGGAGACCGAAAGGTCGAACGTGAATCATATAGTAGATATGATCAACATAAGATGTTCACCATTGAAACTACTCCATCTCACGTGATGATCGGACATGGTTTAGTTAATTTGGATCACGTGATCATTTAGATGACCGGAGAGATGTCTATCTAAGTGGGAGTTCCTTAATATGATTAAATTGAACTTTAACTTATCATGAACTTAGTCCTGATAGTTTTTGCATATCTATGTTGTTGTAGATCAATGGCCCATGCTACCGTTCCTTTGAATTTTAATGCATTCCTAGAGAAAGCTAAGTTGAAAGATGATGGTAGCAATTACACGGACTGGGTCCGTAATCTGAGGATTATCCTCATTGCTGCACAGAAGAATTATGTCCTTGAAGCACCGCTAGGTGACAAGCCCCCTCCCGCTAATGTAGATGCTTTGAACGTCTGGCAGTCGCGGTCTGATGACTACACGATAGTTCAGTGTGCCATGCTTTACGGCTTAGAACCGGGACTTCAACGACGTTTTGAACGTCATGGACCATATGAGATGTTCCAGGAGTTGAAGTTAATATTTCAAGCAAATGCCCGGATTGAGAAATATGAGATTTCCAATAAGTTCTACAGCTGCAAGATGGAGGAGAATAGTTCTATCAGTGAACACTTGCTCAGAATGTCTGGGTACTACAATCATATGACTCAACTTGGTTGCAAAGTTGACGAGGATAGTGTTATTGATAGAGTTCTTCAATCACTGCCACCAAGCTATAAAAGCTTTGTGATGAACTATAATATGCAAGGGATGCAAAAGACAATTCCCGAGCTCTTCGCTATGCTCAAGGCTGCGGAGGTAGAAATCAAAAAGGAGCATCAAGTGTTGATGGTTAACAAGACCACTAGTTTCAAGAAAAAGGGGAAGGGAAAGAAGGGGAACTTCAAGAAGAATAGCAAGACAGTTGCTACTTCCACGAAGAAACCCAAGTCTGGAGCCAAGCCTGAAACTGAGTGCTTCTACTGCAAGGGGACTGGACACTGGAAGCGGAACTGCCCCAAGTATTTGGCGGATAAGAAGGATGGCAAGGTGAACAAAGGTATATGTGATATACATGTTATTGATGTGTACCTTACTAATGCTCGTAGTAGTACCTGGGTATTTGATACCGGTTCGGTTGCTAATATTTGTAACTCGAAACAGGGACTACGGATTAAACGAAGATTGGCTAAGGACGAGGTGACGATGCGCGTTGGAAACGGTTCCAAAGTCGATGTGATCGCCGTCGGCACGCTACCTCTACATCTACCTTCGGGATTAGTTTTAGACCTAAATAATTGTTATTTGGTGCCAGCGTTGAGCATGAACATTATATCTGGATCTTGTTTATTGCGAGACGGTTATTCATTTAAATCGGAGAATAATGGTTGTTCTATTTTTATGAATAATATCTTTTATGGTCATGCACCCTTGAGGAGTGGTCTATTCTTATTGGATCTCGATTGTAGTAATACACATATTCATAATATTGAAACCAAAAGATGCAAGGTTAATAATGATAGTGCAACTTATTAGTGGCACTGCCGTTTAGGTCATATTGGTGTAAAGCGCATGAAGAAACTCCATAGTGATGGACTTTTGGAATCACTTGATTATGAATCACTTGGTACTTGCGAACCATGCCTTATGGGCAAGATGACTAAAACTCCGTTCTCCGAAACTATGGAGCGAGCAACAGATTTGTTGGAAATCATACATACCGATGTATGTGGGCCAATGAGTGTTGAAGCTCGCGGCGGGTATCGTTATTTTCTGACCTTCACTGATGATTTGAGCAGGTATGGGTATATCTACTTAATGAAGCACAAGTCTGAAACATTTGAAAAGTTCAAAGAATTTCAGAGTGAAGTAGAGAATCATCATAACAAGAAAATAAAGTTTCTACGATCTGATCGTGGAGGAGAATATTTGAGTTACGAGTTTGGTCTTCATTTGAAACAATGTGGAATAGTTTCACAACTCACGCCACCCGGAACACCACAGCGTAATGGTGTGTCCGAACGTCGTAACCGTACTTTATTGGATATGGTACGATCTATGATGTCTCTTACCGATTTACCACTATCGTTTTGGGGTTATGCTTTAGAGACAGCTGCATTCACGTTAAATAGGGCACCATCTAAATCCGTTGATACGACACCTTATGAACTATGGTTTGGCAAGAAACCAAAGTTGTCGTTTCTTAAAGTTTGGGGCTGCGATGCTTATGTGAAAAAGCTTCAACCTGATAAGCTCGAACCCAAGTCGGAGAAATGTGTCTTCGTAGGATACCCAAAAGAGACTGTTGGGTACACCTTATATCACAGATCCGAAGGCAAGATATTCGTTGCTAAGAATGGATCCTTTCTAGAGAAGGAGTTTCTCTCGAAAGAAGTGAGTGGGAGGAAAGTGGAACTTGATGAGGTAATTGTACCTTCTCCTGAATTGGAAAGTAGTACATCACAGAAAATTGTTCCAGTGATTCCAACACCAATCAGTGAGGAAGTTAATGATGATGATCATGAAACTTCAGATCAAGTTTCTGCTGAACGTCGTAGATCAACCAGAGTACGTTCCGCACCAGAGTGGTACGGCAACCCAGTTCTGGAAATCATGTTACTGGACCATGATGAACCTACGAACTATGAGGAAGCGATGATGAGCCCAGATTCCGCAAAATGGCTTGAGGCCATGAAATCTGAGATGGGATCCATGTATGAGAACAAAGTATGGACTTTGGTTGACTTGCCCGATGATCGGCAGGCCATCAAAAATAAATGGATCTTCAAGAGGAAGACCGACGCAGATGGTAATGTTATTGTTTACAAAGCTCGACTTGTTGCGAAAGGGTTTCGACAAGTTCAAGGAGTTGACTACGATGAGACTTTCTCACCTTTAGCGATGCTTAAGTCTGTCCGAATCATGTTAGCAATTGCCGCATTTTATGATTATGAAATCTAGCAAATGGATGTCAAAACTGCATTCCTGAATGGATATCTCAAAGAAGAGTTGTATATGATGCAACCAGAAGGTTTTGTCGATCCAAAAGATGCTAACAAAGTATGCAAGCTCCAGCGATCCATCTATGGACTGGTGCAAGCATCTCGGAGTTGGAATATACGCTTTGATGAGGTGATCAAAGCTTATGGTTTTATACAGACTTTTGGAGAAGCCTGTATTTACAAGAAAGTGAGTGGGAGCTCTGTAGCATTTCTAATATTATATGTGGATGACATATTGTTGATTGGAAATGATATAGAATTTCTGGATAGCATAAAAGGATACTTGAATAAGAATTTTTCAATGAAAGATCTCGGTGAAGCTGCTTATATATTAGGCATCAAGATCTATAGAGATAGATCAAGACGCTTAATTGGACTTTCACAAAGCACATACCTTGATAAGATTTTGAAGAAGTTCAAAATGGATCAGTCAAAGAAAGGGTTCTTGCCTGTATTACAAGGTATGAAGTTGAGTAAGACTCAATGCCCGACCACTGCAGAAGATAGAGAGAAAATGAAAGTCATTCCCTATGCCTCAACCATAGGATCTATCATGTATGCAATGCTGTGTACCAGACCTGGTGTGTGCCTTGCTATAAGTCTAGCAGGGAGGTACCAAAGTAATCCAGGAGTGGATCACTGGACAGCGGTCAAGAACATCCTGAAGTACCTGAAAAGGACAAAGGATATGTTTCTCGTGTATGGAGGTGACAAAGAGCTCGTCGTAAACGGTTACGTCGATTCTAGCTTTGACACTGATCCGGATGAATCTAAGTCACAAACCGGATATGTATTTTTATTGAACGGTGGAGCTGTCAGTTGGTGCAGTTCCAAGCAGAGCGTCGTGGCGGAATCTACGTGTGAAGCGGAATACATAGCTGCTTCGGAAGCAGCAAATGAAGGAGTCTGGATGAAGGAGTTCATATCCAATCTAGGTGTAGTACCTAGTGCATCGGGTCCAATGAAAATCTTTTGTGACAACACTGGAGCAATAGCCTTGGCGAAGGAATCCAGGTTTCACAAGAGAACAAAGCACATCAAAAGACGCTTCAATTCCATCCGCGATCTAGTCAAGGAGGGAGACATAGAGATTTGCAAAATACATACGGATCTGAATGTTGCAGACCCGTTGACTAAGCCTCTTCCACGGGCAAAACATGATCAGCACCAGGACTCCATGGGTGTGAGGATCATCACTTTGTAATCTAGATTATTGACTCTAGTTCAAGTGGGAGACTGAAGGAAATATGCCCTAGAGGCAATAATAAAGATGTTATTTGTATTTCCTTATAACATGATAATTGTATTTTATTCATGCTAGAATTGTATTAACCGGAAACTTAGTACATGTGTGGATACATAGACAAAAACAGTATGTCCCTAGTATGCCTCTACTAGACTAGCTCATTGATCAAAGATGGTTATGTTTCCTAGCCATAGACATGAGTTGTCATTTGATCAACGGGATCACATCATTAGGAGAATGATGTGATGGACAAGACCCATCCGTTAGCATAGCACTTTGATCGTTTAGTTTTACTGCTATTGCTTTCTTCATGACTTATACATGTTCCTATGACTATGAGATTATGTAACTCCCGAATACCGTAGGAACACCTTGTGTGCTATCAAACGTCACAACGTAACTGGGTGATCATAAAGATGCTCTACAGGTGTCTCCGAAAGTATTCGTGGCGTTGGCATATATCAAGATTAGGATTTGTCACTCCGAGTGTCGGAGAGGTATCTCTGGGCCCTCTCGGTAACACACATCACAATAAGCCTTGCAAGCAAAAAACTAATGAGTTAGTCACGAGATGATGTGTTACGGAACGAGTAAAGAGACTTGCCGGTAACGAGATTGAACTAAGTATGGAGATATCGACGATCGAATCTCGGACAAGTAACATACCGATGACAAAAGGAACAACGTATGTTGTTATGCGGTTTTGACCGATAAAAGATCTTCGTAGAATATGTAGGAGCCAATATGAACATCCAGGTTCCGCTATTGGTTATTGACCGGAGATGTGTCTCGGTCATGTCTACATAATTCTCGAACCCGTAGGGTCCGCACGTTTAACGTTTGATGACGATCGGTATTATGAGTTTATGAGTTTTGATGTACCGAAGATAGTTCGGAGTCCCGGATGAGATCACGAACATGACGAGGAGTCTCGGAATGTCTGAGACATAAAGATTGATATATTGGACGACTATATTCGGACACCGGAAGTGTTCCGGAAAAGTTTCGGATTTAACTGGATTGCCGGAGGGGGTTACCGGAACCCCCTACGAGGGGGGATGGTCCATAGTGGGCCTTAAGGAAAAGAGAGAGGCAGCCCATAGAGGCTGGCCGGCGCCCCACCTAGGGATCCTAGTTGGACTAGGATTGGGGTGGCGCCACCTCTCCCTCTTTTCCTTTCCCTATCTTCCTTCTTGATGGACTCCTACTAGGAATAGGATTGCAATCCTATTCCTAGTAGGATTGCCCTAGCCGCATCATAGGAGGCCGCCCCCCCCCCCCCCTTGCTCCTTTATATACGGGGGCAGGGGCACCCAAAGACACACAAGTTGAATTGTTCTAGTCGTGTGCGGTGCCCCCCTCCACAGAAACACACCTCGGTCATACCGTCGCAGTGCTTAGGCGAAGCCCTGCGCCGGTGAATACATCATATCCGTCACCACGCCGTCGTGCTGACGAAACTCTCCCGTGAAGCTCAACTGGATCAAGAGCTCGTGGGACGTCATCAAGCTGAACGTGTGCTGAACGCGGAGGTGACGTACGTTCGGTACTTGATCGGTTGAATCGCGAAGAAGTTCCACTACATCAAACGCGTCACTTGACGATTCCGCTTCCGGTCTACGAGGGTACGTAGACACACTCTTCCCTCTCGTTGCTATGCATCTGGTAGATAGATCTTGCGTGATCGTAGGAAAATTTTAAAATACTACGTTCCCCAACAACGATGCCCACGGGCGCCGCCGTCAATGGTAGCCTCCTCCAGATCTGAGGTTTCCCGCAGAAACAATGAAGCGAGGAACACTCCACCATCGCCTCCAACGAGGAAAATGACACCCACGGGCACCGCAGCCGATGGTGGCATCCTCACCCACTTCAGCAGATAGGCCACCATCTCCTCATCTAGTTGATCCACCGTCGGGAAGCCACCACGAGGCAACACCCACCGACCAGATCCCTTTGTACCGATGATGAAGACAGCCAAAGGTAGAGTGAGGTCACATTGCTGCGTGACCGGCGCCATGGCCACACACCACACCTCCGAGCCGCGATGGAGGGACTCCCCGCCGCCGCCATCATCTCCCCACACGGGCTTTGCCCAGCCGGGATCCGGCAGCAGCGGGAGGGGAGGCAGAGGGAAGGGGAGGAGAGGCGGAGGAGATCGGGAGGGGTCTGGAGGGGAGGGGAGGCGGAGGCGAGGAATTGGATGCCCGGTCGTTGCGAGATTCTAGCTGCAAGTGGACATAAGATGAAGAGATAGTCCATGTCCAAAAAGAATATCATAAGCGGCAGCATATAGTTAACGGATCTGCCAATTTTGCGGTAGGCGAAAACCATAATGACAACCATCACGCGTGCTGGTGGCACCAAACATGCCTAACATTGCAATGAGTTGCTACATGGGCAAATTAAGATTGCTAGGAAAGCAAGTGAGCAATGATATTCACTATTATCATAAAACAGCTCTCTCGCCGTATAATCTATTCTCTGGAAAAGGCAAATGTACATACAAGTGTGGTTGCTTGAGTTCAGGGTTTAGCACTTTAGCCTATTGTGAATAATTGTAAGAGAATCGAGATGTGTATCATGCTAAAACATGTGCACCTGCAAAATATATCATCAAAATTGCGTTGTAATCTACAGGATAAACGAAACAAAAACCCAAGAATGTGAGGGAAAAGCAATGCTTGACATGATGGATTTGTGTTGCGAAGCAGCGAGGACTATGGACAACGGAGACATGAGAGTGATCGGATTAGTGATAAAACATGACACACATCATTATCAGTAACAATTTGTAATGCCTCATGAGGGCATAAAAGAGAAGCCTACACTGCTTACAGACAAAATTTATGCTTGGATAGTAATACAACATGACACACATCATTATCAAACCATACGAAGAACCGACGCAACAGATAGCGTCTACTAGCTCAAAGGCTATTTTGGGATTCTAACCATGCATAGCTACTACACTCAGCTACTAATCATAAGCACTACCATACTGGGAAAGCATGCCTGCATCACCAGAAGACATTCCCCTTTTTGAATCATCGCTAGACCTTAGAATTTCTGGGATGAAAGAAGCATCCCCTGTTGTAGGCATTGACTACATTGAATTATGAAGATCGTAATACGGATTCGGCGAGAAACCAGAACCATACTGGGGGCGGGATGAAGTTAACATGATATGACTAGCAGGGTTCCTTGAAAAGACGGTCTGCTGACTTGATGTCAAACTGAACTTCGAGCCATAGCCATCAGCCGAACACACCTCGTTTTGGGGAAACGAGTCTGTTGGCAACCGGAACAAGCCAGGAGGGGCAACTGGTACCTTTGCATCATCACCTGGTAAACTGATCCTGCTAAGGTAGTCTTCTGATGCTGGCAGTGCTAATATTTCCTGGCTAAGCCGTTGTGAAATGCAAAGTGGAAGTTCTGTGTTGTTGACTTGCAAATCATCATCTGTGTAGTGATCCTCTGGTGCTGGAAGTGCCAACATGTCTTGCCTGGGTGGACTTGCCCTGCCCAGTTTTTCCCTGAGGGACATCTTGGCACGTTGAAGGGCCGCCAGAACACCTCCCACATCATCACTTGCGGGTGATTGCATGTCAATCTGGTTATCAGTATGGTTATGAAAGCATGACGAGCTCCATTCAGACACTTTGCTTTTAGGCGTATCACTTAAAGGACTTCCAAGTGATGGTGTGGTTATATAGTGCTCATAAGAGCGAGCATTCCCATGGTAGCTTGAACCACTGTCTGAATTCCCATCTCCTTGACCTTTATTATGTACTGCATTTGGGCTGCTATGGTAGCTTTTTTGTGGCGAAGAAGCTGATCTTCCAAGATTATTCCCACTCGCTTCAATGGTTTCGGTATAACTTTTATGTACTAACTCATCCTTCCTAGCACGCAATTCATCATCAACTGAAGCAACTACTGCAGTAGCCCGCTCGAAATCATTATCAGGTCCTTCACACTTCCCAATAGCGCTTACATTTGGAGCATTTGTGGAGAAGCCAAAGGCAGATTCATTCAACAAACATTCCGATCGACTGTTGATTCCAGAGAGATCTTTTTTCATAATCTGAGCAGCTCTGCCCCTCTGTCCCCAAGCTTTTTCATTCTGATTTAATTTGTTATCTCGGCCAACATCATCCTGGGAGTTGAAATGCAGAAGTACAGGTCAAACAACAAAAATCCTAGTATTTTTAAGTTCTACATCCAGCAACTGCAAAGTTCACTACACAAATACAGTAAAAGAAAATTGTTTGGTTTACATTGACAACAAGTACTTCATGTTAGGATAATAAAAATCATTCCGAAACAGATCAATATGCAAGTTTGACTAAAGAGGAACACAGTAAATTGCAGTCTACTATTTCAACAAGCAAATTGATGACTATCAGGTCCATTAACTGCTTAGATCAATCAACTCTTGAAACCACCAAACCCATCTCAAGTTCTTAACACGGATCATATATCACTATGGAACGGCAATGTGCATATTTATTTCAAGGGAAGAAGTACTAGCACAACACAATAACCACTGTATCTTAGTGATTCGTTGGTTGATACTCGAATAAAGTAAGTATGCACGTACCGAAGTTGAATCTCTGCTCCCATTGAATTTCTTCTCCCACTCCCTCTGAGCATTTTCTTGTGCCTCATACTGCCCAATCAGCGCAGCCTGATTCTCGAGGACTCTCTCCATCTCCCCACCCTTCTCATACTCACTACCACCACAAGAACCTCGCCCGTCTCGGCCCGCCTCACCGTCCAAATCATGCTGCTCATCGGTGCAATCGGATTTTCCCTGGTCCTCCTCGAGACCCTCGGCAGCATTGCCCTTGCCCTCCCCACCTTCAGTCTGTAATCTGTTACAACAACAGTATAACTACAGCAAGTTAGATAAGCCAATGCACCGCTACAGACCAAAATTAGCACAGAACAGTTTCAGCAAATGTCGTCCTGTGGCAGGACCTCGGCTCCTTTCTCCTGATCTTCCGGCAGGACTGGCCCGGCTGGTACTTGGGCGAGGAGTCCGCGGCGAGCAAGTAAAAATAGCTCCTCCTGTGTCCATGGCCATGGCCGTGCCGCTGCCTGAGCTGCCTGGCTTTGAGATGCGGGTGCCGCCTGTCCGCGCCAGGGCTGGCGGCGCGGCCCTTCCAGGAGAGGCCCCCGGGCCGAGGCGCCCCGGCCGGGCCTCCGAGCTCCGAGCCCGACAGCGCGTCATCCGCCTCCCCGCGCGCCCCGCCGCCGCCCCCGTGGTCGGGGGCCTCGGGTGGGCCACCGGCGTCGTCGTCGGAACCGGAATCTGCGGCGTCGGAGAAGCCCTGGGAGTCGAGGATGGCGAGCACCTCGGCGGCGGCCCGCTCCGCCTCCCGGCGCTGGGCCGTCACCGCCCGGAGCTGCTCCTCCAGCTCCGCGACCTGCAGCGGCGACAGGCGGTCCGGTCAGTCGGCAGGCAATGCCGCGGGCAAAATGCGCGGGAGCGCAGGGGCGCACGCACGTACCCGGTTGGCGAGCTGGTCGGCGCGGTCCTTGGCGGCGCGGGAGACGGAGCGCTCGGAGAGGAGGCGCGCGCGGAGGAAGTCGATGGTCATGGCCGTGGTCGCGTCCGCCATCGCGAACGGACAAGCCAGCCCGCTCCGGATGGCCCGTTCGTTTTGGCTATGGGAGGAGCGACCGCCCCAGCGCCGGAAGGAAGGCCGTCACGACGGGGGGTCACGTGGCGCCGGTGCTCTCTCTTTTCCTTTTGTTTGTCCCCCGCGGCGTCCGCTTCCCCGTTACGCCACTGGCGCCGTGGGACGTGGTCGCCGTAATCGACAAGGCAACGCGGCAGTAATGATATACCACCACCGGCCACAGGTAGGGCTGCAACAAAAGCTTGAGTTTCGTGAGCCCCACTCGAGTGGTATGATCTTCTTGCGTAGCTCGACGGACTCGATATGAATTGATTTGAGCATGATCTTCTTACGTAGCTCTCGATGGAAAAATGAGCGCAGCACCAGCTCGCTCGATTTTAGCTCGACATCTACATCGGGTGCATTACGCTAGAACTGTGTATGATCTTTGGCCGCTAATTCTGTATCCCAATTGGACATCTGTTGTGAATCCTTGCCTTATGGTACGATTAAGTTTTATCGACTTCCGGTTATGAGAAAGCAAACCAAACTACTCTGGAGAAATTCGTACTGTACATGGCATCACCATTTCGATCGAAATACTAGTAGTATTTATAGTGCTTCCTTACGATGTTGTTGAGGTTTCTCTGAAGAAATGAAGAAACAAAAAGGCTTATATAGATATTGTCCTCATCGTCTTATGCTCAAAAGTGGCCCGATTTCATTACAAGCTGAGCAAAGCCCTCTTTTTCAGCTCGACCATTAACTCGGCTTTGTCTTAGCTCCCTCGACTTTTAGTATGAGCTGAGCTGAGCCTTGAGCCTGGTCTGACTCACTCGAACTCGCTTGTTTGCAGCTCTACCGACAAGGTCGGTGCTTCCACTTCGCCGTTCGTTCGTTACCCAAAGTTTGGTGCTACAGTCCGTATGTCACCCCCTCTGATCCAGGCAGCCATGCTCACATGGCCGGAAGCGTTGATGGCATTGGCAGCGTACGTGTGCATCACAAGCCCGGCAATTTACACCATACTGCCGTACGGCATGGCAGTACAGTGTACCGCACGACACGACGTTGCTGTTGGCAAAGCCGTTCTGATATTTCGCCAGAGCATCATCAACGAGCTTAACTCTTGGAGAATCGCTGGATTCAGAGGAGCTCAATGGACTGGTGCTGGATAGCGATCTTTCCTCCTTCCATGTGTACATTTGTATAGCTTTTGTTTCTCCTTTCTGGCTCTCAGCCGTTTTGTGAACCTTGAACTGTATCCCTTGAGGTGACTCATCCTATCTTAATGAATGAAATCAGCACAATGCTGTTTTTCGTCAAAAAAAAAAAA
>LR738709.1:552883338-552899438 GCA_902687465.1 Secale cereale | reverse complement strand
AAAAAAAAAAAAAAAAAAAAAAAAAAGAAATGCAGAGCAGGTCCTTTGCCACGAAGTCTAGTTCGAATCCGTTTTAACTTTCGAGACGCGTTTACTCCCTCCGGATGCATAGGGCGTCTAAAAGAATCCTAAAATTCCAAAAATGTTAGACGTAATTCAATTAAATGCTCCTCGTTTATATAAACCGTCTCGTTTTTTTTCCGCTCGCTCCACCAGGTCACACTCCTTCTCTTAATCTTCCACCAGTCCACCTCCAAGTAATCTCGTGTGTGAAAGCAAATAGCATGCATGGACATCCGTGAGAGAAGGAAAGAGCCAATGCATGTACGGTAGCCCGGAGCTGATTAGACGAGCAAATTGTGCGGGTGGGCTGTGCGACGTGGGATTTTTCCTTTGCATGGGTTAGCCCAAACGGCCAGCACTAATGACATGATTAATTTCCAAATTCAGTTTCGATTTTGAGGAAAACCTGCGCGCACTTTCATCCAATCTCAACCCATCTAAATCGCAGAGCTTTTTCTTAAACGCCCTATGCACCTGGACGGGGGGAGTATCGTGGATCGAGGGTCCCAGTAGTCAAGGTCAACTCACTCGTTATCCACAAAACGAACGGAAGCTCGAGGCAATAGTAACCACCGTCACCGTAGACCGTGAAATATTTTTGTAACCACCGTCACAGTAGACCGTGATTTTTTTTAAACGATGGGATACGGTGCGCCGGCGGAAGCTTCGGCCGGTTCACACGCACGCTCGCCCCATCTCCTTCCTATGCGCTCCATCCCCTACCTCCAGCCTTACGCGCGCGCATTCCTCCTCCTCTCCCCTCCCACAGGCTGCGACCGGGCCACCACGATCTCCATCATTGACGGCCAGGTGCTCCCTCGCCGGCCGCCATGGCTGCCTGCTGCCATGGCCATGTCCATCCCCTAGATACAGCCTTCACACGCACGCATCTCCTTCCCCTCCTCTCGGGCTGCGATGGTCCACCACAAGCTCTATCGCCGACGGACAGGAGCTCCCCTCGTCGGCCGCCATGGCTGCCTGCCGCCATGCCCGGATCCACCCCGCGTATACAAGTATTGCAACCGTCACCTAGGAAAGCTTCAACAGCTGTTG
This sequence comes from Secale cereale, assembly GCA_902687465.1. Classification (NCBI taxonomy): domain Eukaryota; kingdom Viridiplantae; phylum Streptophyta; class Magnoliopsida; order Poales; family Poaceae; genus Secale; species Secale cereale. The sequence continues at coordinate 552,898,322 of LR738709.1, read as the reverse complement.
AAAAAAGCTTCAACCATAAACACAAAAAGCTTCAATGGCACTGCACAACAAGGGGAAGTTGTAACCGTAGTTGGATTTTGCTACTACCGGCTGACGAGGTTACAGACCTAGGGTAGGGTCATAAGCCTGACCTAAAGGCCCCTCCCAAGGTCACTATCCTAAGAGATCAAAAGATAAGACATACGGCGGTGGAGACAGTCGACTGAGATGGCCCGAGGCGACACTTCACTCGACTGACCCACATACCCAGGGCGACTCAACTCCACTCGACTGGATCAGGCACTCGACCCCTGAAGACTAAACGCCTCTAGGACGGCAACGATCATATATTTACTCACTGTAATAAACCCCATAACTACCCTTTATTGCGGGCGTTATCAGTAACGCCCGTCTTAATGTACCTTTAAACCCTTGGTAACGTGGAGCATGGCTGGGGTCTTGGCATGCTATATAAGCCACCCCCTCCTCCAGTACAGGGGTTCGCACCTCTGTAACACATACATACATACCTCACTCGACCAAGCCTCCGGGCACGAGACGTAGGGCTTTTACTTCCTCCGAGAAGGGCTTGAACTCGCAAAACACTCTGTGTACAACTGCGCCATAGCTAGGACCTTGCCTCTCCATTCCTACCCCCTACCCTCACTGTCAGATCTAGTACCACGACAGTTGGCACCCACCGTGGGGCAGGCGTCTTAGCGACATATTGGTGAAGTTGCAATCCATTCCCCGACCGCTTTCATCATGGTGTCAGGTGGCGTTTTGGCGTCGGGCCGCGAGATCAGGTTCGGCGCGTTGATCTTCGTCGCCGACAACTCCGCGTGGCTTCAGGAGGCCCCGCTCGACATTGAGGCCCTGCCTGCTCGCGGAGCCACTCACATTCGTGCCGGAGCCGGCGGCGTCCTCCTTCTGCAGCCGTCGACCCGATACTCATCATCCGTCATCCCCACTGGGCGCCGCCGTAAGCGATCCGGTCGCTCGCGGCTCCAGCGGTGGGTAAAACACGCGATGGCTCGTCAAACGGCCACCCCGCAAGTCGCGGCCATCGAGCCCGACGGTTACCTTTACGGGCCGGCCGATCAGTCGACCGGACTCGAAGATTCCGTTTCCGAGTGCGGGAGCAGCGACCCCGCGGCGGAAATCCTCATGGTCGATCCGCGCCGTAGCCCGCCAGGTTTTCCTCGCGGGGAGAACGGCGGCAGCGGCGGCGATAGAGCGCACGACAACGACGGCTACGTTCCTCAGCCCCTCACCTCCGAGCAGAGGGCTGAGCTCTGCCGCCGCAACGGAGACGCGCTCTTCACCCCCATCGTGGGGGATTCCCCAGAAGCTTTGGCCCTCGAAGCCACGCGCGTGGCCACCTTGGCCGAGCGCGCGCGCCTGGAAAACATCCAACGTTCACTCGACGAACAGGCCCGCCGACTGGCCCCCGGGTCCAGTCGACGGCCGCGGCAATCACGTCAGCGTGAGACTCAGGTGTTCTGCACACCAGTCCAGAACCTCGAAGCCGCGGCTCGTATCGCGGAGTCGATTCAGCCCTCCCAGTCGAAGGCTGGAAGAGGCCTTCAGCAGATCCGAGCTTTGCTCCGAACGGCTGAAGAGCAAAACGCGGCTGTCTCTCAGTCGCGCAACAGGATTCACAGCAGATCGGTGGCTGCGGACACCATATGGTCGGCCCACAGTCCAAGATCGCCCCTGAGGCGTGAGGAACATGGTTCACGACACGACCGGCATCTGGGTTGGAACGATGACCCACTCGACCGTCGACACGGACGCAACGACCGCCGTCGAGTACCTACCCCTCCTCCGGGGAGTGGGTCACACTCGCCTCCGCGGCACGTGGGCAGGCGCCTGCGGGACGACGAGCGTAGGATTCCCCCGGACCCCCGGCGGCCCGGCTTCGACGCGAGGTCCATCCTTGTGCAGGGACGGGTCCACCGTAACCGGGCTTCCAGAGACGAGCGAGGTGGGGACCAGCCCTCCGGCAGCCGAGCGCCGGCCTCCGGGCCCGAGTGCTTCTGCAGCGCAATCAGGGCCACAGAGATCCCCCCGAACTTCAGGCTGGCGGCCGGAGTGAGTAAATTCACCGGTGAGTCGAAGCCGGACACGTGGCTGGAAGACTACCGAGTAGCCGTGCAGATTGGAGGAGGCAACGATGACGTGGCCATGAAACACCTCCCCCTGATGCTGGGAGGCTCCGCTATCACAATCGGAAGAACAAGCGTAAGGCAGACCCAGCTGCTCAGGGAGAGGCCGCGGTGGTCAACCAAGGAAAGGGCAAAGGGAAGCCCAAAGGCTCCTGGGCCCCCAAGAAAGGAAAGGGTCGGGCTGGAGATGATATGCTCGACCAGCCGTGTCCCATACACACTAAGAAGGATGATGAGGGGAACTTGGTATACCCCAAGCACACCACTCAACAGTGTCGACTCTTGATCCAGAGTTTCCAGAAGGACCAGTCCACTGAGAAAGAGAAGGAGTCAGAAGAGTCCGAGGACAAGGAAGGGGACGGAGGATACCCCCGCATCAACTCCACTTTGGTGATTTTCGGAGACGTCGAAAGCAAGAGTAGACTGAAGATCATCAACAGAGAAGTGAACATGGTTGCTCCGGCGACTCCCACGTTCCTAAAATGGTCGAAGACCCCCATCACATTTGACCAGTCCGATCATCCGGCGCACATCGCCACCCCTGGGAGGCAGGCGTTGGTGGTCGACCCAGTGGTCGAAGGCACTCGACTGACCAAAGTCCTTATGGATGGAGGCAGTGGCTTGAATATCTTGTATGCAGCAACCCTCCGGGATATGGGCATTCCGATGTCCAAGCTAAGGGAAAGTAACATGAGGTTCCATGGGGTAATCCCCGGGAAGAAGGCCGAATCACTTGGTCAGATCTCACTCGACATCGTCTTTGGTGAATCCAAGAATTTCCGAAAGGAGAAGCTGACGTTCGAAGTGGTGGACTTTAACAGCGCCTATCACGCCATCCTGGGTAGGCCAGCCTACGCCAGGTTCATGGCTCGACCGTGTTACGTCTACCTCAAGCTGAAGATGACGGGACCCAACGGTGTCATAACCATCACTGGGAACCGGCAGAAAGCGGAAGAATGCTTCCAGAAAGGCTCGAAGATCGCCGACGAGCAGATGGCAGCAGTAGAGATGGAGGAGTACCAGAAGCGAGTGGATCCAGCCGACCTGCTAAGGGCTAAGAAGCCGGCTTCCGAGTCAGCTTTTCAGTCGGCCGGGGACACAAAACCCGTGCACATCCACCCCACCGACCCCAACGCAGCGCCGACCCACATCTCCACCACCCTCGACAGCAAATAGGAAGAAGCGCTCATCCAGTTCCTCCGTGAGAACTGGGACATCTTTGCATGGAAACCATCAGACATGTCAGGTGTGCCCAGGGGGCTGGCTGAGTACCATTTGCGAGTCGACCCGAAGGTGAAACCCGTGAAGGAACATCTCCGTCGATCCGCTGCGGAGAAGCGAAAGGCGATTGGCGAAGAGGTGGCTCGACTCCTAGCTGCAGAGTTCATCCGCGAGATATACCACTCCGAGTGGCTCGCCAACGTCGTCATGGTCCCCAAAAAGGACAAGTCTCTCCGCATGTGCATCGATTTCAAGCACAACAATCGGGCCTGCCCGAAAGATCATTTTCCTCTCCCCCGCATCGATCAGATAGTCGACTCGACTGCGGGATGTGAGCGTTTGTCCTTTCTGGACGCGTATTCCGGATACCATCAGATCCGTCTGTATGGGCCCGATGAAATAAAAACAGCCTTCATCACCCCGTTCGGGTGTTTTTGCTATGTCACCATGCCTTTCGGCCTCAAGAATGCCGGCGCCACCTTCATGCGCATGATCCAGAAATGCTTGATAAAGCAAATCAGTCGGAACGTCGAGGCGTACATGGATGACATCATGGTCAAGTCACGGAAAGGTTCCGACCTACTGACTGACCTTGCTGAGACATTCGCGAACCTCAGAAGCTACGATATCAAGCTCAACCCGTCAAAGTGTACATTTGGAGTTCCTGGCGGCAAGTTGCTCGGTTTTCTCGTTTCCGAACGGGGAATCGACGCCAACCCAGAGAAAGTCGGCGTCATCCTCCGAATGAAACGCCCCGAGCGTATACACGATGTCCAGAAGCTTACTGGTTGCTTGGCCACATTGAGTCGATTCATTTCTCGGCTCGGGGAGAAGGCATTGCCTCTCTACCGACTCATGAAGAAATCCGACAAGTTCGAGTGGAATCCCGAAGCCGAAGCAGCGTTTGAGGAGCTCAAAGCCCTGCTTTCCACCTAGCCGGTGTTCGCTGCCCCAGTCAGCGGAGAGCCTCTTCTGCTGTACATTGTTGCCACCGGACAAGTCGTCAGTACTGTACTCACGGTCGAGCGGGAAGAAGAGGGCAAGGCATACAAGGTCCAACGCCCAGTCTATTACATATCCGAAGTTTTGAATCCCTCCAAGCAAAGGTATCCACATTACCAAAAGCTTGTGTACGGGATCTACTTGACTGCAAAAAAGGTTGCCCATTATTTCTCGGATCACTCAATCTCAGTCGTCAGTGACGCCCCATTATCAGAGATACTAAACAACCAAGATGCAACCGGTCGAGTGGCAAAATGGGCGATTGAACTTCTTCCGTTAGATATCAAGTTTGAAGCGAAGAAAGCCATCAAGTCTCAGGCCATTGCGGATTTCGTGGCGGAATGGATAGAACAAGAACTACCGACTCAAGTTCAGTCGGACCATTGGACTATGTTCTTCGACGGGTCCAAAATGCTGAACGGATCCGGTGCAGGCGTAGTCCTGATCTCTCCTAGGGGCGACAAGCTCAACTACGTCCTTCAGATCCATTTTGATTCATCAAACAACGAGGCTGAATACGAAGCACTTTTGTACGGGTTGCGTATGGCCATCTCACTCGGCGTCCGTCGCCTGATGGTCTATGGCGATTCCGACCTAGTGGTGAACCAAGTAATGAAAGAATGGGACGTCAGGAGCCTGGCAATGACCAGTTATTGCAGTGTAGTGCGAAAGCTTGAAAAGAAGTTCGAAGGCTTAGAGCTCCATCATGTGCCCAGAGCAAAGAATCAGCTAGCCGACGATCTCGCAAAAATTGGGTTGACTCGGAGGTCCATACCCAAGAATGTGTTCCTAGAGCATCTGCACACTCCCTCTGTCAAGGAAGACCCCTTCACGGAAGAGCCCCCTGATGGCTTCTCGCCCCTCGTTGGTTACCCCAAGTGGAAGGTTTGAGATGCAGTGTAGCGGAAGTTTTCCCTTGGCAAAGATACCAAGGATCGATTTCCCCTGAGACTCCAAGGTTCAACAAGAAGGTGTCAATTGCAAACGGCGCCAGATACTTAGCAATCAACTTGGACCTGCACGATACAAATAACTTTGCTCCCAACGAGTACAGAGAGGTTGTCAATCCCTCCGGCCTTGTCGTTTACAAAGGATCAAACACAAGAGATAATAGTGATAGGTATTGCTGCAACTAGTAAGTAAAAGCGGAAAGTAAATAGCGGATGTGATCAGTGATGGTAATATGGACCGGGGTCCCATGATGTTCACTAGTGATGTCTCTCTCCCAAAAGACGATAAAACAGCTATGTGAGGTAAACCAATTACAGCTGGGCAATTGACAGAATTATGTGCGCAAACCAATGCTAACTATGTTGCAAGAAAGGTAGAGGTTCAAAGCATGGGCGGTACGCCAAGGTAAGTAGACCGAAATCCATCTGCATCTACTACTAATCATCCACCTTGAGATATCTATCCAGAACATCTCGCTGGTATTAAGTTGCGAGTCCCACCCATAGTGTACACTCAAAGCAACAGACAACTGCATTAAAAGAACTTCGCGTAAACTAAACAATCCTTGCACCCGCAAGTACAAGCACCATTGTTTTCCCCCTTGTGGCAACAGCACATCCCCTAGACTCATGTTTCTGTCACTCAAGCTAGTCATCGAGGGGCATGAACCCACAATCAAGCATAACGTTCCCTCTTGGAGTCACTACCTACTACTTGGCCAAAGCAATAAATAGCAACGGAGAACATGCAAGAATTACTTAAGAACATAAATATAAAAGAGGTAAATCAAATATATTACTCAAACACAATCTGAACATAATCTCACAATCCATCGGATCCCAGCAAACTCAACATAGCAACAACATAAGGATTACATATGTGCCTCGATCATGTAGGGCAGCTCAGGAGGTCTAATTAGTGAAGCACAAGAAGGGGAGGAGAACATCACATAGCTACTGGTCATGGACCCATGGTCCAAGGGAGACTACTCACAACTCATACGGGAGGCGTCCATGGTGGTGGAGAGGCTCCCGGTGGTGATCCTCCCCTCCGGCAGGGTGCCGGGAAGAGTTCTCCTGGTGCTCCCGATCTTGGAAGCGCGGCGGCGGCGGAACAGAGATGAGATCACGAAAAAGGGTTCCGTCCTCGAGGGTTCCGGGACGCGTGTTAAATATATGCCAAAGGGGGGCATCAGCGGAGGCCTGGGGGGCCCAGGCGCCCCCCGGCGCGGCCAGGAGGGGGGCCGCGCCACCAGGGCGCCTGGAGCCCTGGTGGCCCCCCTCCGGCCCTACTTCGGCCGTGTGGAAGCTTCCGGAACGCTGATTTTTTATATAATTTTTCCGGGATTTTTCTGGCAGTTTACGTGACGGGAAAACCTGAAATACAAAAACAGCAGAAAACAGAAACTGGCACTGGGGTGCACTGAGTTAATAGGTTAGTCCAAATATGATCAAAAGTGTATGGAAGTGTATAAATATCATAGCAATATCACCCAAAAGAGGCATGGAGCAAGCAGAAATTATAGATACGTTTTGGACGTATCAACATCCCCAAGCTTAATTCCTGCTCGTCCTCGAGTAGGTAAATGATAACAAGAATAATTTCTGTGGTGACATGCTATTAACCATATAGGACTTTTCATAGTCATATGACAAAAGCTTACTGAGACAATGAATCTGTAGTAATTAAGTTGCCTCATGAGAAAATCACAAAGAACTGAAAGTTTTACAATATGATACTGAAACATCAAATAGATTTGTAATGAGCATGGTGTGCAAATATGATAAAGTGGTATCTCGCTTGCCCCCTTTAGTGAAGCAAAACATAAATGCAGGGGCACCTCCAAGGTTTAAGTGATGACTAGATACAATGATTTCATAATAAAAGATATCATAATCATGCAAAAGACAATGCTACTTTGGGACAATGCACATTACACTCAGAATGACAATCATGCTCTTAGTAGTTGGTGCTTTAAAAGAAGGTGGAGACTCTCGAACCGTGGCTTTTGTTGGCAAAGTTGAAAACCCGTGGTCGGAAACAAAGACAAAACATGTACCAGAGCTCTTGGTTTTAAAAACAGAGGTAATAATTATTTTTTAGATTATGCATGTTCCGTCAACGAATGCTAGCAGACAACTCAATCACTTCTTGAGATGGACAAGTTTCGAGGAACGACTCCCGAATGAGGACGATCACATCCTCTTAATCTCCTTTGTTTATCACTGCCAAAGTTTTCTGATTTCTCATGAACAAAGCGTGAAGGAGGGTTTGTTTGTTATATTAATTTTGAGCCGGGCGCACTCTTTGCCAGTTCCTTCTCGTATTATGGGTTTTCATATTAGACATGCAATCCCGGGGTGAAGCTTGCCCAACTTAAAAAGATCATGAATTAACTACTACTTCCTCATGAACTAAAACAGAGGCACAAAAGAAAAATGCTTTTTTTTGAATAATTTCGAGATGGCACATGAAAGTCTTTGTTAGGAATGGCAGATAAATACCATGTATAGGAAGGTATGGTGGACTCATATGGCATAACTGGTTTTAAAGGATTTTGGATGCACAAGCAGTCAGTCCGCTTAGTACAGGTGGAGGTTAGCAAAAGACTGGGAGCGACCAACTAAAAGAGCAATGACGGTCATAATCATGCAGAGCGACAAAGCAACATTGAATCAGGCATGGAAGTTATATCGCTACTCAGAAATAAAAGATCATCAAGGCTTGACAGACTTTCTTTACAGTCTTAAATATGCGTGAGCATACGCCAAGTCAATCAAAATAAATTCTTGAAGGAAGATATCACTAAACCATACCACATCATAGGCAAACAAATCATGTTGGTACTCCAATAACACATTGGGAACCCCCCAGCTATTTGAGACTAACCATAAGAAAACATGAACTACTAAGCACCATTATGCACGTAGCATTTTTATCATAGACATATTGACCAATGCAACAGAAGCCAACTCTCTTAATAAGATAAGCATGATAAATAAAGAGAGTTCCAACGACCAACTAAACAAAAGCTCTTTAAAAAGATAAGCATGAAAACTAAGAGCTAAACATGATAGTAGCTATTGAAATACCAAGAACATACACAGCAAAGATAGACATGAAAATTCTATGTTGTGTTCTAGGTTGAAGTGGAGCGTGTTTCTCTCCCACATAAAGAAAGCTGAGTTCCGACTCGTTATGAAAAGCTAAAGAAAACTAAAAAGGAAACTAAAAGCAAGACGCTCCAAGCATAGCACATAACACATGAAGTGATAAAAATATAGTGGAACGAAAGACGAACTGATAATGTTGATGGAGAAGGGGATGCACGGGGGCATCCCCAAGCTTAGACGCTTGAGTCTTCTTGAATATTTCTTGGGGGTGCATGGGGGCATCCCCAAGCTTGAGCGTTTGACACTCCTGAATCTTTTTATCATCTTCCCTCGCACACTTGAAAACTCCCTTCATACATAACTCATCATAATCTGATTAGCGAGGTTAGTACCCATAATAATATAATTGTTCCTTGCTTGAAATAAGGATATTCTTGAAGGTCTACTGTTTCTCAAGATTGCCAAAAGGTTTTTGCAAAGAAAAAGCAAGCTCAAGGTTTGCAAAATGAGGGAAAGGCAAAACAGGACAGAATCTGTGAAAAACAGACCAGCAGGTAGTAAATGATTTTTTTGGGGCACTTCTGCAACTCTAATCAAAAAACTCAGAACAGACGCTGATCTGGTGATTTTATATGAATTTTTCTATCCAAGGACAGAATCTGTTTCCTGGACAGCACGTCACAACTTTTGAACTTTCTTGCAATCAGAGGCTACACTTGGCACAAAACTGAAAAGTAAAGATACAATGATGATGCTACTGTAGTAACAATCATCAAGACACAACAAAAGCAAAATAAAAATTTTATTCATGTGGGCTGCCTCCCAAAAGTGCTTTCTTTTATGCCTTTAAGCTAGGCATAATGCATAGAGATCAAGTTTTATCAAGAGTAAAAGAATAGCTAGCCCGTATAACGGACTCAAAAGGTAACTTAATCTTCTTTCTAGGGAAGTGTTCCATCCCTTTCTTGAGAGGAAATTGGAATTTTATATTCCCCTCTTTCATGTCAATGATGGCACCCACGGTGCGAAGAAAAGGACGTCCCAAAATAATTGGACAAGAAGGTTCACATTCAATGTCCATAATAGTAAAATCGACGGGAACGTAATTGTCATTGACAATGATAAGAACATCGTCGATCCTCCCCAAAGGTTTCCTTATGGAAGAATCAACAAGACGAACACCAAAAGAACAAGAATCAAAAGGTTTCAATTTAAGCATATCATATATTCTTTTGGGCATAACGGAGGTACTAGCTCCAACATCACATAAAGCATAGCAAGAGAAGTTATTCAACTTAATTTTAATCATAGGATCCCAACCATCTTCTAACTTTCTAGGTATGGAGGCTTCTACTCTAAGTTTCTCCTCCCTAGCTTTGATGAGAGCATTAGTGATATGCTCTGTGAAGGCAAGGTTAAGCATGCTAGTGCGGGGATCTCTAGACATCTTGTGAAGGAAATCAATAACTTCGGTAAGAGTGCAATTGTCAAAATCAAGGTCACTACTATCAAGTAAAGTGGTAGTGGTGTCCTTTAGGTTCACTTGTTTGGTAGTTTCTATGGTCATAGCATCACCATTAATAGGTCCAATGGGACCAGGAGTGCATTGGGTGCTAAGAGTTTGGATATCCTCAACAACTTGGATAGTAGCAACAGTGTGGTGGGTAGGAAGGTTCTTAATTCTATGTTCTTCCTCCCTTTCTCTAGCCCATATCTCTTTAAGTTTAGCCAACATCCTAATGTTTTCATTAATTTGCACTTGAATAGCATTCATAGGAGTGACCTTCCTCTCCTCAAGAGGAGAAGTTCTAATTTTAAGCAATTCTACCTCATGGGCTAAATTGTCTACCTTCGAAGAGAGATCATCTAGTTTGTTTAGTTTTTCTTCTACACTCTTATTAAAGGCTTTTTGGGTAGTGATGAAATCTTTAAGCATAATCTCTAGTTCAGTAGTGGAGTTCTTGGTGCTAGGATAAGCATTGTTGTTCCCATAAGATTTAGAGGGGAACGGTCTAGGATTGCTACCAAAGTTACTCCTATAAGCATTGTTATTAAAATTGTTTCTAGAGATAAAGTTCATATCTACTTGTTCTTGAGCAATCAAAGAATTTAAAGGAACATCACGAGGATCAACAGAAGATTGCTTCGAAAGTAGAGACATGATCAAGTCAACTTTTTCATTTAGGGAGGAAATCTCCTCGACAGAGTTTACCTTCCTACCTGTTGGAGCACGTTCGGTGTGCCATTGGAAATAATTGGTCATCATATCATCGAGAAGCTTCGTGGCAGCACCAAGTGTAGTTGACATAAAGGTTCCTCCCGTGGCCGAATCTAACAAGTTTCGCGAGGTAAAGTTCAAGCCTGCATAAAAAGTTTGGATAACCATCCAAGTAGTCAAACCATGAGTAGGGCAGTTCTTGACAAGAGATTTCATGCGTTCCCAAGCTTGGGCAACGTGTTCATTATCCAATTGTTTAAAATTCATTATGTTACTTCTTAGTTGGATAATTTTAGCAGGTGGATAGTACTTTCCAATAAAAGCATCTTTGCACTTGTCCCATGAATCTATGCTTTTTCTAGGCAAAGATTGAAACCAAATTTTAGCTCCTCCTCTCAAGGAGAAAGGAAAAAGCTTAAGCTTAACAATATTACCATCTATTTCTTGGTACTTTTGCATATCACAAAGTTCAACAAAATTGTTCAAGTGTAAAGCAGCATCATCTCCAGCACCGGAGAATTGATCTTTCATAACTAGGTTCAGTAAAGCAGGTTTAATTTCATAAGAAGGTGCTGAAGTGGCAGGTGTAGTGATATGCGTGCAGATAAAGTCATCGTTGTTATGACTAGTGAAGTCACACAACTTGGTGTTCTCAGTGGAACCCATAGTAGCAAGCAAGCAAGATAACTATTTTTGTGATTTTTGATAAAAGATACTAAAGCAAAACTGAAAGGTAAACTAACAAGACTAAAAAGCAAAGGTAAAAGATAGCGTGCAACTCCCCTATCTTGAAGAGTGGAGTCCCCGGCAACGGCGCCAGAAAACTTTGCTTGATGGATTCTCGCCCCTCGTTGGTTACCCCAAGTGGAAGGTTTGAGATGCAGTGTAGCGGAAGTTTTCCCTTGGCAAAGATAACAAGGATCGATTTCCCCTGAGACTCCAAGGTTCAGCAAGAAGGTGTCAACTGCTAACGGCGTCAGATACTTAGCAATCAACTTGGACCTGCACACAGATACAAATAACTTTGCTCCCAACGAGTACAGAGAGGTTGTCAATCCCTCCGGCCTTGTCGTTTACAAAGGATCAAACACAAGAGATAATAGTGATAGGTATTGCTGCAACTAGTAAGTAAAAGCGGAAATTAAACAGCGGATGTGATCAGTGATGGTAATATGGACCGGGGTCCCATGATGTTCACTAGTGATGTCTCTCTCCCAAAAGACGATAAAACAGCTATGTGAGGTAAACGAATTACAGCTGGGCAATTGACAGAATTATGTGCGCAAACCAATGCTAACTATGTTGCAAGAAAGGTAGAGGTTCAAAGCATGGGCGGTACGCCAAGGTAAGTAGACCGAAATCCATCTGCATCTACTACTAATCATCCACCTTGAGAAATCTATCCAGAACATCTCGCTGGTATTAAGTTGCGAGTCCCACCCATAGTGTAAACTCAAAGCAACAGACAACTGCATTAAAAGAACTTTGCGTAAAGTAAACAATCCTTGCACCCGCAAGTACAAGCACTGTTGTTTTCCCCCTTGTGGCAACAGCACATCCCCTAGACTCATGTTTCTGTCACTCAAGCTAGTCATCGAGGGGCATGAACCCACAATCAAGCATAACGTTCCCTCTTGGAGTCACTACCTACTACTTGGCCAAAGCAATAAATAGCAACGGAGAACATGCAAGAATTACTTAAGAACATAAATATAAAAGAGGTAAATCAAATATATTACTCAAACACAATCTGAACATAATCTCACAATCCATCGGATCCCAGCAAACTCAACATAGCAACAGCATAAGGATTACATATGTGCCTCGATCATGTAGGGCAGCTCACGAGGTCTAATTAGTGAAGCACAAGAAGGGGAGGAGAACATCACATAGCTACTGGTCATGGACCCATGGTCCAAGGGAGACTACTCACAACTCATCCGGGAGGCGTCCATGGTGGTGGAGAGGCTCCCGATAGTGATCCTCCCCTCCGGCAGGGTGCCGGGAAGAGTTCTCCTGGTGCTCCCGATCTTGGAAGCGCGGCGGCGGCGGAACAGAGATGAGATCGCGAAAAAGGGTTCCGTCCTCGAGGGTTTCGGGACGCGTGTTAAATATATGCCAAAGGGGGGCATCAGCGGAGGCCTGGGGGGCCCAGGCGCCCCCCCCCCCCCCGGCGCGGCCAGGAGGGGGGCCATGCCACCAGGGCGCCTGGAGCCCTTGTGGTCCCCCTCCGGCCCTACTTCGGCCGTGTGGAAGCTTCCGGAACGCTGATTTGTTATATAATTTTTCCGGGATTTTTCTGGCAGTTTACGTGACGGGAAAACCTGAAATACAAAAACAGCAGAAAACAGAAACTGGCACTGGGGTGCACTGAGTTAATAGGTTAGTCCAAATATGATCAAAAGTGTATGAAAGTGTATAAATATCATAGCAATATCACCCAAAAGAGGCATGGAGCAAGCAGAAATTTTAGATACGTTTTGGACGTATCACCCCCACAGCCAGTCAGTGCAACCGATCCGACTGAGGTCGAAGTGCCTGCCGTGGTCGACTTGATCATGGAGGTCCTAGTAATCACACCCGACTGGACTGTGCCATATATAGCATATCTGCTCAAGCAGGAACTTCCAGAAGATGAAGAGGAAGCGCGCCAGATCGTCCGCCGATCCAAGGCCTTCACAGTCGTTCAAGGTCAGCTCTACAGAGAAAGCGTCACTGGAGTCGCCCAGCGCTGCATCGATCCAGAAGAAGGTCGACTGATCTTGGATGAGATTCACTCGGGGACTTGCGGCCACCACGCTTCCTCTCGGACTATCGTGGCCAAAGCATACCGAGCAGGATTCTACTGGCCCCACGCCAATGAGATGGCCAAAGATATTGTGGACAAGTGCGCAGGGTGTCAGTTCTACTCCAACATGTCACACAGGCCAGCATCCGCTCTCAAAACCATCCCACTAGTCCGGCCCTTCGCCGTTTGGGGCTTGGATATGGTCGGCCCCTTCAGGACAGGCAGAAGTGGATTCACTCATCTTCTGGTGGCAGTCGACAAGTTCACCAAGTGGATTGAGGCCAAACCCATCAAGAACCTCGAGTCAAGCACTGCCATCAGCTTCGTTAAGGAACTAATATTCAGATATGGGGTCCCTCACAGCATCATCACACACAACGGCTCCAACTTTGACTCGGACAAATTCAGAGCTTTCTGCGCTTCCCAAGGGACGCGAGTCGACTACGCCTCCGTAGCACACCCTCAGTCGAATGGACAAGCGGAAAGAGCTAATGGGCTGATTCTCCAAGGCTTAAAGCCACGGCTCCTGCGTGACCTCAAGCATGCCGCCGGGGCTTGGGTAACCGAGCTACCCTCCGTCCTGTGGGGTCTGAGGACAACTCCGAACCGGTCGACTGGCCGTACCCCTTTTTTCCTGGTCTATGTGGCCGAAGCTGTATTACCGAGCGACTTATTACACAATGCCCCCAGAGTAGAACTCTTCTCCGAAGCCGAGGCAGAGCAAGCTCGTCAGGATGCAGTCGATCTTTTAGAAGAGGAAAGAGAGATGGCTCTGATCCGGTCGACCATCTATCAACAAGACTTGCGTCGATTCCACGCTCGCAACGTGAGGGGTCGAGCGTTCCAGGAAGGAGACCTGGTCCTCCGAGTGCATCAGAAACGTCCGCACAAGCTCGCCCCAGCATGGGAAGGCCCGTTCATCATCACAAAGGTGCTACGCAACGGGGCCTAGCACCTCTACAATGTAGAACAGAAGAAAGACGAACCTCATTCATGGAATGCGAACCTACTCCGCCGTTTTTTCACTTGAAGCACTCGACGGTCGAGTTGTAATAAAGATTCCCCAATTTGTTTCAAAAGCAAGATATCAATGATTTCCTAACAATTGGTGTCCTCTAAATCCCCCAGTGGGTGCTTAGCTGCGATCCTACGAGCTACGCCACAAGTACAAGGTGGTTCGGTCCTCCGAACTCTGCCACAAGTACAACGTAGCTTGGAATCGCCTAAGTTATAAACATTCCACTCCGAGTGAAGAGCGTCCCTCTCACTCGGGGGCTTAGTTGCAACCTCGTGACTCGCCTAAGTTACAACTATCTACTCCGAGTGAAGAGCAACCCTATCACTAAGGGGCTTAGCTGCGATCCTCCGAGCTACGCCACAAATACAAGGCGGTTCGGTCCTCCGAACTCCGCCACAAGTACAACGTAGCTTGGAATCGCCTAAGTTATAAACATTCTACTCTGAGTGAAGAGCAACCCTCTCACTCGGGGGCTTAGCTGCGATCCTCCGAGCTACGCCACAAATACAAGGCGGTTCGGTCCTCC
>LR738709.1:552844226-552882996 GCA_902687465.1 Secale cereale | reverse complement strand
TAAGTTATAAACATTCTACTCCGAGTGAAGAGCGACCCTCTCACTCGGGGGCTTAGCTGCGACCCCGTGACTCGCCTAAGCTACAACTATCTACTCCGAGTGAAGAGCAACCCTCTCACTCGGGGGCTTAGCTGCGATCCTCCGAGCTACGCCACAAATACAAGGTGGTTCGGTCCTCCGAACTCCGCCACAAGTACAACGTAGCCTGGAATCGCCTAAGTTATAAACATTCTACTCCGAGTGGAGAGCGACTCTCTCACTCGGGGGCTTAGCCGCGATCCTCCGAGCTACGCCACAAATACAAGGCGGTTCGGTCCTCCGAACTCCGCCACAAGTACAACGTAGCTTGGAATCGCCTAAGTTATAAGCATTCTGCTCCGAGCGATGGGCGACCCTCTCACTCGGAGGTTTGGCCACAGACGTCGACTCAAAGATTCCAAGCAATCAAAAGAGGAGCGTCAAACCGAAGGATCAAAATCAAATAAAAAGCCCCGCAAGGTTCGGGCAAGAGTACTCGGGCCACAGACCCACCAGAGTTTAACGAATACAGATCCACGCGGCATTCCGCGGCAAATAAAGTCAATGTATCAAAGTTACGGCTCGGGAGGAGGCGGGCTAGTAGGCGCGACGAATTCGTCCAGATCAATCCCGTCGGCGATGCGAGTGGCGGCTTCCAAGAAAGTCTCCATGAAGGTCTGGAATTGGAGCTCCTTCGTATTTGCGACCTTCAGCACAGCGAGCTTCCTCTCCTTCACCTCCTTGTAGTGCACTCGGACCAAAGCCAGCGCCACATTTGCCCCGCCCCGGGCAGCCGACTTCTTTCATTCCTGCACTCGGTCGGGGACCTCATTGAGTCGAGTCATCAAAGACTCGAGATCGTTCTCCTGCACGACTCCCTTCCAGAGCGCAACGTAGATTCGGGCCATCACCGCCTTCAGTCATCCCAGATAATCGGTGGCCGCGGTGAGGCGAGACTCCAACCTCAGTATGTTCATGGAAACCTCGTCCTTCACGATGGAGTTGGCAGGATCCAAGCCAGGCTCAACCCGGCTAGTATCCTCTCCAAAGTTACGGCAGAACTCTGCACCAAAAACAGCAGTCGAGTCAGCGGATGCAACACGGGTAGACCAACCCAATGTCAACCAATTTTAAGAGGACATACCTTCGAGCACGAGGTACCATTTTTTGGCGAGGTCACCCAAGTACGCCTCAAGGTCAAGCCTCTTCTGAAACAGAGCCTCATACTTGTCGTTCAAGTCGGCCCTGGACTTCTTCAGCTGAGCCACCTCCTTGTTGGCCGTGTCGAGTGAACCTTTCAGTCGGGTGATCTCCGCCTCGAGTGCGCCCACAGAAGCCAGTTTCTGCTCCGCCAGCTCCGACTTCTCCTGGGCCGCCTGCTGCGCCGCTGCCAAGTCAAGGTCCTTCTGCTCTAAAGCTGCTCGCAGTTGTCCTACCAAGGCCGCCACTGAACAGATGAACATAAAGGAACACTCTAAGCGAAAAATCAGTCGGCGAGGGTCAGAAGTAAGTTACCAGCCGCATTGTCCTGCGTCTTCTTCAGATGGTCCCGGGCCAACTGCAAGTCAAGATTGAGCTGGATCTGTTTCTGCTCAAGATCCGCAAACTTGGCCCCGAACTCGCAAGATTTCTGCATCAAAAAGACAAAGAAAATGTTATAAGACTACAGTCGAGCCAGATCACTCAACCGCAGCCTCGGGGACTACACCCAGTGGGTGCATTGAGTGTGCCCCACTGGTCTCACTCGGCCAAGATCAGTCTGGCGCGAGCAAAAAAAACACATGGAAGCTCTAAAGTAAGACCATGGCCGACTGCAACTCAGTCGACCACGGTCTCGGGGGCTACACCCAGTGGGTGCACTGAGCGTGCCCCCACTGGTCTCACTCGGCCGGAATCAGTCCGGCTAGAGCTCAAGGAAGACAAGAAAAGAAGAGCACCCGGTGGGTGGTGTGATACCTCACAAAGCAAAACAACAGAAAGTACTCCGACAACATACCTGGACGTTGGCCCGAAGAGCAGAGCTGGCGTCGTAAGCCGCCATGCTGGCCTCATACGCCGCCTTCGTCCGCCCCATCATCTCCTCCGCCTGGCGAACGGCCTCTTGATGACCCACAACCGTAAGGGATCTATTGCAGCATTTTCGATAAGTAAGAGTGTCGAACCCAACGAGGAGCAGAAGGTATTGATAAGCGATTCTGAGCAAGAAATTACTGCAAGCACTGAAAGATAACTTTTTAGGGGTTTTCTTAATATAAGCGACAGGAAAGTAAAAGCAAGCAAAATAAAAGGTACTGAGAGTGACAGGTGGCCCAATCCTTTCTGAGCAAAGGAGAGGCCTAGCAACTGAACTTATAAAGGCTAAAGCATTCCTGAGGACACACGGGAGAGGTAGTCATGTGCTTTCGCCATATTCCGTATCGATATTATGTTATGTGTTGATAAGTGTTGAGTGGGTGGATCTATGCTAGTACACTCTCTAGACTAAGATGAGTGCACTCTTATGATTAAACACCTTGCAAGCATCCGCAAATACAAGATAGAATTTAAGGCAAAAGCCTAACCATAGCAATACGACCGATGATCCATTGATCCCTTGTGCAAAAGCGTGCGAACTGGGGTTCAGGTTTCTGTCACTCCGGCAACCCACCGTAAGCATTCTTTGTACACAATGTATTCCCCTAGGTCCTTAATAAGGCGAAGTGTTGAGTGTTCGACTCACACAACACCACTAGTAGAATGACAACACAACTTAAGTATCAAACAACACATATTACTTCAACAGCATATGACTACTAACAACAAGACCTTCCCCATGTCCTCAAGAAATAAGGTAACTACTCACAAGACATAAAAGAGATCATGATCAGTGGAGATAAATGGATGATAAACAATCTGGACATAATGATATTTCTCCAACAAAACTCAATAGTATTCACCACAAAGTAGTAATCAACACCGATGGAGTAGAGAGGATAGGTAGTACGAGTTACAACACAAGTTGCAATTGTGAGATGAGATTTGGATGAAGATGGAGATGGTGCTGATGTTGGGGATGATGTTGATGATGATCTCGATGATGCCCGTGACGATGGTGATGAAGATGGCGATGATCTCCCCTTCCGGGAGGTGATCTCCCCGGCGGAATCTGCCCGCCGGAGATGGCTTTTTCTTCTCTGTAGGTTTCCGCCACGGAGCGGCGGCGGAACTCCGTAAAAACTCTCGTTTTTAGGGTTTTTGGATAACGGAGAGTATATAGGCAAAAGGGGGCAGCCGGAGGTGGGCCAGGGGCTCCAGGCGCCCCCCTGGCGCGGCCAGGGGGGCGCGCCCCCAGGGCGCCTGGACACCCTGTGGCCCCCCTCTGGTTGCCCTTTCGCGTGCCTTCGTGATCCGTCTGGAAAATATCTCCCGTCGATTTTCAGGTAATTTGGAGGTATTCTTCTTCGGCAACTCAGCGTCCACTTTTTACTGCTAAATCCTGCGTCTGCTGCTTCGGCATCGGAAAGTTGCAAACTGTGTAAAATAGGCCAAAACAACATAAGAACATCATCATAACGTGAAATATATCAATGAATAAGGATAAATTACGATATAAAATAGTGATGGATTTTGGACGTATCACCTCTCGTGCCACCCCCACAGGGTCCTCCGGGAGGCGATAGGTGGAGAAAAGGATAGACGAAGCAGCAGGCGTCGAACCGGCCGCAGGCGCAGGCGCTGGATCGACGGCGCGAATCGGCGATGGGTCGACAACCGGAGGAGGCGCTGGGTCGACAACCAAGGCGGGTGCTGGGTCGACGCTCGGTGCAGGCGGTGGATTGATGACGGGCACGGTTGGCACAGGGACAGCGAACGAGACCGTGGTTCGGGCCACGTCCTCGGATCGCTGGGCCTCCGAGCCGGAAGGCACCTTCCGGTCCTTCCTCCTTGCGTGCCGGTAGTCCTGCCTCAAAGGCTCCTCGTCCTCGTCGTCGTCCGGCAACTCTATGACATGGCGCGGCGCTTCGAGTCAAACGGGGAACCAAGTCAATCGACTGTCGCCCGCGAAAGAAAAGAAAGGCAAAAACGAGTCTCACAGGACCAATACCTGCTCGGGATGTCGCGACATCCGCCATCTCCTCATTGTTTCGACCCCAGTCGATGTCCATCGAGGTCGTGGAAGCGGCGGCTCTGAAAAATTCGGTCATGAAATGAGTCGACCAAGATTGCAGTCGACCCCCAAGAAACAAAGAAAGGCAAGCCCGAGCGACACTTACATGGAGGCGATGGGCACATCCACCTAGATCCTTGGCAGAGCCTTCCGGGACTTGGCGGTGGCGACTCTGGGCTGCTTGGGCGTCTTATCCGCTGGCTCGGGGGTAGTCGTGCGAGTGCGCTTGGGCATCTTGGATCCCGAGAGACCCGCGCGAGGTCGAGCGACCCCTGGGTCGTTCTTCTCCTTGGAGCGGCGCTCGGCGCGGTGATGACCCACAACCGTAAGGGATCTATTGCAGCGTTTTCGATAAGTAAGAGTGTCGAACCCAACGAGGAGTAGAAGGTATTGATAAGTGGTTCTGAGCAAGGAATAACTGCAAGCACTGAAAGATAACTTTTTAGGGGTTTTCTTGATATAAGCAACAGGAAGGTAAAAGCGAGCAAAGTAAAAGGCAATGGAGAGTAACAAGTGGCCCAATCCTTTCTGAGCAAAGGAGAGGCCTAGCAACTAAACTTATAAAGGCTAAAGTGTTCTTGAGGACACACGGGAGAGGTAGTCATGTGCTTTCGCCATATTCCGTATTGGTACTGTGTGATGTGTTGATAAGTGCTTAGTGGGTGGATCTATGCTAGTACACTCTGTAGACTAAGATGAGTGCACTCTTATGATTAAACACCTTGCAAGCATCCGCAAATACAAGATAGTATTTAAGGCAAAAGCCTAACCATAGCAATACGATCGATGATCCATTGTTCCCTTGTGCAAAAGCGTGCGAACTGGGGTTCAGGTTTCTGTCACTCCGGCAACCCACCGTAAGCATTCTTTGTACACAATGTATTCCCCTAGGTCCTTAATAAGGCGAAGTGTTGAGTGTTCGACTCACACAACACCACTAGGAAAATAACAACACAAATTAAGTATCAAACAACACATATTACTTCAACATCATATGACTACTAACATCAAGACTTTTCCCATGTCCTCAAGAACTAAAGTAACTACTCACAAGACATAAAAGAGATCATGATCAGTAGAGATAAATGGATGATAAACAATCTGGACATAATGATATTTCTCCAACAAAACTCAATAGCATTCACCACAAAGTAGTAATCAACACCGATAGAGTAGAGAGGATAGATAGTACGGATTACAACACAAGTTGCAATGGTGAGATGAGATTGGATGAAGATGGAGATGGTGCTGATGTTGGGGATGATGTTGATGATGATCTCGATGATGCCCGTGACGATGGTGATGACGATGGCGATGATCTCCCCTTCCGGGAGGTGATCTCCCCGGCGGAATCTGCCCGCCGGAGATGGCTTTTTCTTCTCTGTAGGTTTCCGCCACGGAGCGGCGGCGGAACTCCGTCAAAAATCTTCTCTTTAGGGTTTTTGGATGAAGAGGAGTATATAGGCAAAAGGGGGAAGCCGGAAGTGGGCCAGGGGCTCCAGGTGACCCCCCGGCGCGGCCAGGGTGGGGGCCGCGCCAGGTGGCCGCCTGGGCGCCCTGTGGCTCCCCTCTGGTTGCTCTTTTGCGTGCCTTCGTGATCCGTCTGGAAAATACCCTCCGTCGATTTTCAGGTAATTTGGAGGTATTCTTCTTCAACAACTTAGCGTCCACTTTTTACCGCTGAATCCTGCGTCTGCTGCTTCGGCACCGGAAAGTTGCAAACTATGTAAAATAGGCCAAAACAACATAAGAACATCATCGTAATGTGAAATATATCAATGAATAAGGATGAATTATGATATAAAATAGTGATGCATTTTGGACGTATCAACACCCCCAAGCTTAGACCTCGCTTGTCCCCAAGCGAATACTGAGCTCGGTAAACCTGTCCACAAGTTTAGAGAGTGAAGTGTCGATAAATAGAATACGGACGAGAAGCATCACAGTTTCTTCACCAAACTCAAATATCCTCAACAACAATCTTCAACTCGTAAGGCCCTTATAAAAGAGTGGTAACACTTATAATCGAAAGTAGGGCTAAGGAAACTCATCAAATCATGGCAAACATGTCCTTTGGTCAAAGAACAACTAATAGCTTTTACTTTTGCTCTTTCTCTTTATGTTTTGATGAGATTAACTGAAGCTTTTGAAAGAACATGTTATTAGGCAAGAAGTGAAAGTGTTAACACAAAGGAAGATGTTTGCTTTAGCTGGGCTTGACAAACAACTTACTTATCAAATGATAATGTCAACAAGGATATGATATGACAAATCTTAATGCAACTTTATATGAATGAATCCTCGTCAACATCAAATGTTTGCTCTCTTTAAGAATAGAAGGAAGTGGGAATAACTGACTCAACCTAAAACTAAGAGATAGCCCCTGCTCTAGGGAAGTAGGGAAAACTCATGTGCTATCCTTAAATCAAACAGAATGAAAACAAGTTTTGAGAGGTGCATGATTTGTCAACGAATGCTAATAGATAACTCAATTACTTCTCGAGCTAGACATGTTTCGAGGAACGGCTCCCGTACGGGGACGATCACATCCCCTTAATCTCCTTTGTTTATCGCTGCCAAAAGTTTTCTGATTTCTCAGGAACAAAGCGTGAAGGAGGGTTTGTTTGTTGTATTATCTTTTATGAGCCGGGCACACTCATGCCAGTTCCTTCTCGTATTAGGGGTTTGCAGATTAGACATGCAATCCCGGGGTAAAACTTGTTCAACTTAAAAAGATCATGAATTAACTATTACTTCCTCATGAGCTAAAACAGGGGCACAAAATAGAAGATTTTGAACAGTTAAGGATAACACACAAATTCTATACTTTAGGAGGTGGTAGTGGAATACCACGAATAGGAAGGTATGGTGGACTCATATGGAAGGTATTGGTTTAAGGGTATGGATGCACAAGCAGAATTCCGCTTAGTACATAATTTAGGCTAGCAAAGGCTTTGAGAGAATAGACAATTGATGATGACTAAGATGCAAAGCAATATAAAGCATAAACATTAAAATAAGCATAATACATCAAGTTGTCTTCCTTGTCAGCATAACACTTCAAGCATAATAACATAAAGGTTTTGGCTATGTCGCTACTTTAAGAAAATCATGCTTGTTGTCATGACCAAAGCTATGTTTGCCAAGATTAAATAAAGTTTCAAAGCCATACCTGATATAAGGTCAATGCTCCCCATAAGAATCATCATATAAGGTCGACTGCGTGAAGAGAATACCGAGTGCAGCAAAGGAACCAATAGACTTCTCATTAATATTCCATCATAGACGACTCCACACTCACGGATACAATCTCTCCACAGAAGGAGCGATAGACCTCAATGCACACACCTATTTCATATAATAACCTTCCTAAACATGATACGACTCTACTTGACTCTAAAAGACAAAAGATAAAGATAAAGATACCGGGCACTCCCCCAAGCTTGGAACAAGCCAAGGGGATGCCATTACCCAAGGAGATTTCACTCCTCATTCTTGTTGACGTTAATCACGTAGTCCTCGACGAAGCGCTTCCATGGAAGGGGTTCTCCAGTCTCATATGAGAAGTTCGTCTCCTGAATCCTGCATGCAGCACCCATACCCATGCGCATAAACCTTAGTTCATACTCACAGTTCTGGTGATGTAGATCATAAATTTGCCCTTGGAGCTCTTCAATTCTTTCTTCAGATGCGGTGATGCTTTTCCACATCTCCTTCATCTCCTTCAGGAAGTAGGTCTTCAGCTCATTGATGATGTCAAAGTTAGCTTCAACACCACGCTCGATCATCTTCTTGTACTTGAAGACTTCTTGCTCCACTTCTTCTAGCCTGGCCTGGATGCTCCCCTCCTTCATAGGTCCCTTCAGATCTTCTTGATGGAGGACACCTTCCTCCATCCGAACAACCTGAGGGTGCTTCTTCACCTCAGCGAGGTAAGGGTTGATGACGTTGACGACGAACTTGTCCTTGGGGGAACTTGGAGAAGCCATGGCACCTAGGTCCAGCTAAAAGATTCACTGGCAGAAACAGATCGAAAAGAAAACACACGAAATCGCGAGATACGTTGCCGGAACAATCCGGGCAAATATATAGCAAAAACTTATGCACAGAAAGGAAGGTAACGAGCTAAAACGGGGTCGGAGACGGACTCCTGGGTGCCCAGGCGGCCTCCCGGCGCGGCCAGGAGGTAGGCCGCGCCAGGGGGGCGCCTGGGCCCCCTGGAGCTTGTCTCCGGATCCACTTAGGCTTAGAATTTTCCTAATTTTACAAAAACTCATAATATGGAACTTTCATGGCGGTTCGCGATGTTTCCTTACCGTGATACATACCTTTTCTTATTCTGCTTCTGCTGGTGTCTGAAACAGGGCTACAACATGTTCTTCGTGAGTTGTTGTGTATATCGTATTCACATCAACATTGACAGGGTCTCCTGCTATGTAATGCTTAAGTCTTTGCCTATTCACAACTTGAGGTTTGGTGCCTTCAAAATTTTTAATCTTGATTGCACCAGACCGATATACTTCTTCAATATGAAATGGCCCTTCCCACCTGGAAAGTAGTTTGCCTGGAGAAAACCTGAAACGGGATCTAAACAACAAAAATTTATCACCAACATTAAATTCATGTTTCAGAATCCTCCTATCATGCCACTTCTTTACTTTTTCCTTGAACATTTTAGCGCTCTCGTAAGCTTCACTTCTCCACTCATCTAGAGAAGTCAAGTTCATGAGACGCTTCTCACCAGCTAACTTTGGGTCAGCATTAAGCTCCCTAACTGCCCAGAAAGCTTTGTGCTCTAATTCTAATGGCAAATGGCAAGCCTTACCATAAACCATCTTATAGGGGGACATGCCCATGGGGTTTTTGTAAGCAGTTCTATACGCCCACAAAGCATCTCCTAACTTATTTGACCAGTCCTTTCTATTTCTATTAACTGTCTTCTGTAAGATCAACTTGATCTCTCTATTGGTGAGCTCAACTTGCCCACTAGTTTGAGGATGGTACGGTGAAGCAATTCTATGATTAACATCGTACTTGGCTAAAGCTTTTCTAAAAGCTCCATGCGTGAAGTGTGATCCTCCATCAGTCATGAGATACCTAGGTACACCAAACCTAGGGAAAATCACATCTTTGAGCATTTTCAAAGATGTCTTGTGATCAGCACTTTCAGTGGGGATCGCTTCAACCCACTTGGTCACATAATCAACAGCTACTAAAATGTGAGTGTACTTGTGCGAAGAAGGAAAAGGACCCATAAAATCAAAACCCCAGCAATCAAAAGGTTCAATCACTAGTGAGTAATTCATAGGCATCTCATTCCTTCTACTAATGTTACCAACTCTCTGACATTTATCACAAGCTAAAACATAATTTCTAGCATCCTTAAAGAGAGTAGGCCAATAAAAACCTGATTGAAGAACCTTATGTGCGGTCCTCTCTCCGGCATGATGTCCTCCATAGGGACTATCATGACATTGTCTGAGAATGTCCTTCTGCTCATGTTCCGGTGTGCATCTTCTCATGATCCCGTCGGGACCTTCTTTGAAAAGATGTGGGTCATCCCAAAAGTAGTGCCTCAAATCATGAAAGAACTTCTTCCTTTGCTGAAACGTTAAACCTAGAGGCAAATACTTCGCAACGATAAAATTAGCATAATCTGCAAACCAAGGATCGGAAAGAGATTGTACTTTTACAACGGCAAGTTGCTCGTCTGGAAAACTGTCGTTGACTGGGATGGGATCATGCGGTATATCTTCCATCCTTGAAAGATTGTCCGCCACCGGATTGTCTTCTCCTTTCCTATCAACAATCTGCAAATCAAATTCTTGAAGAAGGAGTACCCATCTAATAAGCCTTGGCTTGGCATCCTTCTTTGTCATAAGGTACTTAATGGCAGCATGGTCAGTATGAATAATAACTTTGGAATCAACAATATACTGCCTAAACTTATCACAAGCAAACACTACATCTAAGAATTCCTTCTCAGTAGTAGCATAATTCTTTTGAGCACTATCAAGGGTTTTACTAGCATAATGTATAACATTCAATTTCTTATCAACCCTTTGCCCTAAAACAGCTCCAACAGCAAAATCACTAGCATCACACATAATCTCAAAAGGTAAATTCCAGTCAGGTGGTTGTACTATAGGAGCGGTTATTAAAGCTTTCTTGAGAACTTCAAAAGCCTCCCTACAATCTTCATCAAATACAAAAGGAACGTCCTTCTGAAGAAGATTAGTGAGGGGTCTCGAAGTCTTAGAAAAGTCTTTAATAAATCTTCTATAGAAACCAGCATGGCCGAGAAAACTGCGAATGCCTTTGATGTCCCTTGGATAGGGCATCCTCTCAATTGCTTCGATCTTGGCCTTGTCCACCTCAATTCCCCTTTCGGAAATCTTGTGACCAAGAACAATTCCTTCGTTAACCATGAAGTGACACTTCTCCCAATTGAGTACCAGATTTGTCTCCTCACATCTCTGCAAAACTTTATTAAGGTTGTGGAGACAATGGTCAAAGGAAGTTCCATAGGCGGAGAAATCGTCCATGAAGAATTCCACAATCTCCTCACAGAAACCATGAAACATAGCAGACATACACCTTTGAAAAGTAGCAGGGGCATTACATAAACCAAAAGGCATACGCATGTAAGCATAAGTGCCAAAGGGACAAGTAAAAGTGGTCTTCTCTTGATCAGCAGTGTTAACATGAATTTGAGAGAAACCAGAATAACCATCGAGGTAACAAAAGTGGGTATTTTTGGATAACCTTTCAAGCATTTGGTCGATGAACGGCAACGGGTAGTGATCCTTCCTGGTTGCCTTGTTCAGCTTCCTGTAATCAATACACATTCTATATCCAATAATAATTCTCTGAGGTATTAGTTCATTCTTATCATTAGGAACCACAGTTGTACCTCCTTTCTTAGGAACACAATGTACCGGGCTTACCCACTTACTATCAGCTATAGGGTAGATAATACCTGCGGCTAGAAGCTTGAGAATCTCAGTTCTTACAACATCCATCATCTTCGGGTTCAACCGTCGTTGATGATCAACAACTGGTTTAGCATCGGGCTCAAGGTTGATAGTATGTTGACAGATAGATGGACTAATCCCCTTAAGGTCATCAAGGGTATAACCAATTGCACCTCGGTGTTTACGAAGTACTTCCAATAGTCGCTCTTCTTCATATCCTGAAAGGTTAGAGTTGATAATAACAGGATATACTTTCTTTTCATCTAAATAAGCATACTTGAGCGTGTCGGGAAGAGGTTTAAGATCGAACACCGGGTCTTCTTTTGGTTTTGATAAAATTCCCAAAGGTTCAACCGGAAGGTTGTGCTTCAGGATAGCAGGTTGTCTCAAGAATATTTCATCTAGTTCATTTCTTTCCTGCATATGCAAATCATTCTCGTGGTCCTCCATATATTGCTGCAAAGGATCATTAGGGGGAATAGCAATAGAAGCAATACTTTCAATAATTTTATCATCACTAGGTAAATCGGTACCACGAGGCTACTTAGAGAACTTGGAAAAATTAAATTCATATGGCTCACCATTGAATTCAACAAAAACTTTACCTTTCTTGCAATCTATTATAGCTCCACAAGTTTTAAGAAAAGGTCTACCAAAAATAATAGGACAAAAATTGTCCCTCACTGAACCAAGTAATAGAAAGTCTGTAGGGTATTTTACCTTTCCACATAGGACTTCAACGTCTCTCACAATTCCGATAGGAGAGATAGTTGCTCTGTTTGCAAGATGAATGGTAACATCAACTTCTTCAAGTTCACAAGGTGAAATCTCACCGATGATCTCTTGATAAAGTGAATAGGGGATAGCACTAGCACTCGATCCCAAATCGCATAGCCCATAATAATTGTGATCTCCTATTTTAACAGATACTACTGGTGTACCTGAAATTGGGCCTTTATTCTTGGCTGTGACAAGGTTAGTGGAAACAGCACAAAAATTTACGTTGGAATCCAAAACATCATTAGTAACAAGGTCTTTAACCAATGCAACTTGAGGATCGACCTTGATCTGGTCCTCAGGCTCATCAATTCTTCTCTCACTTTTATTTATTATGCCTGTCACAAGAGAGTGCTCCCTTATCCTTGCGGGAAAAGGAGGCTTTTCATATATAACTGCAGGCAAAATTGGGTCAGCAACATGAATATCAACAGGTAACTCTTTGAAAGGTTCATGATGCTGATCTCTCTTCTTTTTAAAAGAATCCATGTGAGAGGCAAAATCCTTACAGAAATCAATCATTAGATGGGAATCAAGACCAATCTTAGAGCAAAAGGTATTGAAGTAATCAGTTTTCACATAGCTCTCAATATAATCATGCTCATAATTTATAGCGGGTTCAATACCTTTATCGATTTCCCAATCTTCGGTATTCCTATGGATCCTTTCAAGGAGATCCCACCTTTCTTCAACACTCTTCGTCTGAAGTACCCCACTAGAGGAGGCATCCAGCATCTCCTTATCCTGATGAGAAAGCCTGGCATAAAAATTTGTAAGTATAATTTCCTTGGGAAGCTCATGAATAGGACATTTGAGCATTAGGGACTTCAATCTCCCCCAAGCTTGAGCAATGCTTTCTCCGTCACGAGACCTAAAGTTATAGATATAGTTCCTGTCTCGATGAATTTCATGAAGAGGATAAAACTTGGTATAAAAGAGAGACATAAGCTCTTGCCAATCAAGCAAGTGTGAGTTATCGAGAAGCTTATACCAATCTGAAGCTTTATCTATAAGCGATACGGAGAACAATTTCCTCATGACAAACTCCATTGATACACCTGCAAGCTTAAATAATAAACATAGTTGTGACAGATATAGCAAGTGTTCACCGGGATGTCTGTCTCCTGCATAACGAAGCCAAAACATAATCGATAATACCAGCTGGTATTTTATAGGGCACAATTTCAGTAGGGGGAGGAGCAACCACCACAGATGTGGGGCGTCTTCCCTCGAGCAACGATCCAATAGCAAGGTTGTCCATAAAGACAAAGAGCAGCAACAGCAAAATAAAAATAGAAATATAAAAACTTCCTTACCAGTTAACTTTACCAATAGCGCTACACTCCCCGGCAACGGCGCCAGAAAACGGTACTTGATGACCCACAACCGTAAGGGATCTATTGCAGCGTTTTCGATAAGTAAGAGTGTCGAACCCAACGAGGAGTAGAAGGTATTAATAAGTGGTTCTGAGCAAGGAATAACTGCAAGCACTGAAAGATAACTTTTTAGGGGTTTTCTTGATATAAGCAACAGGAAGGTAAAAGCGAGCAAAGTAAAAGGCAATGGAGAGTAACAAGTGGCCCAATCCTTTCTGAGCAAAGGAGAGGCCTAGCAACTGAACTTATAAAGGCTAAAGTGTTCTTGAGGACACACGGGAGAGGTAGTCATGTGCTTTCGCCATATTCCGTATCGGTACTATGTGATGTGTTGATAAGTGCTGAGTGGGTGGATCTATGCTAGTACACTCTGTAGACTAAGATGAGTGCACTCTTATGATTAAGCACCTTGCAAGCATCCGCAAATACAAGATAGTATTTAAGGCAAAAGCCTAACCATAGCAATACGATCGATGATCCATTGTTCCCTTGTGCAAAAGCGTGCGAACTGGGGTTCAGGTTTCTGTCACTCCGGCAACCCACCGTAAGCATTCTTTGTACACAATGTATTCCCCTAGGTCCTTAATAAGGCGAAGTGTTGAGTGTTCGACTCACACAACACCACTAGGAAAATAACAACACAACTTAAGTATCAAACAACACATATTACTTCAACATCATATGACTACTAACATCAAGACTTTTCCCATGTCCTCAAGAACTAAAGTAACTACTCACAAGACATAAAAGAGATCATGATCAGTGGAGATAAATGGATGATAAACAATCTGGACATAATGATATTTCTCCAACAAAACTCAATAGCATTCACCACAAAGTAGTAATCAACACCGATAGAGTAGAGAGGATAGATAGTACGGATTACAACACAAGTTGCAATGGTGAGATGAGATTGGATGAAGATGGAGATGGTGCTGATGTTGGGGATGATGTTGATGATGATCTCGATGATGCCCGTGACGATGGTGATGACGATGGCGATGATCTCCCCTTCCGGGAGGTGATCTCCCCGGCGGAATCTGCCCGCCGGAGATGGCTTTTTCTTCTCTGTAGGTTTCCGCCACGGAGCGGCTGCGGAACTCCGTCAAAACTCTTCTCTTTAGGGTTTTTGGATGACGAGGAGTATATAGGCAAAAGGGGGCAGCCGGAAGTGGGCCAGGGGCTCCAGGCGCCCCCCCGGCGCGGCCAGGGTGGGGGCTGCGCCAGGTGGCCGCCTGGGCGCCCTGTGGCCCCCCTCTGGTTGCTCTTTTGCGTGCCTTCGTGATCCGTCTGGAAAATACCCTTAGTCGATTTTCAGGTAATTTGGAGGTATTCTTCTTCAGCAACTTAGCGTCCACTTTTTACCGCTGAATCCTGCGTCTGCTGCTTCGGCACCGGAAAGTTGCAAACTGTGTAAAATAGGCCAAAACAACATAAGAACATCATCGTAATGTGAAATATATCAATGAATAAGGATGAATTACGATATAACATAGTGATGCATTTTGGACGTATCACGCGGGGAGGCGATTCGACCTCTTCCCCGCTGTTGTACTCCTCGCTCTCCTCGGTCTCCTCCTCTGATTTCCACTCGGCGGCGTCGCCCATACCTTCCTTGACTCCTTGGCCCGAGTCTCCGTTGGGCAGCGAGTACATCTCCGTATATATCTGCAAAGAAAGGAAGTTCACCAAAATCATCAACAAAGATCACGAATCAATCGACAGATGCATCACTCGAAAGCAGAAGACTAACCTTGTCCGGCAGGTGGTCAGCGTCGAATGGGATGATCCTCCCCGACCCCCTGGGGTTGTCCTTGTTTCCGGTGACACTCTTCGGGCACTGCACTACGTACTTCGGGTCGGCCGCCTCCGGGTGGATTTGCGACGAGTCGTCAGGGCCGGAGTACAGCCACATCGGGTGGTCCCGGGCCTGGAGCAGTTGGATCCTCCGCGAGAGATACACCTCAAACAAGTCCATCCCCGTGACCCCCTCGCGGACTAGCTGGACGACCCTCTCCATCAGCATATCTACCTCGGCCCTCTCAGCCTTGCTCACAACCATCGAAGGAGGCGGATTGGCTCGACCCAAGGTAAACGGAGGAAGGCCAGTCGACTGACCAGGAGTCGGACTGTCCCTGTAATAAAACCAGGTCGACTGCCAACCCCGAATCGACTCTGGAAGGTTCATGAGGGGGAAGGCGCTCCTGTTCCTAAGCTGAATCCCGAGCCCGCCGCACGCCTGAAGGACGTGCGTCTTGCCGTCACTCGGGTTCGCTCTCTTAACGGTTTGGGAGCGGCAGGTGAAGATATGCTTGAACGATCCCCAGTGCGGTCGGCACCCGAGGAAGTTCTCGCACATAGAGACGAAAGCGGAGATAAAGGCGATGGAGTTGGGCGTGAAATAGTGCAGCTGGGCACCGAAGAAGATCAGAAAAGCGCGGAAGAAAGGATGTGGAGGAGTTGAAAAACCTCGGTCGACGTGAGTGACGTGGAGCACGCACTCGCCCTCCCGCGGCTGAGGCTCGAGCTCTCTTCCAGGTATCCGCCAGGAGCCGCCGGCGATCAGCCCCTCCTCCTCCAGCTCCTCCAGATCCTCCACCACGACGGTGGAGCGGATCCAATCCCCTTGGATCCATCCGGCAGGGAGCCCGGACCTCGACGACGAGCCGACCCGGCCGGCCCGCCGCCCCTTCCCCGACGCCGCCTTCTTGGAGCGCTCCATGGCGGCGGTCTTGTCCTTAACCATTGCTCGCGAGACGGCGGTTGCGGCGGAGAGAAGCAGGGGAGATTGGGGACGCGACGGAGAGGCAAAGGCGCTGCGGAGATGGCAGGTGAACAGGGGAAAGCTGGGCGCACAGTACCCCCCGCAGCAGACTCGGCGCGCTTTTATAACGAACCGGTCGAGTGGCTGACCGGTGGCCCCAGACGATCTTATCCGATCCCGTAACAGGCGCTGGAGCGATACGTGGCGAAAAAGGAGGCGCGGGAATCGAGGCGTTCGAACCGCACCCCCCGATTGATGCGGCACGCCTCGTCCCGCGCGCTTCCCCAAATTTCGGAAGCCCCGCCGAATCCGGCGGACAGAAGGCAACCGATTCCGTCGAAAACGGCGCGCGCTCAAAACACCCGACGCCTGGCGCAAAACCCAGTCGACGCAAGACGTCAAGTCGACGCGAAGACAACTAATTCACCAATGACTTCAGAATCGATTAAGGCGACCAAGACACGGTTGAGGGCCCGAGTCACAAGCTCCAAAGCAATCTGCCTCGAAGACGTCGAGTCAGCACCCGAGCTTCCCTCAGCTTCCCCTTGCTCAAGCCCCGATCCATTCGGGGGCTACTGACGAGGTTACAGACCTAGGGTAGGGTCCTATGCCTGACCTAAAGGCCCCTCCCAACGTCACTATCCTAAGAGATCAAAAGATAAGACCTACGGCGGTGGAGACAGTCGACTGAGATGGCCCGAGGCGACACTTCACTCGACTGACTCACATACCCAGGGCGACTCAACTCCAGTCGGCTGGATCAGGCACTCGACCCCTGAATACTAAACGCCTCTAGGACGGCAACGGTCATATATTTACTCACTGTAATAAACCCCATAACTACCCTTTATTGCGGGCGTTATCAGTAACGCCCGTCTTAATGTACCTTTAAACCCTTGGTAACGTGGAGCATGGCTGGGGTCTTGGCATGCTATATAAGCCACCCCCCTCCTCCAGTACAGGGGTTCGCACCTCTGTAACACATACATACATACCTCACTCGACCAAGCCTCCGGGCACGAGACGTAGGGCTTTTACTTCCTCCGAGAAGGGCCTGAACTCGCAAAACACTCTGTGTACAACTGCGTCATAGCTAGGACCTTGCCTCTCCATTCCTACCCCCTACCCTCACTGTCAGATCTAGTACCACGACACCGGCGAAGCTTTTTGCTACATTCATCAGGTGGAGCTGCGACCTCGCGACAACGACAACGACGATTTGCTGCAACCGTAGTAGATTTTTGCTACTATCGTTGGAGCTTTTTGCTACTTTTCTCTGGTTTGCAGTGTCTGATTGAAGCTTTTTTTTCCTACGGTTGAAGCTATTTTCATACACGGTTGAAGCTTTTTTCGTCCACGGTCGAAGCTTTTTATGTAAACGATTTGAAACCTTTTTCGTTCTTGAGCGGCGCTTGATTGAAGCTCTCTCTATCATGTGGTTGAAACTTTTTCAATCTAAGGTTGAAGCATTTTGCGCGAGCGGTTGCATCTCTCCCCTGATTCGCATTGTCGGTTGAAGCTTTTCCATATGGGGGTTGAAGCTTTTCCATCCAGGGGTTGAATCTTTTTTTCCAGCGTTTGCAACACAGGGGGTTTGCGACGGTTTCAATGGCGTTGACTGACTGGGTGGCCGTCGTCGTCGGCTGCAGGGAGCATCAACGGTGAGGGGCGGCGGCGGAGCTACCCCCGTCGCCGTTGAGAGCTACAATGGCAGGTGCAGATGTTGCATGGGTCGAGGCGACGACGAAGACAGCCGACGAGGATGGGGACTAGCGACTAGGACGGCCAGCCGGCGAGGATGAGGACTAGCGAACGCGGACGAACGGCGAGGGTGCGGACCGGCGACGAGGACGGCCACTAGAAGGGGGCTGGAGACGCGGCGACGAGGACTCCGAGCAGGAGCTGCAGATCTAGCCCGAGATAGAAGAAGCCCTGGGACGAATCTTTTTTTTTGCTGCATCCAATGGCCACGCGGGCTCGCATCCAAGGGCTGGGGCGCGACCGGCCGAAACTTTCAGCCAGCGCGCCGGCGCCTGGCATCGCCCTTTTTTTTTACTTTGCAGCTGCTGGGTCACCGTCTCGAGGTAGAAGTCACGAGGGCTCCTCGCCGCAAGGTTTGCATGTCAGACGCACACAGCAAAACAAGCACCTGATACCACACCAGTAATAAGAATTCGAAAGTGCTTCTACAGTAGCACTCCCTTGAAATCAGACGTTTTTAGACACTATGACTGTCAAAAAAATTGTCTTAACGTATACTCCCTCTGTTTCGTAATATAGTGGGTGTAGATTATTTGAAAAAATCAAACTTTGCATACTTCGATCAAAGTTATAGAGGAAACTATTTATATGCACAATACCAAATATATAAAATACGAAACTACATCTTATGATGAATCTGATGATATATGTTTGGCATTCTAGATAAAATGCTTTTTTTCTCACAAACTTGGTCAAAGTTTGAAGCTACGACTTCTCAAAAAATCTATATGCGGTACATTATGGAATGGAGGGTGTATTAAGTTACAGAGGTAGTAGAAACTAGTAGTAACAGCAAGGCACAACAATTGTAATCCATCATGGAAGATCAGGTTAACATAACATTCAGCGAAACAGTAGTCAACTTCCACGGCGGAAAACCGAGTCTTCTCACGCAAATACATACCAACCACGGCTCAAGAGTTTACAGTGAATATATGGACGAACCACCTGACTGTACGTTACTTGTTTTCATTCATCAGGTGTCGAACACAGCATCTCGAGCAATCAGTTTCAGATTATTTATTCTTAACAGCGAGTGGTGACATCAATCGCCGCTGGCACACCCCTTGCACCCACAGTGGACACATTCTATCACAGTCTCTTCCCTGAGGTGCTTGGGGACCCTGCAGACGCAGGTGGTCGCAAAGTTGTGGTCTCGTGTCTGTATGCAGCGGAGGCAGCAGAGGCGCTCATAACCTGGCTGCATGTGACAAGAGAGAGAATAGTTAGCAGTGCGCCGTGAGAATGTTGAATTAGGGCAACTGAAGTAGCTGTTACAAGGTAACCTTAGCGTTGAAACTTGGTAAACTCTGGTGATTATACTGTACAAAACTAGGGAGAGAACTGAACATGATCCAACATACTGTAGGTCTGTAGCGAATACTAGTAGTTACAACAGCACACTAGTAACAAAAAATCATCATGGGGTACATAATATTAAGGCAATATGTCCAATTGCACAGGTCAGGAGCAGGGGCACTTCTCTGTCTGAGTGTGCATAAAGGCCATGGTGCGCAAAATAGGTGCAAGTTGATATTGTCAGTGTGCAAGAAAGGTGCTTCTGAAATGAACTAATCTTAATTACTCCCTCATAAAGTTGTACCAAAGCTGCGACAATTAATAATGGATCGGAGGGAGTATATATTTCATGAGGATGGCTGAAGTTCAGGTGTTTATAGTCTAGCAAAACTGAAACATAATTGCATAATCAGAAATCCCAAGAGAAAACAAACTGGAGAAAAGCATCCACCATAGCTAGTACCAAGATCAAAATAATGCATGCCTAAAATGATCAAACCCACCAACCTTTTTCCATTTAGCAATCAGATTTTTGTCTGCATAACCTTGGTCCAAGCAGAACTCATACAGCTCCCTTTTTATCTCCTTCCTTCGATAGTAGAGATCATATATATAACGGCTCTTTTGGTGAGAAATACGGAAGATTGGCCAGAGAGCCTCACACTTCCTCTTCCCATCATGCGTGTCATTCTCGGCTGCATCAAAAAAGATCACATTATACTACCATCCTGTAGCAGGAAACAGCCATATACATCTGGAAAAAGATTCAACAAGCATTAAAAATTATACAGATATGCACACCTTCTCTCATTTTGGCTTCCAAATCACGGAGAGTTGGTTCAATAAGCTCCCATCCTTCAGGATACTTCACACGGCTCGTCTTTATCTTAGGCATGCTGCCTCAAGGGAATAAGCTTATTAGAACACGAACCTGTGAGAAACATAGAGTGTAGGTCATTTAAAATGCTTGCAAGGTAATTAGGTTGCGCTTTCCAATTGCAAGTTGCCGTGCATAATAATAAAGAGATAGCAAAGCAACCCCGTGGCAGAAAGTTTCTCCAAAGAGATGAACAACGCAACACATATTGGAATATCCATATTATACACGCCACCCATGTATGGCAGTGCCACTGTGCAACCATGCTTATTAGGCCATCTCATCTTCGAGCGCAAGTGCTAGGAAGCAAGAATAGCCTGCACTAGGGAGCTATCAGCCTAGTAGGATAATGTCTCCGACAAATTAACATGCTCCTTACTACTCTCTAATGTGCACAGCAACACCTGGCCACTCATCCAGCATCTCGGATGTGTATTTCTGCACTACTCGGTTCAGAGGCAGGCTTACAATTAACAAGGGGCGTCGACTGAAGTACCCAGCCAGGAAGTCCCCAACGCGGTAAGAATTTTGTTCTTCGAAACTAAACTGCAACTAGTAAAGTAGTAATCCAAGACGCAGAAATCGAATCCTTAACAAGCTAGACGAACTGGAGCACCCGTCCTAGAGGAAATTTGTCGGATTAGGTCACCCGTGACAATTCGGGCGAGTTAGGGTTCGTCGCCAACGGAACAAATCGATCTCAGGCCCGGACGGATCCCCGCTCCACGTCGGTCGAGTAGAGAGGGAGGCCTAAGAGAGAAGGAAGAATACCTTCGAGCTGCCGCGCTTCGGTGGAAGGGGGGCGGTGGTCGGCGGCGACGGCTCGACGACCGGACGAGGGGGCGGAAAGTTGTGTTGGATCTTGGCAGGAGCGGGCGGTCTAGCGTGGCCGTTGGGGAGGGCAGCCGTTTTGCAGCCTGAAGTCCAACCCAATCAGTCATCGGCAGAGTCGGCATCTTCAAATATGCCCATTTTGGCCCAAGATAACGCCTCCAAACCCGATAATTTAATCCGTAGCCTAAGCTCAAATGCATTCGGCGAACAGTAAATTCTAAAAAGTAGAAACAATTCAAAAGGTTCCAATTTTTTTGTGATGCGAGATGCTCCTGTGCATGAATTTTGTCCTTTGTCCAAATTTATCAAATTTGGCATGAAGATCATGCATTTGAGCATCTTGTTTGCAAAAAAACAAAAAACAAAAGATTTTGGACCCTGATAAGTGCCACACGTGTGACATGAAGTAATTTTGCCCACATGCGTGGGCTGAAGGAGGTCGGGTAAATCGTCTTTCTAGCCACCCGTTATGACACGACAGCCTTTTTAGTTCTTTCACACATGCATGTGAAAAACACGGGCAAAAATAGATGATGCCAGCGGTTATCTTTTGGGTTTTTAAAACTTTGAAATGTTTTACCTCTTGAATGGAAAACCCGATTGAAAATACATTTTCACCATTAAATCCATCGCGGCGAGGACTTCAAAACTAGATTCCATGTCGATATGTTTCGACGATATTTTTTGGCGATCAAAAGTTGCCATGTCTATTGCGTATAAATTGACATGGTGTTTACACTGCAGTTGTCGTGATATGTTTGAAATAATTTTTCTTTTACATTTAAAGAAATTTCTTACATGTTATACAAAAGGAAAATGATAAGTTAGATTTGCCATGGAGAATTACTCAAAATTGCCATGATCCATGAAATAATTTTGACGTGGTTCATAATTAAAAATAAATTCGTCGTCAATTACTTTATAAATGCATAGTCAATGACTCAAATTTGCTATGAATCAGAAACTAAAATTACCATCGTGAATTACTTAAATTTGCCATGATACATGCACTAAAGTTTGCCATGGTTCATAAAAATAATAATGTACATGGTTAAAATACTAGAATTGCCATGGTCAAAATACTAAAATTGCACTGATCTATAAAACAAATTTGCCATGGTGAATTACTAAAATTTGCCATGAACCATGAATTGAATTTGCCATGGTTAATTACTAAAATTGCCATGGTTAACTAATAAATTTTGCCGTGAAAAGTTCTTGAAATACAATGGTACTAGATGAAAATATGATGGCAACTTTAGTGTAACATCATGGCAACTTTTGGCTTCAAAAATAAGTCGGCGAAATAGATCAATATAATGTCTAGTTTTGAAGATCTCTTCGAGATGGATTTGATGATGAAAACAAATTTTTAATTTAAGCACGCATTTTTATGTCCAATTAACCAAAAAGATTCCACTAATGTCATATATTTGATGTGACAAAATAGATAATGAAATTGTTTGGAGCATGTTACTTCGTGCCACGCGTGTGGCATTTATCATTTGGAAAGTTTTTTTACATTTTTATGATTTTATTGTTCATGCATGAGCTCGTCTGAGCACGGGAGCTAAATTGCCGCATCCCTCCAAACTGGCCAACAGTAGTGTGAGCAAAATTTGATGACTCTCTCATGCTCCCAAGCCTTTTAAATTTACCGAGACTACCTAGAAAATAACTAACATTTACAACTTTCATTTAAATATATTTTATGAGAAATCTAGTTGTGTTGAAATCTGAGATGGGCCTAGAGCCCATATGACAATTTCATATTTGATCTCTAAGGGCCCATGTAGGTGGCATGACAAAGTGGTGGGAAGTTTAGTCCCACCATGCTAGTGGAAGGAGAGTTGGAGTGGTTTATAAGGGATTCTCTCCCTCATGCTATTGGAGCTTGAGAAGAGATGAGGCCCTCGCGCACTCCTCCTCCTCCGCTCGCCTCGCTACGACGGGTTGCGGGATTGAGCCGAGCCGAGCTCACTTCTATGCGCTTCTTTTTGCCGGTCAGGAACGGAGAGTCTTTGACAGGTAGGGCCACGATCTGAGACGTCGGATCGTGGGCTACCGACTTGGACGTGGGTTCGGCCCACGTTTCTCCACGCGCAGCCGCACATATATATATGGGGCGCTGCCAACCCTAGCCGTCGCAACACAGAACGCATCTGCCTCCACGCCCGCCGTCGTCCCTTTGCTGCTGCTGCCGCCGGTGACTCCATCCCGTCCGCCGCGTACACGGTCGACAGGAGAGCAGGTCTCCGAAGCCTCGCCTCTCTGGATCCTGTACGGGAGAGGGGCGAATAGGTTTTTGGGAAGCGACTACGCGACTGCTCGCCGTTCATCTACTTCCTCTACGTCCGCGTCGCCCTCGTCATCATCATGGCCACCGACGCCGAACGTGCCGCCGCCCAGAAGCTCGAAGCCGACAAGAAGGCAGCCGAGGACGCTGCTGCCGTCACCGCTGCCGCGGCCTCTGCATGGCCTACTGGAGGGTATAACACGTTTATCCCGCTCCTACTGTTTTCTATTTTAGGCATGCTAGCGTTATACGTAGATCTGTCTACAATTAGCGTGGTATGTGCTCACATGATTGAATATCAGTATGCTGTTATTTGTGTCAATGCCATGCTAGTAGTTAATTCGTGGATTAAATTAATCGGAAAATTGCCTATTTACTCAGCAATCCAAAAACCTATTATGTGTAGGAATTTTTCGACAAGTGGCTTTGCCGCTGCACTGAAACCGGATAAGTTTACCGGTACATATTTTAAGCGTTGGCAGACTAAGACCACTTTATGGCTCACGGCTATGAACGTGTTCTGGGTCGCCGGTGTGCCCACGGGAACGATTGCTCCTGAACAGGAGAAGGCGTTCAGGGAGGCCACCGTCGTATTTCTCGGAGCACTTCTTAGCGTGATCGGAGATAAACTGGTCGACGCATATTTACATGTGCATGTCGCCAAGGACTTGTGGGAGGCGCTCGAATCTAAATTCGGGGCCACCGATGCTGGGAGTGAGATGTATATTATAGAGCAGTTCCACGATTACAAGATGGTTGAAAACCGTCCTGTGTTGGAGCAGGCTCATGAGATAATATGCATTGTTAAGGAGCTTGAGCTTCTGAAGTGCGAGTTACCGGGCAAGTTTGTCGCGGGCTGCATAATCGCTAAGCTCCCTAATTCCTGGAGGAACTTTGCCACTACTCTAAAACATCAGAGGCGTGAATTCTCAGTGGAGGATGTCATTGGCCATCTGAGTGTTGAGCAGAACTCAAGGGCAAAGGACTCGAACGGGAAAGCAGTTGAGGGGACTTCTGTCGCCAACATGGTGAACCAGAGGAACTCCAACTCCCACAAGCCCAAGGGAAAGAACGGTGTCCAACACAATGCCGACTTTAAGAAGAAGGGTAAGAAGACCTTCAAGAAGAACAAGAAGGATGAGGGCTGCTTTACTTGTGGTTCGGCTGAACATTGGGCCAACAAGTGCCCAAACAAGTACAAGAAGCCAGGACAGGACTCCAAGTCTGTCAACATGATTGTGGGCAACAATGACAATGGTGCATCTGGGTACGGTAATTTATTTACTGTTTTTTTCAGTGTTTCAGCCCAACGATTGGTGGGTGGACACAGGTGCAGGAGTTCATGTGTGTGCTGACATTTCATTGTTCACTTCTTACCAGGTCACAGGCCACGGGTCCGTATTGATGGGGAATGGCGCGAGTGCTTCTGTTCATGGTGTTGGCACGGTCGATCTGAAGTTTACTTCGGGAAGGATCGTGCAGCTGAAGAACGTGCAGCATGTCCCCGCCATCAAGAAGAACCTCGTTAGTGGCTCCCTTCTATGTAGAGAAGGGGTTAAGTTGGTTTTCGAGTCTAATAAATTAGTTGTTACGAAATATGGACTCTTTGTTGGAAAAGGTTATGAGAGCGGAGGAATGTTCCGCCTTTCCCTCGCAGATTTTTGTAATAAAGTCGTGAACCATATTCATTCGAATGTTAATGAATCAGAAGTTTGGCATTCACGTCTTTGTCACATTAGTTTCGGTGTTATGACGCGGCTAGCTAAGTTGGATTTAATCCCGAGTTTCACTTTAGCCAAAGGTTCTAAGTGCCTTTCATGTGTGCAAGCTAAGCAACCTCGCAAGCCTCACAAGGCCGCGGAGGAGAGACACTTCGCACCATTAGAACTCATACATTCTGATCTTTGTGAGATGAATGGTGTGTTGACTAAAGGTGGAAAGAAATACTTCATGACATTGATAGATGATTCCACTAGATATTGCTATGTTTATCTGTTAAATACTAAAGATGAGGCTCTACACTACTTTAAAATCTATAAGGCAGAAGTTGAGAAACAACTTGAAAAACAAATTAAACGAGTCCGGTCAGATCGTGGTGGAGAGTACTTCTCGAGTGAGTTTGACTCCTTTTGTGCGGAACACGGCATTATTCATGAGAGGACGCCTCCCGATTCACCCCAGTCAAACGGGGTTGCCGAGCGGAAAAACCGTACTCTAACTGATTTGGTTAACGCCATGTTAGATACGTCGGGTTTATCCAAGGCATGGTGGGGGGAGGCTATATTGACGGCATGTCATGTCCTGAATAAAGTTCCGACAAAGGACAATGAGATCACTCCCTATGAGAAATGGGCGAAGAGAAGGACAACACTCTCGTACTTGCGTACTTGGGGCTGTTTGGCGAAAGTCAATGTGCCGATCCCCAAAAAGCGCAAGCTTGGACCGAAGACCGTGGACTGCGTTAATTTGGGCTACGCTAAGAATAGCGTTGGCTATAGATTTCTAGTAGTGAAATCTGAGGTACCTGACCAAAAGGTTGGTACAATTATGGAGTCTAAGGATGCTACATTCTTCGAGGATATATTTCCTATGAGAGATAGGCAAAGCACTTCTAGACAGGAATCTGAGGAGACTCCTGAGCCTGCCATTCCTATGGAATACTATGAACGAACACATGATGAAAATCCTGAGGAGGATGACGAGGAAACCCTTGGTAGGGGAAAGAGACAAAGGACTGCAAAGACCTTTGGTGATGATTTCTTCGTGTACCTCGTGGATGATACTCCCACTTCTATTTCAGAAGCGTATGCCTTTCCAGAATCTGACTACTGGAAGGAAGCGGTCCGTAGCGAGATGGATTCCATCATGGCTAACGGGACATGGGAGATTACTGAGCGTCCCTATGGTTGCAAACCATTGGGATGTAAGTGGGTGTTCAAAAAGAAGCTTAGGCCCGATGGTACGATTGAAAAGTACAAGGCTAGGCTTGTGGCCAAGGGCTATGACCAAAAGGAAGATGAAGATTTCTTTGATACTTATTCACATGTGGCCAGACTGACCACCATTCGAGTATTACTCTCGTTGGCGGCCTCGCATGGTCTTCTCGTCCACCAGATGGATGTTAAGACAGCTTTCCTAAATGGAGAGCTAAACGAGGAAATCTACATGCAACAGCCAGATGGTTTTGTGATAGATGGTCAGGAAGGAAAAGTGTGTAGGTTGATAAAATCTTTATATGGCCTGAAACAAGCACCTAAGCAATGGCATGATAAGTTTAATACAACACTGACATCTGTTGGCTTCGTTGTTAATGAAGCTGACAAATGTGTATACTATCGCCATGGTGGGGGCGAAGGAGTTATACTGTGCTTGTATGTTGATGACATACTGATATTCGGAACCAACCTCAAAGTAATTGAGGAGGTCAAGTCGTTTCTATCTCAGAACTTTGAGATGAAAGACCTTGGTGTGGCTGATGTTATCTTGAACATCAAGCTACTGAGAGATAATGAGGGTGGGATTACACTTTTGCAATCCCATTATGTTGAGAAGGTGTTGA
Source organism: Secale cereale (assembly GCA_902687465.1). NCBI lineage: Eukaryota > Viridiplantae > Streptophyta > Magnoliopsida > Poales > Poaceae > Secale > Secale cereale. The sequence continues at coordinate 552,856,314 of LR738709.1, read as the reverse complement.
GTCGTTTTGGATACTCGGACTGCACACCATCTCAAACACCATATGATCCTAGCGTGTTGATTCGAAAATCCAAAGGCACGGCTATAGATCAATTGAGATACTCTCAAATCATTGGTTCACTGATGTACCTAGCTAGCGCTACGAGGCCTGACATCGCTTTTGCTGTGAGCAAACTGAGTCGGTTTGTATCAAAACCGGGTGATGTACATTGGCATGCTGTTGAAAGAGTTATGCGTTATCTGAAGGGTACTATGAACTATGGACTTCACTATACCGGATACCCGTCGGTACTTGAAGGGTATAGTGATGCGAATTGGATCTCTGATGCTGATGAGATGAAGGCCACAATTGGGTATATGTTTACTCTTGGAGGTGGCGCTGTTTCCTGGAAGTCTTGCAAGCAAACGATCTTAACGAGATCGACAATGGAAGCAGAATTAACAGCATTAGACACATCTGGTGTCGAAGCGGGATGGCTTCGAGATCTCTTGATGGACTTGCCATTGGTTGATAAACCGGTTCCGGCTATCCTTATGAACTGTGACAATCAGACCGTCATCACCAAGGTGAAGAGTTCAAAGGACAACATGAAGTCCAACAAACACATAAGAATGAGATTAAAAGCTGTCAGAAAATTGAGAAACTCCGGAGTGATAGCGTTGGAATATGTCCATACGGCTAAGAATCTGGCAGATCCCTTTACAAAAGGGCTATCACGTGTTGTGATAGATAATGCATCGAGGGAGATGGGCATGAGACCCACATGAGTTGCCATGGTGGTAACCCAACCTATGTGATCGGAGATCCCGTGAAGTAGGACCTGGGAAAACAAGCCAGTGGTGAACTGAGGAGAGTAACTATACTAACCCATTCCGCTGGAGATGCAATACTCTCAAAACTGTATGGGAGGATGACTACTGTCTTAATGTGTTCCAAGGCTTATATGTATAAGCAAGATGCTATCCTACAGAGCGATCTTTGGAGGAACACACCTATATGAGCCCGACTGCTGGTCACAGTCTATGAGATTGGGGTGATCTCTAGTAAACTCATGAATAGGCCAGGAGTGTGACTTATATGCTCCACCCGAGGGGTCGGCCTTCGGTAGCCTAGTACTAGTAAGACTTGTGGTGAAGCTTCTTTACGCCAAACTGACAATTCAAGGCATAGTCCATTGTTCAGTTGTAAAGGAGTGTAGCTACTTGTTCTAGGTGAAGCTCAACCTTAACAGGTCTTCACTGAAATGCTGGTATATTAAAACAGTGAATGGAACGAGGGAACACGATGTGCCCTTGAGATCTGGTGGGGGATTGCTGAATTTAGTAATGGGCTTTAGGCCCATAAGAGAATTTCAGAAAAATCTCCAAGGGCCCATGTAGGTGGTGGGATGACAAAGTGGGAAGTTTAGTCCCACCATGCTAGTGGAGAAGGAGTTGGACTCCTTTATAAGGGTCTCTCTTCTACATGCTATTGGAGAGTGAGAAGAGAAGGAGCCCTCGCGCACTCCTCCTCCGCCGCCCGCCTCGCCACGCCACGCCTCGTCACGACGCGCCGCGGGTTGCGGGAATGAGCCGAGCCGAGCTCATACCTACGCGCTTATTTTTGTCGGTCAGGAACGGAGAATACGTAACGGACACGACACGATCCGAGACGTCGGATCGTGGGACTGTTACCGACTCGGACGTGGGTTCGGCCCACGTCTCTCCGCCCAGCCGCCTATATAAGCAGCGTTAACGCAACCCTAGCCGCCACGAGAATCAGATCACATCTGCCTCACGCGCCTTTGTTCCTTTGCTGCTGCTGCCGCCGGCGACTCCATCACGGTCGACGGGAGAGCAGGCCTCCGAAACCCCGCCTCTCCGGTTCCTGTACGGGGAAGAGGGGCGATTAGGTTTTTGGGGAGCGATCACGCGACTGCTCGCCTCCGTCCGTCTGCTTCGTCTACGTCCGCGTCGTCCTCTTCATCGCCATGGCTTCACCAAGCGAAGCTGACCGTCTCGCCCGCGAGAAGGCCGAATCCGACAAGAAGGCGGCAGAGGATGCTCCCACTTCTATTTCAGAAGCGTATGCCTCTCCAGAATCTGACTACTGGAAGGAAGCGGTCCGTAGCGAGATGGATTCCATCATGGCTAACGGGACATGGGAGATTACTGAGCGTCCCTATGGTTGCAAACCATTGGGATGTAAGTGGGTGTTCAAGAAGAAGCTTAGGCCCGATGGTACGATTGAAAAGTACAAGGCTAGGCTTGTGGCCAAGGGCTATGACCAAAAGGAAGAGGAAGATTTCTTTGATACTTATTCACCTGTGGCCAGACTGACCACCATTCGAGTATTACTCTCGTTGGCGGCCTCGCATGGTCTTCTCGTCCACCAAATGGATGTTAAGACAGCTTTCCTAAATGGAGAGCTAAACGAGGAAATCTACATGCAACAGCCAGATGGCTTTGTGATAGACGGTCAGGAAGGAAAAGTGTGTAGGTTGATAAAATCTTTATATGGCCTGAAACAAGCACCTAAGCAATGGCATGATAAGTTTAATACAACACTGACATCTGTTGGCTTCGTTGTTAATGAAGCTGACAAATGTGTATACTATCGCCATGGTGGGGGCGAAGGAGTTATACTGTGCTTGTATGTTGATGACATACTGATATTCGGAACCAACCTCAAAGTAATTGAGGAGGTCAAGTCGTTTCTATCTCAGAACTTTGAGATGAAAGACCTTGGTGTGGCTGATGTTATCTTGAACATCAAGCTACTGAGAGATAATGAGGGTGGGATTACACTTTTGCAATCCCATTATGTTGAGAAGGTGTTGAGTCGTTTTGGATACTCGGACTGCACACCATCTCAAACACCATATGATCCTAGCGTGTTGATTCGAAAATCCAAAGGCACGGCTATAGATCAATTGAGATACTCTCAAATCATTGGTTCACTGATGTACCTAGCTAGCGCTACGAGGCCTGACATCGCTTTTGCTGTGAGCAAACTGAGTTGGTTTGTATCAAAACCGGGTGATGTACATTGGCATGCTGTTGAAAGAGTTATGCGTTATCTAAAGGGTACTATGAACTATGGACTTCACTATACCGGATACCCGTCGGTACTTGAAGGGTATAGTGATGCGAATTGGATCTCTGATGCTGATGAGATGAAGGCCACAACTGGGTATATGTTTACTCTTGGAGGTGGCGCTGTTTCCTGGAAGTCTTGCAAGCAAACGATCTTAACGAGATCGACAATGGAAGCAGAATTAACAGCATTAGACACATCTGGTGTCGAAGCGGGATGGCTTCGAGATCTCTTGATGGACTTGCCATTGGTTGATAAACCGGTTCCGGCTATCCTTATGAACTGTGACAATCAGACCGTCATCACCAAGGTGAAGAGTTCAAAGGACAACATGAAGTCCAACAAACACATAAGAATGAGATTAAAAGCTGTCAGAAAATTGAGAAACTCCGGGGTGATAGCGTTGGAATATGTCCGTACGGCTAAGAATCTGGCAGATCCCTTTACAAAAGGGCTATCACGTGTTGTGATAGATAATGCATCGAGGGAGATGGGCATGAGACCCACATGAGTTGCCATGGTGGTAACCCAACCTATGTGATCGGAGATCCCGTGAAGTAGGACCTGGGAAAACAAGCCAGTGGTGAACTGAGGAGAGTAACTATACTAACCCACTCCGCTGGAGATGCAATACTCTCAATACTGTATGGGAGGATGACTACTGTCTTAATGTGTTCCAAGGCTTATATGTATAAGCAAGATGCTATCCTACAGAGCGATCTTTGGAGGAACACACCTATATGAGCCCGACTGCTGGTCACAGTCTATGAGATTGGGGTGATCTCTAGTAAGCTCATGAACAGGCCAGGAGTGTGACTTATATGCTCCACCCGAGGGGTCAGCCTTCGGCAGCCTAGTATCAGTAAGACATGTGGTGAAACTTCTTTACGCCAAACTGATAATTCAAGGCTTAGTCCATTGTTCAGTTGTGAAGGAGTGTAGCTACTTGCTCTAGGTGAAGCTCAACCTTAACAGGTCTTCGCTGAAACACTGGTATATCGGAACAGTAATTGGGACAAGAGCACACAATGGGCCCTCGAGATCTGGTGGGGGATTGTTGAAATCTGAGATGGGCCTAGAGCCCATATGACAATTTCATATTTGATCTCTAAGGGCCCATGTAGGTGGCATGACAAAGTGGTGGGAAGTTTAGTCCCACCATGCTAGTGGAAGGAGAGTTGGAGTGGTTTATAAGGGATTCTCTCCCTCATGCTATTGGAGCTTGAGAAGAGATGAGGCCCTCGCGCACTCCTCCTCCTCCGCTCGCCTCGCCACGCCACGCCTCGCCTCGTCACGACGCGCCGCGCCGCGGGATTGAGCCGAGCCGAGCTCACTCCTATGCGCTTCTTTTTGCCGGTCAGGAACGGAGAGTCTTTGACAGGTAGGGCCACGATCTGAGACGTCGGATCGTGGGCTACCGACTTGGACGTGGGTTCGGCCCACGTTTCTCCACGCGCAGCCGCACATATATATATGGGGCGCTGCCAACCCTAGCCGCCGCAACACAGAACACATCTGCCTCCACGCCCGCCGTCGTCCCTTTGCTGCTGCTGCCGCCGGTGACTCCATCCCGTCCGCCGCGTACACGGTCGACGGGAGAGCAGGTCTCCGAAGCCTCGCCTCTCTGGATCCTGTACGGGAGAGGGGCGAATAGGTTTTTGGGAAGCGACTACGCGACTGCTCGCCGTTCATCTACTTCCTCTACGTCCGCGTCGCCCTCGTCATCATCATGGCCACCGACGCCGAACGTGCCGCCGCCCAGAAGCTCGAAGCCGACAAGAAGGCAGCCGAGGACGCTGCTGCCATCACCGCTGCCGCGGCCTCTGCATGGCCTACTGGAGGGTATAACACGTTTATCCCGCTCCTATTGTTTTCTATTTTAGGCATGCTAGCGTTATACGTAGATCTGTCTACAATTAGCGTGGTATGTGCTCACATGATTGAATATCAGTATGCTGTTATTTGTGTCAATGCCATGCTAGTAGTTAATTCGTGGATTAAATTAATCGGAAAATTGCCTATTTACTCAGCAAGTTGTACTTACTTGATACTAAGATATTGATCTTTTATCAATAAACTTGGTCAGATTTAGAAGGGATTGATTTGTAAGACAAGATAAATGAGTCTTGTAAACGTGGGCAAAGGGTGCATGGTACATTAAAAATCATGGCCAACCATGGTAGATGGGGCATTGCGTATGCTTTCCTCAAAGGCCACATTATGCCACATTTGTGTTAATGTTGTTTTTCTGCAAGAGTTCTCGTCCATGATAAGTGATCTGTCTTTATATTCATTTTTACCAACCAAAAAGAGTGTGTTCGATAAATTTTAGTTTTTGTATTTTTACTTTTCACCTAAACTAACACAAAGCTTTATATGCCACCTACTCACAAGAGCGACAATTTTATGGATGGCACAAGAAGCCTAATGATTACCAATAAGGTTTGTCTAAACAATGTAGAGACGGCCAAGGCATACACCTCCCCTTCAAGCACCACCGGCAAGCCCGTGGATTCACCTTCTTTTTGCCTGTCACTCCGGCAGCCGATTGCGGGGCGAAGAAGCCCGGTGCCTCGGTTTTGGCTACTAGTTTCCTCGTGGGACAGCATTCAGGATGATGGTCTTCTTCTTTGAGTTGGTGTTCGTAGCTCCGATCATCCTTGAGGTGGTCTATCTGAATGTATTCAACGGAGCTCCAGCGTAGATTCCTGACATCTTATTGGAGCGCTAAGGTTAGGATTTCTATCCGTACATGTGCAATGCCTAGATCTAGTGTCAACCACTTCGGATTGATTCAAGGATTCAACGCGGACGAATGCGGCACACTAGTCCTTAGGGGATCATTCACAAAGGCTTTCCTAGTGTCCTTGATAAGGCCAGGCCAGTTCTGAGACATGTCTGGCGGTTCGTTACGACGACGGTAATGGTCGTTCGATGGTCTAGAGTCCTCGATCTAAATTTTATTATGTTTAGAGTGCTTTATACTTACGGTGAACTTTTATAGTATAGGTGTCTGTTTTTTAGAAAATAAGTTGGAACGACTTGTCAGTGCTATTGCCTCCATCCTGGTTTAGTAAAAATTTAAGAACGTTGCTACAGCCTACATGCACGACACTTCCGACGACCGTGCTTATCTCACCATCCATGGGTATGACTAAAATGCAGAAAACTATTGGATTAGCAATCGTGCAAGGATAGTCCTAGCATATGTCGTATGTGAAGTAGTTTTGAAATGTCAATGCATGTCATAAAAAAATGGTTGGATATTTTATTACTTAAAATCATGGTCAAAGAATGACATATACGACGGCGGGGCTTCTTCTTCACAGGGCGGTCGACTCGTGGCTGGCTCGTGCGGCGTCGTCGCGTGGTCGTCCCGAGCTCGGCGTCGGCGAGCTGATGCTCCTCTCCGCCGGCAGGGGCGGCGGATCCGGGGCCCTCGCGCCCAGGTCTGGTGGTGTGCGGGCTTGGCCGGCCTGCAGCGGCGGATCCGGGGCCCTCGCGCCCGGATTTGATGGTGTGCGGGCTTGGCCGGCCTGCAACGGCGGCCCTGGCATCGTGGGATGGTGGTCCATGTTGCGGCTGATCTGGTCCGACGCATCACGGCACGGGCGTGGCCCGGTGATGCTCTGGCTAGGAGATGGCCAGAGGGGAGGTGTTGCATGAGGTGCGGGCGCGACCGGGTCGCGGTGCATCTGTGCGGAGAGGTGCGACACAAGGTACCCAACGGCATGGTTCTACCATCGTGAGGATGCGCAGCGATGCGGTCGGGGGCGGCTGCTCGGGCAGTGCGGCATCCCGGGGTGGAGGCAGCGCAGGCTTGCGGTGTTGGGCGCGCGAGGTGGTGCGGTTCTGCTGCTTGGAGGTCGCGAAGTGTGAAGGTGATAAGATCCGACCAATTTTGACCTCGGTGGCTCGTTTGGAGGGCTTGCTGATGCATGATGTGCGGGGCTCAAGAGGTTGACCCGGACGAAAGCTTGTCTCTGGCATGTCCGGGGCTGTCAATGGCAACGCTTTCAAGTGTCGTTCCCTTTTTGTGGGCATCGTCGAGGTACTCTCAGCTCGAATCTTCACAGCTTTAGGGGAAACGCTGGATCCATGGGATCGGACGATGACGATGCTCATATCGCCCCTCGAAGGCTTTGTCATTGGAGCTAGCCATCATCAAGTGGGACCGGGAAGTTGGTAGAGTTGACACCGAGGCTTCTATGGCAACGATGATGGGTGTGTGCGATATCGGAGACGCGGCAATGGACCAATGGTTGCGATAGTTAGTTCTTCTCCAGTGTAGTTGTGGGATTGCCTCGGGTTATTTTGTTGCGGTGATGTGGGAGCTGCGACGGCAAGGCCCCTATGGCGATGATCACAGGTAATAGGTGGTTTATTCGATGGTCTTCCGCGGCGCCAACCTTGCATAGATCTCCTCCGGAGCCATCTTTCGGAGTCAAAGTTGTGTTGTCCTTGACGTGGGTGGCTGAATTTGGCTCGAGGCTTCTTGTGTCTTTCACGATATGGGTTGGGTCGACATTTGTCTCTAGAGAAGTTGGAGTCACTTGCTCAAAGATGACACCGGTGTGTGATGGTGCTGATGGCGCATGTTGAAGAAAAGTGATGACGATGACACCGATATGTAATGTTGACAAGACCCTCTATATGAGATGTGTGTGTGTAATGTGTGTGCCGCTTCACCCGGTTTTCGTTTATCAACTGGGCAGCTCTCTTCTGCTTTATTAATGAGATGAGGCAAAGCTTTTACCTCCATTTAAAAAAACTAGTAATCAAGACATGAGTTGTATTAAGCTAGAGCATTGAAGAGCAAGACATCGTATTAAGCTAGAGCATTGAAGAGCAAGACATCACGAGGGCAACATTCTATGACAAAACATGGTTGCTACATCTATAGTTGCGTTGCTGGAACCACATGGGAGAATTCGGGATCACGTGAAGAAAATTCCACCGATTAATCGAAGAATCGTATGCAACTACGAAAGCTCCCCTAGTACAATACCAATTGGCATGACACTTTTCCTGTGATTATCTGCTCAGTACTCAACTGCTTCGTGTTGTTGGGAGCTTAAATATTTGCACATGAGATTCTTTGATGCTTACTCAACTGCCTTGTCCGCCAACGGACAGTTATGGAATTCATCTCCTAAGATGGCTCGGCAAGCGCAGGTACGTCTCAGAAATAGGTCAGGTGAGCTCTGCTCTTTCTGATGGCTCTTGCCAAAGCTCACAATAATGTAAAATAAACTCCTTCGATCCACCCCTCCCCAGATAAAATCAAGATCCTTTCACAACATCAACCATTGAGAAAATCAAAAGACCGCAAACATCACAAGATATATGCAAGAAACATAACTCCAGTGAATTATCAATCAACTTCTCAAGGCTGCAGAAGCAGTCACACACTCACATAAGAAGGTACTAGACATATACATTGTCCCAAGAAATATAGCACGAACTTTAGGTCTCTAGATTATGCAGGCGTTGTAGCAGGCCACAGGCGACAGACACTAGGGTAAAGGGAGGGTAGGGTGGAGGAACTGAAGTGCTTAGTCGAACAGACTGAAACCCATGTCCTGCATAAAGAAAACAAGAATGTCAGCTGAGGTCACAGTAATTCACACACAAAAGTAAGTGATCAGGTGTAACAATTTGCATGCTATGGAAGGAATGCCAGCTTCTAGTACTTGCGACTAGGCAGTGAATTCGAATTGGTAATTGTCATGCCAAAACTAACAAGTCACTACTTGCAGCAACAATAATTGAAAAAAGTTCAATGTGGGCTGCTTGCTATAATGTAAGTCCAGCTAGAATAACTTATGGGCTGCAGAACTAAAGTAACGGAGAAACAATTGCAAGGCGGAAAAATACTTACTTCATCGGATTCTTCCTTCTCTTCAACCTTCTCCTCCTTCTTTGACTCAGCAGCAGGTGCTGCGCCACCACCAGATGCAGCAGCTGGAGCACCCACAGCAATGGCACCCCCACCCGAAGGCACAGCGGCAAACTTCTCCCTTCCAGATGCAATCACTTCTGTGATGTCCTTGCCTTTGAGTTCAGCAAGAAGGAACTCAAGCTTTTCTTCATCAGCCTCGGCACCAACTGTAACAAGCAATTTCCAGGTCAAATGATATGCACAATATCATAACTAATTAACTGTATTCTCACATGAATAACAAAGACAATAGTATGCATTCTTGCTCTCACATCCTCTCGCGAAGAACCCAAATTGACAAGTTTTGATATGCGACCATAATCATAACTAGCAATAAGTTCTGGTACATTTGAAAACACACGATAAAATAAACTCAATTACCTGACTGAAAGTGAAAAGATTGGATTTATGTTATATTCAGCAACAGCAAAGAGTGCAGCAGATATTTTATATTTCATACCATGCTAAATAAGTCAAACCATAAGAAAAGCTAGAGGCATTGCCCAAGTAAAGAGCATCTGAACCAGTATAACTTGCACCCGACAAAGAGATTTACCTGAGTCCAGGATGTTCTTGACATCAGCGGCACTTGGGGAAGAGTTCCCACCCAGATAGGCGAGGAGGTAGGCAGCGATCAGCTTCATCGTGGAAACAAATAAGCACCTGAAAACAAACAGAATTACAGTTAAATGGCTTGCCGGGCTAACTATATGCTGAAAAGATCAAGGGGGTGTACTGTCAGATCCAACAAGGTCAACAGCAAGAAACATAGAAAATAAAAAATACAGACTGCCAAAATTGCTAGGGTTTAAGGTCAAAAGAAAGGAAGTGGCTACGACATGAAATCGCTAAATACTACTAGCAACTATTTCCCACTCGGAAATCTTAGAGAGATGAACATCAGAGTATTTGACCGAATGAATGGGGTTATCCATGAAAAGAACAATAACAAACATGACCCTCCCGTGCATCCTAGATCCGAGCCTTCGAAGCCCCGGAGGTTTCTTCACTAGGTAAACAAAAATCGACGCAGGAATGACCTGTCGTGTTTCTAAATGGGGAAACCAGATCTCCTGAAACCTAGCGCGCATGCGCAAGCTAGAAATCTAGCGGAGCAACAATTAAGCAACATACACGCGACGATTAAGCAACCTATACCGCACAGATCTACGAAATCCAATCAGGAACACTCATCTCCGCATCCAACAAATAATTCCCCTGCCGCAGAACAACACGGATTTCCAACGAGATCGCTGCTGCAGGGGCCTTGCCTGGCGCAGAATAGAGTGCGAAAAGGATGGGATTGGGGGAAGCCTACCTCCGAGATGCACAGGAGAAACGCGGGGACGGCGGCGGAGGGGGTTCGTGCGTGAGCTAGGGTTCTAGCCAAATGAGGCGATCCATTTCGGTTTTATATACGGGCAACCGGGCCGAATCAGAGACCACTCGATCTCTCGGAAGGTTCTGGGTCAGTGGAGAAACTTTACCGGGCTCCGAACACAAGCCCAAAGGCCACAAGCTCCAGAACAACAGTAACCACTCAGCCCATATCTAATTCTCAAAAGGTATTCCATTTTCCCCCCTAAAAAAAAAGGTATTCCATTTTCTGGCACCTCTTCCTAGGCCCAGCAAATTGTGAACATATTCCAGATACACACTGAACAATTTTTAATATATGCTGAACACTTTTTTTAAATACGGATTCATTATTATTTTTGACATATGGTGGACAGGTTTTTTTCAAATAAATATTTAATAGTTTTTAATACAGTGAGAAAATTTCAAAATACATTGAACATTTTTTTAGCATACAGTGAACTTCTTTTCAATTTGTGGTGAACTTTTTTCAATGCACACTGGACATTTGTAAATGCATAGTGAACATTTAAGCTTCCCAAGACCGAGGTAAGCTTCCCAAGCCGCTGGATTTAAAATTGTTCGTGAAGTTGAAAGAAAAGGCACAAATGGGGAAAACAAAAGAAAAGGAGAAACCAAAAGAAAAAAAAAGACCAAAGTAAAAACAAGAAAATCAACCAAGTCATAGGATATATAAATAATAATATTAAAAACGGCCAGAAGCTTCCCAAAAATAGAGTAAGCTACCGGTCGATCCGCTTATATACCTCTATGGGCGAATGTAAACGCTCGCAGCCAGCGATACATATTACTCCCTCCGTTCCTAAATATTTGTCTTTCTAGACATTTGAAATGGTTACAACATATGGATGTATGTAGACATATTTTAGAGTGTAGATTCACTCATTTTGCTTTGTATGTAGTAACTTGTTGAAATCTCTAGAAAGACAAATATTTAGGAACGGAGGGAGTAGTTGGCATGATAACATAGGTGTAGTCTCTGGCACTTCGCTGATAGGTCGAGCCAATATTGTATCGTTTTGAACCGTTTTGAAAAGTTTCTAAAATAACAAAAAAAACTGTTTTTCTTTCATGCAAGATGGTTTAGCATGTCAGGAGCATGCAAAAATTCATGCGTAAATCAAATTCGAGAAGTTGGTGGCCAAAGGGCAAAATAAGCTCTGAACAATGCATTTGTTAAAACTTTCGCACAGCCCAATTTTTAGTGAGAGATACTCAAATATCAAAACACCGTCCAATTTTGCATGAGTGCCATGCATTCGAGCATCTTGCATACCAAAAAAATCTGAATTTTTGAATTTATTTGCTATTTTTTTCTAATTTTACTATTCATCACAGGAGCATCTCGACCTGGGAGCCAAATTGTCCCTTCCTCTATGGACTGGCTTTAGAAGTTTTCATGGTTGTGTTTGGTTGCATGTATTACCCCCAAACAAGTCCACTTGATACCAAAAAAGCCCTTTGGTTGCATAAAGGGAGGCCACACTTGCATCGGTACGGACCTTAAAGCAGCCCCAAGCATGGCTCACTCGTAACGCTCGAATCAATCGTTTCCAGTGAGCCAATTTGAGTCTGACGCAGTAGTGGGGCAAGGTGGGCGTCGCGGTGAAGGGGAAATCGGGGCGGAGATGGGAGAGAAGGAAATCGATCGATGCGGATGGCGTGAATCCAACCTCACCCCCCCCCCCCCCCCCC
>LR738709.1:552797164-552844131 GCA_902687465.1 Secale cereale | reverse complement strand
CATTTGCTCGCTCACCCCTTCCTATAGGACAAGCCTATCCTTGGTTCTTGGCATCGATGGTGGCGACAACTCAGATATGTGCAAGCGACATGAACATCACTCTCCGGGATAAAGAGTTGCTTCTCCCCTTCTTCTTGGGGAAAATTTTATTTTTGTCACTCTAAATTATGCCAAATTTTCTTATGCTAGTCTAGAATTTGACCTCTCGCTTTTGCCACTTTTTAATTTTGACAACATGTCACTAATGCCATTTTGTAGCACCTCCGTGAGTTGACCGTTTTTTCTAGCTAATTGACGAGGCAATGTCATGTCGGTATTTGCAAAAAAGACAATAGTTGCCCTTGCTGACCCTTGGCCACTTTGGAAGGGACCCATGCCTATCCTAAGCTAACCTAGGGTCCGCCCCCCTCGCACGCACCCATCCCCATCGCCACCAACCACACTCACACGTACCAATCGCCCTCGGCTCCAATGGTCGCCGCCACCCAGCCCTCTGTCTGCCACGTCATCGTCCGGACGGTCACTGCAACATGACGCCCCCTCCGGACTCACCGATGACCTCTCCAGCCTCCCCAACTCCCGCCTCCGATGGTCGCCACCGTCATCTAGGGTTCTGCCGTCCCCGACACCCCTCTAGTCTCCCAGACGCCGGCCTTCCCGAATGCCGCCTCCAATGGCCACTGCTAGCTAGGGGTCGGCCTCCCCGACGCCCGCCGCCACCTAGGGCTCCAGCCTACCCGGCGCCCACCGGCACCTAGGGCTTCATCCTACCCGACGCCTCCTCTACAACTCCAGCCTCCCCTCTGTGACGCTCTTCTGCAGCCTCCCCTAGGCAAGACCTCCCACGGGATGGGGGGAGTCGCGCCTTCGGCCATGGCGACAGGAGCGGCCCATCAAGTCGTTCCTCTCTCTGATAGGCAAGTTTGCCCTGCTTGTTCCTCAACTACGTGAGGTTTCCTTTGTAGCTTTATTGTGTAACTTCCTTTGTGCTTAATTTTGTGACTGCTCTATGCCCAAAGTTGTTGTAATTTGTGATTAGAATTGAGATAATTATGCGACTACTATTGTGCTTAATTATTTGAAATTGTACCACACTAGAACAACACTACAAGGTTATGCTACTTCTGTTTTGAGCATTCAGGGGCGACGAATCAATTGTTTTTGTGTTGTCTGATTTGGTTCCTTACTATTATACACATATCATACACGATGATTGTGTAGTTCATACTACTAAGAGAAAAGGAAAATCATGGGCTTTTTTATGTGATCATAGGCTCAAACTAATTTGTATCATACTAGTATAGTAGTGTAGTTGCATAGCTAGCCCATTTCCATAGTTATCTATTTTTTTAATGTATTTGAATTGACTCATGTAAAATTTGTGTCAATGTAGGTCAAATTTGCCTCCTTATATAAATGGGTTAAAAAATCAAATGTCAAATGGGTTGAAAAATCAAATGTAAGAAATGAGAATAAATTTCAAACACCTTTGCACCTGGCTCGGCCGCAAACATTGAGATACTTGGTTTTTAAATTCTAATAAATCGAAAACCCGTCTGAAATTCACGGAACTTGGCATGCTATCATGGAGTGGCACCAACATGCCATGGTATTTTTTTTGGCCCATTTGGGACAGGTTTTGGTATATGCTCCTCACAAACCAGAGCTTCTCACAAGCCTCGTGGTTCCGGTAGGAACGTGTGTCACCTTTGTGAACGAAACGACATTCGTTGCCTGTTCTCGCCTTGATTGATACAACATAGACCAACAGGAGTGCGTGTTAAAATTTGGAATCATTTGGGGTTTGTTTGGACATTTTTATACATTAACCGATTTTTCTAGGCATTTATGTCCATATTTCAAATGTGAACAACAGGCACGTACTCCAGGGTTGCAAAATGGGTCAAAAAAACATATGTGTGTCCTTGGATGCATGCTTAGGCCTCATGCAAGGAATGGGAATGAATTTCAAATACCTCGGCATCGTGGCTCGACCGCAAACATTGAGTACTCGGTTTTAAATTCTAATAAATCCAAAACTCGTCTGAAATTCATGAAACTTGGAATGCTATCATGGAATGGCACCAATGTGATGTGGTATTTTTGTGTCCAATTTGAGGGAAGGTGCACAAATTAACAGCCAACAAAGACATTCTGCAACATTATCATCTCAAACGTTTGTATAATTTAAAACAGGGGCGTTCTGCTAACCATTCACGTGACGCCATGCATCATACTTTTACTAACTAGGAGGTGCCGTGCGGACAACTGCTTGAGTAGACGGAAGGATTGCGAGCACAGTTCACTGTGCAGGCTGATCGGGAGGTGTGCAAGCAGTCCTACGCTGCGCAGGCTCACCAGGAAGAGTGCAAGCTATACGCTGCACGGGCTCACTGGGAAGCAAGCTCTTTGACTTTCATGGTCGACCGCCTCTTTCCCAATCTCTCCATTAATGGTGCCTGAGCCAATGTTTAATTAATATAGGCGACCTTACTCTTGGCCTCTCATTCCCCTCTCATAGACCTGCAACAATGCCATGGCGCAGAAGGATCATCTTGCACTAGTCTTCCAGTTTGGTGAAGTCGGCTCCAAGTCAGAGGAGATAGAAAATAAGGAGGAATGGGGCCTCATGGACATGGCCCTGAAGAGCTGGCCATGACGGATATTGCCCCCGCACCCGTCCCAGCTCCCATCCCCGTGCCCTCGCCAGCGACCATCCCCGTGGCATTGACGCACTCGTCGTCGAGAACTATCACGGTGCTAAAAGCCGCGGACATTTGTGAGGTCTCCGCAGACCGCGTGAGCTCGTGCACATGCCAGCGCCAACGCCCCTGCATGTGCCCGTGCGCACGCCTACACCCATCGCGGCACCGGTCCCCATGCATTTGCCTGCACCCATCGCGCACGTGCCCCCCTCAACGTCATGGGACGCCGCCGTCGACCGCTACCTCGCAGTGTCGCGAGACGCCGTCCTCCCGCGCCCCTCCTGTCGATCGCGCGATGACAGGGTCTTTGTTTTGCAAGTCTCGAACATTTTGGGCTGGCATGAAGACTTGAACAACGGCGTCCCATAGGACGACAACGCCGGCCCAGCACGCCGCCTCCGTCGCCGCTGCAATTAGTTTTGGGGGGTTTAATATTGTATCTCGATCGTACGAATGTAAAGTCACATTGTGACTGAATAAAACCTATGGTTTGAACAAACTTGCGTTTTTCTCTCTGGATGTATAGACTTATCAAATGAATTATTTTTTTAAACGTCAATGTTTTTTCAATTTAAAACACTCATCGCAAACATTTTAGATAGAACACCCTAATGCAAAGCCAGAGCTATGGTCCTTCCCCAACAAGCCAAGGGAAAATTTCCCACGCGGGATTTGTGCATCTCTTCATCGCAAACAGTTTAGATTGAACATGGTATGCAAAGCGAGAGCTATGGTTCTTTCGTCACTATGCCAAGAGAAAATCTGGCGCGCGTGATTTGTACATCCGTTCATTGCAAATGATTTTTATGATGACCTATGTGCAACCACGTAGGGACAATTTGGTAAGATTTGCATCTATCATATTGGGTATATTGCCATTTGTCAAACTAGAAACATTGGCATTTTTCAATCTAGTAGCATAGCCAGTCAACCTTGTAACATTGCCATTTGTAAAAAAAATGCAGCTAAAAATCACTAGCACTGTCTTATTTTGTAACAGAAATTCAGTAAGTATAGATTTTAGTCATAGATTAAGCAGTCATTCTTTATACAAATAGTTCAACTCGACAGCTGAAGCGAAAAAACTCAACAAGCTATGGCAATACTCCCGAACTACCTCCCCAGTACTGGGTGATGTCGGGGTTATCTTGCCACTGGCCGTATAGGGGAGATTTTCGATGTCGGCCGTCTTAAGTATTTAGTACTGCCGCGATATGCTTGTTACAATGATACCCCGAAGCTCAACTCCTCGGTAACAGGAGGCATCGAGAACAATATCCTTGTCACAAGAACATCGAAACAATCCCAGAATACTCGCGGGATTCCTAAAAAAAAAATTTGTGCAAATTTTGAAGATAGGAGAGACAAGAGTAGACGTCAGGAGTCCTCACCAGAGAGAAAGGGGATGAGAAGCAAAGAAATCCTACTCCCCGATATAATATAGGACTCAAAAAGTTTTTCAGTGTGTGCCTAGACTCAACCGTCAACGGTTCGATCAAACAGTGGGGGCTCCTAGGTCGGAGAAGGCTCTGAATACCAACTTGTAATGCCCAGGATGGAGTTATACCTCCTACGTGTCGAGGCACGACTTAAAGGCATAAGTCCATCCTAGAATGATCTCAAGTTTGGTAATCTTTGCACAACTCATGTAAAAGAGGGATAGTAAACTGAAAATAGTTGGCTTACAATCGCCACGTCACAGAATTACAGTACAAGTCTCAAACATCATACATTAAGATCACTACAACCCTCTAAGGGCAAAAGCCAAATGTCAAAGTACCAAACTCAGATAAATAAACCACAGGCGGATCGAATCCTAGTAAGAGACTCCACTACTGATCGTCCGGGTAGCGCACGTAGTACCGACTACGCTCCTCGTCGTACTCCCAATCCAGCTCGGTGCCATCACCTGGATAGCTCACAGCTGGACCTGCATCTGGTGTGTGAAGTAACTGTGAGCCACAGAGGACTCAGCAATCCCGTTCCCGGGTAACAGAACTATTTAAGCCTTTAGGTGAGGGAAAGGCTGAAGAAAAGAACAAGTCTGCAGCAGCAACTAGCATCTAGCTTACGCAAGTGAGAGCGAGAAGAGAAGGCATCGACGAGAAGTGATCACGAAGTGATCCTAGCTACAAGCTCCACAATCATAACCCCTCCGTGTTCAACTCCCGAATCCCTATTCGGAATTGACAGTCACGGAACACACGCTGGTAGTGTATTAGTAACATTGTGCCAAGTTATCTACAACCGGAATTAACAAGCTCCCATCTGCCACATAACTGCGGGCACGGCTTTCGAAAGTTCAAACCCTGCAGGGGTGTTCCAACTTGACCCATTACAAGCCCACGATCCGCGGAGTCGCAACTCCAAAGTGGGAAGACCCGAGTATCCTCGGAATCCCGTGCTCAAGATATACCGAGCTAAGGTAAGGCTAATCCAGCAAATCCTCCCGGCGTGTCGACACCCTGATAGTAGCCGCGCGTATCTAGGTCTCAGGACATGTCCGGATGAGCGCTACGTACAGATACCGAAGACCCCAGCGAACTGGGTAGTATCCGCAAGTGACTCTGGTTTGGACCAACACTCAAGTCGAGCACTGGCCCAGGGGGTTGAATTAATTAAGCCTCGGGTTAATTACTCCCTCGGAAAGTTTTTAGTTGTTTAGGCAAATAGTACCAAGGTTGGGACTTGCTGGAAAAGACTTAGCACTTAGCGGTTTATCGAGGGGGTCCCATACACCCCAACCGTGTTAGGAACGCATAATCAAGGAACATAATACCGGCTTATACGGATCCTAACGGCATGAGTGGAACAAATCACCAAGCAAAAGGCTTAGCCTTCCACCCTTGCCAATATATAGATGATTTCATTTTAAGCATTTATATAGTGTGATATAACCCAACCAAACTTCAACATGGAGCAAGCATCTTCGAACTTCACCTGCAACTAGCAACGCTATAAGAAGGGCTGAGCGAAGCGTACTTAGCCAAGCAACGGTTTGCATAGGTAGGGTGGTTAAACATGGCAATTGGTTACAAGTAGGAGGCTGACAAGAAGAACATGGGCATCGAGGCAAAACTATAGATCGAGACTACTAGCAATAGGCAAAGATAGTAATGTTATCGGGGTTCGGTCATCTTGCCTGAAGAGAAGTCGTTCGGATCGTAAGAAGGGTCCTCGTGCTCAACCTCGTTGGAAACCTCGTGCTCAACTTCGTACCCGGTCTCAGCTTCCGGCTCTAAACAAAACAATCACACCAAGCACCAATCAACAAGATGCAATGCGCACTCGAAAAACATGAATGCATGATGGATGCACTAAGGATGCACACGGAGCACGTAAAATATCACTCAAGCAAAACACCTCAAAACAAGATAACAACCTGATATTATTAATCTACACAGAAAATCACCCAAGTTTGATATAAGATTCGATGAAATCGGAGTTACGGGCTAAAAGTTATGCCCGAAACAAGATTTGAGCGAAAGCTGAAAATTACAGCAACATAGCATCTTTGGAGCTCAAAATAATTAAGCTACAGCACCCAAAAAGCATGGCAAAGGACATGAACACAAACTAGACATATAGTACAGCAACTAGGTCCAAAGTGCACCCCCAACGGAGTCACGGATCAATAGCAATGATCTTGGACATATTGAACTTTGCAATAAAATTCTGGCAGCAGAATTTTATTGAAACTTTAGAGCAAAAGATCAACATGCTACAGCCACTCAAATGGACATGTGAGGACATGAATGGAAAGACAACAATATATACTACAAGGAACAATCAAAATCCACCCCAAAACTAACATGCTTTGTCCTAGAGCATCACACGAACATGGCATCGGAACGTTACAGATTTCAGACTTAGTGAAAAATCACTAAGTCCTAAAACAGCAATAACATCATAGCATACAAAAGAGCATGTTTAAGTCACCTCGAAACTAAACATGGCAAAGGGTAAGCACCTCATCAAAGTGCACATAAAGGTGATCCCGAAACACACAAGCATGCTTCATAGAGGTGAACA
This sequence comes from Secale cereale, assembly GCA_902687465.1. Classification (NCBI taxonomy): domain Eukaryota; kingdom Viridiplantae; phylum Streptophyta; class Magnoliopsida; order Poales; family Poaceae; genus Secale; species Secale cereale. The sequence continues at coordinate 552,837,394 of LR738709.1, read as the reverse complement.
CAACGATTGCAACGAGCTCAACAAGATGGCATTTCATAACAAGTGAAAACACAACATATGAACATGGCACTTTGCAACGATGATAACAAGGCAATAATAAATCTACCATGTAACCTATCACAAGCAACACGTAGTTCGTGGCAAGACGAACACGTGGACATGTCATTTGCATCGTTTGGACAAACGAGCTAAAAGTTATCACAAGGCAAAGGTGGCATGAAAATAACACATAACAGCAGTTTATATCATGATGCACTCTTGCAACAGCAAAACAAGTGTCTAGATGACATCTAACATGCATGACAACAACAGGTAAAACGTAGAGGACATCTCCAGGAACGTCTGGACATGCTACACGCGCAAAACAGAGCAACAGGCACAAAATTACAGCAGGTCAAAGATTGCATCTCAGAACAGAAAAACTGGACTTAGAGGAATTAGAGTCAACCTCTGGATCTGAAAAAAAACGGACGTGGGCCGGCGGCGGTGGATCTGGCCCAGATCTGGTGCGGGCCCGAACTGATGCGAAGCAGAGGCGGCGGCCCGATCCGGCGCGGGGCGGCCCGGCTGCGCGGAGGGGAGGGCCCGGCGCGCGCGGTGGACGAGCGCTGGCCCTGGGCCGCGGAGGGAAGGCGGCGGTGTACGGCCCAGTGCGTCGGGGCGATGCGGTCCGCGGCGTGCGGCTTGCGGGGCGGATCGGGCGGGGGCCCGCGCTGAAGCGGAGCGGCCCGGCCTGGCGGCGAGGAGCGGTGCGGGAGGCCCGCGGCGCGCGGCAAAGGCCCACGGCTGGACCGCGGTTGCAGCGGTGCGAAGGGGCACGGCGAACGGCGTCGTGGGCCGGCCCGCTGGAGCGAGTCCCACCGGCGCGGAGAGGCCTCCAGGCGAGGGGGAACTGGTCCCCTCCCGGGCCCTGGCGAGCGGAGCGACGTACGGGCCCGACGAGGCGAAGCGGTGCGGTGCGGCGCTGCGAAGTGCCAGAAGGAGCCGGCGCTGGCGGGCGTTGACCTCGCGCGTGCTTCGAGGGATCCCGGCGGCTGGGCTGCTGCTGATTCGAAGGATCCTTCGGTGGATCCCCTCGGGATCCGGGAGAAATCTGGATCTGAAGAAAGAAAAAAAAAGGAAGGGGATCTAGAGGAGGAAGAAGAAGGGGATAGGGATGCCCAAAATAGACTAGGGGGGTCTATATGTAGCAGTTTTTAGGGTTAGGAGGGGATTTAGGGGCGCTAGGAGCCCTCCGATCGCGATCCGACGGATCCGATCGCGGGGATAGTTTTAAAAGGCTTAGACGGAGATAAAAGACTGCAGTAGGGGTGTTTCCGGTACACGAAGTAAAGGCACTTCGGACCCACACGGACAACGGATGGAAAAGTCAACGGAGTCCAAACGAGACGAGATTTGAGAGGCGGGTTGCACACAACAAAACAACAACACACAAAACAACCTCGCGGCACACCGGTAACGTAAAACGCCCGAACAACAAAGTAGGCCTACAGGACGTCACGGACACGTGAGGGAGCTCCGGAACGCGAAACGGACAACGGGAAGAAACACGCGGGACCGGATGCAACCCACAACACAAATGCAATGCGATGCACATGTCTACATGATATGAATGAATGCCACACACTCACACAACAAAACGACGAAAACCCGAAAGACAAAGAACCCGGAATGGACATAGATGAAACCGAAGATATATTATATACCCAAAAGGGAAAGTATTACATCCGGGGCATTACAAACTCTCCTCTACTACAAAAAGATCTCGTCCCGAGATCTAGGACTGGAAAAAGGAAGGGTACTCGGAACGAAGATGATCTTCTCGTTCCCAGGTAGCTTCTCGGTCTGTGTGATGTGACCACTTGACTTTCAGAAACTTGATGGACTTGTTGCGAGTCTTGCGTTCGGTTTCTTCGAGAATTGCAACTGGATGCTCTCGGTAGGAAAGGTCTTGTTGAAGATCAATCTCCTCAAACGGAATCATGCGCTCAGGTGCCTTGAAGCATTTGCGAAGCTGAGACACATGGAAGACATCATGAACATTTGCAAAGTTGGAAGGGAGCTCGAGCTGATAGGCTAGATCGCCTCTTTTGCCAAGAATCTTGAAAGGACCGACGTATCCAGGAGCAAGTTTTCCTTTGATACCGAATCTTTGGGTTCCTTTCATCGGAGAAACTCGGAGATAGACATGATCACCGATGTCGAAAGCCAAATCACGATGCTTTCCGTCATAGTAGCTCTTCTGACGCGACTGAGCGGCCTTGAGATTCTCACATATGACTTTGCACATTTCTTCGGCTTCAGAGATCAAGTCATTGCCAAGAAGTTGGCGTTCGCCTGTTTCAGACCAGTTGAGAGGGGTACGACACTTTCTGCCATAGAGAATTTCAAACGGTGCTTTGCCTGCACTTGCTTGAAAGCTGTTGTTGTAAGAGAACTCGGCAAATGGAAGGCAGTCTTCCCATTTCATGCCGAAGGAGATGACACAAGCTCTGAGCATATCTTCTAGGATCTGATTCACACGCTCGACTTGACCACTAGTCTGAGGGTGAAAGGCAGTGCTGAACCTGATCTTAGTGCCCATGGCGGACTGGAAGGAGTCCCAGAACCTTGATGTGAACAAGCTGCCACGGTCTGAGGATATCACTTGAGGGATGCCATGTAGGGACACAATTCTGGAAGTGTACAGCTCTGCAAGTTGAGCTGCATTGATTGATTCTTTGACTGGAAGAAAGTGAGCGACTTTGGTAAGCTTGTCAATCACCACAAAGATAGCATCATTGCCTCGCTTGGATTTAGGAAAGCCAGTGACGAAGTCCATTTCAATGTGGTCGAACTTCCACTCAGGAATAGGAAGAGGTTGGAGAAGACCGGCTGGACGTTGATGTTCTGCTTTCACTCTTCTGCATACATCACATTCATTCACGAATTGGGCAATCTCCCTTTTCATGCGTGTCCACCAGTAAGATTGCTTGAGGTCTTGATACATCTTGGAACTGCCAGGATGAATGGAAAGGAGAGAATCATGAGCTTCTTCCATTATGAGCTTCCTGAGATCACCTTTGGGAACAACGAGTCTGTCCTCGAAGAACAAGGTATCTCTCTCATCAACATGGAAGCACTTGTATTTTGGAGTGCCCTTTGCAATCCCATGTTTCACCTTCTTCACCATGGTATCACTGAGCTAGGCCTCACGGACTTGATCTTCCAAGGTAGGAGCAATTTGGAGATTAGCAAGAAAACCCTGCGGAACAACTTGGAGGTTGAGCTTCCTGAAAGCTTCACAAAGCTCAGGCTGGTATGGCTTGATAAGAAGGCTGTTGCAATATGCCTTTCTGCTCAAAGCATCTGCAATCACATTCGCCTTGCCTGGAGTGTATTCAATGCTGGGGTTGTACTCTTGGATCATCTCGACCCAACGAGTCTGGCGGAGGTTCAGATGCGGCTGTGTGAAGATGTACTTCAAGCTCTTGTGATCAGTGAAGATGTCGACCTTTCTGCCCAACAACAGATGTCTCCACGTAATCAGAGCATGTACCACAGCTGCTAGCTCGAGATCATGTGTGGGATAGTTCTTCTCACTGGGCTTGAGCTGCCGAGAAGTATATGCCACAATTTTCTTATCTTGCATAAGCAAACCACCAAGGCCTTGAAGAGAAGCGTCACAGAACACTTCATAGGGCTTGGTTTCATCCGGAGGAGTCAGAACTGGAGCAGAGACAAGCTTCTCTTTGAGGGTTTTGAAAGCCACTTCACATTCGGGAGACCAAAAGTATTTGACATTCTTCTGAAGGAGGTTGGAAAGAGGCTTGGCAATCTTGGAGAAGTTCTCCACAAACCTTCTGCAATAGCTGGCAAGACCCAGAAAACTGCGGAGCTGCTTGACGTTCTGAGGAGCTTCCCAGTTGACAATTGCTTCAACTTTCTCGGGATTAACCGCAATACCGTCAGCTGAGATGATGTGGCCCAGGTACAAAACCTTATCGAGCCAAAACTCACACTTGGAGAACTTGGCATAGAATTTATGCTCTCGGAGTCGATCAAGAACCAGTCGTAAGTGCTTTTCGTGATCTTCTTCATTCTTGGAAAACACCAGAATATCATCCAGATACACGAGCACAAACTCTCCAGTATAGGGGTTGAAGATGTAATGCATCATCCTTGAAAAGGTAGGAGGAGCATTGGCGAGACCGAAGGACATGACGGTATACTCGTATGAACCGTAGCTTGTTCTGAAGGCCGTCTTGGGAATGTCTTCCTCGCGAATGCGAATTTGATGGTAGCCCATTCGGAGGTCAAGCTTAGAGAACACTTTAGCTCCTTTGAGCTGCTCAAAGAGTTCGTTGATGTTGGGGAGCGGATACTTGTTCTTAATCGTCTTCTTGTTCAATGGCCGGTAGTCAACACAGAGACACTCCGTGCCATCTTTCTTCTTGACAAATAAGACACCACAGCCCCACGGAGATGTACTCGGTCTGATGAGACCCATACTCTCCTGCTTATCAAGCTGCTTCTTCAATTCCTTCAATTCATCCGGAGAGAGCTTGTAAGGACGCCGGCAAGCAGGTTTGGTGCCCGGCTCGAGTTCAATGACAAACTCCACCTGACGGTGTGGAGGCATGCCTGGAAGATCTTCTGGAAAGACGTCTTGATATTCGTTCACCACTGGAATTTGCTCTATGGCATTAATTTCGCCCTTATCATTAAGAGAGAAAAGCCGAATAGTATTATCCCTGGAGGCGAAGATAATCACATCATCATCAGAATGAGTCAATTTGACTTCCTTTTGAGCGCAATCAATGTGAGCATCATGCTAAGAAAGCCAATCCATTCCGAGGATGAGGTCGATATCAGAATGACCAAGAACCACCGGAGAAGCCAAAAATCGATAATCACCCATGCGAATAGAAATATCCGGAACAACTGTGTTGGAAGTCATTTGCAAACCCGGAGAAATAATCTTCAAAGGTCTAGGAATCCTCTCCGAAACCAATTCATGCTTAGCAACAAAAGGTCTTGAAATGAAGGACAAAGATGCACCCGAATCAAACAATACTTTAGCTGGAAAAGAGTTAACCGAGAGGTTACCCAAAATGACATCAGAAGAGTTCTCTGCTTCAGCTGCACTCATCAGATTGACCCTTGCTGCCTTTGGATCATGCCTGACAATCGCTGAACTCACAGGTGGAGGAGGTGGAAGACGCTTCGGATTCGGACATCTGTTTGCATAATGACCCTTCTGGCCACACTTGTTGCACACCACTTCAGAGAGAGGACGGAAATGAGAGCCACTGGACTTGGAGCCTTGAGACTGAAACTGCTTCTTCGACTGGTTGCTCGGGTTGGGTGGGTGGGAGAAACCACGACCACTAGAGTTCTTGTTGTTGGAGTTGTTGAAGTTGTTGGAGTTGTTGTATGGAGCTCGAATCACTGGAGGAGGAGGAAGCCAGAATTTCTGTTGTTTCGCAGCCAACTGAGACGATGAGGAAGAGTGAACAGCATCTCGAATTCTCTTCTTAGAAGCCTCCATCTTAAGCTGAGCTGCTTCTTGTTTCAAAGCCATGTTATAGAACTTATCGAATTCGTCTGGCTCGAACAAAGTGAGAGCAAGCTGAAGTTCATCTTTGAGACCTCCACGGAACTGATAGATTTTACTCTTTGCATCAGGAATGTCTTGCTTTGCATAGCGAGCGAGGTTTTGGAACTTGACATTATACTGATAGACTGTCATGGAGCCCTGCTTGAGGTTGCGGAATTGCTCACGCATACCCTCGATAACACTTGTAGGAATGTGATGCGAGCGGAAATCCTTGCAGAAATTCTCCCAAGAGATCACTTGACCCGGCCTTGAGTCTTTGTACTGCTGCCACCAGTCAGCTGCTTGATCTTTCAGTTGGAAGGCTGCAAACTTCACATAGTCATCTTCTTTCACGTTATTGCACTCAAAATGCTTCTTTATGTCGGTCAACCAATCCTCAGCATCAAGAGGGTCGACACAGTAACTGAAAGCTTTAGGATTGTTAGCCAGGAACTGGTTGAGAGTAGCATGGTGCTGCTGGAAGAAGTTGCCTTGGTTCATTGGAACGCCCTGATTAGCTTGATTAGCTTGCATAGCTTGCATTTGCTGCATCATCTGCATCATCAACTGAGTGTTCTGAGCACTAGTCTGCATAATTGCTCTCCAAGCCTCAGGCGGAGGAGGAGGGGAAGGAGGACGTTCTGGAACCTCTTCACCCTCTGGGTTAGCATTCGGAACCCTTTTCGGAGCCATCCTGTAAGAGATGACCACGAATCAGCAATTGATTGACAAAAGGAATAAGCTGAATCAATGGAATGAATTGCAACAAGTCTTCACAATAATCATTCGAACAATAAGAACGAATGAAATCATCCGAACAAGAGGAACGAATGAATTTCTCAGTTAATTGATAACATCAGTCTTCACGAGAAGCCACATAGGGATCAAAAGGATAAAATAATAAAACAACAAGGTACGGAAAGGAACAAACACAAGAGAGGAGTTTCGTTCTAACATCTTTGTGCTGAAAGCATATGAACGCGTTACGAAAAGGTTTTGCAATCCCCGGATCAGCATAGCCAAGGACCCTTTAAGATGCAACTCCTGATGGTAACCTCGGTCATATAACCCCTTCACTCAATGTCGAACCCCGAACTCACTAACCTGCATTCGTTGGAAGAATGCCTACGATCTACTGGATAAAACCCACCTATAGTTTTCCGAAAGATTCCAGTTATGCAATCAGGTGTTAGGGATACACGGGAAGCACCGCGCAATCAACTCTAACCTACATCCAGGTGTATCCATCCTTCAACACATAACCAGTCTTTCTCGGAAACTGTGTACCTCGGACCTTCGAAAAGCATCCACTATAACAAGCTATGGCAATACTCCCGAACTACCTCCCCAGTACTGGGTGATGTCGGGGTTATCTTGCCACTGGCCGTATAGGGGAGATTTTCGATGTCGGCCGTCTTAAGTATTTAGTACTGCCGCGATATGCTTGTTACAATGATACCCCGAAGCTCAACTCCTCGGTAACAGGAGGCATCGAGAACAATATCCTTGTCACAAGAACATCGAAACAATCCCAGAATACTCGCGGGATTCCTAAAAAAAAATTTTGTGCAAATTTTGAAGATAGGAGAGACAAGAGTAGACGTCAGGAGTCCTCACCAGAGAGAAAGGGGATGAGAAGCAAAGAAATCCTACTCCCCGATATAATATAGGACTCAAAAAGTTTTTCAGTGTGTGCCTAGACTCAACCGTCAACGGTTCGATCAAACAGTGGGGGCTCCTAGGTCGGAGAAGGCTCTGAATACCAACTTGTAATGCCCAGGATGGAGTTATACCTCCTACGTGTCGAGGCACGACTTAAAGGCATAAGTCCATCCTAGAATGATCTCAAGTTTGGTAATCTTTGCACAACTCATGTAAAAGAGGGATAGTAAACTGAAAATAGTTGGCTTACAATCGCCACGTCACAGAATTACAGTACAAGTCTCAAACATCATACATTAAGATCACTACAACCCTCTAAGGGCAAAAGCCAAATGTCAAAGTACCAAACTCAGATAAATAAACCACAGGCGGATCGAATCCTAGTAAGAGACTCCACTACTGATCGTCCGGGTAGCGCACGTAGTACCGACTACGCTCCTCGTCGTACTCCCAATCCAGCTCGGTGCCATCACCTGGATAGCTCACAGCTGGACCTGCATCTGGTGTGTGAAGTAACTGTGAGCCACAGAGGACTCAGCAATCCCGTTCCCAGGTAACAGAACTATTTAAGCCTTTAGGTGAGGGAAAGGCTGAAGAAAAGAACAAGTCTGCAGCAGCAACTAGCATCTAGCTTACGCAAGTGAGAGCGAGAAGAGAAGGCATCGACGAGAAGTGATCACGAAGTGATCCTAGCTACAAGCTCCACAATCATAACCCCTCCGTGTTCAACTCCCGAATCCCTATTCGGAATTGACAGTCACGGAACACACGCTGGTAGTGTATTAGTAACATTGTGCCAAGTTATCTACAACCGGAATTAACAAGCTCCCATCTGCCACATAACCGCGGGCACGGCTTTCGAAAGTTCAAACCCTGCAGGGGTGTTCCAACTTGACCCATTACAAGCCCACGATCCGCGGAGTCGCAACTCCAAAGTGGGAAGACCCGAGTATCCTCGGAATCCCGTGCTCAAGATATACCGAGCTAAGGTAAGGCTAATCCAGCAAATCCTCCCGGCGTGTCGACACCCTGATAGTAGCCGCGCGTATCTAGGTCTCAGGACATGTCCGGATGAGCGCTACGTACAGATACCGAAGACCCCAGCGAACTGGGTAGTATCCGCAAGTGACTCTGGTTTGGACCAACACTCAAGTCGAGCACTGGCCCAGGGGGTTGAATTAATTAAGCCTCGGGTTAATTACTCCCTCGGAAAGTTTTTAGTTGTTTAGGCAAATAGTACCAAGGTTGGGACTTGCTGGAAAAGACTTAGCACTTAGCGGTTTATCGAGGGGGTCCCATACACCCCAACCGTGTTAGGAACGCATAATCAAGGAACATAATACCGGCTTATACGGATCCTAACGGCATGAGTGGAACAAATCACCAAGCAAAAGGCTTAGCCTTCCACCCTTGCCAATATATAGATGATTTCATTTTAAGCATTTATATAGTGTGATATAACCCAACCAAACTTCAACATGGAGCAAGCATCTTCGAACTTCACCTGCAACTAGCAACGCTATAAGAAGGGCTGAGCGAAGCGTACTTAGCCAAGCAACGGTTTGCATAGGTAGGGTGGTTAAACATGGCAATTGGTTACAAGTAGGAGGCTGACAAGAAGAACATGGGCATCGAGGCAAAACTATAGATCGAGACTACTAGCAATAGGCAAAGATAGTAATGTTATCGGGGTTCGGTCATCTTGCCTGAAGAGAAGTCGTTCGGATCGTAAGAAGGGTCCTCGTGCTCAACCTCGTTGGAAACCTCGTGCTCAACTTCGTACCCGGTCTCAGCTTCCGGCTCTAAACAAAACAATCACACCAAGCACCAATCAACAAGATGCAATGCGCACTCGAAAAACATGAATGCATGATGGATGCACTAAGGATGCACACGGAGCACGTAAAATATCACTCAAGCAAAACACCTCAAAACAAGATAACAACCTGATATTATTAATCTACACAGAAAATCACCCAAGTTTGATATAAGATTCGATGAAATCGGAGTTACGGGCTAAAAGTTATGCCCGAAACAAGATTTGAGCGAAAGCTGAAAATTACAGCAACATAGCATCTTTGGAGCTCAAAATAATTAAGCTACAGCACCCAAAAAGCATGGCAAAGGACATGAACACAAACTAGACATATAGTACAGCAACTAGGTCCAAAGTGCACCCCCAACGGAGTCACGGATCAATAGCAATGATCTTGGACATATTGAACTTTGCAATAAAATTCTGGCAGCAGAATTTTATTGAAACTTTAGAGCAAAAGATCAACATGCTACAGCCACTCAAATGGACATGTGAGGACATGAATGGAAAGACAACAATATATACTACAAGGAACAATCAAAATCCACCCCAAAACTAACATGCTTTGTCCTAGAGCATCACACGAACATGGCATCGGAACGTTACAGATTTCAGACTTAGTGAAAAATCACTAAGTCCTAAAACAGCAATAACATCATAGCATACAAAAGAGCATGTTTAAGTCACCTCGAAACTAAACATGGCAAAGGGTAAGCACCTCATCAAAGTGCACATGAAGGTGATCCCGAAACACACAAGCATGCTTCATAGAGGTGAACACAACGATTGCAACGAGCTCAACAAGATGGCATTTCATAACAAGTGAAAACACAACATATGAACATGGCACTTTGCAACGATGATAACAAGGCAATAATAAATCTACCATGTAACCTATCACAAGCAACACGTAGTTCGTGGCAAGACGAACACGTGGACATGTCATTTGCATCGTTTGGACAAACGAGCTAAAAGTTATCACAAGGCAAAGGTGGCATGAAAATAACACATAACAGCAGTTTATATCATGATGCACTCTTGCAACAGCAAAACAAGTGTCTAGATGACATCTAACATGCATGACAACAACAGGTAAAACGTAGAGGACATCTCCAGGAACGTCTGGACATGCTACACGCGCAAAACAGAGCAACAGGCACAAAATTACAGCAGGTCAAAGATTGCATCTCAGAACAGAAAAACTGGACTTAGAGGAATTAGAGTCAACCTCTGGATCTGAAAAAAAAAAACGGACGTGGGCCGGCGGCGGCGGATCTGGCCCAGATCTGGTGTGGGCCCGAACTGATGCGAAGCAGAGGCGGCGGCCCGATCCGGCGCGGGGCGGCCCGGCTGCGCGGAGGGGAGGGCCCGGCGCGCGCGGTGGACGAGCGCTGGTCCTGGGCCGCGGAGGGAAGGCGGCGGTGTACGGCCCAGTGCGTCGGGGCGATGCGGTCCGCGGCGTGCGGCTTGCGGGGCGGATCGGGCGGGGGCCCGCGCTGAAGCGGAGCGGCCCGGCCTGGCGGCGAGGAGCGGTGCGGGAGGCCCGCGGCGCGCGGCGAAGGCCCACGGCTGGACGGCGGTTGCAGCGGTGCAAAGGGGCGTGGCGAACGGCGTCGTGGGCCGGCCCGCTGGAGCGAGTCCCACCGGCGCGGAGAGGCCTCCAGGCGAGGGGGAACTGGTCCCCTCCCGGGCCCTGGCGAGCGGAGCGACGTACGGGCCCGACGGGGCGAAGCGGTGCGGTGCGGCGCTGCGAAGTGCCAGAAGGAGCCGGCGCTGGCGGGCGTTGACCTCGCGCGTGCTTCGAGGGATCCCGGCGGCTGGGCTGCTGCTGATTCGAAGGATCCTTCGGTGGATCCCCTCGGGATCCGGGAGAAATCTGGATCTGAAGAAAGAAAAGAAAAAAAAAGGAAGGGGATCTAGAGGAGGAAGAAGAAGGGGATAGGGATGCCCAAAATAGACTAGGGGGGGTCTATATGTAGCAGTTTTTAGGGTTAGGAGGGGATTTAGGGGCGCTAGGAGCCCTCCGATCGCGATCCGACGGATCCGATCGCGGGGATAGTTTTAAAAGGCTTAGACGGAGATAAAAGACTGCAGTAGGGGTGTTTCCGGTACACGAAGTAAAGGCACTTCGGACCCACACGGACAACGGATGGAAAAGTCAACGGAGTCCAAACGAGACGAGATTTGAGAGGCGGGTTGCACACAACAAAACAACAACACACAAAACAACCTCGCGGCACACCGGTAACGTAAAACGCCCGAACAACAAAGTAGGCCTACAGGACGTCACGGACACGTGAGGGAGCTCCGGAACGCGAAACGGACAACGGGAAGAAACACGCGGGACCGGATGCAACCCACAACACAAATGCAATGCGATGCACATGTCTACATGATATGAATGAATGCCACACACTCACACAACAAAACGACGAAAACCCGAAAGACAAAGAACCCGGAATGGACATAGATGAAACCGGAGATATATTATATACCCAAAAGGGAAAGTATTACATCCGGGGCATTACAATTACTCTCCACATAAGCAAATTTCTTCTCATGAATAGTAGTGGGAGCAAACTCAACAAAATAACTATCATGTGAGGCATAATCCAATTGAAAATTAAAATCAAGATGACAAGTTTCATGGTTATCATTATTCTTTATAGCATATATGTCATCACAATATTCATCATAGATAGCAACTTTGTTCTCATAATCAATTGGAACCTCTTCCGAAATAGTGGATTCATCACTAAATAAAGTCATGACTCCAAATCCACTTTCATAAATATTGCAATCATCATAAATATGAGGCATGCTATCATCATAATAAATTTTCACATCAAAACTTGGGGGACTAAAAATATCATCTTCATCAAACATAGCTTCCCCAAGCTTGGGCCTTTACATATCATTAGCATCATGGATATTCAAAGGATTCACACTAACAACATTGCAATCATCCTCATCATTCAAGTATTTAGTGACAAACATTTGAATGCATTCTTCTTCTAGCACTTCGGCACAATTTTCCTTTCCATCATTTTCACGAAAGATATTAAAAAGATGAAGCATATGAGGCAACCTAAATTCCCTTTTTTTTGTAGTTTTCTTTTATAAACTAAACTAGTGATAAAACAAGAAACTAAAAGATTCTATTGCAAGATCTAAAGATATACCTTCAAGCACTAACCTCCCCGGCAACAGCGCCAGAAAAGAGCTTGATGTCTACTACGCAACCTTCTTCGTGTAGACGTTGTTGGGCCTCCAAGTGCAGAGGTTTGTAGGAGAGTAGCAAATTTCCCTCAAGTGGGTGACCTAAGGTTTATCAATCCGTGGGAGGCGTAGGATGAAGATGGTCTCTCTCAAACAACCTTGCAACCAAGTAACAAAGAGTCTCTTGTGTCCCCAACATACCCAATACAATGGTAAATTGTATAGGTGCACTAGTTAAGCGAAGAGATGGTGATACAAGTGCAATATGAATGGTAGATATAGGTTTTTGTAATCTGAAAATATAAAACAACAAGGTAACAAGTAATAAACATGAGCATAAACAGTATTCCTATGCTTCAGAACAAGGCCTAGGGTTCATACTTTAACTAGTGCAAGTTCTCTCAACAATAATAACATAACTGGATCATATAACTATTCCTCAACATGCAACAAAGAGTCACTGGAAAGTCACTAATGGCGGAGAACAAACGAAAAGATTATTGTAGGGTACGAAACCACCTCAAAGTTATTCTTTCTGATCGATCTATTCCAGAGTCCGTAGTAAAATAACATGAAGCTATTCTTTCCATTCGATCTATCATAGAGTTCGTACTAGACTAACACCTTAAGACACAAATCAACCAAAACCCTAATGTCACCTAGATTGTAACACCCCATATGTGATACCTTCCATATATGGCAATAAAGCAATTATCAATTTGATCCTTCTCCTATTCCTTGGGTGTTCTTTTTCAATTATGCATTCTTATTGTATTGCATTGTCATTTTATTTTTTCCTTTTGCATTCATGCATTACTTCATCGTCACCATGGCATCATGATCATCTTAGTAGTCTTACTTGTGTTGTGTTGGTCCTTGTCCTAGCTTGTCATGTGAGTGCTTCTTGTCCTTGTGTTGGTGGTGATAGTAAGACCATGTGTTGGGGAACGTAGTATTTTTAAAATTTTCCTACGATCACGCAAGATCTATCTACCAGATGCATAGCAATGAGAGGGAAGAGTGTGTCTACGTACCCTCGTAGACCGGGAGCGGAAGCGTCAAGTGACGCGGTTGATGTTGTCGAACTTCTTCGCGATCCAACCGATCAAGCACCGAACGTACGGCACCTCCGCGTTCAGCACACGTTCAGCTTGATGACGTCCCACGAGCACTTGATCCAGTTGAGCTTCACGGGAGAGTTTCGTCAGCACGACGGCGTGGTGACGGATATGATGTGTTCACCGGCGCAGGGCTTCGCCTAAGCTCCGCGACGGTATGACCGAGGTGTGATTCTGTGGAGGGGGGCACCGCACACGGCTAAAACAATTCAACTTGTGTGTCTTTGGGTGCCCCCCTGCCCCCGTATATAAAGGAGCAAGGGAGGAAGGCCGGCCGGCCCTTCCTGGTGCGGCTAGGGAAGGAGTCCTACTAGGAATAGGATTGCAATCCTATTCCTAGTAGGATTCACCAAAAGGAAGAAGGGGGAAAGGAATAGGAGAGGTGGCGCCCCCCCCAATCCTAGTCCAACTAGGAACCCTAGGTGGGGGCGCCGGCCAGCCCTATGGGCTGCCTCTCTCTTTCCCTTTAGGCCCACTATGGACCATCCCCTCTCGTAGGGGGTTCCGGTAACCCCTTCCGGCATTCCCGATAAATCCGAAACTTTTCCGGTATACTTCCGGTGTCCGAATATAGCCGTCCAATATATCAATATTTATGTCTCGGACATTCCGAGACTCCTCGTCATGTCCGTGATCTCATCCGGGACTCCGAACTACCTTCGGTACATCAATACTCATAAACTCATAATACCGATCGTCATCAAACGTTAAGCGTGCGGACCCTACGGGTTCGAGAACTATGTAGACATGACCGAGACTCATCTCCGGTCAATAACCAATAGCGGAACCTAGATGTTCATATTGGCTCCTACATATTCTACGAAGATCTTTTATCGGTCAGAACCGCATAACAACATACGTTGTTCCTTTTGTCAAACGGTATGTTACTTGCCCGAGATTCGATCGTCGGTATCTCTATACCTAGTTCAATCTCGTTACCGGCAAGTCTCTTTACTGGTTCCGTAACACATCATCTCGTGACTAACTCATTAGTCTTTTGCTTGCAAGGCTTATTGTGATGTGTGTTATCGAGAGGGCCCAGAGATACCTCTCCGACACTCGGAGTGACAAATCCTAATCTTGATCTATGCCAACACCACGAATACTTTCGGAGACACCTGTAGAGCATCTTTATGATCACCCAGTTACGTTGTGACGTTTGATAGCACACAAGGTGTTCCTACGGTATTCGGGAGTTGCATAATCTCATAGTCATAGGAACATGTATAAGTCATGAAGAAAGCAATAGCAGTAAAACTAAACGATCATAGTGCTATGCTAACGGATGGGTCTTGTCCATCACATCATTCTCCTAATGATGTGATCCCGTTGATCAAATGACAACTCATGTCTATGGTTAGGAAACATAACCATCTTTGATCAATGAGCTAGTCTAGTAGAGGCATACTAGGGACATACTGTTTTTGTCTATGTATCCACACATGTACTAAGTTTCCGGTTAATACAATTCTAGCATGAATAAAAGACATTTATCATGATATAAGGAAATACAAATAACATCTTTATTATTGCCTCTAGGGCATATTTCCTTCAGTCTCCCACTTGAACTAGAGTCAATAATCTAGATTACAAAGTGATGATTCTCACACCCATGGAGTCCTGGTGCTGATCATGTTTTGCCCGTGGAAGAGGCTTAGTCAACGGGTCTGCAACATTCAGATCCGTATGTATTTTGCAAATATCTATGTCTCCCTCCTTGACTAGATCGCGGATGGAATTGAAGCGTCTTTTGATGTGCTTTGTTCTCTTGTGAAACCTGGATTCCTTCGCCAAGGCTATGGCTCCAGTGTTGTCATAAAAGATTTTCATTGGACCCGATGCACTAGGTATTACACCTAGATCGGATATGAACTCCTTCATCCAGACTCCTTCATTTGCTGCTTCCGAAGCAGCTATGTATTCCGCTTCACACGTAGATCCCGCCACGACGCTCTGCTTGGAACTGCACCAACTGACAGCTCCACCGTTCAATAAAAATACATATCCGGTTGGTGACTTTGAGTCATCCGGATCAGTGTCAAAGCTAGAATCGACGTAACCGTTTACGACGAGCTCTTTGTCACCTCCATATACGAGAAACATATCCTTTGTTCTTTTCAGATACTTTAGGATGTTTTTGACCGCTGTCCAGTGATCCACTCCTGGATTACTTTGGTACCTCCCTGCTAGACTTATAGCAAGGCACACATCAGGTCTGGTACACAGCATTGCATACATGATAGATCCTATGGCTGAGGCATAGGGAATGACTTTCATTTTCTCTCTATCTTCTGCAGTGGTCGGGCATTGAGTCTTACTCAACTTCATACCTTGTAAAACAGGCAAGAACCCTTTCTTTGACTGATCCATTTTGAACTTCTTCAAAATCTTATCAAGGTATGTGCTTTGTGAAAGTCCAATTAAGCGTCTTGATCTATCTCTATAGATCTTGATACCTAATATATAAGCAGCTTCACCGAGGTCTTTCATTGAAAAACTTTTATTCAAGTATCCTTTTATGCTATCCAGAAATTCTATATCATTTCCAATCAACAATATGTCATCTACATATAATATTAGAAATGCTACAGAGCTCCCACTCACTTTCTTGTAAATACAGGCTTCTCCAAAAGTCTGTATAAAACCATATGCTTTGATCACCTCATCAAAGCGTATATTCCAACTCCGAGATGCTTGCACCAGTCCATAGATGGATCGTTGGAGCTTGCATACTTTGTTAGCACCTTTTGGATCGACAAAACCTTCTGGACGCATCATATACAACTCTTCTTTGAGATATCCATATAGGAATGCAGTTTTGACATCCATTTGCCAGATTTCATAATCATAAAATGCGGCAATTGCTAACATGATTCGGACAGACTTAAGCATCGCTACAGGTGAGAAAGTCTCATCGTAGTCAACTCCTTGAACTTGTCAAAAACCTTTCGCAACAAGTCGAGCTTTGTAAACAGTAATATTACCGTCTGCGTCGGTCTTCCTCTTGAAGATCCATTTATTTTCGATGGCTTGCCGATCATCGGGCAAGTCAACCAAAGTCCATACTTTGTTCTCATACATGGATCCCATCTCAGATTTCATGGCTTCAAGCCATTTTGCGGAATCTGGGCTCATCATCGCTTCCTCATAGTTCGTAGGTTCATCATGGTCTAGTAACATGATTTCCAGAACTGGGTTGCCGTACCACTCTGGTGCGGAACGTACTCTGGTTGATCTACGACGTTCAGCAGAAACTTGATCTGAAGTTTCATGATCATTATCATTAACTTCCTCACTAATTGGTGTAGGAATCACTGGAACAATTTCCTGTGATGTACTACTTTCCAATCCGGGAGAAGGTACAATTACCTCATCAAGTTCTACTTTCCTCCCACTCACTTCTTTCGTGAGAAACTCTTTTTCCAGAAAGGATCCGTTCTTAGCAACGAATATTTTGCCTTCGGATCTGTGATAGAAGGTGTACCCAACAGTCTCTTTTGGGTATCCTATGAAGACACATTTTTCCGACTTGGGATCGAGCTTATCAGGTTGAAGTGTTTTCACATAAGCATCGCAGCCCCAAATTTTAAGAAACGACAACTTTGGTTTCTTGCCAAACCATAGTTCATAAGGTGTCGTATCAACGGATTTAGATGGTGCCCTATTTAACGTGAATGCAGCTGTCTCTAAAGCATAACCCCAAAACCATAGTGGTAAATCGGTAAGAGACATCATAGATCGCACCATATCCAATAAAGTACGGTTACGACGTTCGGACACACCATTACGCTGTGGTGTTCCAGGTGGCGTGAGTTGTGAAACTATTCCACATTGTTTCAAATGAAGACCAAACTCGTAACTCAAATATTCTCCTCCACGATCTGATCGTAGAAACTTTATTTTCTTGTTACGATGATTCTCTACTTCACTCTGAAATTCTTTGAACTTTTCAAATGTTTCAGACTTGTGCTTCATTAAGTAGATATACCCATATCTGCTCAAATCATCAGTGAAGGTCAGAAAATAACGATACCCGCCGCGAGCATCAACACTCATTGGTCCACATACATCAGTATGTATGATTTCCAACAAATCTGTTGCTCGCTCCATAGTTCCGGAGAACGGAGTTTTAGTCATCTTGCCCATGAGGCATGGTTCGCAAGCACCAAGTGATTCATAATCAAGTGATTCCAAAAGTCCATCTTTATGGAGTTTCTTCATGCGTTTTACACCAATATGACCTAAACGGCATTGCCACAAATAAGTTGCACTATCATTATTAACCTTGCATCTTTTGGTTTCAATATTATGAATATGTGTATCACTACAATCGAGATCCAATAAGAATAGACCACTCTTTAAGGGTGCATGACCATAAAAGATATTATTCATTAAAATAGAACAACCATTATTCTCTGATTTAAATGAATAACCGTCTCGCAATAAACAAGATCCAGATATAATGTTCATGCTCAACGCTGGCACCAAATAACAATTATTTAGGTCTAAAACTAATCCCGAAGGTAGATGTAGAGGTAGCGTGCCGACGGCGATCACATCGACTTTGGAACCATTTCCCACGCGCATCGTCACCTCATCCTTAGCTAATCTTCGTTTAATCCGTAGTCCCTGTTTCGAGTTACAAATAGTAGCAACCGAACCGGTATCAAATACCCAGGTACTACTACGAGCATTAGTAAGGTACACATCAATAACATGTATATCACATATACCTTTGTTCATCTTGCCATCCTTCTTATCCGCCAAATACTTGGGGCAGTTCCGCTTCCAGTGTCCAGTCCCCTTGCAGTAGAAGCACTCAGTTTCAGGCTTGGCTCCAGATTTGGGTTTCTTCGTGGAAGTAGCAACTGACTTGCTATTCTTTTTGAAGTTCCCTTTCTTTCCCTTGCCCTTTTTCTTGAAACTAGTGGTCTTGCTAACCATCAACACTTGATGCTCCTTTTTGATTTCTACCTCCGCAGCTTTGAGCATAGCGAAGAGCTCGGGAATTGTCTTTTGCATCCCTTGCATGTTATAGTTCATCACGAAGCCTTTATAGCTTGGTGGCAGTGATTGAAGAACTCTATCAATAACACTATCCTCGTCAACTTTGCAACCAAGTTGAGTCATATGATTGTAGTACCCTGACATTCTGAGCAAGTGTTCACTGATAGAACTATTCTCCTCCATTTTGCAGCTGTAGAACTTATTGGAAATCTCATATTTCTCAATTCGGGCATTTGCTTGAAATATTAACTTCAACTCCTGGAACATCTCATATGGTCCATGACGTTCAAAACGTCGTTGAAGTCCCGGTTCTAAGCCGTAAAGCATGGCACACTGAACTATCGTGTAGTCATCAGACCGTGATTGC
Source organism: Secale cereale (assembly GCA_902687465.1). Taxonomy (NCBI): domain Eukaryota; kingdom Viridiplantae; phylum Streptophyta; class Magnoliopsida; order Poales; family Poaceae; genus Secale; species Secale cereale. The sequence continues at coordinate 552,818,627 of LR738709.1, read as the reverse complement.
CAGACGTTCAAAGCGTCTACATCAGCGGAAGGGGGCTTGTCACCTAGCGGTGCTTCAAGGACATAATTCTTCTGTGCAGCAATGAGGATAATCCTCAGGTTACGGACCCAGTCCGTGTAATTGCTACCATCATCTTTCAACTTAGCTTTCTCTAGGAATGCATTAAAATTCAAAGGAACGGTAGCACGGGCCATTGATCTACAACGACATAGATATGCAAAACTATTAGGACTAAGTTCATGATAAATTAAAGTTCAATTTAATCATATTAATTTAAAGAACTCCCACTTAGATAGACATCCCTCTGGTCATCTAAATGATCACGTGATCCAAATCAACTAAACCATGTCCGATCATCACGTGAGATGGAGTAGTTTCAATGGTGAACATCTTATGTTGATCATATCTACTATATGATTCACGCTCGACCTTTCGGTCTCCAGTGTTCCGAGGCCATATCTGTATATGCTAGGCTCGTCAAGTTTAACCCGAGTATTCTGCGTGTGCAAAACTGGCTTACACCCGTTGTATTTGAACGTAGAGCTTATCACACCCGATCATCACGTGGTGTCTCGGCACGACGAACTTTCGCAACGGTGCATACTCAGGGAGAACACTTATACCTTGAAATTTAGTAAGGGATGATCTTATAATGCTACCGTCGTTCTAAGCAAAATAAGAAGCATAATAAGATAAACATCACATGCAATCAAAGTATGTGACATGATATGGCCATCATCATCTTGTGCTTTTGATCTCCATCTTCAAAGCACCGTCATGATCACCTTCGTCACCGGCTTGACACCTTGATCTTTATCGTAGCATCATTGTCGTCTTGCCAACTATTGCTTCTACGACTATCGCTACCGCTTAGTGATAAAGTAAAGCAATTACATGGCGATTGCATTTCATACAATAAAGCGACAACCATATGGCTCCTGCCAGTTGCCGATAACTTTACAAAACATGATCATCTCATACAAAACCGTATAACTCATCATGTCTTGACCATATCACATTACAACATGCCCTGCAAAAACAAGTTAGACGTCCTCTACTTTGTTTGTTGCAAGTTTTACGTGGCTGCTACGGGCTTTAGCAAGAACCGTTCTTACCTACGCATACAAAACCACAACGATGTTTCGTCAAGTATGTGCTGTTTTAACCTTCACAAGGACCGGGCGTATCCACACTTGATTCAGCTAAAGTGAGAGAGACAGACACCCGCCAGTCACTTTTAAGCAATGAGTGCTCGTAACGGTGAAACCAGTCTCGCGTAAGCGTACGCGTAATGTCGGTCCGGGCCGCTTCATCTCACAATACCGCCGAAGCAAAGTATGACATGCTGGTAAGCAGTATGACTAGTATCGCCCACAACTCATTGTGTTCTACTCGTGCATATCATCTACGCATAGACCTGGCTCATGATGCCACTTTTGGGGAACGTAGTATTTTTAAAATTTTCCTACGATCACATAAGATCTATCTACCAGATGCATAGCAACAAGAGGGAAGAGTGTGTCTACGTACCCTCGTAGACCGGGAGCGGAAGCGTCAAGTGACGCGGTTGATGTTGTCGAACTTCTTCGCGATCCAACTGATCAAGCACCGAACGTACGGCACCTCCGCGTTCAGCACACGTTCAGCTTGATGACGTCCCACGAGCTCTTGATCCAGTTGAGCTTCACGGGAGAGTTTCGTCAGCACGACGGCATGGTGACGGATATGATGTGTTCACCGGCGCAGGGCTTCGCCTAAGCTCCGCGACGGTATGACCGAGGTGTGATTCTGTGGAGGGGGGCACCGCACACGGCTAAAACAATTCAACTTGTGTGTCTTTGGGTGCCCCCTGCCCCCGTATATAAAGGAGCAAGGGAGGGAGGCCGGCCGGCCCTTCTTGGTGCGGCTAGGGAAGGAGTCCTACTAGGAATAGGATTGCAATCCTATTCCTAGTAGGATTCACCAAAAGGAAGAAGGGGGAAAGGAATAGGAGAGGTGGCGCCCCCCCAATCCTAGTCCAACTAGGAACCCTAGGTGGGGGCGCCGGCCAGCCCTATGGGCTGCCTCTCTCTTTCACTTTAGGCCCACTATGGACCATCCCCTCTCGTAGGGGGTTCCGGTAACCCCTTCCGGCATTCCCGATAAATCCGAAACTTTTCCGGTATACTTCCGGTGTCCGAATATAGCCGTCCAATATATCAATCTTTATGTCTCGGACATTCCGAGACTCCTCGTCATGTCCGTGATCTCATCCGGGACTCCGAACTACCTTCGGTACATCAATACTCATAAACTCATAATACCGATCGTCATCAAACGTTAAGCGTGCGGACCCTACGGGTTCGAGAACTATGTAGACATGACCGAGACTCATCTCCGGTCAATAACCAATAGCGGAACCTGGATGTTCATACTGGCTCCTACATATTCTACGAAGATCTTTTATCGGTCAGAACCGCATAACAACATACGTTGTTCCTTTTGTCAAACAGTATGTCACTTGCCCGAGATTCGATCGTCGGTATCTCTATACCTAGTTCAATCTCGTTACCGGCAAGTCTCTTTACTCGTTCCGTAACACATCATCTCGTGACTAACTCATTAGTCTTTTGCTTGCAAGGCTTATTGTGATGTGTGTTACCGAGAGGGCCCAGAGATACCTCTCTGACACTCGGAGTGAAAAATCCTAATCTTGATCTATGCCAACACCACGAATACTTTCGGAGACACCTGTAGAGCATCTTTATGATCACCCAGTTACGTTGTGACGTTTGATAGCACACAAGGTGTTCCTACGGTATTCGTGAGTTGCATAATCTCATAGTCATAGGAACATGTATAAGTCATGAAGAAAGCAATAGCAGTAAAACTAAACGATCATAGTGCTATGCTAACGGATGGGTCTTGTCCATCACATCATTCTCCTAATGATGTGATCCCGTTGATCAAATGACAACTCATGTCTATGGTTAGGAAACATAACCATCTTTGATCAATGAGCTAGTCTAGTAGAGGCACACTAGGGACATACTGTTTTTGTCTATGTATCCACACATGTACTAAGTTTTCGGTTAATACAATTCTAGCATGAATAAAAGACATTTATCATGATATAAGGAAATACAAATAACATCTTTATTATTGCCTCTAGGGCATATTTCCTTCACCATGGCCATGCTAACCCTACCCCTCTTCTTCTAGCACCACTCACTTCCTTCTTTTTCTTCTTTCCTATTCTTTAATTTTTGCAAGTGGCTAAACCCCTTCTCCTTTAATGTTCATCTCCTCCCCACACCCTTGTTACCTTGTCCTAAGCCACATTGCAAAGCATTGCATCTTTTGGGATTGTTTTGGTTAGGTTTTAAAATGGCTCAAGTTTGAATTATTTTACTTCCTCTAAAAATGCCCAGGACAATTTTATAAAATAGTGTGTAATCCCAGGAGCTTGAGGATATTTTTATATCTATCAAACTCCTCACCTAGCCCCCTATACATTTTCTTTTTATGCAGCTGTTTATTAATTAAACATAAGTAAAGAAAATGGGGAAAAGGAGCAGCGTAGCCAGCAGCAGCCCAGCAGCGCAGCCACATGGCCCAGCCCACACCTGCGGCCCAGCCAGCTCCTCCACGCGCGCAGCCCGCCAACGCGCAGTCGCGCCGTGACCCCCTCTCGCCCGGGCCCACGTGCCAGTGTCTCTTCCCTCGAACGAACTCCTGCTTCGTCTTCCTCCGTCGCCCGCGTCCAGAGACAGAGCAGCCCCGCGCCGTCGTGCCGTGATCTCACGGATGTCGAGGCCGCGACGCTCGCGCCCCTATAAAGCCGCAGCCCCGCGCCTCCTAGGGTTTCCCCCTCTCCTCCTTTCTTCCTCCACGCCGCGCATCTCCACGCCTCCTCCTTGTACGCTGTCGCTGACGCCATGACCGACCCGAGCCGCAGCTCGCCGCCGGCGTAGCTCACCCTGTCTTCTTCCGCGACGTCCTCTGGAACCCCAGCGCTGCCCCGGATCTGTTCAGGCACAAGGACAAGCCCAAGGTCTCCTTCCACGACGTCCCCGTCGTCGTCTTCATCTCGGTCAGCAGCTCGCCGGACATCCTCGCCGTCGTCGCCGTCGTTATGCTGTGTCCCCGGCCCCGTGTTCATGTCCTAGGTAAACTAGGTATATCCAGCCCCTTCCCTGCTCCTTCCCGTCATCCTTAGTGCGCCAGCATCGTCGCCAGATCCTTGCCATCCCCGTGCTCTCGGTGCTCCGATGGTTACTGAAATTTTGCTGTCGTGCGGTGAAAGTAGGCGTCGTAGGTCCTCGCGCTTCGCCCCGCTCTGGTTTTCTCCCTCTCGTGCACGTCGCCATGGCCCGAGCGCAAGCCATGGAGCTTCTGTGCTCGCCTCCGTCCTCCGCACACGCGCCTGCTTGCGCAAGCTCGTGGAGCCTCTGCCTCGCCATGGTCCGAGCCGAGCGCGAGCTCGTGCTCGAGTCTCTGCACGCGCGCGTAGCTCACCCACACCCTAACCTGTATTCCGCAACCTCGCTGGTGCTCCTCTGCTCCGGTGGCCGCCGATGACGCTCGCCGTCGTCGAGTCTTCCCTATTGCGGCGAGTGGAGAACCTGTATCAGGTGCAGGTTACATCAAGAGGAGTCGAGCTTCCTCCTGACCAGTATCCCTGCCTAGTCCAGCTGGTCTGCGCCTCGTTCTGTAACTGAGCAAACCTGGGTTCGAATCCCAGGCCCTGCACCATATTTTTTGGGCCTTTTCCTTCGATCTGTGCCTGACATGCCGGCCCCAGCTGTCATCCTCAGCGCCTCTCACACCCACTCTCACACCCGCTGGCGCCACCTCAGCTCCTCCTGGACCCACTAGTCATTGACTAGAGCGAGTCCAGGCTGTGTCAGTTTAGCCGTTTTCTTTCTGTTTTGTGTTTTTATTTTCTTTTTCTGCATTATCTTTGCATAATTTTTACCTTTTAAATTATGCTTCTGTTCAAAATAAGTTATATATGAAAACTGCTTAGTTTTTCATGTAGAATATTAATATGCAGTTTGTTGCCATGTTTAAAAACATTTAAATTGTTGTTTGAATTAATTTGTGCTTAAATATGCTCAAACTTGTAACAATCATAACTAAATAACTACAACTCCAAATTTGACAAACTTTATATGTATTTGGGGTGGAAAAAATGTGTAGATTAATGTGGTAATGTTACTTTGCATGTTTAACAACTTTAAAATATGTCTTTCTCAGTTCTGTCCTATTGGTATTTATATGAATATGGGAGTTTCCGGAAAATGTTGTTTGTTCTTTCCGGCCCATTTAAAATGCTAGCATGTTGCTGTTAGTCCTAGTTGAACCCCTTGCCATGTTAAACAACCTTTAAAACTTGTTAGGTGCTTGTTTAAACAATCTACATAACCTTTCGTGGCTATGTTAGTTTTATTTTCCTTTTGCTTGTGTTCCAACTTGTGTGTGATCTTGTTTGTTGCCATGTTGCTTGTGCACTCTTCTTGTTCCTAGGAGTTGCATCATATCCTACCCATGTTCATATGCATCATATCATGCATCATGTGTTTGAGCATTGCATGATGACTGATTGTTGTTCCGGTGTTTGCATTGTTGTGTTGGTTAGAGCCCGGTGACGATTCGGAGTTCGAGATTCCTTTCGAGGCTGAGTTTGAGGAGCAAGGTTACGATCCCTCCGTGGAATCAACAGGCAAGATGACCATTCCCAGATATCACGTCTATCTTTGCCTATGCTAGATGTCTCGTTCTTTAGATATTGCCTCAATGCCCATTCCTGTTTGTCAGCCTCCCTATTGTTGCCATGAAACACTCTAACCGCCTTCCTAGCAAACCGTTGTTTGGCTAAGTACGCATTGCTCAGCCCCTCTTATAGCGTTGCTAGTTGCAGGTGAAGTTTCGAAGATTGCTCCATGATGAACTTGTTATTGGGATAACACAATATATGAATACTCGCTAAACTAATACACCTATATATTGGAAATGGGTGGAAGGCTAAGCCTTTCTGCTTGGTGTTTTGTTCCACTCATGCCACCTTAGGAACCGATAAACCGGTGTTATGTTCCTTGATTTTGCGCTCCTAACACGGTTGGGGTTTATGGCCCCCCTTGATAATTCGCTCTGTTTAAAGCTTTTCCAGCAAGGCCCAACATTGGTTTTACATTTGCCTAATAACTAAAACTTGCATAGGGCGTTGCAAACCCGAGTTCTTAATTAACAACCCAGACCAGTGCTCCTCATGAGTGTTGGTCCAACTGGGCAGACTGCAGGGCCGCCTTGGGGAAACCCAAGGTATCTGGTATTTTCCTGTAGGCTGTCCCATCCGGTCGTGGCCTGAGACAAGATACGCGCAGCTACTATCAGGGTGTCGGCACGCCGGGAGGTCTTGCTGGATTAGTTTTACCTTTGGTGATATATCTTGAGCATGGGATTCCGAGGATACTCGGGTCTTCCCACTTTGAAGTTGCGCCTCCGCAGATCATGAGCTTGTGATGGGCTAAGTTGGGACACCCCTGCAGGGTTTGATCTTTCGAAAGCCGTGCCCGCGGTTATGTGGCAGATGGGAATTTGTTAATATCCGGTTGTAGATAACTTGACACCTTATTCATGAATACACTACCTGTGTGAGTAACCGTGATGGTCTCTTTCCGAAGGGCTTCGGGAAGTGAACACGGTGGGTTATGTTTGACCGTGAGTAGCTAGGATCACTTCTTGATCAACTTGGTGATCGTTGGTACTTGTTCTCTTCTCGCTCTAAACTCGTAAGCTAGTGCTTAGTGCTTGCTGCAACCCTTGTTTATGGCCTTTCCACACCTAAGGCTTTGGTAGTTTTGATACCCGGGAAGGGGATTGCTGAGTCCTTTGTGGCTCACATATTCAACACACACCAGATGCAGGTACCGCTGAGAACAATGTAGGAGATGATTCAGAACTTCACTGGGAGTTCGATGAAGAGCGTGGACGTTACTATGTTTCTTATCCCGACGATCAGTAGTGGTTCTTACTAGGAGGATCTGGGCTTGTGTTTTGGTATCTTTCTCATTTGGATTTTCGTCCGTAGTCGGACCCTGATGTTCTTTGGATGATGTATGCTATTGTATTCATTGTGTGACGTGGTGAGTGTAAGCCAACTATCATTTTACAATTTCATCCCTGAATTTTACATGAGATGTGCAAAGATACCATACTTGAGATCATTCTAGTATGCGCTTATGTCTTTAAGTCGTGCCTCGACACGTGGGAGACATAGTCGCATACTGGGCATTACAAGTTGGTATTCAGAGCCTTCTTCAACCTAGGAGCCCCCTGATTGATCGAATCGTTGACGGTTGGGTCTAGGCACACACATAAAATGTTTTGAGTCCTATATATATATATATATCGGAGAGTAGGATTTCTTTTTACTCCTCATCCCCTTCATCGCTCTGGCGAGGACTCCTGACGTTGTTCAATCTCCTTTACTCTCAAAATTTCACTAAATTGTTTTTTAGGATCACGCGGGTATTGTTTGGATTGTTCCGATATCTTTGTGACGAGAACATTGTTATCGATGCCTCCTGTCATTTAGGGGTTGTGGCAGTGTCCCGAGGAGTTGAGCTCCGAGGTGTTGTCGTCACAAATGTATCATAGCGGTTCTAGAATACCAAAGGCGACCGACATTGAAAACTCTTCTATGCATGTCTGGTGGTGAGATAACCCTGACGTCACCCAGTACTAGGGAGATAGTTCGGGAGTATTGCTACAGCTAGTATAGCGGATGTGTTTCGAAGGTCGGAGGTAAACTGTTTCCGAGGACGACTGGTTATGTGTTGATGGATGGATATAGCTGGATGTAGGTTTAGAGTTGAGTGCGCGATGCTTCCCCTGTATCCCCAACACTAGATTGCATAAACGGAAAGCTTCAGAAATTAATAGGTGGGTTTCAAGTAGCTCGTAGTCATTCTTCCAACGAGTGCATGGTATGAGGTTTGGGGTTCAACATCGAGTGAAGAGGTTTCATGGGCGTTGTTCCAATTGGGAGTTGCATCTTAAAGGGTCCTTGGCTATGCCGATCTGGGGATTGCAACGCTCTTTGTAACACGTACCATGGGGCATTCAACACGAACATGTGGGACAAAACTTCTATCATGTATTTGTTCCATCTGTACCTTGTTGTTTTATTTTATCTTTTGTTCTCCCAAGTGGCTTCTCGACAAGATTGTTGTACCATTAAGCTGTGGAATTCATTCGTTCATTTTGTTTGAATGTTCATTGTGAAGACTTTATGTTGCAAATATCTAGCCGTTGATTCAACTTACCTGTTTTGCATCAATGGCTAACGGTTGTCATCATATTCAGGATGGCACCTAAGAAGGTTCCCAACCCAAACCAAGAGGGTGAAGACGAGCATCCTCCTGAACATCCTCCTTCCTCTCCTCCTCCGTCTGAGGCATGGAGAGCAATTATGCAAGCAACCAACCAGAACACTCAGATGCTCATGCAGATGATGCAGAATTTCCAAGCCAACCAAGCAAATCAAGGCAATCATGGGAACCAAGGCCAAGGCAATCTGTTCAATCAACCTCACTTTGCGACACGGAACCAATTCCTGGCAAACCAACCAAAGTCTTTCAGTTACTGTGTGGACCCGCTAGATGCTGAAGATTGGATCACAGACATAAAAAAGCACTTTGAATGCAGTAACGTGAGGCCCGAGGATTATGTCAAGTTTGCCACTTTCCAACTCAAAGATCAAGCTGCTGATTGGTGGCAACAGTACAAAGACTCCAGAGGTGATTGTGAGATCTCGTGGACTGACTTCTGCAAAGATTTCCGTTCCCATCACATTCCAACCAGTGTCATTGAAGGCATGCGTGAGCAATTCCGCAACCTGAAGCAAGGCACCATGTCCGTCTATCAATACAATGTCAAGTTCCAGAATCTTGCCCGTTATGCGAAGCAAGACATCCCCGATGCTAAGAGCAAGATATACCAGTTCTGAGGTGGTCTGAAAGATGAACTCCAACTTGCTCTCACCTTGTTCGAGCCGGATGAATTTGACCAATTCTACAGTATGGCTCTCAAGCAAGAGGCAACTCAGCTCAAGTGTGAAGCTTCCAAAAAGAGGATTAGAGATGTTGTTCACTCCTCCTCTTCCTCTCAAGTGGTTGCCAAGCAGCAGAAGTTCTGGCTACCGCCTCCTTCAGTGCTCCGTCCTCCAAGCAACAACAAGCACTCAGGTGGTCGTGGATTCTCCCACCCAAGGTTGTCAGAATCACGATTCTGTTATATGATTTTACGACTTTACGATCAAAACTGGTCCCTATGATTCTACGATTTTAGTTCATAGAATCTACGTTTCTACGATCCTGATAGTGAAGATTCTACGATTTGCGATCCTACCATTGGAGCTCCGATCCGATTCAAAATCACAATTCTGACAACCTTGCTCCCACCCACCCAACCCAAGCAACCAGTCCAAGCCTCAGTTCCAAGCTCCAAGACCAAGTGGTCCTTATCATCTGCCTCTTTCAGAAGTTACTTGCAACAAGTGTGGCCAGAAGGGTCACTATGCAAACAAGTGTACTCAAAGGTGCCTTCCTCCTCCACCTGTCAGCAATGCTATTGTCAAGCACAATCCCAAGCATGCAAGAGTGAACTTGATGAATGCAGCTCAAGCAGAGAATTCTTCCGATGTGATATTGGGTAACCTCTCAGTTAACTCTATTCCTGCAAAAGTCTTGTTTGATTCTGGTGCATCACTTTCCTTCATGTCATGTCCACTTGCATCTAAGCACAACGTGGGCACAGTGGACTTACCAGAAAAAGTTATCAATTATTTCTCCGGGCAAACACATGACTTCCACCTCAGTGGCTCCGGATATATCTATTCACATGGGTGATTACAGTTTTCTGGTTTCCCCGGTTATTCTCGGTAACTCCGACATTGATCTTATTCTTGGGATGGATTGGCTCTCCAAGCATGATGCAAACATTGATTGTGCAAACAAGGAGGTCAAGCTAACTCATCCTGACGAAGACGTGATTATCTTCGCAGCTCGAGATAACACAATCAGGCTATTCTCTCTCAATGACAAGGGCGAGATTAATGCCATTTCTCAGATTTTGGTGGTTTGTGAATATGAGGATGTATTCCCTGAAGAGCTTCCAGGCATGCCTCCCCACCGTCCAGTTGAATTCGTCATTGAACTTGAACCCGGTACCGAGCCAGCATGTCGGCGTCCGTACAAGCTTTCTCCTGATGAGTTGAAGGAGCTGAAGAAACAACTCGATGAGCAGGAACGTATGGGTCTAATCAGACCAAGTACTTCTCCTTGGGGCTGTGGTGTTCTATTTGTCAAGAAGAAGGATGGCATGGAACGCCTTTGCGTTGATTACCGGCCATTGAACAAGAAGACAATAAAGAATAAGTACCCGCTCCTCAATATAAATGAATTGTTCGAGCAGCTCAAAGGAGCAAAGGTTTTCTCGAAGCTCGATCTCCGGATGGGCTACCATCAGATTCGTATCCGTGAAGAGGATATTCCTAAGACCGCATTCAGAACGAGTTTTGGCTCCTATGAATACACGGTCATGTCTTTCGGGCTTGCAAATGCTCCACCCACTTTCTCTCGAATGATGCACTTAATATTCAACCCCTACACCAATGAATTCGTTCTCGTCTATCTGGATCATATCTTGGTATTCTCCAAGAATGAAGAAGACCATGCCAAGCACCTCCGTTTGGTCATTGACAGGCTCCGTGAGCACCGGTTCTATGCGAAGTTCTCCAAATGTGAATTCTGGCTGGATAAAGTCCTCTATCTTGGCCATATTATCTCTGCCGAGGGCATTTCTGTGAACCTCGAGAAGGTTGAAGCTATTGTCAACTGGGAACCTCCATAGAATGTTAAGCAACTCCGAAGTTTCCTTGGTCTCGCTAGCTATTGCAGAAGGTTCGTTGAGAACTTCTCCAAGATTGCCGAGCCTCTTTCCAACCTGTTGCAGAAGAATGTCAAGTACTCATGGACTCCTGATTGTGATGTGGCATTCAAAACACTCAAAGAAAAGCTCATTTCTGCTCCGGTTCTTACTCCTCCGGATGAGTCCAAGCCTTATGAAGTCCTTTGTGATGCTTCATTGCAAGGTCTTGGTGGCGTTCTCATGCAAGACAAGAATATTGTGGCATACACTTCTCGTCAGCTGAAACCGAATGAGAAGATTTACCCCACACATGATCTTGAGCTAGCAGCAGTTGTTCACGCCTTGATCACGTGGAGACACCTTCCGTTGGGCAGAAAAGTGGACATCTTCACCGATCACAAGAGCTTGAAGTACATCTTCACTCAGCCAAACCTTAACCTTCGCCAGACTCATTGGGTTGAGATGATTCAAGAGTACGATCCAAGCATTGAGTATACTCCTGGCAAGGCCAATGTCATTGCAGATGCCTTGAGCAGAAAGGCTTATTGCAACAGTCTCCTTCTCAAACCGTTCCAGCCTGAACTTTGTGAATCATTCAGGAAGGTCAACCTCCGAGTTGTTCTGCAAGGCTTTCTTGCAAATCTTCAAGTTGCTCCTACCTTGTGATGTCTACTACACGCTTCTATTCCTGTAGACAGTGTTGGGCCTCCAAGAGCAGAGGTTTGTAGGACAGCAGCACATTTCCCTTAAGTGAGTAACCCAAGGTTTATCGAACTCAGGGAAGTGGAGGTTGAACGTACCCCTTTCAAGCAACCCTGCAATCAAGATACAAGAAGTCTCTTGTGTCCCCAACACAACTAATACACTTGTCAGATGTATAGGTGCACTAGTTCGGCGAAGAGATGGTAAAATATGGATGATAGGAGTGGCAAAGCAAAGTAATATAAATCTGTAATAAAAAGTGCAGCAAGCAAACAAGTGGTAAACGTGAGCACAAATGGTATTGCAATGGTGGAAACAAAGCCTAGGCTTCATACTTTCACTAGTGGCAACTCCCAACAACATTAACATAATCGAATCACATGATATTTCCCATAATGGAGACGCACTCGGAGGTCATTCCTTTGTGGTCAAGAGAGGACGAGAATTATGTAGGGCTACAAAAGCATACCTCTAAGTTCGTAGTTCTCAATCTATGGATTTCCCAATGTCACCGCGGCCATCCAAAGAGAGTACCACAATCACCACAACATATCTCAAGGATAGTCAAAGACAAGCACCAAGAGACTCTCAATCTTCAATCAACACACAAAAGAGGAAATCACTCATGAAAATATTCTTCTAATCCATGCCCAATAGACCGCTGTCACCTTGGTCTCGGGGATTATACTAGATAAATACAAGTGAGTACATCAATCCAATACATAGAGGAAGGGGAAATATCATGGGATCACCCTAGATTAACATAGCCTATGATCACAACGAAGATCACATCATGGGAGAGAGAGATAACCACATAGCTACACGTACAAGCCCTCAACCCCGGAGAAGACTACTCACACATGGCCATGGTGAGCAAGAGATTGACGGTGGTGTTGATGGAGAGGTGCAGCCCGGAGAGGAGGAGGCGGCCGGCGGCAGCCGTGGCGGCGGCGGCCCTAGGGGGCAGCGGCTCCTTGGCCCCCCTTCTTCCTTGTGGATGGTGCTGCAATGGTGCTGGTCCTCCCCTCCAAGACGGCGGCTTGGGAGGAGGAAAATTCGTGGCCCCTGGTGACCTAGGTTTTCTCTCTTTATATAGACTCTCGGATTCCCGTCATCAGATTTTGGGCTTCAGTAAAACGGGCTTTTCTCGGCCGCCCGGACTCCGATTTGGACGAATTTTATATCCGGAAGCATCCTCTCGAAATTCCCCACAACTTTCGCAACTAGGTTTTTTCCGTTTGACGTCGTCTTCGGGCCGGAACTTGACCATCTTCTAAAAATGTTCTCAAACAGATTTCAGGAAAGTCAGAGTCCTACTCCAATACGACTCCTTTTGCGTTTTTGTCAATTTCCAAGTAATTCCTACACAATAAAGTGTAAAACAAGAACATTGTGCACTTTTGCAACCATTAGTAGGTTAGTCCAATAAATGCCTAAAAAGATAGAAAACTTTGATATAAACATGAGACAATGATGCAAAACAAGCATGTCACAAGCAAAAAATTATGGATACGTTTGGGACGTATCAACATCCCCAAGCTTAATTCCTACTCGTCCTCGAATAGGTAGAATGATAACATAGAAAATTTTTGAGGTGACATGCTACTAACACAATCTTGATCAAGTAATATAGTAAAGCACATGAACTGAAATAAAGTGAACCAAAACAATTGTCTATAGTTGAAAGCAAGTAAACAATGAATAACCAAGTGATCATCTAAGTAAATTCTTTTCATGAATAGTACAATTGAAGACATGAAACTATAAAGTTAAGCACAACTGTTAGCCCCAAAGGAGTTCTCTCATCAAAAGCATGCTAGTTAACACAAAAGGAAGATAAAGTTTCAGCAATGCTTTCCACTTTTCAACATTTTATCTCATGGATAAGTTCAATGCACAAGGATTATATATAACTAAGCAGAAATTTTGAACATAATCAACTTGAACCCAGGGTTAACACTAGATGCTTGCTTATGGTGGAGGAAGAAGATTAGAACATAGGAAAACTGACTCAACATTTAAAAGTAAAAGATAGGCCCTTCGCAGAGGGAAGCAAGGATTACTCATGTGCTAGAGCTTTTTATTTTTGAAAACATAGAGATATAAAAGCAATTTTGAGAGATGCATGCTTATGTCAACGAATGGTAATAAACAATGCACTACTACTCATGCCAAACAGAACTTAAGAGCGGCTCCCATAGGGGAATGATAACACTCCCCTTTCTCCTTTGTTTATCACTAGCCAAAGTTTGTCTGATTTCTCACGTACGATGTGTGAAGGAGGTTTTTGATATTGATATTGATGACATGTAAAGTGGGCTGGGCATACCCTTTTGCCAGCTCTTTTTGCAAAATTAAGGACATGCACATTATTCATGCACGTCAGGGGTCGTTCTGTCCAACACAAGTAATAATGAACTATCTACCACTTCCTCATGAGCTAAAACAGAGACACAAATAAGGATAAATTTTGAAGGTTTTAAAGGTAGCACATGAGCAATTTACTTGGAATGGCTATTAAATACCATGCATAGGTAGGTATGGTGGACACATATGGCAGAATTTTGGTTATGGAATTTGGATGCACGAGCAGCATTCCCGCTCAGTACAGAGTTTTTGGTTTAGCAAGTTTTTAGCAAGCACATGTTAACCGGTACAAGAGAATTATAACATCCTTTCAGCATAATTATAAGACTTCTACACTGTCTTCCTTGTCAACCATCTTACTTCTAAAAAGAGAACAAGAACTTTAAAACTACCAATGGTGAAAAACTAAACAATTGCAAACTTCAAAGGTATTTCTTCACTAATAAGACTTTATTAAATGATCTCCATGTTTAGACATGACTACTTAATTTCTCAAAACAATTGATAGGGATCAAATTACTCAATGATCTTCAAGACTATGCAAGCTTTTTATTCTTTGCACCACAGCCACACTTGTCATTTACTTTACCAACATATTATTTAGCAATTAAACCAATCAACTCTCCAAAAAGATATAAGTGAAGCAAGAGAGTACTTTCTATAAAAGAACTAATAGCTCTGAACATGATATGAAAGAAAAACAAGAGCTAGAAGCATATAACAAGGTAGCTAAAACACTCAAAAAGATATAAGTGAAGAACATGAGTGTTTCATGAAAAAGCGGAGCGTGTCTCTCTCCCAAACAAGAATGATCAGATGCAACTTATTTAAAACCAGCAAAGAAAACAAAACAAAACTAAAAAGAAAAGAGCAAGACGCTCCAAGCATAGAACATAACACATGAAGTGATAATTATAGTGGAACGAAAGACGAACTGATAATTGTTGATGGAGAAGGGGATGCATGGGGGCATCCCCAAGCTTAGACGCTTGAGTCTTCTTCAATATTTCTTGGGGGTGCACGGGGGCATCCCCAAGCTTGAGCGTTTGACCCTCCTGAATCTTCTTTTATCATCTTCCCTCGCACACTTGAAAAATCCCTTCATACATAACTCATCATAATCTGATTAGCGAGGTTAGTACCCACAATAAAATAATTTTTCCCTACTGTAAATAAGGATAATCTTGAAGAGCTACTGTTTCTCAAGATTGCCAAAAGGTTTTTGCAAAGAAAAAGCAAGCTCAAGGTTTGCAAAACGAAGAAAAGGCAAAACGGGACAGAATTTGTGAAAAACAGACCAGCAGGTAGTAAATAATTTTTTCGGGGCACTTCTGCAACTCAAATCAAAAAACTCAGAACAGACGCTCGAAAGCCAATTGTATAGAGCACGTTGTCAAAAAAATTCAGATCACAAAGATGATCTGGTGATTTTATTTGAATTTTTCTGTCCAAGGACAGAATCTGTTTTCTGGACAGCACGTCACAACTTTTGAACTTTCTTGCAATCGGAGGCTAAACTTGGCACAAAGCTGAAAAATAAAGATACAATGATGTTGCTACAGTAGTAACAAAAAATAAAGATACAATGAAGTTCCAAGATGTACCATGACCTCAAGCAATCATATTGGTGGACTCGCGTGAAAAGGGAGATTGCCCAATTCGTGAATGAATGTGATGTCTGCAGAAGAGTGAAGGCAGAGCATCAACATCCAGCCGAACTCCTTCAACCTCTACCTATTCCTGAGTGGAAATTCGATCACATTGAGATGGATTTCGTCACTGGTTTTCCCAAGTCCAAGAAAGGAAATGATGCTATCTTTGTGGTGATTGACAAGCTAACTAAAGTAGCTCATTTTCTTCCCGTCAAAGAATCCATCAACGCAACTCAGCTGGCAGAGTTGTACACCTCCAGGATTGTTTCTTTGAGTGACATTCCTCAAGTGATCTCCTCAGACCGTGGAAGCTTGTTCACTTCCAAGTTCTGGGATTCCTTTCAGTCAGCCATGGGCACAAAGATTCGCTTCAGCACTGTGTTTCACCCTCAGACTAGTGGTCAAGTCGAAAGAGTGAACGAAATCCTTGAAGATATGCTAAGAGCTTGTGTCATCTCCTTCGGTACGAAATGGGAAGATTGTTGGAAATATGCCCTAGAGGCAATAATAAAATGGTTATTAATATATTTCCTTGTTCATGATAATTGTCTGTTGTTCATGCTTGAATTGTATTATCCGGAAACAGTGAAACATGTGTGAATACATAGACCACAACGTGTCCTTGGTAAACCTCTAGTTACTAGCTCGTTGATCAACAGATGGTTACGGTTTCCTGACCATGGACATTGGATGTCATTGATAACGAGATCACATCATTAGGAGAATGATGTGATGGACAAGACCCAATCTTAAGCCTAGCACAAGATCGTGTAGTTCGTAATGCTAAAGCTTTTCCAATGTCAAGTGTCTTTTCCTTAGACCATGAGGTTGTGCAACTCCCGGATACCGTAGGAATACTTTGGGTGTGCCAAACGTCACAACGTAACTGGGTGGCTATAAAGGTACGCAACGGGTATCTCCAAAAGTATATGTTGAGTTGGCACGAAGCGATACTGGGATTTGTCACTCCGTATGACGGAGAGGTATCTCTGGGCCCACTCGGTAAGACATCATCATAATGAGCTCAATGTGACTAAGGTGTTGGTCATGGGATGATGTATTACGGAACGAGTAAAGAGACTTGCCATGACAAGATTGAACAAGGTATCGGTATACCGACGATCGAATCTCGGGCAAGTACCATACCGATAGACAAAGGGAATAGTATACGAGATTGATTGAATCCTTGACATCGTGGTTCATCCGATGAGATCATCGAGGAACATGTAGGGACCAACATGGGTATCCAGATCCCGCTATTGGTTATTGACCGGAGAGTCGTCTCGGTCATGTCTACGTGTCTCCCGAACCCGTAGGGTCTGCACACTTAAGGTTCGGTGACGCTAGGGTTGTAGAGATATATGCATACGGTAACCCAAATGTTGTTCGGAGTCCCGGATGAGACCCCGGACGTCACGAGGAGTTCCGGAATGGTCCGGAGGTAAAGTATTATATATAGGAAGTCCAGTTTCGGCCATCGGGAGGGTTTCGGGGGTCACCGGTTGTCAGGCTCAAGATGCGATTCTATCCCGATGACGTGACACTTACGTGATTGGGGCACAACCGCATTTCGGGCGCTTAGCAAGATGGATATCATTACATCGTACCATTACAAACATAGATGGGGGGATACAACAATACATACAAGTCACAAGAATACATCAACATCAATACAAGGCATCCGACTACGGATGCGAACATGAAAAGCACAACGACATCCATCTGCTATCCCAGGCTGCCGACCCGGAACCTAACCCAAGACTGAAGAAGAATAAGAAGAAAGAACTCCAAACAACGATCATCGCTCTCACGTCAATACATCGGAAACCTGCACCTGCAACTGTTGTTGAAGTATCTGTGAGCCACGAGGACTCAGCAATCCCATAACCATGGGTAACAAGACTATCAAAGCTTAATGGGTAGGAAGACATAAAGTGGTGAGGTTGCAGCAGCGGCTAAGCAATACATCTGGTGGCTAACTTACGAGTACAAGAATAAGATGAGCATCTACGCAAACGGTCGCAACTAGTAGTGATCGCTAAAGATCCTGAACTACCTACGAGTCAAACATAACCCCACCGTGTTCTCTTCTCAAACTGAAAAGAGACAGTCACGGTTACTCACACACTTGTGTGTTTTACTTCGGATCCTCTGTCAAGTTTTCTACAACCGGACATTAACAAATTCCAATCTGCCACATAACCGCGGGCACGACTTTCGAAAGATCATAACCCTGTAGGGGTGTCCCAACTTAGCCCATCACAAGCTCTCCCGATCAGCTGAAGTAATAATAATTATTACCCCTTATCTTAGGGAAATCCGATCAGGCTCGGCATCCCGGTGCACAAGACATTTCGACAATGGTAAAACAAGTCCAGCAAGACCTCCTGGCGTGCCGACACCCTGATAGTAGCCGCGCGTATCTCGTCTCAGGCCACGACCGTATGGGACATCCTACGGGAGCCAGATACCTCGAGTTTCCTCGAGGCGGTCCCGCAGTCCGCCCGTTTGGGACCAACACCACCAGCACTGCCCCCCTGCTATGTAGAAGAATCCACGGGTAGCGCTAACTCCCTATGCAATTTAATTAATTAATTAAGTTGTTATTATGAGAAAATTAAAACCGATGTTGGGCCTTGCTGGAGGAGTTTTATTCAAAGACGAAGTGTCAAGGGGTCCCCATATACCCAACCGTGTAAGGAACGCAAAATCAAGGAACATAATGCCGGTTTATCGGCGCCTAAGGTGGCATGAGTGGAACAAAACACCGAGCAAAAGGCCAAGCCTTCCACCCATGCCCAATATATAGGTGTGTTAATAATAATAATAGATATTGTGATATTCCAACAACAAGTTCCCACATGGAACGATCTTCATCTTCACCTGCAACTAACAACGCTATAAGAGGGGCTGAGCAAGCGGGTAACATAGCCAAACAATGGTTTGCTAGGAAGGTGTCAAGGTTAGAGGTTTCATGGCAACAAGGAGAGGGGCTGACAATAAGATGGGTAGCGCAAGTGCGCAACACATAACGATAGCATCGAGACAACTAAGCATGGCAACGATAGTAAAGGTATCCAAGGGTATGGTCATCTTGCCTGAGATCCCGCAAGGAAGAAGAACGGGTCCATGAAGTAGACGAAGAAGAAGCCTTGAAGACGAACCACGAGTAGATGAACGAATCCTCATGATCGCAATGGAACAAGCACTAACGAGAAGAAGCAAGCAATAGGACAAACACACAACACAAGAACATGACAATATGCTCAACCAAGTATGATGCAAAACAAGCCTACATATGATGCACAACAAGTCTGTATATGATGCAATACATGGCAAGGTAGGAAGCACTCAAAAACAACACAAGAACATGACAATATGCTCAACCAAGTATGATGAAAAACAAGCCTATATATGATGGAAAACATGGCAAGGCAGGAAGCACTCAAAAACAACACAAGCCAACAAGTTTAAATGAGGCCGGAAACTACACATAACAAATCCGGTAAGCCCTCATATGCATAATTTGAAATTAGTCCAGATCTTAACAAACTTTAAGTTAAAGTTGTTAAACAGCAGGTTAACATGCACCATGATGATCTACACGAAATTCTACTCAAGTTTCATATAAAGTTTGTTTAATTCGGAGCTACGGTCTAGAAGATATGAGCAAAACAAGACAAGCAAGTCAAGGGTGCAAGATGCACCCAAACATCAAGCCAACACACTCCAAACATGAAAACAACATGATATTATGATTCTACATGCAAAATCACACAAGTTTCATATAGGGCACACCCAAAACGGAGCAACGGGCTAAAAGATACACATGAAACAAGATATAACAACAAGCTGAAGTTAACATCCACATAGCAACTTTGGGGCAAGGTAAATATAAGCTACAGCACCCAAACATGATAACAAGAAGCATGTATGTGAAGTAGACATGCTACTCTACAAGTAGGAACTTAGAACACACCCAAAAGCTTACTGGAACACATTTAAACAAGCATGGCAAGTTGCAATAAAATTATCTAGACTTAGCCAAAATCTGGGAAGGCAAAAACATCTTCACGATGCTGCCTTCGGAGGCACAAAACAACAAGCATATCAACTCCACTAAGCATATAAAGAGCATGGACATGTGGTAGACATATCCTACAGCAAACAACTCCATTGGAGCAACTTCATAGGAGGCATGGATCAATAGCAACAAGCTTCACCAAATTGAATAAGCTGATAAAATCCTGACAGGCATAATTTATAGCAACTTGAGAGCAAGAAATAAATAGGCTACATCAGGTCAAATGAGCAAGTAAGGGCATGAATGGATAGACAATAACATGTACAACAAGACATGATCATTGGCCACTCCAAAACAAGCATGTATTTGACTAGGGCATCAAGCAAACATAGCATCAGGATAAGACAGATTCCGGACTTAGCAGTTTTTTCACGAAGTATAAAACAATAACAACAACATGGCATGTTTACAAGCATGTTTAAGTCAACACAAGGCGTATCATGGAAAGATAAGTGCACCACAGCAAAGACCATATAATAGTGCTTCTAAAACAACTAAACATGTGGCATGAAGAAAAACACATCAATAGCAAAGAGCAATTGAAATTAGCATCTCATAACAAGTTTCAACACTTAACAGCCAAATGCACTTTTGCAACAGAGATTAACATGGCAATATGGACTCAAACAAGCATGCTACAGCAACCATCATGTGGTACACTTCATAATGAACATTTTGACATATCATATGCATCATTTGGATAAACATGCACCAAGTTATCATATCTCAAACGTGGCATCAAAATAATAAGTAACAACCGTTTATAACAAGTAGCACTCTTGCAACAGAGATTAGAGCATCTATATGAACTCAAATGAGCATGGCACAATGGAAAAAAGTGTAGAGCATATCACCACTATCATTTTGACATATCATACACTCAATTTGGACAAGCACACAATTAATTACAGCCATGCAAAGATGCAATAAAATAAGACAGATTCTGAGGACTTAGTCATATTAACAGAAAAACACAAGGTGGGCGCGGTTTACTAAACAGCGCAGCGGGCGAGAGATAAGGCTCACGGTGCTCACCCAAAATGGGTTGAGGCCCAGGTCAGATGATGGAGAAGGCCGGCTTGGGCTTTGGCAGAGCTCGGCCGGCTCTGGCTCCTCTGGGCCGACGGAGGGGGCTGGCGCGGTGGCCCGTTGGAGACACCCGGTTGGCTGGGCCTGGGAGGTCGACCAGGACGGCGGCTGGGCCCAGGCCCTCAGGGAGGCAGGGCCGGTCGCTCTGTTCGTCCTCCCGAGGCGGGGACCGGATCCGGCGAAGAGGGGAAACGGCGGATCTGGCCGTCGGACGTCCGATCCGGGCAACGACGACGACGGACAGCCTCGGGCCGACAAGGAGGATCCCGGCGGTGACCGCGACGGTTGCCTGCGGGCTGGCTCGCGACGGAGCAAAGGCGGGGCGGGGCGAAGACCGGGAGGCGGGGCGATAGGAGCGGGCGGCGGGGCAGGTGAGCGCGTGCGGCTGCGACGCTCGGGCAGACGGGCGGCGGCGGCGCCCTTCGGGCCCGGGCGGGCCGCGCGATGGGCCTGGCGGGCCTGGAGCGGGAGGTGGGAGACAGGGGGCATGGGGAGGCGCGAGGTGGTGGCTGGGGGTTGGGGATGCACGGATTTCGAGGAAGGGGCTAGGGTTTCCAAAACTGGAGGTCTAGGCCTTCCTTTTTTAGTAGGTAGGACTAGGTTAGGTGGTTTTTAGGCCGTTTCGGAGCCGTTCGATCGTCATGGGACGGTCCGG
>LR738709.1:552750671-552796946 GCA_902687465.1 Secale cereale | reverse complement strand
GGTGTGAAGAGGGGTGTGGGCTGAGATGAGAGGAAAGGAGAGAGGCCCGCGGTGGTTTTCGGAGACCGAAAACGTCCGACGTTTAAACCGGCGACTAGTGCCGCTATATATATCCGTTGGGCTATCAAACGGACTCCGAATGCGATGAAATTTGGCAGGCGGCCTGTCTACACTATAATAAGACCACATGCCAAGTTTCACCCCATTCCGAGAACATTTTCCGGCCACTCATAAAATAAATATTCGGAGGCGCCGCGGGCGTGTGTGAGTGTGTCTGGGCTCAGAACGGACAACGGAAAGGACAAGGGGACTCGGGCGGATGCAAGTTTTGAAAACATGCTGATGCAACACACACGATGACTTGGCAAGATACAACATGAAAGCAGATGACATGGCAACGACAACGAATAACTGACTGACACCTGGCGCACCGGTCTCGGGGTGTCACAACACTCCCCTACTAACAAGAGATCTCGTCCCGAGATCTTAGGAACGAGACGGAAGGGAAAAAGGAAGAACAAAGTTCTTCGAGGACAAAAGAGTGAAACCAAAGAACCTTGAGAGGTTGAACAACTAAAAGAAAGGATACAACGGAGAATGAACGAAGTTGCAAAGACTTCATTAAACAAGAGGAACAACGAACACACGAGAACCAAGGCGGTTGAAAAGGCATGAAACTAGAGCTGAAGGAACACGAATAAATTAGAAACCACTCCGGTTAGACGAGATAGAAAAATAACTTGAATGAAGTAATTCGGGCATCACTCCGGCTGAAACTGAAAAGAATAGCACACCGGTTGAGCACGAATGGAATGAAACGAGAACTTGAAAAGATGAAACGATACTCGACGAGAGCAACAACACAATGCCTCCGGAAGAATTTAAAGAGTTGGAATGAAAAGAACGGATAATAGAATAACAACTTCGAGCGCGAATGAATTCGAAAGAGGATCTTGAAGAGAAAGGTTTGAACGGAGTTGTTGAGAAACTCAACAATAAAAGAATAAGCTTGTTGTGAGCTTATTTAAATATCTCAAGACTTGAGCTGAATTACGCCGCAACCAAAAGATTGAATATATGAGATGAAGGAAGAAATGCAAAACTCCACTTCAAAAGAATACGGAGAATTAATTGCACTCGAGATGCAAGAATAAGAATGCTTGAACTGCTCCAGAAGAATTAGACGAATATTTGAAGAATGAATTAAATGACGAAGAACCACCATGACGAACTCCGTTAATGAAAAGGATGAAGACATAGAAATGATGGACGAGAAGAATAAGATTAAAGCCTTGCGATGATTTAGACGGGGGTTGTCGTGGAATTAACACGTCAGATGTCCGGTTCACGGACTTAGTGGTGAGGTGCGCATCTATGTAGTAGCTTGAAGGGGTTGAGTGGAATCGAGAGACGCGATGCAGGACACAGATTTAGACAGCTTCGGGCCCCGGGAAACATCATCCGGTAATAACCCTACGTGCTGTTTGAGGCTAGATCTCATTATCATGGTGTCACCGGTAAACCGGCTCTTGGTGTCTAACCCTAGAAACTTGTCTGCTTGTCTAAACTCTAAACCTAACTTGTCTCTTGTCTAACTTGTGAAAAACTTGTCCTTTTTGGGGAGCCCTGCCCCTCCTTATATATGTTGAAGGGGCGGGTTTACATGACTAGTCCTAGTAGGACTAGGATTGATCTATTACAAGGAGTCCTAGTCTTGCTTCCTTTATGGAGAATATTCCTTGCGCTTTATTATTAAACCGGCCCACTATTAATATGAACCGGCCTTCTGGGCCTTGGGCCTTGTCATCCATGATCCATATGCCGGGTCACCAATATTTTGCCAAGTGTAAACCACCTTAAGTAGAATGCCAAGTCCGGCCGGGTTATAATTCCGGCCGGTTCATACCGCGGGGTAATATCCCCGACATTAGCCCCCAAGTTTAGCTTGGATGTGTCCATGGTAAACTTATGCTGCAAAATAAACACAATAGAGAATCTGATAGGTTGTGCTCCGGGTTAAGAATTCTTGTAAACCGGCATCTGACCATCCTTTGTCTTTCCTTCTTCTTAGAAAATCCGGGTCAACAGACCAACTTCATAACCAACTTGCTTGCATAAGAATATTGTAAATAAAGAATCCATTTGAATCAGCCTTTAATGCTCTGACTTGACAAAAATATTGGTCTTTGAAATATTCAATTGATATCCAGCCGGCTTGAAGATATAGAGCTTGCCGATTTATGATTGCCAAAATTGCCGGGTCACATAATTAATCTGATTTGCCAGAACTGAAAATTTGAAGATGTTCCTCCTTTATATGCATATTACCTATAGCCCCCAAGTGCCTGGTCATTATGTAATAATGAGCAGGGACTTTGTATATATTCCATTGAAAATAGCCTTGTATAATCTTGAAGAAATCCAGATTGTTCATCCCAATCACTATGAAACTGAATATTCCATATTATGTAGCCCCCAAGTGCCGGGTCATTATGCAATAATGAGCAGGGACTTTGAAAATATGATCCTGTAAACTTGAATAGCAATATATAGCCCCCAAGTGCCGGGTCATTATATAATAATGAGCAGGGACTTTGTAGATATAATTATTGAAATGAACATTATATAATGTAACTTCCATCGTGGGGTTTGAATCCACGTCCACAAGGTTAAGAGCTTTGTGCTTTACCAACTGAGTTAGACGGGCCTTTCAATATAATGGATGAATACTTGTGTACCTTGAATTGTTGACAGGAGCGATTGGTAGCCCCCAAGTTCCGGTTTAGCTATATTTAGAAGGTGAACCGGTACTTCCAGATGAAGCAAATGATCTTTCCATTAGCCCCCAAGTGTCAAGTAGACAACTTGCTTGTGTGCTTGAGACTTTTGTCTTTGAATTGCTGTTGTTTACTGCTTCAACTGCCATTAGCCCCCAAGTGTCAAGTAGACAACTTGTTTGTGTGCTTGAGACTTTGTGTATTTGATGTAATCTCAATCTGAATAATGTAGCCCCCAAGTGCCGGGTTGTAAGCTTGCAGCAACTCGGGACTATTCCTTTGTAAAATAAATCATTTCCATTGATGAAATAATATCCATTGCGCTTTAAAGCGACTTTGAAGATCTCAATCATAATATTGATAACCATAATAGGAATCCAGACATGTTTGGCCATTGAAGAATATAATCCGGTTGGAAGACCGGTTCCAATGATGTTTGATCACAATCGGGCCGGGTTTAATAAACACCGGTCATTATTTTGTCACATACTGGCGACTTATAGTCAAAACCAGGCCGGTTTAATAAACACCGGTCATTATAACTGATCACGTACTGCCAATTTGTTGGCTCATCATGAAGGTCGATCTGGGTTATGATGAACGCCGGTTTAACTCTCGCTGGTGTTCATGACCCAGACTTATAACTTTATAGATAGGTGGTCAACTTCTGGAGCTGTTCCACTCGGTTTAAAAGGTTATAGAACAAAAACACCAAAAATATGCAAATTTTGCAAATAAGACCATGTAGTCGAGGCTTTTTCAAAGAGCTGCCAGGCTCAAAGCAAGGTTCAGCCAATCAATGGGACGTGGGCAAACCTACTGTCCCAAGGAGCCTAGCCAATCACTGAACGTGAGCGTATCAACTGTTCAGAGGGCCGATAGAACCGCAAATAAAAACCGAGCCAATCAATGGGACGTGGGCAAACCGACTGTCCCAAGGGGCCTAGCCAATCACTGAACGTGAGCGTATCAACTGTTCAGAGGGCCGAACACAAACAAAGCCAATCAATGGGACGTGGGCAAACCTGACTGTCCCAAGGGGCCTCCAGGGTTCCTCCTGAACCGGTGGGTCAATCTAAACCAATCACTGAATGTGGTACTATCCAACTTTTCAGAGGGTCGCCAGGGTTCCTCCTGAACCGATGGATAAATTGCGAAGCCTTCTCTCCTTGAACCGGATATGATCTCATGTTCTTGAGAGTTTCATTGCTCCTTTGTGCATATGCCCTGCACAACCAGATAGACTGATCAAAGCATCTTGTTTTCTTTAAAAAGTAATATATAGTAAGAGAAATAATATTGTAGATGGATATCACCTGAGTGTATTTGAACCGGTATGTTGAATAGACCGGATCACAGGGTGGATAATAAATGACTGCAGTATCAGAGGCGGCTTGGATAGTTAAACCGATTGTGGGGTTTGTAAACCGGCGGAGACGAGTAAGTTGTCCGTCGTGTTGTAAACCGCATGGATGGGCGAGTTGATGTAGACTAGGTCACAGGAGCGACGACTTGCGCACGTTCATTCACCGGGTAGTGTGGTACAGATGAAAATTTCGTTGCTGAATGTTGCCAGTGCGTGTTTATATCCGCAGTGTAACAATAATTTTACCTGTATATAAAAATACCAATAGGGCAGTGTAATGGTGCTCAGAGGAAAAATATCCTGATAAAGTATATAAGAGAGATAACACCTGATTTGTTTTGAAGAACAGATGGTCCGGCCGGTGCGGTCGCGAGAGACGGCCGCGTCGTTGTAAACCGGTGTTATCGCGCGAGACGGCCACGGTGTTGTAAGCCGGTGCGGTCGCGAGAGATGGCCATAGTGTTATGAACCGGCGCTTGAATCCGTGGAATGACGACGATCACTTGTGTCGAACAATGTTTGGCGTGCCTCCACCTCCGTGGTATAATATCATTTTACAATGAATAATTTTCCTGCATATAAAATACAGCAGGGCGAGAAATTTTTTTGCTCGGACGAATTAATATGTAAAAAATAAATAGGATAGATATCACCTGATTCGCCCGGACAACAGATGAGCCGGTTTATAAGGACGGGTGCGGCACCGGCATGTTAATGTAGACTGGACCGCGACACTTATGTTCGTGCATCCGTGGCATACCCTCATCCCCTTTTTTTTAATAATAATCACCCTGCGTAGAAAATGCGAAAATAATTGTTGTCGGATAAATAAATATGTGCTGATAAAATACGTAGGAAAAATAACACCGTATTTTTGCCGGATGATCGTGGATGTCAATCCATCGCGGCGACTTGAAGCAGTGGCAGGGGTAGTCCGCTCGGGGGCGGCGCGGTGACTTGCAGACGAGATCGCAGCAGTGATAGTACTCAATAGTATTATCTTCTCCACTACGTACTAGTACTCAATAGTACTGTCTCATAGTAGTACCAGTGGAAGTACTTGGGGATTCTCTTGACTTGGTCTTGATTTAAAAAAGTACTAGGAGTAGCACCTTTCACCGTGCAAAACACCGTCCAGCCGGCTGGACATCCATCAATTCTAACTTTTCCCCATACTAGTGCAAGTAGCACTCGGCTAGTTGGATTTAACTAGTTCCTTACTGCAAAAGGTGGCCACGGCACGGATTCCCTTAAAGCTTTTGAGCTGTCGGTCTCGAATTGATCTGGTTTTTGGATTGCTGTTCCCCACAGTAGCACAATATTTTTCTTCTATCTTCTGTCCGTTTCCAGCAGCAGTATTGAGACTGCGGTAGCGGCATTGTCTCGGAGATGTAGCCGGCCTCGGTTGATGCTGCTGTTTTTTAGGAATTTCTACTAGTTCAATCCGGGTCGGGTCTGCTATCCGTTTCCGGATCGTGGCTGATTGATTTTTAAGCTGTAACTAGCAGCACATCCCGATCCCCACATAACTCGCCGGTTTGACTGCGGTTTGAGCAACGGAAGCAAAGGCCACGGGCGAACCGGCGCTGCAGTTCAGCTGCCAGCACGTATCGGCTGAGTATTGGAAACTGAGTACCCGTGGTAATCCGAGGCAGTAGTACCCGTGGCTGATTTGACAAAAGAATGATTAAAAAACGAATTTGGACTTTTGCTGGCTCAGCGCTAGTTTGAGGAGTACAAACTCCACTGGCCCTCTGCGTGATGATGTGATGCTCTACGATCCAAAAGTAGTACTAGCAGTAGCGACAAACGCCATCGGGATCTGACGCACAGGTTTTTACGCAGGACACGTCGGTGGTTGGCTGGATACTTCCATTGACCATCCTTGATTTCGATCCTTGCATTGCTTTATCTTTGACACAGCTTTAGCAATTTTTCCAAAGCCTATCCGCGGACGGCGATGGCGTAAAATCAACGTCGGGCGACCTCGCAGTGGCGTACATCCCGGTTTATCCTGTACGATCTGTTTCTCTGGCTTCTTCTTCTTCTGGTCAGTCGCGAGCTTCTTGATCCCTAAAAAATTTCCTCCAAGAACTCAACACCACTGTGCGCAGGCCCCAAGGTGGGCGCCAACTGTCGTGGAATTAACACGTCAGATGTCCGGTTCACAGACTTAGTGGTGAGGTGCGCATCTATGTAGTAGCTTGAAGGGGTTGAGTGGAATCGAGAGACGCGATGCAGGACACAGATTTAGACAGCTTCGGGCCCCGGGAAACATCATCCGGTAATAACCCTACGTGCTGTTTGAGGCTAGATCTCATTATCATGGTGTCGCCGGTAAACCGGCTCTTGGTGTCTAACCCTAGAAACTTGTCTGCTTGTCTAAACTCTAAACCTAACTTGTCTCTTGTCTAACTTGTGAAAAACTTGTCCTTTTTGGGGAGCCCTGCCCCTCCTTATATATGTTGAAGGGGCGGGTTTACATGACTAGTCCTAGTAGGACTAGGATTGATCTATTACAAGGAGTCCTAGTCTTGCTTCCTTTATGGAGAATATTCCTTGCGCTTTATTATTAAACCGGCCCACTATTAATATGAACCGGCCTTCTGGGCCTTGGGCCTTGTCATCCATGATCCGTATGCCGGGTCACCAATATTTTGCCAAGTGTAAACCACCTTAAGTAGAATGCCAAGTCCGGCCGGGTTATAATTCCGGCCGGTTCATACCGCGGGGTAATATCCCCGACAGGGGTACCGACGAGAAGGCCGAGAAATTTGAACTCCGGGAAAGAAAAAGATGAAAATACTTGGGACTAGAATTTATTCATCAAGAATAAACTCCGAAGGAAAAGAATAAATCAACTCGATGAAAAGAATAAGAATTATGTCATGCTTATCCTCCATCAATTAAATTGATGAGAAGCAATGGATTCACATATCACTTATTCGCGTTGAAATTGATTAAGGAGGGATATAGCACAAAACTTGGGAAAGTCTTCATGAAACACCGGTAGGATTGAAAGAACGATCGAATTGATATGATAACACCGGAAAGAACTCTTGAGTGAACCACCGTAAAGAATCAAAGCCGAGTGAAGAAAAGGAATGAACCACCGTGAAGAATTAAAATCGAGTGACGAAAAAGAACAAACCACCGTAAGAAATTGAAATTGAGTGAATACAAGAGAATGAATCTCCGGGGAGAATAAGCACTTGAAGACAATTTGAATGACGAGAACGACGAGATTGCGAACTGATTAAAGAATACTTGAACGAAGCACCGGAAAAAATGTGAGACGAACGAAGAAGCATCATTGTAGAATATTTGGAGGACGAAGTTGAAAACTGAGAACAAAGAAATCTTCTGGAATGATGGCCTTCGGAGGAACACAATGAAAAGAATTCAAGAACTAGTCCGGATGAATGAAAATAAGAAAGATTGAACCAACGATGAAAAGAATTGAAAGCGAACTTGGAGAAGGCATATGACTGATGGAATCCATACTTACGTCACACATGAAAAGAGTTTCGGAACACTCCAGAAAATAGAAGAGTCAGGTAAGACCCTGGGAAAAGACCTGTGGGTTATGAGCCCACCGAAAAGAAAACACCGTTGGAATGACTGACAAGGAGATAATGCACCTGAAATGATTCAAAAACTTGAATGAGATGACAACCTCGAATTAATTGGAAGACAGACGAATCTCTTGAGATGTCTTCGAAACTCCGGAATAATTAAATGGCGAGAGGTGAACGAGCAAGGGGAATATCCGAGTCGAAGAAAAAGAATATGAACAACACCGAATACTTGAGTTGAATCCACCGGAAAAGAAGACGAGATGAAGAATGTCGAACGAGAGGAGAATTCTCCGGTTGAAATAATTGATGAAAAGAAGCAAAGGATTCACACGAGTAGGATGGATACTCGATTAAGGACTCCGGTTCCGAGAAACAAAAGGGTGGGCGGGTGGGAAAAAGAAAGACCAGTTCGGACGGGGAAAACATCGTCGGTTGAAAAGAACCGAGGTTTCACTTGCAAAGAAGAAGAGGGTTGAATCCACTTGACGAGAGATGCACCAGATGAAGGAACTGACAACGCAACGAACGAAAACTAACCACGTGATCCTAAAAAATTTGAAGGGGAAGAGGAGCAATTCAAAACACCTACGTCAAGATTCCTCACCAGAGCGACGAAGGGGCAGGGGAGTAAAAAGAATTCCTACTCTCCGATATAACTAGACTCCGAAAAAGTTTTCTGCTAGACTCGACAACGGCCAAGCTACGATCAATCTAGGGGGCTCCTATGGTCGGTCGAGGCTCTGATACCAACTTGTTAGGCCCAAGATGCGATTCTATCCCGATCACGTGACACTTACGTGATTGGGGCACAACCGCATTTCGGGCGCTTAGCAAGATGGATATCATTACATCGTACCATTACAAACATACATGGGGGGATACAACAATACATACAAGTCACAAGAATACATCAACATCAATACAAGGCATCCGACTACGGATGCGAACATGAAAATCACAACGACATCCATCTGCTATCCCAGGCTGCCGACCCGGAACCTAACCCAAGACTGAAGAAGAAGAAGAAGAAAGAACTCCAAACAACAATCATAGCTCTCACGTCAAGACATCGGAAACCTGCACCTGCAACTGTTGTTGAAGTATCTGTGGGCCACGAGGACTCAGCAATCCCATAACCATGGGTAACAAGACTATCAAAGATTAATGGGTAGGAAGACGTAAAGTGGTGAGGTTGCAGCAGCGGCTAAGCAATACATCTGGTGGCTAACTTACGAGTACAAGAATAAGATGAGCATCTACGCAAACGGTCGCAACTAGTAGTGATCGCTAAAGATCATGAACTACCTACGAGTCAAACATAACCCCACCGTGTTCTCTTCTCAAAGTGAAAAGAGACAGTCACGGTTACTCACACAGTTGTGTGTTTTACTCCGGATCCTCTGTCAAGTTTTCTACAACCGGAGATTAACAAATTCCAATCTGCCACATAACCACGGGCACGGCTTTCGAAAGATCATAACCCCGCAGGGGTGTCCCAACTTTGCCCATCACAAGCTCTCACGATTAGCTGAAGTAATAATAATTATTACCCCTTATCTTAGGGAAATCCGATCAGGCTCGGCATCCTGGTGCACAAGACATTTCGACAATGGTAAAACAAGTCTAGCAAGACCTCCCAGCGTGCCGACACCCTGATAGTAGCCGCGCGTATCTCGTCTCAGGCCACGACCGGATGGGACATCCTACGGGAGCCAGATACCTCGAGTTTCCCCGAGGCGGTCCCGCAGTCCGCTCGTTTGGGACCAACACCATCAGCACTGGCCCCCCTGCTATGTAGAAGAATCCATGGGTAGCGCTAACTCCCTATGCAATTTAATTAATTAATTAAGTTGTTATTATGAGCAAATTAAAACCAATGTTGGGCCTTGCTGGAGGAGTTTTATACAAAGACGAAGTGTCAAGGGGTCCCCATATACCCAACCGTGTAAGGAACGCAAAACCAAGGAACATAATGCCGGTTTGTCGGCGCCTAAGGTGGCATGAGTGGAACAAAACACCGAGCAAAAGGCCAAGCCTTCCACCCATGCCCAGTATATAGGTGTGTTAATAATAATAATAGATATTGTGATATTCCAACAACAAGTTCCCACATGGAACGATCTTCATCTTCACCTGCAACTAACAACGCTATAAGAGGGGCTGAGCAAGCGGGTAACATAGCCAAACAATGGTTTGCTAGGAAGGTGTCAAGGTTAGAGGTTTCATGGCAACAAGGAGAGGGGCTGACAATAAGATGGGTAGCGCGACACATAACAATAGCATCGAGACAACTAAGCATGGCAATGATAGTAAAGGTATCCAAGGGTACGATCATCTTGCCTGAGATCCCGCAAGGAAGAAGAACGGGTCCATGAAGTAGACGAAGAAGAAGCCTTGAAGACGAACCACGAGTAGACGAACGAATCCTCACGATCGCAACGGAACAAGCACTAACGAGAAGAAGCAAGCAATATGGTAACACACAACACAAGAACATGACAATATGCTCAACCAAGTATGATGCAAAACAAGCCTACATATGATGCACAACAAGTCTGTATATGATGCAATACATGGCAAGGTAGGAAGCACTCAAAAACAACACAAGAACATGACAATATGCTCAACCAACTATGATGAAAAACAAGTCTATATATGATGCAAAACATGGCAAGGCAGGAAGCACTCAAAAACAACACAAGCCAACAAGTTTAAATGAGGCCGGAAACTACACATAACAAATCCGGTAAGCCCTCATATGCATAATTTGAAATTAGTCCAGATCTGAACAAAATTTAAGTTAAAGTTGTTAAACAGCAGGTTAACATGCACCATGATGATCTACACGAAATTCTAGTAAAGTTTTATATAAAGTTTGTTTAATTCGGAGCTACGGTTTAGAAGATATGAGCAAAACAAGACAAGCAAGTCAACGGTGCAAGATGCACCCAAATATCAAGCCAAAACACTCCAAACATGAAAACAACATGATATTATGATTCTACATGCAAAATCACACAAGTTTCATATAGGGCACACCCAAAACGGAGCAACGGGCTAAAAGATACACATGAAACAAGATATAACAACAATCTGAAGTTAACAACCACATAGTAACTTTGGGGCAAGGTAAATATAAGCTACAACACCCAAACATGATAACAAGAAGCATGGATGTGAAGTAGACATGTTACTCTATAAGTAGGAACTTAGAACACACCCAAAAGCTTACTGGAACACATTTAAACAAGCATGGCAAGTTGCAATAAAATTATCCAGACTTAGCCAAAATCTGGGAAGGCAAAAAACATCTTCATGATGCTGCCTTCGGAGGCACAAAACAACAAGCATATCAACTCCACTAAGCACATAAAGAGCATGGACATGTGGTAGACATATCCTACAACAAACAACTCCATTGGAGCAACTCCATAGGAGGCTTGATCAATAGCAACAAGCTTCACCAAATTGAATAAGCTGATAAAATCCTGACAGGCATAATTTATAGCAACTTGAGAGCAAGAAATAAATAGGCTACAGTAGGTCAAATGAGCAAGTAAGGGCATGAATGGATAGACAATAACATGGACAACAAGACATGATCATTGGCCACTCCAAAACAAGCATGGATTTGACTAGGGCATCAAGCAAACATAGCATCAGGATAAGACAGCTTCTAGACTTAGCAGTTTTTTCACTAAGTATAAAACAGTAACAACATGGCATGTTTACAAACATGTTTAAGTCAACACAAGGCATATCATGGAAAGATAAGTGCACCACAGCAAAGAGCATATAATGGTGCTTCTAAAACAACTAAACATGTGGCATGAAGAAAAACACATCAATAACAAAGAGCAATTGAAATCAACATCTCATAACAAGTTTCAGCACTTAACAGCCAAATGCACTTTTGCAACAGAGATTAACATGTCAATATGGACTCAAACAAGCATGCTACAGCAACCATCATGTGGTACCCTTCATAATGAACATTTTGACATATCATATGCATCATTTGGATAAACATGCACCAAGTTATCATATCTCAAACGTGGCTTCAAAATAACAAGTAACAGCAGTTTATAACAAGTACCACTCTTGCAATAGAGATTAGAGCATCTAGATGAACTCAAATGAGCATGTCACAATGGAACAAAGTGTAGAGCATATCACCATGATCATTTTGACATATCATTCACTCAATTTGGACAAGCACACAATTAATTACAGCCATTGAAAGATGCAATAAAATAAGACAGATTCTGAGGACTTAGTCATATTAACAGAAAAACACAAGGTGGGCGCGGTTTACTAAACAGCGCCATGGGTGAGAGATAAGGCTGGCGGTGCTCACCCAAAATGGGCTGAGGCCCAGGTCAGATGAAGGAGAAGGCCGACTTGGGCTTTGGCAAAGCTGGGCCGGCTCTGGCTCCTCTGGGCCGACGAAGGGGGCTGGCGCGGTGGCCCGTTGGAGACACCCGGTTGGCTGGGTCTAGGAGGCCGACAGGGCCGGCGGCTGGGCCCAGGCGCTCAGGGAGGTAGGGCCAGTATTCGTCCTCCCGAGGCGGGGACCGGTTCCGGCGAAGAGGGGAAACGGCGGATCTGGCCGTCGGACGTCCGATTCGGGCAACGACGACGGCGGACAGCCTCGGGCTGACGAGGAGGATCCCGGCGGCGACCGCGGCGGTTGCCTGCAGGCTAGCTCGCGACAGAGCAAAGGCGGGGTGGAGCGAAGACGGGGAGGCGGGGCGATAGGAGCGGGCGGCGGGGCAGGTGAGCGCGTGCGGCTGCGATGCTCGGGGCGCTCGGGCAAACGGGCGGCGGCGGCGCCCTTCGGGCCCGGACGGGCCACGTGATGGGCCTGGCGGGCCTGGAGCGGGAGGTGGGAGACAGGGGGCATGGGGAGGCGCGAGGTGGCGGCTGGGGGTTGGGGATGCACGTATTTCGAGGAAGGGGCTAGGGTTTCCAAAACTGGAGGTCTAGGCCTTCCTTTTATAGTAGGTAGGACTAGGTTAGGTGGTTTTTAGGCCGTTTCGGAGCCGTTCGATCGTCATCGGACGGTCCGGAGCGGAGGGAGGGTTGTAGGTGGATTAGGTGGGCTGTGAAGAGGGGTGTGGGCTGAGATGAGAGGAAAGGAGAGAGGCCCGCGGTGGTTTTCGGAGACCGAAAACGTCCGACGTTTAAACCGGCGACTAGTGCCGCTATATATATCCGTTGGGCTATCAAACGGATTCCGAATGCGATGAAATTTGGCAGGCGGCCTGTCTACACTATAATAAGACAACATGCCAAGTTTCACCCCATTCCGAGAACATTTTCCGGCCACTCATAAAATAAATATTCGGAGGCGCCGCGCGCGCGTGTGAGTGTGTCTGGGCTCAGAACGGACAACGGAAAGGACGAGGGGACTCGGGCGGATGCAAGTTTTGAAAACATGCTGATGCGACACACACGATGACCTGGCAAGATGCAACACGAAAGCAGATGACATGGAAACGACAACGAATAGCTGACTGACACCTGGCGCACCGGTCTCGGGGTGTCACACCGGTAGTGTACCGGGACCACCGGAAGGGTCCCGGGGGTCCACTGGGTGGGGCCACCTATCCCGGAGGGCCCCATGGGTCGAAGGGGAGGGGAACCAGCCCATAGTGGGCTGGTACGCCACCCTTGGGCCCCCTGCGCCTAGGGTTGGAAACCCTAGGGGTGGGGGGCGCCCCATATGCTTGGGGGGCAGGCCTCCCCCTTGGCCGCCGCCCCCTAGGAGATTGGATCTCCTAGGGCCGGCACCCCCCTGGACCCCTATATATAGTGGGGGGGGGGAGGGAGGGCAGCCGCACCCTTGCTCCTGGCGCCTCCCTCTCCCTCCTCCCGCGGTGCTTGGCGAAGCCCTGCAGAAATTCCGTTGCAGCCACCACCACGTCGTCGTGCTGCTGGATCTCCATCAACCTCTCCTTCCCCCTTGCTAGATCAAGAAGGAGGAGACGTCGCCGCACCGTACGCGTGTTGAACGCGGAGGTGTCGTCCGTTCGGTGCTGGGATCATCGGTGATTTGGATCACGACGAGTACGACTCCATCATCCACGTTCTCTTGAACGCTTCCGCTCGCGATCTACAAGGGTATGTAGATTCACTCCACTCTCCCTCGTTGCTAGATGACTCCTTAGATTGATCTTGGTGAAGTGTAGAATTTTTTTGAATTCTGCTACGTTCCCCAACAGTGGCATCTGAGCTAGGTCTTTGCGTAGTACCTTGCACGAGTAGAACACAAAGCAGTTGTGGGCGTAGATTTGTTCAATTCTCTTGCCGCTACTAGTCTTATCTTGATTCGGCAGCATCGTGGGATGAAGCGGCCCGGACCGACCTTACACGTACTCTTACGTGAGACTGGTTCCACCGACTGACATGCACTAGTTGCATAAGGTGGCTAGTGGGTGTCTGTCTCTCCCACTTTAGTCAGATCGGATTCGATGAAAAGGGTCCTTATGAAGGGTAAATAGAAATTGGCATATCACGTTGTGGTTTTGGCGTAGGTAAGAAACGTTCTTGCTAGAAACCTATAGCAGCCACGTAAAAACTTGCAACAACAATTAGAGGACGTCTAACTTGTTCTTGCAGCATGTGCCGTGTGATGTGATATGGCCAAAAGATGTGATGAATGATATATGTGATGTATGAGATTGATCATGTTCTTGTAATAGGAATCACGACTTGCATGTCGATGAGAATGACAACCGACAGGAGCCATAGGAGTTGTCTTATTTATTGTATGACCTGCGTGTCACTGAATAACGCCATGTAATTACTTTGCTTTATTGCTAAACATTAGCCACAGTAGTAGAAGTAATGTTTGGTGAGACGACTTCATGAAGACACGATGATGGAGATCATGATGATGGAGATCATGGTGTCATGCCGGTGACGATGATGATCATGGAGCCCCGAAGAGGAAGATCAAAGGAGCAAGATGATATTGGCCATATCATGTCACTATTTGATTGCATGTGATGTTTATCATATTTATTACATCTTATTTGCTTAGAACGACGGTAGTAAATAAGATGATCTCTCACAAAAATTTCAAGAATTGTGTTCCCCCTAACTGTGCACCGTTGCTAAGGATCGTTGTTCCGAGGCACCACGTGATGATCGGGTGTGATAGGCTCTAACGTTCGCATACAACGGGTGTAAGCCAGATTTACACACGCAATACACTTAGGGTTCACTTGATGAGCCTAGCATGTACAGACATGGCCTCGGAACACGGAAGACCGAAAGGTCGAACATGAGTCGTATAGAAGATACGATCAACATGAAGATGTTCACCGTTGATGACTAGTCCGTCTCACGTGATGATCGGACACAGCCTAGTCGATTCGGATCATGTATCACTTAGATGACTAGAGAGATGTCAATCTGAGTGGGAGTTTATTAAATATGTTTAGATGAACTTAATTGTCATGAACTTAGTCTAAAATCTTTACAATATGTCTTGTAGATCCAATGGCCCACGCTCATGTTGCCCTCAACTTTAACGCGTTCCTAGAGAAAACCAAACTGAAAGACGATGGTAGCAACTATACGGATTGGGTCCGTAACTTGAGGATCATCCTCATAGCTGCCAAGAAATCATATGTCCTTGAAGCACCGCTAGGTGATGCACCCGTTTTCCCGGCAGCCCAAGACGTTATGAATGCATGGCAGTCACGTTGTGATGATTACTCCCTGGTTCAGTGCGGCATGCTTTATAGCTTAGAATCGGGGCTCCAAAAGCGTTTTGAGCACCACGGGGCATATGATATGTTCCAAGAGCTGAAAATGGTTTTCCAAGCTCATGCCCGAGTCGAGAGATATGACGTCTCCGACGCATTCTACAGTTGTAAGATGGAGGAGAACAGTTCTGTCAGCGAACACATACTCAAATTGTCTGGGTTGCACAATTGCTTGTCTCAGTTGGGAATTAATCTCCCAGACGAAGCGGTTGTTGACAGAATCCTTCAGTCGCTCCCACCTAGCTACAAGAGCTTCGTTATGAACTTCAATATGCAAGGGATGGAGAAGTCCATTCCCGAGGTGTATTCAATGCTGCAATCAGTGGAGGTGGATATCAATAAAGAGCATCAAGTGTTGATGGTGAATAAAACCACTAAGTTCAAGAAAGGCAAGGGTAAAAAGAACTTCAAGAAGGACGGCAAAGGAGTTGCCGCGCCCTGTAAGCCAGTTGCCGGGAAGAAGCCAAAGAATGGACCCAAGCCTGAAACTGAATGCTTTCATTGCAAGGGAACGGGTCACTGGAAGCGGAACTGCCCCAAATACTTAGCAGATAAGAAGGCCGGCAACGTCAAAGGTATATATGATATACATGTTATTGATGTGTACCTTACCAGCGCTCGTAGTAGCTCCTGGGTATTTGATACCGGTGCAGTCCCTCATATTTGTAACTCAAAGCAGGAGTTGCGGAATAAGCGGAGACTGGCGAAGGACGAGGTGACGATGCGTGTCGGGAATGGTTCCAAGGTCGATGTGATCGGCGTCGGCACGCTACCTCTACATTTACCCTCGGGATTAGTTTTAAACCTCAATAATTGTTATTTAGTACCGGCTTTGAGCATGAACAT
This sequence comes from Secale cereale, assembly GCA_902687465.1. Classification (NCBI taxonomy): domain Eukaryota; kingdom Viridiplantae; phylum Streptophyta; class Magnoliopsida; order Poales; family Poaceae; genus Secale; species Secale cereale. Next base: position 552,780,604 of record LR738709.1, on the reverse strand, counting down.
TGTATCTGGATCTCGTTTAATGCGAGATGGCTACTGATTTAAATCCGAGAATAATGGTTGTTCTATTTATATGAGAGATATGTTTTATGGTCATGTCCCGCTGGTCAATGGTTTATTCTTGATGAATCTCGAACGTGATGTTACACATATTCATAGTGTGAATGCCAAAAGATGTAAAGTTGATAATGATAGTCCCACATACTTGTGGCATTGCCTCCTTGGTCATATTGGTATCAAACGTATGAAGAAGCTCCATACAGATGGACTTCTAGAATCTCTGGATTATGAATCATTTGATATGTGCGAACCATGCCTCTTGGGCAAGATGACCAAGACTCCGTTCTCCGGAACAATGGAGCGAGCGACCAACTTATTGGAAATCATACATACCGATGTGTGCGGTCCAATGAGTGTTGAAGCTCGCAGAGGCTATCGTTATGTTCTCACCCTCACAGATGACTTAAGTAGATATGGGTATGTCTACTTGATGAAACACAAGTCTGAGACCTTTGAAAAGTTCAAGGAATTTCAGAATGAGGTTGAGAATCAACGTGACAGAAAAATAAAGTTCTTATGATCGGATCGTGGAGGAGAATATTTAAGTCACGAATTTGGCACACACTTAAGGAACTGTAGAATTGTTTCACAATTGACACCGCCCGGAACACCTCAGCGTAATGGTGTGTCCGAACATCGTAATCTTACTCTATTGGACATGGTGCGATCTATGATGTCTCTTACCCACTTACCGCTATCATTTTGGGGTTATGCTTTAGAGACTGCCGCATTCACTTTAAATAGGGCTCCGTCTAAATCCGTTGAGATGACACCGTATGAACTTTGGTTTGGCAAGAAACCTATGCTGTTGTTTCTGAAAGTTTGGGGTTGCGATGCTTATGTCAAGAAACTTCAACCTGAAAAGCTCGAACCCAAATCGGAAAAATGCGTCTTCATAGGATACCCAAAGGAAACTATTGGGTACACCTTCTACCTCAGATCCGAAGGCAAGGTCTTCGTTGCCAAGAATGGATCCTTTCTGGAGAAAGAGTTTCTCTTGAAAGAAGTGAGTGGGAGGAAAGTGGAACTTGATGAGGTGATAGTCACCCCTTCCGAACCGGAGAGTAGCGGAGCGCAGGAAGTTGTTCCTGAGGTGCCTGCACCGACTAGGGAGGAAGTTGATGATGATGATCATGAAGCTTCAGATCAAGTTACTACTGAACTTTGAAGGTCCACAAGGACACGTTCCGCACCAGAGTGGTACGTCAACCCTGTCATGGAAATCATGTTGTTAGACAATGGTGAACCTTCGAACTATGAAGAAGCGATGGCGGGCCCGGATTCCAACAAATGGCTTGAAGCCATGAAATTCGAGATAGGATCCATGTATGAAAACAAAGTATGGACTTTGGTGGACTTGCCCGATGATCGGCACGCCATAGAAAAAATGGATCTTTAAGAAGAAGACTGACGCGGATGGTAATGTGACCATCTATAAGGCTCGGCTTGTCGTTCAAGGGATTGACTACGACGAGACTTTCTCTCCCGTAGCGATGCTAAAGTCCGACCGAATCATGTTAGCAATTGCCGCATTCTATGATTATGAGATATGGCAAATGGACATCAAAATGGCATTCCTTAATGGCTTCCTCAAGGAAGAACTGTATATGATGCAGCCGGAAGGTTTTGTCGATCCTGAGAATGCTAACAAGGTATGCAAGATCCAACTCTCAATCTATGGGCTGGTGCAAGCATCTCGGAGTTGGAATATTTGCTTTAATGATGTGATCAAAGCGTTTGGGTTTATACAGACTTGGGGAGAAGCCTGTATTTACAAGAAAGTGAGTGGGAGCTCTGTAGCATTTCTCATATTATATGTGGATGATATATTGCTGATGGGAATGATGTAGAATTCTTGGAGAGCATAAAGGCCTACTTGAATAAGAGTTTTTCAATGAAGGACCTTGGAGAAGCTGCTTACATATTAGGCATCAAGATCTATAGAGATAGATCGAGACGCCTCATTGGTCTTTCACAAAGCACATACCTTGATAAGATATTGAAGAAGTTCAATATGGATCAGTCCAAGAAAGGGTTCTTGCCTGTATTGCAAGGTATGAGATTGAGCACGGCTCAATCCCCGACCACGGAAGAAGATAGAGAAAAGATGAGTGTCATCCCCTATGCCTCAGCCATAGGTTCTATTATGTATGCCATGTTGTGTAGCAGACCTGATGTGAATCTTGCCATAAGTTTGGTAGGGAGGTACCAAAGTGATCCCGGAATGGAACACTCGACAGCGGTCAAGAACATCCTGAAGTACCTCAAAAGGACTAAGGATATGTTTCTCGTTTATGGAGGTGACGAAGAGCTCGTCGTAAAGGGTTATGTCGATGCTAGCTTCGACACAGATCCGGATGACTCCAAGTCACAAACCGGATACGTGTATATTTTTAATGGTGGGGCAGTCAGCTGGTGCAGTTGCAAGCAAAGCGTCGTGGCACATTCTACATGTGAAGCGGAGTACATAGCTGCTTGCGAAGCAGCGCAGGAAGGAGTATGGATGAAAGAGTTCATCACCGACCTAGGAGTCATTCCAAGCGCGTCGGGCCCAATGACTCTCTTCTGTGACAACACTGGAGCTATTTCCATTGCCAAGGAGCCCAGGTTTCACAAGAAGACCAAGCACATCAAGCGCCGTTTCAACTCCATCCGGAATTATTTTCAAGATGGAGACATAGATATTTGTAAAGTGCATACATATCTGAATGTCGCAGATCCGTTGACTAAACCTCTTCCACGAACAAAACATGATCAACACCAAAACTCTATGGGTGTTCGATTCATCACAATGTAACTAGATTATCGACTCTAGTGCAAGTGGGAGACTATTGGAAATATGCCCTAGAGGCAATAATAAAATGGTTATTATTATATTTCCTTGTTCATGATAATTGTCTGTTATTCATGCTTGAATTGTATTATCCAGAAACAGTGATACATGTGTGAATACATAGACCACAACGTGTCCCTAGTAAACCTCTAGTTACTAGCTTGTTGATCAACAGATGGTTACGGTTTCCTCACCATGGACATTGGATGTCATTGATAATGAGATCACATCATTAGGAGAATGATGTGATGGACAAGACCCAATCCTAAGCCTAGCACAAGATCGCGTAGTTCGTAATGCTAAAGCTTTTCCAATGTCAAGTGTCTTTTCCTTAGACCATGAGGTTGTGTAACTCCCGGATACCGTAGGAATAATTTGGGTGTGCCAAACGTCACAACGTAACTGGGTGGCTATAAAGGTACGCAACGGGTATCACCAAAAGTATCTGTTGAGTTGGCACGAACCGAGACTGGGATTTGTCACTCCGTATGACGGAGAGGCATCTCTAGGCCCACTCAGTAAGACATCATCATAATGAGCTCAATGTGACTAAGGTGTTGGTCACGGGATGATGTATTACGGAACGAGTAAAGAGACTTGCCATGACGAGATTGAACAAGGTATAGGTATACCGACGATCGAATCTCGGGCAAGTACCATACCGATAGACAAAGGGAATAGTATACGGGATTGATTGAATCCTTGACATCGTGGTTCATTCGATGAGATCATTGAGGAACATGTAGGAACCAACATGGGTATCCAGATCCCGTTGTTGGTTATTGACCGGAGAGTCGTCTCGGTCATGTCTACGTGTCCCCCGAACCCGTAGGGTCTACACACTTAAGGTTCGGTGACGCTAGGGTTGTAGAGATATATGCATACGGTAACCCGAATGTTGTTCGGAGTCCCGGATGAGATCCCGGACGTCAGAGGAGTTCCGGAATGGTCCGGAGGTAAAGCATTATATATAGGAAGTCCAGTTTCGACCATCGGGAGAGTTTTGGGGGTCACCAGTAGTGTACCGGGACCACCGGAAGGGTCCCAGGGGTCCACCGGGTGGAGCCACCTATCCCGGAGGGCCCCATGGGCCGAAGGGGGAGGGGAACCAGCCCATAGTGGGCTGGTGTGCCCCCCTTGGTCCCCCTGCGCCTAGGGTTGGAAACCCTAGGGGTGGGGGGCGCCCCATATGCTTGGGGGGGGGCAAGCCTCCCCCTTGCCCCTAGGAGATTGGATCTCCTAGGGCCGGCGCCCCCTAGACCCCTATATATAGTGGGGGGAAGGGTCCCGAGGGTCCACCGGGTGGGGCCACCTATCCCGGAGGGCCCCATGGGCTGTAGGGGGAGGGGAACCAGCCCATAGTGGGCTGGCGCACCCCCTTGGGCCTCCCCCCTATGCCTAGGGTTGGGAACCCTAGGGGTGGGGGCGCCCCACATGCCTTGGGGGGCAAGCCTCCCCCCTTGGCCTCCGCCCCCTAGAAGATTGCATATTCTAGGGCCGGTGCCCCCTGGCCCCTATAAAAAGTGGGGGGAGGGAGGGCAGCTGCACCCTTGCTCGTGGCGCCTCCCTCTCCCTCCCGTTACACCTCTCCCTCCTCCCGAGGTGCTTGGCGAAGCCCTGCAGAAATTCCGTTGCATGCACCACCACGCCGTCGTGCTGCTGGATCTCCATCAACCTCTCCTTCCCCCTTGCCGGATCAAGAAGGAGGAGACGTCGCTGCACCGTACGTGTGTTGAACGCAGAGGTGCCGTCCGTTCGGCGCTGGGATCATCGGTGATTTGGATCACGACGAGTACGACTCCATCATCCACGTTCTCTTGAACGCTTCCGCTCGCGATCTACAAGGGTATGTAGATGCACTCCACTCTCCCTCATTGCTAGATGACTCCTTAGATTGATCTTGGTGAAGCGTAGAATTTTTTTGAATTCTGCTACGTTCCCCAACAATGATTGCCTTCCATTTGCCGAATTCTCCTACAACAACAGCTTCCAAGCAAGTGTCGGCAAAGCTCCTTTTGAAATCCTCTATGGTAGAAAGTGCCGTACCCCTCTCAACTGGTCCGAGACTGGTGAACGTCAACTCCTTGAAAATGATTTGATCTTAGAAGCCAAAGAGATGTGCAAAGTCATACATGAGAATCTCGAAGCCGCACAATCGCGTCAAAAGAGCTACTATGACGGCAAGCATCGTGACTTGGCTTTCGACATTGGAGACCATGTCTATCTCCGTGTTTCTCCCAGGAAGGGCACTCAGAGGTTCGGTATCAAGGGCAAGCTTGCTCCAAGATATGTGGGCCCTTTCAGATTGTTGGCAAGAGAGGCGATCTAGCCTACCAACTCGAGCTTCCCTCCAACTTTGCAAATGTGCATGATGTGTTTCACGTGTCTCAACTCCGCAAGTGCTTCAAGATGCCTGAACGCACCATTCCGTTCGAAGAGATTGATCTTCAACCAGACTTGTCTTATCGTGATCACCCCGTTGCTATTCTTGAGGAAGCTGAGCGCAAGAGCCGCAACAAGTCCATCAAATTCCTGAAACTGAAGTGGTCACACCATACCGACCGAGAAGCTACATGGGAACGAGAAGATCATGTCCGTTCCGAGTATCCCTCCTTCTTTCAGTCCTAGATCTCGGGACGAGATCTTTTTGTAGTGGAGGAGAGTTTGTAACACCGCATATGTGATACCTTCCATATATGGCAATAAAGCAATTATCAATTTGATCCTTGTCCTATTCCTTTGGGGTTCTTTTTCAATTATGCATTCTTATTGTATTTCATTGTCATTTTATTTTTTCCTTTTGCATTCATGCATTACTTCATCATCACCATGGCATCATGATCATCTTAGTAGTCTTACTTGTGTTGTGTTGGTCCTTGTCCTAGCTTGTCATGTGAGTGCTTATTGTCCTTGTGTTGGTGGTGATAGTAAGACCATGGCCATGCTAACCCTACCCCTCTTCTTCTAGCACCACTCACTTCCTTCTTTTTCTTCTTTCCTATTCTTTAATTTTTGCAACTGGCTAAACCCCTTCTCCTTTAATGTTAATCTCCTCCCCACACCCTTGTTACCTTGTCCTAAGCCACATTGCAAAGCATTGCCTCTTTTGGGATTGTTTTGGTTAGGTCTTAAAATGGCTCAAGTTTGAATTATTTTCAAACTTGAATTATTTTACTTCCTCTAAAAATGCCCAGGACAATTTTATAAAATAGTGTGTAATCCCAGGAGCTTGAGGATATTTTTATATCATTCAAACTCCTCACCTAGCCCCCTGTACATTTTCTTTTATGCAGCTGTTTATTAATTAAACAAAAGTAAAGAAAATGGGGAAATGGAGCAGCGCAGCCACCTGGCCCAGCCCACGCCTGCGGCCCAGCCAGCTCCTCCACGCACGCAGCCCGCCAACGCGCAGTCGCGCCGTGACTCCCTCTCACCCGGGCCCACCTGCCAGTGTCTCTTCCCCCGAACAGACTCCTGCTCCGTCTTCCTCCGTCGCCCACGTCCAGAGACAGAGCAGCCCCGCACCGTGATCTCACAGACATCAAGGCCGCGACGCTCGCGCCCCTATAAAGCCACAGCCCCGCGCCTCCTAGGGTTTTCCCCTCTCCTCCGTTCTCCCTCCGCGCCGCACATCTCCACGCCTCCTTCTCGCACGCTGTCACTGAGGCCATGACCGACCCGAGCCACAGCTCGCCGCCGGCCTAGCTCACCCTGTCTTCCTCCGCGTCGTCCTCCGGAACCCCAGCGCTGCCCCGGATCTGTTCAGGTGCAAGGACAAGCCCAAGATCTCCTTCCACGACGTCCCCGTCATCGTCTTCTTCTCTGTCAGCAGCTCGCCGGACTTCCTCGCCGTCATTTTGCTGCGTCCCCGGCCCCGTCTTCACGTCCTAGGTAAAATAGGTATATCCAGCCCCCTTCCCTGCTCCTTCCCGTCATCCTTAGTGCGCCAGCATCGTCGCCAGATCCATGCCATCCCCGTGCTCTTGGTGCTTCGGTGGTTACTGAAATTTTGCTGTCGTGCGGTGACAGTAGGCGTCGTAGGTCCTCGCGCTTCGCCCCGCTCTGGTTTTCTCCCTCTCGTGCACGGTGCCATGGCCCGAGCGCAAGCCGTGGAGCTTCTGCGCTCGCCTCCGTCCTCCGCACACGCGCCAGCATGCGCAAGCTCGTGGAGCCTCTGCCTGGCCATGGCCCGAGCCGAACACGAGCTCGTGCTCGAGTCTGTGCACGCGCGTGTAGCACACCCACACCCTCGCGTGTATTCCGCAACCTCGCCGGTGCTCCTCTGCTCCGATGGCCGCCGATGACGCTCGTCGTCGTCGAGTCTTCCCCGTTGCGACGAGTGGAGAACATGTATCAGGTGCAGGTTACATCAAGAGGAGCCGAGCCTCCTCCTGATCAGTATCCCTGCCTAGTCCAGCTGGTCCGTGCCTCGTTCTGTAACTGAGTAGACCTGGGTTCGAATCCTAGGCTCTGCACCATATTTTTTGGGCCTTTTCCTTCGATGTGTGCCTGACATGTCGGCCCCAGCTGTCATCCTCAGCGCCTCTCACACCCACTCTCACACCCGCTGGCACCACCTTAGCTCCTCCAGGACCCACTAGTCATCGACTAGAGCTAGTCCAGGCTGTGTCAGCTTAGCCTTTTTCTTTTCCGTTTTGTGTTTTTATTTTCTTTTTCTACATTATCTTTGCATAATTTTTACCTTTTAAATCATGCTTCTGTTGAAAATAAGTTATATATCAAAACTGCTTAGTTTTTCATGTAGAATATTAATATGCAGTTTGTTGCCATGTTTAAAAACATTTAATTGTTGTTTCAATTAATTTGTGCTTAAATATGCTCAAACTTGTAAAAATCATAACTAAATAACTACAACTCCAAATTTGACAAACTTTATAAGTATTTGGGGTGAAAAAATGTGTAGATTAATGTGGTGCTGTTACTTTGCATGTTTAACAACTTTAAAATATGTCTTTCTCAGTTCTTTCCTATTGGTATTTATATGAATATGGGAGTTTCGAGAAAATGTTGTTTGTTCTTTCCAGCCCATTTAAAATGCTAGCATGTTGCGGTTAGTCTTAGTTGAACCCCTTGCCATGTTAAACAACCTTTAAAACTTGTTGGGTGCCTGATTGAACAATCTACATAACCTTTTGTGGCTATGTTAGTTTTATTTTCCTTTTGCTTATGTTCCAACTTGTGTGTGATCTTGTTTGTTGCCATGTTGCTTGTGCACTCTTCTTGTCCCTAGGAGTTGCATCATATCCTACCCATGTTCATATGCATCATATCATGCATCATGTGTTTGAGCATTGCATGATGATTGATTGTTGTTCCGGTGTTTGCATTGTTGTGTTGGTTAGAGCCCGATGACGATTCGGAGTTCGAGGTTCCTTTCGAGGCTGAGTTTGAGGATCAAGGTTACGATCCCTCTATGGAATCAACAGGCAAGATGACCATTCCCAGATATCACTTCTATCTTTGCCTATGCTAGATGTCTCATTCTTTAGATATTGCCTCGATGCCCATTCCAGTTTGTCAGCCTCCCTATTGTTTCCTAGCAAACCGTTGTTTGGCTAAGTACGCATTGCTCAACCCCTCTTATAGCATTGTTAGTTGCAGGTGAAGTTTTGAAGATTGCTCCATGATGAACTTGTTATTGGGATAACACAATATATGAATACCTGCTAAACTAATACATCTATATATTGGAAATGGGTGGAAGGCTAAGCCTTTCTGCTTGGTGTTTTGTTCCACTCATGCCACCTTAGGAACCGATAAACCGGTGTTATGTTCCTTGATTTTGCGTTCCTAACACGGTTGGGGTTTATGGGCCCTCCTTGATAATTCGCTCTGTTTAAAGCTTTTCCAGCAAGGCCCAACATTGGTTTTACATTTGCCTAATAACTAAAACTTGCATAGGGCGTTGCAAACCCGAGTTCTCAATTAACAACCCGGGCCAGTGCTCCTCATGAGTGTTGGTCCAACTGGGCAGACTGCAGAGCCGCCTTGGGGAAACCGAGGTATCTGGTATTTTCCTGTAGGCTGTCCCATCCTGTCATGGCCTGAGACGAGATACGCGCGGCTACTATCAGGGTGTCGGCACGCCGGGAGGTCTTGGTGGATTAGTTTTACCTTTGACGAAATATCTTGAGCACGGGATTCTGAGGATACTCGGGTCTTCCCACTTTGGAGTTGCGACTCCGTGGATCGTGAGCTTGTGATGGGCTAAGTTGGGGCACCCCCGCAGGGTTTGATCTTTTGAAAGCCATGCCCACGGTTATGTGGCAGATGGGAATTTGTTAATATCCGGTTGTAGATAACTTGACACCTTATTCATGAATACACTACCTGTGTGAGTAACCGTGATGGTCTCTTTCCGAAGGGCTTCGGGAAATGAACATGGTGGGGTTATGTTTGACCGTGAGTAGCTAGGATCACTTCTTGATCAACTTGGCGATCGTTGGCACTTGTTCTCTTCTTGCTCTAAACTCGTAAGCTAGTGCTTAGTGCTTACTGCAACCCTTGTTTATGGCCTTTCCGCACCTAAGGCTTTGGTAGTTTTAATACCTGAGAACGGGATTGTTGAGTCCTTCGTGGCTCACAGATTCAACACACACCAGATGCATGTACCGCTGAGAACAATGCAGGAGATGATTCAGAACTTCATTGGGAGTTCGATGAAGAGCGTGGACGTTACTATGTTTCTTATCCCGACGATCAGTAGTGGTTCTTACTAGGAGGATCCGGGCTTGTGTTTTGGTATCTTTCTCATTTGGATTTTCGTCCGTAGTCGGACCCCGATGCTCTTTGGATGATGTATGCTATTGTATTCATTGTGTGACGTGGTGAGTGTAAGCCAACTATCATTTTACAATTTCATCCCTGAATTTTACATGAGATGTGCAAAGATACCATACTTGAGATCATTCTAGTATGCGCTTATATCTTTAAGTCGTGCCTCGACACGTGGGAGACATAGTCGCATACCGGGAATTACATAGATACTCCAATGTCACCTCAAGTATCCGTGGGTATTATTATACAATATGCATCACACAATATCAGATTCATCTGTTCAACCAACACAAAGAACTTCAAAGGGTGCCCCAAAGTTTCTACCGGAGAGTCAAGACGAAAACGTGTGCCAAACCCTATGCATAAGTTCATGATGACCCACAAGTGTAGGGGATCTATCGTAGTCCTTTTGATAAGTAAGAGTGTCGAACCCAACAAGGAGCAGAAGGAAATGTAGGTAGTTTTCAGTAAGGTATTTTCTGCAAGCACTGAAATTATAGGTAACATATAGTTTTGTGATAAGGTAATTGGTAGCAAGTGACAAACGGTAAAAGTAAATAGGTGCAGCAAGGTGGCCCAATCCTTTTTGTAGCAAAGGACAAGCCTGGACAAACTCGTATGCAAGGTAAAGCACTCCCAAGGACATATGGGAATTATCGTCAAGCTAGTTTTCATCACGATCGTCTGATTCGTGTTTGGTACTTTGATTATTTGGTATGTGGGTGGATCGGTGCTTGTGTGCTGCCCTTACTTGGACAAGCCTCCCACTTATGATTAACCTCTAATGCAAGCATCCGCAACTACAAAATAAGTATTAAGTTAAACCTAACCATAGCCTGAAACATATGGATCCAAATCAGCCCCTTACGAAGCAACGCATAAACTAGGGTTTAAGCTTCTATCACTCTAGCAACCCATCATCTACTTATTACTTCCCAATGCCTTCCTCTAGGCCCAAATAATGGCGAAGTGTCACGTAGTCGATGTTCACATGACACCACTAGAGGAGAGACAACATACATCTCATCAAAATATCGAACGAAGACCAAATTCACATGACTACTAATAGCAAGACTTCTCCCATGTCCTCAGGAACAAAAGTAACTACTCACAAGACATAATATTGTTCATGATCAGAGGGGTATTAATATGCATAATGGATCTGAACATATGATCGTCCACCAAATAAACCAACTAGCATGAACTACAAGGAGTAATCAACACTACTAGCAACCCACAGGTACCAATCTGAGGTTTGGGTACAAAGATTGGATACAAGAGATGAACTAGGGTTTGAGAGGAGATGGTGCTGGTGAAGATGTTGATGAAGAGAGCCCTCCCCAAGATGGGAGAGTTGTTGGTGATGACGGCGGTGACGATTTCCCCCTCTCGGAGGGAAGTATCCCCGGCAGAACAGCTCTGCCGGAGCCCTAGATTGGTTTCCGCGTCGGTTCCGCCTCGAGACGGCGGCGTCTGGTCCCGAAAGCCTTCTCCTGATTTTTTCCAGGTCAAAACGCTTCATATAGGAGAAGATGGTCACCTAGGGCCCACCGGCTGGCCCTCGAGGCAGGGGGCGCGCCCTGGGAAGGGGGGCACGCCCCCCACCCTCGAGGCCAGCCAGTGCCCCCCCTCGTGGGTTTCTTCCGCCAGGTATTTTTTATATTTTCCGAAAAAATGTTGTGTGGAGTTTCAGGGCTTTTGGAGTTGTGTAGAATAGGTTTCCAGAGTTTGCTCCTTTTCCAGCCCAGAATTCCAGCTGCCGGCATCCCCCCTTCTTCATGTAAACCTTGCAAAATAAGAGGGAAAAGGCATAAGTATTGTGACAAAACATGTATGAGCAGCCCATAATGCAATAAATATCAACTTATAAGCATGATGCAAAATGGACGTATCAACTCCCCCAAGCTTAGACCTTGCTTGTCCTCAAGCGAAAGCCGATATCGAAAAATATGCCCACATGTTTAGAGATAGAGGTGTCGATAAAAACAGAATACGGACATGAGGGCATCATGATCATTCTCATAACAGCAACTTATATGAATGTAGTCATATGATCATTATGCAAAAGTAACAATTCATCCACAATATTTAGTATGCATCATAAACTTCATTGGAAACTAACAAACTTTGGTCTCGGTCATTGAAGCAATTGCAATTTATCGTAACATCGGAAAGAGTCGATATAAGAGCTTTTCAGCAAGCCTACATACTCAACTATCATATAATCTTTCATAATTGCTCACACTCATGCAATACTTATGTTTATGGAGTTTTAATCGGACACATAGAAAGATAGGGGCTTATGGTATTGCCTCCCAACCTTTTACCTCAAGTGTAATGTCAACAGTAATAGATCATGAGAACTTATATCGAAGTGGGTATATATATATCAAGATCTTTCCAACACAGTGTGCTTGCCAAAGGATACAATGAAAAAGGAAAGGTGGAGCTCACCTTGACACTTATAAGACAAGAATAAAAGATAGGCCCTTCGCAGAGGGAAGCAAAGGTTGTCATGTGTTTTTATGGTTGGATGCACAAAGTCTTAGCATAGAAGAACTTCACTTTACATTGCCACTTGTGATAAGCACCTTTATTATGCAGTCCGTCGCTTTTATTACTTCCATATCACAAGCTCGTATAAAGCTAATTTCTCCCACACTAATAAATCATACATATTTAGCGGGTTTACAACATGACAACTTACTTGGAAGGATCTTTATCAATCCATAGGTAGGTATGGTGGACTCTCATGGCAAAACTAGGTTTAAGGATGTATGGAAGCACAAGTAGTATCTCTACTTAGTGCGAGGAGTTTTGGCTAGCATGAGAGGGAAAGGCAAGCTCAACATGTTGGAAGATCCATGACAATATACTTTATTTCAGATATAAGAAGACATAACCCATTATGTTGTCTTCCTTGTCCAACATCAACTCTTTAGCATGTCATACTTTAATGAGTGCTCACAATCACAAAAGATGTCCAAGATAGTATATTTGTATGTGAAGCCTCTCTTCTTTTATTACTTCCTATTAATTGCAACGATGACCAAAACTATGTTTGTCACCTCCCAACAACTTTTATTTATCATACTCTTATATGTGAAGTCACTACTTCCCATAAGATCGATATGATCTCTATGATTCTCCTTTTGTTTTCTTTCTTTTACCATGACCCAAGTGAGGAAATCAAGCCCTTGACTCAACACTAATCTTTATTATATAGCTCACGGACTTGATTAAAAAGGATACGGCTCACAAAGCAAAAGCTAACAACTAGATCATGCTAACTTTATTCTAATACATCAAGATACTACCAAAAGGATCGAACTAAGTAAAACGGTAAAGATAGGAGTGATGGTGATACGATACCGGGGTCACTCCCCCAAGCTTGGCAGTTGCCAAGGGGAGTGCCCATACCCATATGATTATGTCTCCTTCTTCGGGGTTGGTGATGATGGAGTTGCAAGTAGTGACGGGGGTTCCTCATATATTGAGCGCAGGAGATCTTCCAGCTTGCGGATAATACCTTTGAGAGCAGCTATGTAATCCTTCAACAAAAGATTTTCACTTGTGAGATGCTTGTTGCGGATCTGAGTTAACTCAAGCATCCTGAAAGCTTCTAGCTCAGTTGAGGTAAAGAGATTAGGAAGGGATTTAGAGGTGTCTTCTTCTCCCGCTGCCGGAGCCGGATCCTCCACCTCCATCTTGATCTTCTTCTCCTTGTGGATCTCCTTGGGCCCTTCTCTCTTCAGATCTATCTTCATTAGCCAAGCATCGTTGCCTTCATTGTTGGAGGAGGGAGACGACATGATGCCTAGCTTCGCAAAACCCTAGCAGAAAACAGCTCGAAACGAAAACAGAGGAATTCTGCGTGATACAGAGGTCAAAACCTTCGGGAGTATATATAATGAATTTTTCCAGCACGAAAGGAGTAACCCACAAGAAAACGGAGTCCAGGGGACACACGGGGTGCCCTCGAGGCAGGGGGGCGCGCCCTGGGAAGGGGGGCGCGCCCCTACCCTCGAGGCCACCTCGTGTCTCCTCCGGACTGTGGTTTATTTTTGTATTTTTCTAAATATTCCAAAACAGAGAAAAATTTCCTTTAGAACTGTTTTGGAGTCGTTTTACTTACCGTATCACGTACCTCTTCCTTTTCGGAGGCTGAATCGTTCTGGAAAGTGTCCCTTATGTATTCCTCCACGGTTATGGTTTCAATAATATTAGTTTCAACATTTATAAGATTACCTAAGATATATTGTTTGATCCTTTGACCATTCACCACTTTCGGATTTGTGCTTTCGAAGTTGTCGATCTTTATAGCACTGGAACGATAGACCTCCTCGATAACGTAAGGTCCTTCCCACTTGGAGAGAAGTTTTCCTGCAAAAAATCTTAAATGAGAGTTGAATAGCAAAACATAATCACCTACGTTGAACTCACGCTTTTGTATCCTTTTGTCATGCCATCTTTTAACCTTTTCTTTAAATAACTTGGCATTCTCGTAGGCCTGGGTTCTCCATTCATCGAGGCAGCTAATATCAAGTAGCCACTTTTCACCGGCAAGTTTGAAATCATAATTGAGCTCTTTGTAGCCCAATATGCCTTATGTTCTAGCTCAAGAGGTAAGTGACAAGCTTTTCCATATACCATCTTATATGGAGACATACCCATAGGATTTTTGTATGCAGTTCTATAGGCCCATAATGCATCATCTAGTTTCTTGGACCAATTATTTCTAGACCTATTAACTGTCTTTTGCAAGATTAATTTCAACTCCCTATTACTTAGTTCTACCTGACCACTAGTCTGTGGGTGATAAGGTGATGCAATTCTGTGGTTGACATCATACTTAGCAAGCATCTTACCGAAAGCACCATGAATAAAGTGTGAACCACCATCAGTCATTAGATATCTAGGGACTCCAAACCTTGGAAATATAACTTCTTTAAGCATCTTAATAGAGGTGTTATGATCAGCACTACTAGTTGGAATAACTTCTACCCACTTAGTAACATAATCAACAGCAACTAGAATATGTGTGTACCCATTAGAGGCAGGAAAAGGTCCCATATAATAAAAACCCCAAACATCAAATGGTTCAATAAAAAGTGAATAATTCATAGGCATTTCTTGACGTCTACTAATATTACCAATTCTTTGACATTCATCACATGATAAGACAAACTTACGGGCATCCTTGAAGAGAGTAGGCCAATAAAAACCGGATTGCAATACCTTGTGTGCAGTTCTGTCTCCCGCATGCTGTCCTCCGTAAGCTTCGGAGTGGCACTTGTGTAAGATCTGTTCCTGTTCATGCTCAGGCTCACAATGTCTAATAATACCATCTACTCCTTCTTTATAAATATGTGGGTCATCCCAAAAGTAATGTCTCAAATCATAGAAAACCTTTTTTCTTTTGCTGGTATGTGAAGCAAGGAGGTATAAACTTAGCAACAATGTAATTAGCATAATCAGCATACCAAGGAGCAGTACGAGAAGTATTTATGGCAGCTAGTTGTTCATCAGGGAAGCTATCATCAATAGGTTGTGGGTCATCAAGTAAATTCTCTAACCTAGACAAGTTATCTGCTACGGGGTTCTCAGCTCCCTTTCTATCAATAATATGCAAGTCAAATTCTTGTAGCAAGAGAATCCATCTAATAAGTCTAGGTTTAGCATCTTTCTTTTCCATAAGGTATTTGATAGCAGCATGATCAGTGTGAATAGTTACTTTAGAATCAACGATATAGGGTCTAAACTTATCACAAGCAAACACAACTGCTAGAAATTCTTTCTCAGTGGTAGCATAATTTCTTTGGGCACTATCTAGAGTTTTGCTAGCATACTGGATAACATTCAATTTCTTATCTACTCTTTGCCCTAGAACAGCTCCTACACCATAATCACTAGCATCGCACATAATCTCAAAGGGTAAATTCCAGTCAGGGGGCTGGACAATAGGTGCAGAGATCAATGCTTTCTTAAGTATTTCAAATGCTTCTAAACAATCATCATCAAAGACAAAAGGAATATCTTTCTGTAAAATATTAGTCACAGGCCTAGAAATTTTGGAGAAGTCCTTAATGAACCTACTATAGAACCCGGCATGACCAAGGAAACTTCGTATGCCTTTGATATCCTTAGGGCATGGCATCTTTTCAATAGCATCCACTTTAGCTTTGTCAACTACAATACCTCTTTCAGAAATTTTATGTCCCAAGACAATGCCTTCATTAACCATAAAGTGGCACTTCTCCCAATTCCAGACAAGGTTAGTGTCTTCACATCTCTGCAAAACTCAATCAAGGTTGCTTAAGCAATCATCAAAAGAAGTTCCGTAAACGGAGAAATCATCCATGAACACTTCAACAATCTTTTCACAAAAATCAAAGAATATAGCCATCATGCATCTTTGAAAGGTAGCAGGTGCGTTACATAAACCAAAAGTCATACATCTATAAGCAAAGGTACCGAAAGGACAAGTAAAGGTGGTCTTTTCTTGATCCCCCTTTGACACAGGTATTTGAGAGAAACCAGAATTACCATCTAGAAAGCAGAAATGAGTATATTTGGATAATCTTTCTAGCATTTGATCAATAAATGGCAAGGGGTAATGATCTTTCTTAGTAGCTTTATTTAACTAACGAAAATCAATTACCATCCTATAACCTGTAACTATCCTTTGCGGGATCAATTCGTCTTTATCATTAGGGACAACAGTCATACCTCCTTTCTTAGCAACACAATGGACAGGACTTACCCACTGGCTATCGGCAATGGAATAGATAATACCTGCCTCTAGAAGCTTTAGAATTTCCTTCCTTACCACTTCTTTCTTCTTAGGATTTAACCGTCGCTGATGATCAATAACTGGTTTAGCACTTTCTTCCAATTTTATATTGTGTTGACATATAGAGGGACTAATGCCCTTAAGATCATCCAGAGTATATCCAATAGCAGCTCGGTGCTTCTTCAGAGTTTTCAATAATCTTTCTTCTTCATGCTCTAAAAGGTTAGCAATAATAATAACATGATATATCTTCTTTTCATCAAGATAAACATACTTAAGATTATCAGGCAAAGGTTTAAGTTCAAACACGGGATCACCCTTGGGTGGAGGAGGATCCCCTAGGATTTCAACAGGCAAGTTGTTTTTCAATACGGGTCCCTGTGTAAGAAATATTTCATCTATCTCCCTTCTCTCATTCATATGCATATCATTTTCATGGTCTAGTAAGTATTGTTCTAAAGGATCATTAGGTGCATGGCAATAGAAGCAAGACCAATAAGTTCATCCTTACTGGATGGTGCCTTTTCAAGGGGTTGTCTACGGAATTTAGCAAAGTTAAAATCATGAGACGTATCCCCTAATCCGATAGTGACAATATCTTTCACACAGTCTATCTTGGCATTAACAGTATTCAAGAAGGGTCTACCAAATATAATGGGACATCAGGCATCTTGTGGGGAACTAAGAACAAGAAAGTCAGCGGGGTATTTAGCCTTCCCACATAGAACTTCAATATCTCTAACAATCCCAACTGGTGAAATAGTGTCTCTGTTAGCAAGCTTAATAGTAACATCAATCCCCTCTAACTCAACCGGTGCAATATCATGCATAATTTTGTTATACAAATCGAGAGGGATAATACTCGCACTAGCACCTACGTCACATAAACCATGATAACAATGATCTCCTATCTTGACAGAGATAACAGGCAAGCCTACAATAGGTTTATGTCTATTCCTAGCATTGGGTTTAGCTATTCTAGTAGACTCCTCTCGGAGATAAATAACATGACCATGTAAATCTTCTACCAAGAGATCTTTAACCATAGCAACACTAGGTTCAACTTTAATTTGCTCAGAGGGTGTAGGTGTTCTAGTATTTCTCTTACGGACTACAGTTGAAGCTTGAGCATGATCCTTTATCCTAACAGGGAAAGGTGGTTTCTCAATATAAGCGCTAGGAATGACAGCATCAGCATTATAAGTGATAGTATTTTCTTTAACTTTAATAGGTTCAACTACTTTAACTTCAATAGGGGGATGGTATTTAAACCACTTCTCCTTGGGGAGATCAACATGAGTAGAAAAGCATTCACAGAAAGAAGCTACTATCTCAGAGTCAAGTCCATATTTAGTGCTAAACTCACGGAAAACATCGGTATCCATAAAAGCTTTAACACAATCAAACTTGGGGGTCATACCTGACTCCTTACCTTCATCGAGATCCCAATCTTCGGAGTTGCGTTTAATTCTTTCCAATAAATCCCATTTAAAGTCAATAGTCTTCATCATATAAGAGCCAGAACAAGAAGTATCGAGCATGGAGCGATTATAATGAGAAAGCCGAGCATACAATTTTTGAATGATCATTTCTCTTGAGAGCTCATGATTGGGGCATGAATATAACATTGAATTAAGCCTCCCCAAGCTTTAGCGATGCTTTCTCCTTCTCGAGGCCAGAAATTGTAAATATAATTACGATCACGATGAACCTGGTGCATAGGGTAGAACTTCTGATGAAATTCCAACTTCAGACGATTATAGTTCCAAGATCCCATATCATCGCATAGCCTAAACCATGTCAATGCGTCTCCCTTCAAAGATAAAAGGGAAAACCTTCTTCTTGATAACATCCTCGGGCATACCTACAAGCATAAACAATCCACAAACTTCATCCACATAGATTAGATGTAAATCGGGATGAAGTGTCCCGTCTCCTGTATAGGGATTTTCAAGCAGTTTCTCTATCATACCCGAAGGAATCTCAAAGCAAACATTTTCAGTAGGCGCCAGAAAAGAGTCTTGATGACCCACGAGTGTAGGGGATCTATCGTAGTCCTTTCGATAAGTAAGAGTGTCGAACCCAACGAGGAGCAGAAGGAAATGATAGGCAGTTTTCAGTAAGGTATTTTCTGCAAGCACTGAAATTATAGGTAACAGATAGTTTTGTGATAAGGTAATTGGTAGCAAGTGACAAACGGTAAAAGTAAATAGGTGCAGCAAGGTGGCCCAATCCTTTTTGTAGGAAAGGACAAGCCTGGACAAACTCTTATGCAAGGTAAAGCACTCCCGAGGACATATGGGAATTATCGTCAAGCTAGTTTTCATCACGATCGTCTGATTCACGTTCGGTACTTTGATAATTTGGTATGTGGGTGGACCGGTGCTTGGGTTCTGCCCTTACTTGGACAAGCCTCCCACTTATGATTAACCTCTAATGCAAGCATCCACAACTACAAAAGAAGTATTAAGGTAAACCTAACCATAGCCTGAAACATATGGATCCAAAGCAGCCCCTTACGAAGCAATGCATAAACTAGGGTTTAAGCTTCTGTCACTCTAGCAACCCATCATCTACTTATTACTTCCCAATGCCTTCCTCTAGGCCCAAATAATGGTGAAGTGTCATGTAGTCGACGTTCGCATGACACCACTAGAGGAGAGACAACATACATCTCATCAAAATATCGAACGAAGACCAAATTCACATGACTACTAATAGCAAGACTTCTCCCATGTCCTCAGGAACAAAAGTAACTACTCACAGGACATAATATTGTTCATGATCAGAGGGGTATTAATATGCATAATGGATCTGAACATATGATCTTCCACCAAATAAACCAACTAGCATCAACTACAAGGAGTAATCAACACTACTAGCAACCCACAGGTACCAATCTAAGGTTTGGGTACAAAGATTGGATACAAGAGATGTAACACTCCAAATTTTTTGGATTTGTTTTCATCAAATTCTTTGGTCTTTTGGAAGGGGGATATTTGAATCTTTCTTAAAACCCCTCTTCCTCAAATATTTTCTGGCAAAAGATTACCATGTCCTTCTCAACCTTGCTTTCTGGTCTTGAGGGTTTTCACCTTGTGTTGGCTCAACACATATTATTTTCAAAAGAGTTTTGATAATTTCCTTTTTATGAAAAGTCTTTCTATAAAAACCTTGGGCTTCTTCTCTTCCTTTCAAACTTTTCTTTTGCCATGGGCCCCAATGAAGATCTTTCTTCTAAAACCTTCATTCCCCACCTTGGACAAGTCTAACATCAATTCCAGTAGGTTTCAACCTCATCTAGATTTTTCTTCTAATTATTTTATCCCAAAAACATTTTCTGTCTTTTAGTTTGAGCCTTGGTGATTTACAAAGGAACTACTAGTTTCCTTTTTAGTTTTGATTCCAAACAAACGCCTGTGACTAGTCCTTAGTATCCTCAACCTAGATCCATCAAGATCTGCTGGTCCACAGTTCAAAATTTTCAAATTTTGCTTGCTGCAAGTTTGGACCAGATTTGCCATTTTTTATGAAATTCATATTTTCTCTCTTCCTAAAAATCTGTGGAAATCAGGCAGCCTCTAGATGCATCAAGAGACCACCTCACCAAAGATCTGCTCAAGAAAAATTCGGCAAGTGCCTGAATCATTTCATCGAACAGTTGGTATGCACTGTTTCTGTCGAAATTCAAAAAAAGCTCACTGAAGTTTCAGTCGACAGTGCAGTTTTGTCAGACCGTCGCGTCAATCTTGCCAGTGTTGCCTTAGCGCCTTGCTGCACTGCCCCTCTCCCTTATTGAGAGCGTCGCACGCTCGCTTGGCCGGTTGTGAGCGTCGGTGGCGTCGTGGCCTGCCTGCACCGGCGTCTTCCGCGGCGGCAGAGCCACCCGTGGCGGCCAACAGGGGCCACCATGCAAGGCGACGCCATTCTGCACCGCCCAAGCCATCGGAGAGCTCCGCGTGGCCGTCTCCTCCCCTGTGCACGCTGCAGGACCGTCACCGTGGCCTAAGAGGCACAGAGCACGCTCTCTGCCGCCGACGTGCCCGCACGGCCGTTCCATTGAGAAAGTGCCGTAAACTCCCATGTCTTGCTAAGCTCTGCATCGGGATGGAACCCGTAGACCATCACGTCGATGCCCAAGTACTTAAGCCACCCGTTCGGCCACGGCCTCGCCGTAATCGCTCGCCGGACTTATCCCGTTTGTGGCAACCGCCTCGGGCCGGCTATAAATAGCACCCCGAGCTCGCACTCGACCCCGCATGGCTCCACCATCTCATCAGACCCCGCCCAGCCACTGAAAGAACCTCGAGGAGCCCTTCTTCCCCAACTCCGGCCGCCCCGATCCGCTTCGGGCTCCGGTAGCTCTCTCTCTGGTGAGAGCTCCTCCGCCTCCCTAGTCGTACTAGTAGCCTCCTAACACACGTAGACGCCTAACCCCCACTTCAATTTGACCTTCGCAGCTCTCTCCGACGAGATCCACAACCACCCGAACCGCCGTCCGCCGGAGAGAAGGTCGCCGTCGACGTGGTGCTCGCCGACATCCAACTCCATCACCCACAGATGTAATGCCCCGGATGTAATACTTTCCCTTTTGGGCATATAATATATCTCCGGCTTCATCACTTCCATTCCGGGTTATTTTGTCTTTCGGGTTTTCGTCGTTTTGTGTGTGCATGTGTGGCATTCATTCATATCATGTAGTCATGTGCATCGCATTGCATTTGTGTTGTCGGTTGCATCCGGTTCCACGCGTTCCTTCCCGTTGTCCGTTTCGCGTTCCGGAGCTCCCTCACGTGTCCGTGGCGTCCCGTAGGCCTAATTTGGTGTTTGGCCGTGTAACGTTACCGGTTTGGCGCCAGACTTGTCGTGTGTTGTTGTTTTGTTGTGTGTAACCCGCCTGTCAAATCTCGTCACGTTTCGAGTCCGTTTGCTACCCCAACAATTATTCGTGTGGGCTCAAAGTGCCTCCAACAGCCCACCAAACCACTCCTAACCACTTCTATCATCTAGGCCATCCAAATCTGATCCTGTGGCCGAAAACCGCACTCCATTTGGACAACCCTAGCTACTTGTGCCTATATATTTGTCCACTCCCCCAAATTTTGCCCCAAATTAAGGAAACCCTAGCTCCCCTAGCCACTTCTCTTCCACCTCCAGCCACATCGCCGGAGTTTCGCTGGAGTTCCGCCGGAATCTCGCCAGAGCTCGCCGGAATACCACCACCTCGCTGGAATCCTCATCCCACCTCACCATCCACTCATGCCGCCCTAGTTCCGCCGCCCTTCGCCGGATCCGGAGGGCCCCGCCCCAGATCGGGCCATCCCGACCCAGATCCGCCTCCTCCGGCCTTCCCCCGCTCACCGGAGGCTGGTCATCCCCGCCGCCGCTCGAAGTCCAGAGGAGCGCCGCCGCTCGGGCGAGGGAGCCGATCCCCTCGTCGAGCCGTTCCACCGCGTCGACCGCCTGGGCCGATCCGCCGGCCCAGCCGAACCCTAGGCGCCTAGCCGACTGGGCCTCTCCCTCCACCACGGGTCGCCTCC
Source organism: Secale cereale (assembly GCA_902687465.1). Lineage (NCBI taxonomy): Eukaryota > Viridiplantae > Streptophyta > Magnoliopsida > Poales > Poaceae > Secale > Secale cereale. Next base: position 552,758,583 of record LR738709.1, on the reverse strand, counting down.
ATCGGCCTGAAGGCAGCCAGCCCGATCCAGCCGCGCCGCCCCTCAGCCGATCCAGCGCCCCCTAGGCCAGATCGAGGCCGCCTCGACGGCCCGAGGGCCCGTCCCCTCCAGGCCGCCAGCGCCGCCGCTTCAGGCCACGTGGGCCGAGGCCACCTCCCGCCGCCTCCACGCGGGCCCTCTCCTCCGCGGGCCCGTCTCCGCCAGCCGCCGCTCGGGCCGAGGCCAAGGCCCAGCTCCACCGCCTTCGATCCACCGCGCCGATCGCCAGATCCGCCGGCCTCCTGCGATCGAGCCGATCCGGCGCCCGAAGCCCGTGGACCCGCGTCAGCCCGATCCGCCTCTTCTTCAGCCCGATCCGCTTTGTTTTTTTCAGATCTGAGGCTGCCCCCAAATCCTTCTAAGTCCCAGATTTGTTTGTGTGCTGATGGTGATTTCAAATGATGATAACTTCTTGTGTGTTGATCCATTTTGCGCAAATGAGGTGTCCAGACGTTCGTGGTGACTCGCACTACGTTTCATTCCTTTGTGCCATGCATGTTTGAGATCATCTAGATGCTTATTTTTCTGTTGCAAGAGTGCATCCCGATATAAACTGCTGCTATGTGTTGTTTTTATGCCATCTTTGCATAGTGATATCTTTTAACTCGTTTACCCGAATGACGCAAATGGCATGTCCACGTGTTCGTCTTGCCATGCTCTACATGTTGTTTGTGTTAGGTTGCATGATAGATTTAATCTTGCCATGTTTAGCTCCGTTGCAAAGTGCCATGTGGCTGTGATGTTGTTTTACTTGTTATGAGATGCCATCTTGTTGAGCTCATTGCTATCGTTGTGTTTATCTCCATGATGCATGCTTGTATGTTTCGGAATCACCATCATGTGTACTTTGATGTGGTGCTTACCACTTGCCATGTTTAGTTTCGAGGTGACTTAAACTTTCTCTTATAGATGCCATGATGAAACTGCTGTTTTAACACTTTGTGGTTTTTCACTAAGTCTGGAATCTGTTATTCTTCGATGCCATGTTTGCTTGCTGTTCTAGGACAATCCATGATAGGTTTGGAGTGATTCTTGATGGTTACTTGTAGTATATATTGTTGGCTATCCATTCATGTTCTCACATGCTTATTTAAGTGGCTATAGCATATTATATTTTGCTCCAAAGTTTCAATAAAATTCTGCTGTCAGGATTTTGTTGTCAAGTTCAATATGTCCAAGCTTGTTGCTATTGATCTGTGGCTCCTTTGGGGGTGCACCTTTGGACTTATTTGCTGTAGGATATGTCTAGTTTATGTTCATGCTATTTGCCATGTTGTTTGAGTGCTGTAGCTTATTTTTCTAGTGCTCCGAAGTTGCTATGTTGCTGTAATTTACAGCTTGTGCATGTTTCTTGTTTCAGGCATAACTTTTAGCCCGTAGCTCCGTTTTCAGCGAGTCTTATATGAAACTTGATTGATTTTCCGTGTAGATTCATAATATCCTATTGTTATCATGTTTTGAAGCTTTTTTGCTTGAGTGCTATTTTCCGTGCTCCGTGTGCTCGTAGTGCATCCATCATGCATCCATCATTTTGGTGTGCGCATTGCATCTTGTTGATTCGTGCCTTGTGTGATTGTATTGTTTAGAGCCGGAAGCTGAGACTGAGTACGAGTACGAGCATGAGGTTACCAATGAGGTTGAGCACGAGGACCCTTCTTACGATCCGAACGACTACTTTTCAGGCAAGATGACCGAACCCCGATAACATTACTATCTTTGCCTATTGCTAGTAGTTCCGCTCTATAGTTTTGCTTCGATGCCCATGTCTTTCCTGTCAGCCTCCTACTTGTAACCATGACCATGTTTAACCACCCTACCTGTCGTGGAATTAGCACGGCAGATGTCTGGTTTAGCGGACTTGATGATGGAACCAACGCACGGGTTAGCTTGAAGGGGTTCATAGCACACAAAGGACACAGAGAGTTTATACTAGTTCGGCCCCTTTCGATAAAGGTAAAAGCCTACGTCTAGTTGGTTTGGTATTGCTTGGGCGTCGGTTTACAGGGAGCGGATTCGCTTGCCTGTAGTCTCGACGGGTTAATTCTTGCTCCCTGAACCGTCGCCGGGTCGTCCCTTTATATAGAGGTGACGCCTGGTCCGGTTTACAGAGTCCCGAGGCCGGCTCATACTTGTGTCCGCCTTGGTCTCTGTCTTTTCTTCCTTATCTCTCAAGTTACATCGCTTGGCAGTTCACAAAACCGTGCTTCTATACATGGGCCCTAAGATCTCATGGGCCGTAGCCTTTACTAAATATTATAACCAAGTATAATACAACTAAGCCGGTTTACACTAGCCGGTTCATACTTGCTAGTCATATCCCTGACATTAGGCCCCAGAATGATTTGAACTTGTTCATATCAGTCTTCCTTGTCTTGTATAATTTTCTTCTGTCTTCACATTTTTGTAAACCGGCTCTGACGTCATCTTCGAGAATCACTAAATCTGACCGTGACATCATCTCCGCATTTAACGCTGTGAGCTGTACTGTAGCTTTGTTTAATGGTTATCCGAAAATCGAGGCGTCAAAAAGGATCTTTATTCGATATTTGCCCCCTCGAATCCCGCACCTGTCGCTTCACATCTGTCCTTCGCTTATAAATACCGCCGTCCCCCTTCGTTCTTTCTTCTTCTCGCCTCTTCTTCCTCCATCTGCCGCCCGAGCTTCAAGACTCCATTGACGCCCGAGCTTGAAGCGCCACCGTTGCCTCGCCGAGTCAAGACCTCTCTGGCCGCTGCATCAACCTGATTCGACCAGAGAACTCCGCTGCTGTCCTCCATTGTTCAGGTACGTCCTTTCTTCTTCGTTATAGATCTGCATCTTCTAGGGTTCCTCCCTTGTTCTTCCGCCATTAGGGCTTTCAACGAAAGCTTCATCTTGTTCCTCGTAAAGCTCACTTCGTAGAAAGTTTTTGACCTTTATGCCCAGTTAATAGATCTTCCACTAGTATTTGCCTTAGATCCCGCCATTTATACTTATCCTGTAGATTCATCTGCTCTGCATAAGACCCTTGTGTTTCTTCCCGTACTTTCCTGCACTTTAATTTTCTTTTCCTTTCTTTGTGCGCCCAGATCTGTTTCACCTTAGCCATTTACAAAGAAACTGTTTCTTTCCCTTTGTAGATCCATTAAGTATACTCCGGTTTAAATTGTTATGCCCTGTTCCTGTAAATTTTTTGAAGTTGAACGCAACGGTTTAGCTATTCCTCTTTTACTATCGTGAACCGGTAATAACGCTGCCCCCTGTTATTGCCGGTTTAACCATACCATTAGTCCTCTGTTTAAACCGTTGCATAACTTTCATAGATATTTTCTGGTTTATACTGCTGTACCCGCATAATCCGTTTTTGCACTTTATCTTTTTCAGTACTTGTCCTTCCATTGCTATGGCCAAGCAATTTGTCTCTTGTGATTGGGTCCCTTCCATCATCACGGAAGAAGACTTAGTCAAAATTTCTGAAATTGGTACTTTAGGCCCTCAGTCGGTTTTGAAATGGCGGGCTCCGGGGAATGAATGCCCTCCTACTCCCCGGCCCGGGGAGGTTATTGTGTTCTTTGACCACATATCTCGAGGCTTCTCTCCCCCCGGTTCAAAGTTTTTCCGGGACGTTCTAGCTGCCTTCCAACTCCACCCTCAGGATATTGGGCCCAACTCTATTTCAAATATCTGTGACTTTCAAGTGTTTTCGGAGGTGTATCTACAAGAAGAACCGTCGGTCGATCTGTTCCGGGACTTCTTTCACCTGAACCGGCGCACAGAGTTCACTAGCGGACCGCATCAGGAGCTCGGCGGTGTCAGTATCCAAAAAAGGAGAGATGCTGTCTTTCCTCACGCCGCTTTACACACGCATCCAAAGGAGTGGAACAAGTCATGGTTTTATTGCGTTGACACTTCTCCTGAAGGGGAGAACCCTTTGCTGGGTTATCATGAGCACCGTATTCCGGAGGATCATCCTCTACCACAACGACTCAGCTCTGTCGAGCGGACCCGGTTTGCATCACAGCTCTCCAGGTTAAAAGCTTTCATGGCCAATGGCTTGACTGGAACTGATTTCATGCGCTGCTGGTTGTCTTGGAGCATCCTTCCCTTAAGTCAGCGATCACAGTTGATGTGCCAGTATTTTGGTAAACCGGATGACCCTCAACGGTTTACCAAGGAAAAACTCTCTGAATCGGAGGTTATAGAATCAGCCAAGAAAATGCTCAACGTCTCCTTAGCAGACTGTAGCAAAGTCGGGTTAGCTCCGTATTATAAGAAGAATAAGCTGCCTGCGGTAAGTTTTGCTTCGCCCTGTATTTGTAACCCGTTCCCTTAAACCGTCTTTTCAATTGTCTTTCTTTCTTTTGAATAGTCTGATGATCCTTTCTGGAAGAGAAAACCTCAGGAGAAAACCGGCAAACAAGCACGACGGAAAACCTTTGCCAATAAGAAAAGAAAAGCAGCTGTTGACGCTAGCTCTCCCGCTGAAGATGATGACCCGGATTCCGAGGTATGAATTAATCCGGTTTGAATTTTGCTTTTTGTATTCATATCCGTATCTAATGATTACTTTCCACAGGAATTGGCTGAAGGTGATAATCCGGCTGAAGTTGAGGTAACTATCCTTTCTTCTGATTCAGAACCTCTTCCACAAAAAAGTCGTCGGACCGTTCGGAAATACCAATTTTCTCACCCTTATGCTCAATTGGATCCTAATTTTCTTTTGAAGAAGCAACAACATGAAGCTCTTCGCCGGACCACTCGCCATAGTGGCCTGGCAGTGGAATCATCCGGGATTTCTTTAACTCCGGCTCGGAAACGCCGTGCTGAGGTGATACTTTCTCCGACTCTTCTTCATCCCAAGACCGGGCTTATCCGAAAACCTCTTAAACCGTCTAAACCTGATTATCAGGAAACTCCACTGTCTTCTTCTGGTGAATCGACTGCCACGCAGCTTCCTCCATTGAAAACTGTCCCAGGGTAAATCTTTTTTAACATTTCCGGTTTATGATTCTCTTCTTGTTTTAAAATGTTAACACATTTTGCAAACTTTTTTCAGCAAGCCAAAGCCTAGCAAGAAATCAAAGGCAAACAAACCCCCTGCTGAAACCTCTGCAGATAATCCGGCGATTGATCCGGCAACGACCGTTCCTCCAGAAGGCGAGCCCATAGCTCCTCTTGAAGATCCTGCGCCTACGGATCATATCTCCGTTCCCGAGAATCCTACTGCTGAAGATGCCCATAATCCGCCAAGTCCGGCCCGGGTCAACTCTCCTCAAATTAATCCGGCGTCTCCCAATCCGGCTCACACTGCGACTCCCCCAATTGCACCTGCTTCTCCAGATGTTGTAGTGACTGTGGCTGCTTTCGTTGCTCTGGCTGAGCCCACCATTTTAGCCAAGCATACGGCTAAAACAGAGAAGTTATATAAAGAGAAGGGCAAATGGAGTACTGAAGTATCCAATCTTGCAGACATGAGCGCCCAAGAAATTTATTCTGGGTATTTAAACCGGCTCCACAGCAGCCGAGACTATGAAGCGAGTTTGGTTAACTTGATGAAGGAGAAATATGAGGTAATCATTTTCTTCTGACTTTGTACTTTTGATATGCTTCTATCCCATAACAGCCCCCAAGTTCCGGTTTAGCTGCGTGCTGAAGGTGAACCGGAACTTTGTAGTTTGAACAATTGATCTTTACATTAGCCCCCAAGTATCAAGTAGATAACTTGTTTATGTATTTGATACTTGTAACTTTGAATTGTTGTTGTTTATTGCTTCAACTGCCATTAGCCCCCAAGTGTCAAGTAGACAACTTGTTTGTGTGCTTGAGACTTGTCTGATTTTTGCTTCTTGTCATTTGATTGTGCTTGCAGGCTGAGTTAAACCGGAACACTAATGAAATTAATGAACTTCGGAGCCGTCTTGCTGAGACAGAATCTGCCGCTTCAAAGGCTAAGAAAGATCTTCAGGTAAGTTTAAAGACTGCTGAAGATCTGAAGAAATACTTTGAAGAAGAGCGGACCACTTTTGAGGTTCAAAAGAAGGATCTAGAGAAAAGGATTCAGGATGCTGAAGGGGCGCTTAATCCGGTGAAAGAAGAATTAACCGGTTTAAAGCAGCAGATTGAACTGATGACCTCTGCAATCTTTGGTAAGTATAATCTGAACTCCTGCTTTACCCCTGTAATCTTCCGTCTGTGCCGGTTTAACCGTAATATCTATATGCAGGGCGCCGTGTCTCCCATCTTGGGGATGACCTACGGAAGAAGCTTAAAGCGTGTTACACCTTAGTCGAGCAGCTGTATTCCGGCGCTCAGAGGATCATTAGTGCAACTTCTTTCGGTAAACCGGCTCCTACGACTATCCAGGACACGTTGAAAAAATTATCTGTCTTGCCGGTTCGTCTTGAAGAAGTCAAAAAATCTGCTGCCCGAGGTGGTGCTCTTCTGGCCCTTACCAGGGCTAAGGCCTGGGTCCCGGATCTTGATTCGGAAGAAGCTTTAACCGGATTTCCTGATACAAAGGACGAAGGCTCAACTTTTACCGCAAAGGATCTCTACGCCTTGACGAAGGAGATGCGTCCCCTCGCCAGCAAGCTTGCAGCTGAATCCGATTTATCCAGGTATCATCCTGGATACGACTTGCAAAACGAGCGGGTGGAGCGGCCGGTTTATGACACCGTCAACTTAATCCCGCCGGTTCGTCCTCATACCTTCGCTCCTGATATTGAACCTTCTGAACTTATCAACGACGAGATGTATTTCCGGGCTTTGACGAAGATTGACTGGCGAGTACCGGACTTCCAACCACTCCAAGAAGACGAAGATATTCCGAATCAAGGTGATGGCCAGCCGTCTCAGCAAGGAGGAGCATAATTTCAGAATTTATTGTTGTAATCGCAGTCTCTGTTTTGCCAAACAATCTTTCCAATCCGTCGGGCTTGCTATGCCTTGTAATAGGATAGCTATAACTTGATCTGCTTTAACCCGGATATTCTGTCTTTCTTATGTGAAATATTTGCCGATTTAAATGTTGTCTGATGTTGCTTATCTTGCATATCCTCTGCTCCTGCAGAAATAATACTGAAAATATGTCCTAGCGGTTTACCACTAGACGGATTAAATTGTTCTCTTAAAACGTCAAAATAAGTATATACTCATACCAGAAATAACGTTATACCTAAGATTATATATGCTCAATACTCTTAATCCGGTAGGACTTTAAAGTCTCTTGATGAAGACCTTCATGGATCCAATTAGAAACCCAGGTTTTGATGATAAACTCCAGTTCATCTTGTTCTGCAAGACTTTGTTCAGAAATTTGTGGCTTGTTGCCTGATAGATGATCCGGGTTATAATGAACACCGGTTTACTCATGCTGGTATTCATGATCCAGACTTTCCACTTTATAGATATGTGGTCAGCTTCTGTAGCTGTTCCACTCCGGTTTAAAGGGTTATAAAACACAAACACAAAAAGATGCAAATTTTGCAAATAAGACCATGTAGTCGAGGCTTTTTAAGAGCTGCCAGGCTCAAAGCAAGGTTCAGCCAATCAATGGGATGTGGATTATCCATCTTTCCCAGGGGGCCTAGCCAATCACTGAACGTGGATTATCCATCTTTTCAGAGGGCCGATAGAACCGCAAATAAAAACTGAGCCAATCAATGGGATGTGGATTATCCATCTTTCCCAGAGGGCCTAGCCAATCACTGAACGTGGATTATCCATCTTTTCAGAGGGCCGATAGAACCGTACAGAAAAAATTGAGCCAATCACTGGATGTGGATTATCCATCTTTCCAGAGGGCCGAGCCAATCACTGAACGTGGATTATCCATCTTTTCAGAGGGCCTCCATGGTTCCTCCTGAACCGGTGGGTAAATTTAAACCAATCACT
>LR738709.1:552714601-552750661 GCA_902687465.1 Secale cereale | reverse complement strand
GCAAATAAAAACTGAGCCAATCAATGGGATGTGGATTATCCATCTTTCCCAGAGGGCCTAGCCAATCACTGAACGTGGATTATCCATCTTTTCAGAGGGCCGATAGAACCGTACAGAAAAAATTGAGCCAATCATTGGATGTGGATTATCCATCTTTCCAGAGGGCCGAGCCAATCACTGAACGTGGATTATCCATCTTTTCAGAGGGCCTCCATGGTTCCTCCTGAACCGGTGGGTAAATATAAACCAATCACTGAATGTGGATTATCCATCTTTTCAGAGGGTCTCCAGGGTTCCTCCTGAACGGGTGGGTAAATATAAACCAATCACTGAATGTGGATTATCCATCTTTTCAGAGGGTCTCCAGGGTTCCTCCTGAACCGGTGGGTAAATATAAACCAATCACTGAATGTGGATTATCCATCTTTTCAGAGGGTCTCCAGGGTTCCTCCTGAACCGGTGGGTAAATCGTGAAGCGTCCTCTCTTCGAACCGGATATGATCTCATGTTCTTTAGAGAGTTTTATTGCTCCTTTGTATACTAAGATATTTGTATGTGAAAAAGGGCTGAGCCCCCGGTTTACCGAGGGTGCCGGTTTATTCATTAATCATAATATATACATAGGATACATTGGAGCGCGTAGCTCAAGTATAGTATGGCCGTAAATGGGCGATGTTCCACGGCCTCTTCGTCTCCTCTTCTGACGTCCGTGAGTCCTTGTGTTCTCGAACGTCGACCAGGTAATATGAACCGTTGTGTAGATTCTTACTGACCACAAAGGGCCCTTCCCAAGGTGGGGATAGCTTGTGCATATCTGTTTGATCTTGGATGAGCCGGAGTACCAAGTCGCCCTCCTGGAACGTCCTTGTTCTGATCCGGCGGCTATGATATCTGCGTAAGTCTTGTTGATAAATTGCAGATCGTGCCGCAGCTATATCACGCTCTTCATCCAGCCGGTCTAAACTGTCTTGCCTTGCTCTCTCGTTGGCTGCTTCAACATAAGCCGTCACCCTTGGTGAATCATGACGTATATCGCTCGGAAGGACTGCTTCAGCACCATAGACCATGAAAAAAGGTGTGTAACCTGTAGACCGGTTTGGTGTAGTGTTGATACTCCAAAGAACAGATGGCAACTCCTCAACCCAACATCCTGGGGTTCTCTGCAAAGGTGTCATAAGCCGGGGTTTGATACCTCGCAAAATCTCCTCATTTGCCCTTTCAGCCTGACCATTGGATTGGGGGTGGGCCACAGAAGACACGTCCAAACGAATATGTTCTCGTTGACAGAATTCTTCCATCTCACCGTGAGACAAATTGGTGCCATTGTCAGTGATGATGCTGTGTGGAAAGCCAAACCGGAAAATTACTTTTTTGATGAATTTGACCGACGTTGCCGCATCACACTTGCTTATAGGCTCCGCTTCAACCCACTTTGTAAACTTGTCTACTGCTACTAGTAGATGAGTTTTCTGATCTTGGGATCGCTTGAAGGGTCCAACCATATCAAGCCCCCAAGTCGCAAACGGCCAAGTTATTGGTATCATCCGGAGCTCCTGCGCCGGAACCAGAGCACGCCTTGAAAATTTCTGACAAGCATCACACTTCCGGACCAGATCCGCCGCATCTGCATGAGCCGTTAACCAATAGAAACCATGCCGAAATACTTTAGCCACCAATGATTTTGAACCGGCGTGATGACCACAATCCCCTTCATGGATCTCACGAAGGATCTCACAACCTTCCTCAGCTGACACACACCCCTGAAATACTCCAGAAGTACTGCGATGATGAAGTTCTCCGTTTGCAATTGTCATGGACTTAGAACGCCGGATTATTTGTCGTGCTTCTTCTTCATCGTCTGGTAACTCCCCTCGGCTCAAATATGCCAAATAAGGTAGCGTCCAATCTGGAATAACATGAAGCGCTGCAACTAACTGTGCCTCCGGATCAGGAACAGCTAGGTCTTCCTCCGACGGTATCTGAACCGAAGGACTGTGCAATTCATCCAAAAAAGTGTTTGGTGGCACCGATTTACGTTGAGAACCCAACCGGCTTAGAGCGTCGACCGCTTCGTTCCTTCGCTGGTCTATATGATCCACCTGATATCCTTTGAAGTATCCTGCAACTGCTTCAACCTCTCATCTGTAAGCCGCCATGAGGGGATCTCTTGAATCCCACTTGCCGGAAACTTGCTGTGCCACCAAATCTGAGTCGCCAAAGCACTTAACCCGGCTCAAGTTCATCTCCTTTGCCAGCTGCAAACCATGAAGTAGTGCTTCATATTCTGTTGCATTATTAGTACAAGGAAACAATAGGCGGAGGACATAACAAAATTTATCACCTATGGGGGAAGTTAAGACAACTCCAGCCCCCGAGCCCTCCAACTGTCTTGAACCGTCAAAGTGAATCGTCCAGTAAGTAAGATCCGGTTTCTCTTCAGGAGTTTGCAACTCTGTCCAATCATTGATGAAATCTACCAATGCCTGAGATTTTATAGCGGTACGTGGTACATACTTCAACTCGTGTGGGCTGAGCTCGATGGCCCACTTTGCTACTCTGCCTGTAGCTTCCCTGTTCTGGATTATATCCCCCAACGGTGCTGAACTAACTACAGTTATTGGATGACCTTGGAAATAGTGCTTCAACTTCCGGTTTGCCATGAACACACCATATACCAACTTCTGCCAATGAGGGTACCTCTGCTTGGATTCAATGAGTACTTCACTCACGTAGTAAACTGGGCGCTGAACCGGGTATTCCTTCCCTGCTTCCTTGCGCTCAACCACGATTGCAACACTAATCGCTCGTGCATTAGCAGCGACATATAACAGCAACGGCTCCTTGTCAATAGGAGCAGCTAAAACCGGCGGCTTTGCCAATTGCCGCTTCAGATCCTCAAACGCTGCGCTTGCCTCATCACTCCATATAAACCGGTCTGTTTTCCTCAGCATCTGGTAGAGTGGGATCGCCTTCTCTCCCAAACGGCTGATGAACCGGCTTAATGCGGTGATCCGGCCAGCTATACGCGGAACATCATTGATGCAAACCGGTTTCGTTAGAGATGTAATGGCCTTGATCTTCTCTGGATTAGCTTCTATTCCTCTGTTTGAAACCAAGAATCCCAGTAGTTTACCTGCCGGAACACCAAAAGCACACTTCTCTGGATTAAGCATCATCTTATAAGCTCGAAGATTATCAAAAGTTTCCTTAAGATCCTCTATCATTGTTTCTTCCTTCCTTGACTTGACCACAATGTCATCCACATAGGCATGAACATTCCTCCCTATCTGCCCTTTTAGACAATTCTGAACGCAACGCTGATAAGTTGCTTGTGCACATTTAAGTCCAAAAGGCATAGATACATAGCAAAAGGCACCAAAAGGGGTTATGAAAGCTGTCTTCTCTTGGTCTTCAACTGCCATCTTGATCTGGTGATACCCTGAATATGCATCCAAAAAACTTAGCCGCTCAACATTCAAAAAAAAAAAAAAACTTAGCCGCTCACATCCCGCTATGGCATCAATGATTTGATCAATGCGAGGGAGAGCAAAAGGATCAGTTGGGCAAGCTTTGTTGAGGTCTGTGTAGTCCACACACATTCTCCACTTCCCATTCTTCTTTAACACCAGTACCGGATTAGCCAACCACTCCGGATGAAAAACTTCTACTATGAATCCTGCGGCCAAAAGTCTGGCCACTTCTTCTCCTATAGCCTTGCGCCTTTCCTCATTGAAGCGGCGCAAATACTGCTTGACCGGTTTAAACTTCGGATCAATATTAAGACTGTGCTCAGCGAGTTCTCTCGGTATACCTGGCATGTCAGAAGGTTTCCATGCAAAGATATCCCGGTTCTCACGGATGAACTCGATGAGCGCGCTTTCCTATTTGGGATCAATGTTAGCGCTGATAGTGAACTGCTTAGACGAATCTCCAGGCACAAAATCAACTTGCTTGGTCTCCTCTGCTGATTTAAACTTCAACGCCGGATCATGCTCGGTAGTTGGCTTCTTCAGCGGAGTCATATCTGCCGGATCAACATTATCTTTATAAAATTTCAACTCTTCCGTGGCACATACTGCTTCTGCATAGGCTGCATCTCCCTCTTCACATTCCACTGCTATCTTGCGACTTCCATGAACCGTGATCGTGCCCTTATGACCCGGCATTTTAAGCTGCAAATAAACATAACATGGCCTAGCCATAAACTTAGCGTAAACCGTCCTTCCAAACAGAGCGTGATATGGGCTTTTGATTTTGACGACTTCGAAAGTTATCATCTCTGACCTGGAATCATACTCATTCCCAAAAGTAACTTCCAAGTCAATATTTCCAACCGGATAAGCCGACTTACCTGGGACCACTCCATGAAACACTGTACTTGATTGCCTTAATTTCTTATCCGTCAGACCCATACGACGGAAAGTCTCATAGTACAAGATATTGATACTGCTACCACCGTCCATGAGAACCTTAGTGAATTTGTAGCCTCCCACCTGAGGTGCCACCACCAAGGCTAAATGGCAAGGATTATCCACCCGCATCGGGTGGTCTTCTCTGCTCCACACAATGGGCTGCTCTGACCAGCGCAGAAATTGCGGTGTTGCCGGTTCAACTGCGTTAACAGCCCGTTTCAAAACCTTCTGATCTCTCTTACACAGACTTGTGGTGAAGACATGATATTGCCCACTGCTCAATTCCTTTGGATTACTTTGATATCCAGATTGCGGCTGCTGTTGCTGACGCTGTTGATTCCCCTGACTATTGTAATTCCCTTGGCCCTGCTGTTGATTGCTCTGGTTATTGTAACCACCTTGATGATGCGACTGATTGCCCTGGTTATTATAATTTCCTTGATTATTTTGATTACCGGCCCGGTTTTGATAACCATTGTTATTGCCCCTATACCCTGATCCGGAGCTGTTCCCCTGATGACCCGGACCATAAAATCCAGGACCAGAACCGCCATTTGGAGGCCTGTCATGAGGATTGAAGCGGCCCGCCATTGCCTTCATAAGGGGCCTGCACTCCCTTATGGTATGCTTCGCCGGTCGACCTTTCATGCTATGCTTCGGACAAGGCTGATCTAACTCTTGGTCCCAGCTAAGAGTCCCTCCGCCGATTTGTGGAGGTGGGTTTCCCAAGCCGTGCTGGAAGCCCCCTTGAACTTGAGTGTTGGCCACGAAGTCAGAGCCACCCTCTGCCTTCCGTTTGCCCAGAAAACTCGTAGTAGCCGGATTAACTTGCGCCGGTTTACCAGACTTGCTAACCTTCCCCGTCTTGTCTCCTTCCGCTTCTGGATACTTGGTATTATCAGAGTCCCCATATTTTACCAAGGCACTCATGAGAGTTCCCATATCATTACAATCCCTTTTGAGCCGTCCGAGCTTTAACTTTAAAGATTCAAACCGGCAATTGTTTTCCAAAGTCACTATCGCTGTACTGGGATTGATACTATTCGAAGAGTGTAAGATCTCCGCTACTGTCCGCACCCAAGCAGCTGTAGACTCCTGTTCTCCTTGTACACAAGCTACCAGATCCACCACTGACATCGGTTGCTTACATGTATCCTTGAAGTTCTTGATAAACTGGCTGCGCAGCTCCCCCATGACCCGATAGAGTTCGGGGGCAAGCCCTTCAGCCAAGTCCTGGCCGTACCCTCAAGCATCATAGTAAAATACTTTGCACAAGCCGATTCATCCACGTCCAGCATCTCCATGGCCATCTCATAACTTTCAACCCAAGCTTCTGGAGCTAAATCTGCTGTGTAATTAGGTACCTTGCGGGGCCCCTTAAAATCTTTAGGCAGTTTGACACACCGTAAAGCGGGGATAAGACATTGCACCCCAAAGGAACTCGTCATAGCCCCTGTTTCCGCTGTAGCGGTGTGAACCGGCGTCGTTTGGCGAACCTCCTCCCGGGCTCCTGATCTAACCCGGTTTACATCTGGAGCTGGTGCTGCTGCACCCGCCGGATTATCCTGTCTGCGCTGATGCCTCCTGCGTTCGCTGCTAGACACTTCTGGTTCTTCCCAATGCCTAGTATAACTCCGGTTGGGACGTGGTGTTGAATGTAGCCTTTCCCTGCTATGAGAATATGCTTGCTGCTGTATTAACGCCGTGTTAAGCAGTTCCTTGACCCGGCGAGCCTCCACTGCTACACGGGACGTCCCCTCATCGCCTCATCGGGTAAAGCGGCCAACCGTGCTGCAGCTGCAACGATGTTATCCAACGGGTTTGAATAGTGACCTGATGGGTGAGGTGCAGATGTGATCCGCCGGTCTTGCTCCGCAACAGGCTGTTGAACCGGCTCATCCCTGACCGGGGGTGCCCTTCGGTTTAAAGTGGGATTATTGCTGGTCCCTGTGCCTGGTGTTCTAAACAGATCCATTGCCTCGTAAACGGGCGGTATACGAGATTGATACTTCCGACCTCTTACTCCCTGCGTAGAGGCCTGTTCCATCCTTAGGTGAAAAGCTTGATCATCCAACTCTGTTTGCCTCCTAACTATCATTGCCTTCTCGGCTTCCAGATCCTCCTTTAACTGATCAATCCGGCCCTTTAACTGAAGGAGCTCTGCATCATGCTGCGCCTTGTTTGCCGGAGCTACTGTTTCCATTGCTTTAGCTGTGAACTCATCGATCAAGGTGGATAGAACGTCAGTAGGTGAGAGGGTCGTGCCGCTCCCCCCTACACCAGCCTCTGCTGTTGTCCCGTTCACCGGGGGCTGTGAACCGGCCATAAAGACCGCCACCCGGTTTGGCGGGTCGAAGGGGTCCGGAATACTGTTTCCATCGGACTCGCCCTCAGACCGGCCGTCCTGCAACTGATACAGAGATTCAGTTTCTCCGGATGAAGATTCGTCGTCGGAGTAGACAACGGTTGCACCATCGGATTCCGATCCGTCTGTGGCTCGAACTCCGTGGATTGCTCCAACGAACACGCGCTTCTTGGCGGGCTGAATCCGGGCCGATCTCGCACGCTGAGCCGGCTCGATGATGTTGGGGAAGATGTCCAGCTCAGGTCCCGGTTTGCTGATTTTGCCGATGAAGACTTGGATGCCGCCGAAAGGAACCCGGTACCCGTATTCGATTGAATCGGCCTCCGGTCCCCAACCTGCGTCGTCGATGTAGATCCGGCCGTGGCGACTCTTGGTCATCCGGCTGATCGCGTAACCCTTGAGCCCTTCAAAGCTGCCCTTCAAGAACTCGAAACCATCGTGCGGAGGCCCCACGGTGGGCGCCAACTGTCGTGGAATTAGCACGGCAGATGTCCGGTTTAGCGGACTTGATGATGGAACCAACGCACGGGTTAGCTTGAAGGGGTTCATAGCACACAAACGACACAGAGAGTTTATACTAGTTCGTCCCCTTTCGATGAAGGTAAAAGCCTACGTCTAGTTGGTTTGGTATTGCTTGGGCGTTGGTTTACAGGGAGCGGATTCGCTTGCCTGTAGTCTCGACGGGTTAATTCTTGCTCCCTGAACCGTCGCCGGGTCATCCCTTTATATAGAGGTGACACCTGGTCCGGTTTACAGAGTCCCGAGGCCGGCTCATACTTGTGTCCGCCTCGGTCTCTGTCTTTTCTTCCTTATCTCTCAAGTTACATCGCTTGGCGGTTCACAAAACCGTGCTTCTATACATGGGCCCTAAGATCTCATGGGCCGTAGCCTTTACTAAATATTATAACCAAGTATAATACAACTAAGCCGGTTTACACTAGCCGGTTCATACCTGCTAGTCATATCCCTGACACTACCTATGCAAACCGTTGCTTGGCTAAGTACGCTTCGCTCAGCCCCTCTTATAGCATTGCTAGTTGCAGGTGAAGATTGAAGATGCTTGCTTCATGTTGAAGTTTTGTTGGGTTATATCACACTATATAAATGCTTAAAAATGAAATCATCTATATATTGGCAAGGGTGGAAGGCTAAGCCTTTTGCTTGGTGATTTGTTCCACTCATGCCATTAGGAACCGTATAAACCGGTGTTATGTTCCTTGATTATGCGTTCCTCACACGGTTGGGGTTTATGGGGCCCCCTCGATAAACCGCTAAGTGCTAAGTCTTTTCCAGCAAGTCCCAACATTGGTACTATTTGCCTAATAACTAATAAACTTGCATAGGGAGTAATTAACCCTCTTTCTTAATCAACAACCCCGGGCCAGTGCTCCACATGAATGTTGGTCCGAACTGGGGGTCCTGCGGGGCCACCTCAAGGAAACTCGAGGTCTGGTAAAAACCCGTAGCATCACCCATCTGGTCGTGGCCTGAGACGAGATACGCGTGGCTACTATCAGGGTGTCGGCACGCCAGGAGGATTTGCTGGATTAGCCTTACCTTAGTTCGGAGTATCTTGAGCACGGGATTCCGAGAATACTCGGGTCTTCCCACCTTGGAGTTGCGACTCCGCGGATCGTGGGCTTGTAATGGGCCAAGTTGGAACACCCCTGCAGGGTTATGAACTTTCGAAAGCCGTGCCCGCGGTTATGTGGCAGATGGGAGCTTGTTAATATCCGGTTGTAGATAACTTGACACATTGTTCTAATACACTACCAGCGTGTGTACCGTGACTGTCAATTTCCGAATAGGGATTCGGGAGTTGAACACGGTGGGGTTATGTTTGTTGAGCTGTAGCTAGGATCACTTCGTGATCATCTTTCGACCGAGGCACTTCTCTTCTCGCACTCTTTCACGTAAGCTAGTGCTAGTTGCTGCTGCAGACTCTTATTCTTTTCTTCAGCCTTATCCTCTCCCAAGGCTTAAATGGTCTTGTTACCCGGGAACGGGATTGCTGAGTCCTCTGTGGCTCACAGTTACTTCACCACACCAGATGCAGGTCCGCTGGTGAGCTATCCAGGTGATGGCACCGAGCTAGACTGGGAGTATGACGAGGAGCGTAGTCGATACTATGTTCGTTATCCTGATGATCAGTAGTGGAGACTTCTACTAGGATTCGATCCGACCTGTGGATTTAAATTATGTTTGGTATCTTGTCATTTGGATTTTACCCTTAGAGGGCTGTGATGTTTTATTGAATGATGATTGAGACATGTATTGTATTTGTGTGACGTGGCGATTGTAAGCCAACTATTTTATGTTTTCCATCCCCATCTTTTACATGAGTTGTGCAAAGATACCAAACTTGCGATCATTCCAGCATGGGGTTATGTCTCTAAGTCGTGCCTCGACGCGTAGGAGATATAGTCCCATCCTGGGCATTACAAGTTGGTATTCAGAGCCTTCTCCAACCTAGGAGCCCCCACTGATTGATCGAATCGTTGACGGTCGAGTCTAGGCACACACCGAAAAACATTTTGAGTCCTATATATTATATCGGAGAGTAGGATTTCTTTGCTTCTCATGCCCTTTCTCTCTGGTGAGGACTCCTGACGACTACTCTTGTCTCTTCTATCTTCAAAAATTGCACCAATTTTTTTTAGGAATCTCGCGAGTATTGTTGGATTGTTTCGATGTTCTTGTGACGAGAATATTGTTCTCGATGCCTCCTGACATTAGGGGTTGTGGCAGTGTCCCGGGGAGTTGAGCTTCGGGGTATTGTCGTCACAAGCATATCACGACAGTACTAAATACTTAAGACGGCCGACATCGAAAATCTCTCCTATACGGTTAGTGGCAAGATAACCCCGACATCACCCAGTACTAGGGAGGTAGTTCGGGAGTATTGCCATAGCTTATTATAGTGGATGCTTTTCGAAGGTCCGAGGTAGACAGTTTCCGAGAAAGACTGGCTATGTGTTGAAGGATGGATACAGCTAGATGTAGGTTTAGAGTTGATTGCGCGGTGCTTCCCCTGTATCCCCAACACCTGATTGCATAACTGGAATCTTTCGGAAATTAATAGGTGGGTTTATCCAGTAGATCGTAGGCATTCTTCCAACGAATGCAGGTTAGCGAGTTCGGGGTTCTACATTGAGTGAAGTGGTATTATGACCGATGTTCCGATCGGGAGTTGCATCTTAAAGGGTCCTTGGCTATGCTGATCCGGGGATTGCAAAACCCTTTCGTAACGCGTTCATATGCTTTCAGCACAAAGATGTTAGAACGAAGCTCCTATCTTGTGTTTGTTTCCATCCGTACCTTGTTGTTTTTCTTATTTTACCTTTTGTCCCCTATGTGGCTTCTCGTGAAGATTGTTGTTATCATTAAACAGAGAATTTCATTCGTTCCTCTTGTTCGAATGATTTCATTCGTTCCTATTGTTCGAATGATTATTGTGAAGACTTGTTGCAATTCATTCCATTGATTCAACTTATACCTTCTGTCAATCAATTGCTGATTCGTGGTCATCTCTTTCAGGATGGCTCCGAAAAGGGTTCCCAACGCTAACCCAGAGGGTGAAGAGGTCCCAGATCATCCTCCTTCCCCTCCTCCTCCGTCTGAGGCTTGGAGAGCAATTATGCAGACTACAGCTCAGAACACCCAGATGTTGATGCAGATGATGCAGCAGAGGCAAGCTAATCAAGCTAATCAGGGTGTTCCAGGGAATCAAGGCAACTTCTTCAACCAGCAGCACCATGCTACTCTCAACCAGTTCTTGGCCAATAATCCAAAAGCTTTCAGTTACTGTGTCGACCCTCTTGATGCTGAAGATTGGTTAACCGACATAAAGAAGCATTTTGAGTGCAGTAACGTAAGAGAAGAGGATTATGTGAAGTTTGCAGCCTTCCAACTCAAAGACCAAGCAGCTGACTGGTGGCAGCAGTACAAAGACTCCAGACCAGGTCGTGTGATCTCTTGGGAGGATTTCTTCAAGGACTTTCGCTCTCACCACATTCCTACAAGTGTCATCGAGGGTATGCGTGAGCAATTCTGCAACCTGAAGCAGGGCTCTATGACAGTCTACCAGTATAATGTCAAGTTCCAAAACCTCGCCCGCTATGCTAAGCAAGACATTCCTGATGCCAAGAGCAAAATCTACCAGTTTCGTGGTGGCCTGAAAGATGAACTTCAACTTGCTCTCACCTTGTTCGAGCCCGATGAGTTCGACAAATTCTATAACATGGCTTTGAAACAAGAGGCAGCTCAGCTTAAGATGGAGGCTTCTAAAAAGAGGATTCGAGATGCCGTTCACTCCTCCTCATCGTCTCAGATGGTCTCGAAACAACATAAATTTTGGCTTCCTCCTCCTCAAGTGATTCGAGCTCCATACAACAACTCCAACAACAACAAGAACTCTAGTGGACGTGGTTTCTCCCACCCACCCAACCCGAGCAACCAGTCGAAGAACCAGTTTCATTCTCAAGGCTCCAAGTCAAGTGGTTCTCATTTCCGTCCTCTCTCAGAAGTGACTTGCAACAAGTGCACTCAGAAAGGTCACTATGCCAACAGATGTCCGAACCCGAAGCGTCTTCCACCTCCTCCACCTGTGAGTTTAGCTATTGTCAAGCATAATCCCAAGCAAGCAAGGGTCAATCTGATGAGTGCAGCGCAAGCGGAGAATTCTTCTGATGTCATATTGGGTAACCTTCCAGTTAACTCTTTTCCTGCTAAAGTGTTATTTGATTCGGGTGCTTCATGCTCTTTCATGTCTCAACCATTTGCATCCATGTATAATGTGGACATCAAAAGTTTGCCAAGGGAGTTATCAGTTGTTTCTCCGGGGAGACGTATGCATTCCAGTATATATGCTCCGAATGTTTCGATTCGCATGGGTGATTATCGCTTTCTGGCTAATCCGGTGGTTCTTGGTAATTCCGACATCGACCTCATCCTCGGGATGGATTGGCTTTCTCAGCATGATGCTCACATTGATTGTGCACAGAAGGAAGTCAAGATGACTCATCCTGATGAAGATGTGATTATTTTCGCCTCCAGGGATAACACTATCAGGCTTTTCTCTCTCAATGATAAGGGCGAAATTAATGCCATATCTCAAATTCTGGTGGTTAACGAATATCAAGACGTCTTTCCTGAAGAACTTCCAGGCATGCCTCCACACCGTCAGGTGGAATTCGTCATTGAACTCGAGCCAGGTACTGAGCCAGCATGCCGGCGTCCGTACAAGCTCTCTCCTGATGAATTGAAGGAATTGAAGAAGCAGCTTGATGAACAGGAGCGTATGGGTCTCATCAGGCCTAGTACGTCTCCTTGGGGCTGTGGTGTCTTATTTGTCAAGAAGAAAGATGGCACGGAGCGTCTCTGTGTTGATTACCGGCTATTGAACAAGGAGACAATAAAGAACAAATATCCGCTCCCCAACATCAAGGAACTCTTCGAGAAGCTCAAGGGAGCTAAAGTGTTCTCTAAGCTCGATCTCCGAATGGGCTATCACCAAATTCGCATTCGCGAGAAAGACATTCCCAAGACTGCCTTCCGAACGAGTTTCGGTTCATACGAGTATACCATCATGTCCTTTGGTCTCGCCAATGCTCCTCCTACCTTCTCGAGGATGATGCACTACATCTTCAACCCCTATACCGGCGAGTTTGTGCTTGTGTATCTAGATGATATTCTTGTGTTTTCCAAGAATGAAGAAGATCACGAAAAGCACTTACGTCTGGTTCTTGATCGACTCCGTGAGCATAAGTTCTATGCCAAGTTCTCCAAGTGCGGATTTTGGCTTGATAAGGTTTTGTACCTGGGCCATATCATCTCAGCTGACGGTATTGTGGTTAATCCCGAGAAAGTTGAAGCAATTGTCAACTGGGAAGCTCCTCAGAACGTCAAGCAACTCCGCAGTTTTCTGGGTCTTGCCAGCTATTGCAGAAGGTTCGTTGAGAACTTCTCCAAGATTGCCAAGCCTCTTTCCAACTTGCTTCAGAAGAATGTCAAATACTTTTGGTCTCCAGAGTGTGAAGTGGCATTCAAAACTCTCAAAGAAAAACTCGTCTCTGCTCCAGTTCTTACTCCTCCAGATGAGTCCAAGCCCTATGAAGTATTCTGTGATGCTTCTCTTCAAGGACTTGGTGGTGTGCTTATGCAAGATAAGAGAATTGTGGCATACACTTCTCGTCAGCTCAAGCCAAGTGAGAAGAACTATCCCACACATGATCTCGAGCTAGCAGCTGTGGTACATGCTTTGATTACGTGGAGACATCTGTTGTTGGGCAGAAAAGTCGACATCTTCACTGATCACAAGAGCTTGAAGTACATCTTCACACAGCCGAATCTGAACCTCCGCCAGACTCGTTGGGTTGAAATGATCCAAGAGTATGATCCCAGCATTGAATACACTCCTGGCAAGGCGAATGTGATTGCAGATGCTTTGAGCAGAAAGGCATATTGCAACAGCCTTCTTATCAAGCCGTTCCAGCCTGAGCTTTGGGAAGCATTCAGGAAACTCAACCTTCAAGTTGTTCCACAGGGTTTTCTTGCAAATCTTCAAGTTGCACCTACCTTGGAAGATTAGGTCCGTGAGGCCCAACTCAGTGATGCCATGGTGCAGAAGGTGAAACATGGTATTGCAAAGGGCACTCCTAAATACAAGTGCTTTCGTGTTGATGAGAGAGATACCTTGTTCTTCGAGGACAGACTCGTTGTTCCCAAAGGTGATCTCAGGAAGCTCATAATGGAAGAAGCACATGATTCTCTCCTTTCCATTCATCCTGGCAGCTCCAAGATGTACCAAGACCTCAAGCAATCTTACTGGTGGACACGCATGAAAAGGGAAATTGCCCAATTCGTGAATGAATGTGATGTCTGCAGAAGAGTGAAAGCAGAACATCAACGTCCAGCCGGTCTTCTCCAACCTCTTCCTATTCCCGAGTGGAAGTTCGACCACATTGAAATGGATTTCATCACTGGCTTTCCTAAGTCCAAGAGAGGGAATGATTCTATCTTCGTGGTGATTGACAAGCTTAACCAAAGTCGCTCACTTCCTTCCAGTCAAAGAATCCATCAATGCAGCTCAATTGGCAGAGTTGTACACTTCCAGAATTGTGTCCTTACATGGCATTCCTCAAGTCATCTCCTCAAACCATGGAAGTTTGTTCACATCCAAGTTCTGGGACTCCTTTCAGTCTGCCATGGGCACTAAGATCAGGTTGAGCACTGCTTTTCACCCTCAGACTAGTGGTCAAGTCGAGAGAGTGAATCAGATTCTAGAAGACATGCTCAGAGCCTATGTCATCTCTTTTGGCATGAAATGGGAAGACTACCTTCCATTTGCCGAGTTCTCTTACAACAACAGCTTTCAAGCAAGTGCAGGCAAAGCTCTGTTTGAAATCCTCTATGGCAGAAAGTGCCGTACCCCTCTCAACTGGTCTGAAACAGGTGAACGTCAACTTCTTGGCAATGACTTGATCTCAGAAGCCGAAGAGATGTGCAAAGTCATACGTGAGAATCTCAAGGCCGCTCAGTCGCGTCAGAAGAGCTACTATAACGGCAAGCATCGTGATTTGGCATTCAACATTGATGATCATGTCTATCTCCGTGTGTCTCCGATGAAAGGCAGCCAAAGATTCGGTATCAAAGGAAAGCTTGCTCCTAGATACGTCGGGCCTTTCAAGATTCTTGGCAAAAGAGGCGATCTAGCCTATCAACTTGAGCTCCCTTCCAACTTCGCCAATGTTCATGATGTGTTCCATGTGTCTCAACTCCGCAAATGCTTCAAGGCACCTGAACGCATGATTCCATTTGAAGAGATTGATCTTCAACAAGACCTGTCTTACCGAGAGCATCCCGTTGCTATTCTCGAAGAAACCGAGCGCAAGACCCGCAACAAGTCCATCAAATTCTTGAAAGTCAAGTGGTCACATCACACCGACCGAGAAGCTACGTGGGAACGAGAAGATCATCTTCGTTCCGAGTACCCTTCCTTTTTCCAGTCCTAGATCTCGGGACGAGATCTTTTTGTAGTAGAGGAGAGTTTGTAATGCCCCAGATGTAATACTTTCCCTTTTGGGCATATAATATATCTCCGGCTTCATCACTTCCATTCCGGGTTATTTTGTCTTTCGGGTTTTCGTCGTTTTGTGTGTGCATGTGTGGCATTCATTCATATCATGTAGTCATGTGCATCGCATTGCATTTGTGTTGTCGGTTGCATCCGGTTCCACACGTTCCTTCCCGTTGTCCATTTCGCGTTCCGGAGCTCCCTCACGTGTCCGTGGCGTTCCGTAGGCCTACTTTGGTGTTTGGCCGTGTAACGTTACCGGTTTGGCGCGAGACTTGTCGTGTGTTGTTGTTGTGTTGTGTGTAACCCGCCTGTCAAATCTCGTCGCGTTTCGAGTCCGTTTGCTACCCCAACAGTTATTCGTGTGGGCTCAAAGTGCCTCCAACAGCCCACCAAACCACTCCTAACCACTTCTATCATCTAGGCCATCCAAATCTGATCCTGTGGCCGAAAACCGCACTCCATTTGGACAACCCTAGCTACTTGTGCCTATATATTTGTCCACTCCCCCAAATTTTGCCCCAAATTAAGGAAACCCTAGCTCCCATAGCCACATATCTTCCACCTCCAGCCACCTCGCCGGAGTTTCGCCGGAGTTCCGCTGGAATCTCGCCGGAGCTCGCCGGAATACCACCACCTCGCCGGAATCCTCATCCCACCTCACCATCCACTCATGCCGCCCTAGTTCCGCCGCCCTTCACCGGATCCGGAGGGCCCCGCCCCAGATCGGGCCATTCCGACCCAGATCCGCCTCCTCCGGCCTTCCCCCGCTCGCCGGAGGCTGGTCATCCCCGCCGCCGCTCGAAGTCCAGAGGAGCGCTGCCGCTCGGGCGAGGGAGCCGATCCCCTCGTCGAGCCGTTCCACCGCGTCGACCGCCTCGGCCGATCCGCCGGCCCAGCCGAACCCTAGGCGCCCAGCCGACTGGCCCTCTCCCTCCACCACGGGTCGCCTCCATCGGCCTGAAGGCAGCTGGCCCGATCCAGCCGCGCCGCCCCTCAGCTAATCCAGCACCCCCAGGCCAGATCGAGGCCGCCTCGACGGCCCGAGGGCCCATCCCCTCCAGGCCGCCAGCGCCGCCGCTTCAGGCCACGTGGGCCGAGGCCACCTCCCGCCGCCTCCACGCGGGCCCTCTCCTCCGTGGGCCCGTCTCCGCCAGCCGCCGCTCGGGCCGAGGCCAAGGCCCAGCTCCACCGTCTCCGATCCGCCGCGCCGATCGCCAGATCCGCCGGCCTCCTTCGATCGGGCCGATCCGACGCCCGAAGCCCGTGGACCCGCGTCAGCCCGATCCGCCTCTTCTTCAGCCCGATCTGCTTCGTTTTTTTCAGATCTGAGGCTGCCCCCAAATCCTTCTAAGTCCCAGATTTGTTTGTGTGCTGACGCTGATTTCAAATGATGATAACTTCTTGTGTGTTGATCCGTTTTGCGCAAATGAGGTGTCCAGACGTTCGTGGTGACTAGCACTACGTTTCATTCCTTTGTGCCATGCATGTTTGAGATCATCTAGATGCTTATTTTTCTGTTGCAAGAGTGCATCCCGATATAAACTGCTGCTATGTGTTGTTTTTATGCCATCTTTGCATAGTGATATCTTTTAGCTCGTTTACCCGAATGATGCAAATGGCATGTCCATGTGTTTGTCTTGCCATGCTCTACATGTTGTTTGTGTTAGGTTGCATGATAGATTTAATCTTGCCATGTTTAGCTCCGTTGCAAAGTGCCATGTGGCTGTGATGTTGTTTTACTTGTTATGAGATGCCATCTTGTTGAGCTCATTGCTATCGTTGTGTTTATCTCCATGATGCATGCTTGTATGTTTCGGAATCACCATCATGTGTACTTTGATGTGGTGCTTACCACTTGCCATGTTTAGTTTCGAGGTGACTTAAACTTGCTCTTATAGATGCCATGATGAAACTGCTGTTTTAACACTTAGTGGTTTTTCACTAAGTCTGGAATCTGTTATTCTCCGATGCCATGTTTGCTTGCTGTTCTAGGACAATCCATGATAGTTTTGGAGTGATTCTTGATGGTTCCTTGTAGTATATATTGTTGGCTATCCATTCATGTTCTCACATGCTTATTTAAGTGGCTGTAGTATATTTAACTTTTGCTCCAAAGTTTCAATAAAATTCTGCTGTCAGGATTTTGTTGTGAAGTTCAATATGTCCAAGCTTGTTGCTATTGATCCGTGGCTCCTTTGGGGGTGCACCTTTGGACTTATTTGCTGTAGGTTATGTCTAGTTTATGTTCATGCTCTTTGCCATGTTGTTTGAGTGCTGTAGCTTATTTTTCTAGTGCTCCGAAGTTGCTATGTTGCTGTAATTTACAGCTTGTGCATGTTTCTTGTTTTGGGCATAACTTTTAGCCCGTAGCTCCGTTTTCAGCGAGTCTTATATGAAACTTGATTGATTTTCCGTGTAGATTCATAATATCCTATTGTTATCATGTTTTGAGAGCTATTTTCTGTGCTCCGTGTGCTCGTAGTGCATCCATCATGCATCCATCATTTTGGTGTGCGCATTGCATCTTGTTGATTCGTGCCTTGTGTGATTGTATTGTTTAGAGCCGGAAGCTGAGACCTAGTACAAGTACGAGCATGAGGTTACCAACGAGGTTGAGCACGAGGTCCCTTCTTACGATCCGAACGACTACTTTTCAGGCAAGATGACCGAACCCCGATAACATTACTATCTTTGCCTATTGCTAGTAGTTCCGCTCTATAGTTTTGCCTCGATGCCCATGTCTTTCCTGTCAGCCTCCTACTTGTAACCATGACCATGTTTAACCACCCTACCTATGCAAACCGTTGCTTGGCTAAGTACGCTTCGCTCAGCCCCTCTTATAGCATTGCTTGTTGCAGGTGAAGATTGAAGATGCTTGCTTCATGTTGAAGTTTTGTTGGGTTATATCACACTATATAAATGCTTAAAAATGAAATCATCTATATATTGGCAAGGGTGGAAGGCTAAGCCTTTTGCTTGGTGATTTGTTCCACTCATGCCGTTAGGAACCGTATAAACCGGTGTTATGTTCCTTGATTATGCGTTCCTCACACGGTTGGGGTTTATGGGGCCCCCTCGATAAACCGCTAAGTGCTAAGTCTTTTCCAGCAAGTCCCAACATTGGTACTATTTGCCTAATAACTAATAAACTTGCATAGGGAGTAATTAACCCTCTTTCTTAATCAACAACCCCGGGCCAGTGCTCCACATGAGTGTTGGTCCGAACTGGGGGTCCTGCGGGGCCACCTCAAGGAAACTCGAGGTCTGGTAAAAACCCGTAGCATCACCCATCCGGTCGTGGCCTGAGACGAGATATGCGCGGCTACTATCAGGGTGTCGGCACGCCGGGAGGATTTGCTGGATTAGCCTTACCTTAGTTCGGAGTATCTTGAGCATGGGATTCCGAGAATACTCGGGTCTTCCCACCTTGGAGTTGCGACTCCGCGGATCGTGGGCTTGTAATGGGCCAAGTTGGAACACCCCTGCAGGGTTATGAACTTTCGAAAGCCGTGCCCGCGGTTATGTGGAAGATGGGAGCTTGTTAATCCGGTTGTAGATAACTTGACACATTGTTCTAATACACTACCAGCGTGTGTACCGTGACTGTCAATTTCCGAATAGGGATTCGGGAGTTGAACACGGTGGGGTTATGTTTGTTGAGCTGTAGCTAGGATCACTTCGTGATCATCTTTCGACCGAGGCACTTCTCTTCTCGCACTCTTTCACGTAAGCTAGTGCTAGTTGCTGCTGCAGACTCTTATTCTTTTCTTCAGCCTTATCCTCTCCCAAGGCTTAAATGGTCTTGTTACCCGGGAACGGGATTGCTGAGTCCTCCGTGGCTCACAGTTACTTCACCACACCAGATGTAGGTCCGCTGGTGAGCTATCCAGGTGATGGCACCGAGCTAGACTGGGAGTATGACGAGGAGCGTAGTCGATACTATGTTCGTTATCCTGATGATCAGTAGTGGAGACTTCTACTAGGATTCGATCCGACCTGTGGATTTAAATTATGTTTGGTATCTTGTCATTTGGATTTTACCCTTAGAGGGCTGTGATGTTTTATTGAATGATGATTGAGACATGTATTGTATTTGTGTGACGTGGCGATTGTAAGCCAACTATTTTATGTTTTCCATCCCCATCTTTTACATGAGTTGTGCAAAGATACCAAACTTGCGATCATTCCAGCATGGGGTTATGTCTCTAAGTCGTGCCTCGACACATAGGAGATATAGTCCCATCCTGGGCATTACAACAGACACGGAAGAGCACCGTGAACCCGTAGGTACCAACCACTTCCCCTACCTCGCCGTGGATTGGCGCCGGCGACCACCGCGGCTCTCTGGCACCGACGCACTCTATTTTTTCCGTTCGAAGATTCAAACCTGACGGGTGGGACCCCCTCGTCAGTCTCTCTGTCTTATTCGAACCGTGTTTCTGGAAAACGCCTTCGGGAAAAATACACTTTCTCTTTTCAGCTGACGTACTTCTTACTGAATCATATTCTGTTTTTATAATCAAGCCCCTGGAAACTTTCTGTTTCATTACAGACAAGTCCCTGGACAAAAACCTTAATAACTTTTAAACAAAAGATGATTTTGAGTTGATTCTTTTTCTGTCCTCTTTAGTTTTCTGTCTATTTTTTTATCATATTTATTTGAAAAATATTTGGGACAACTTTTATGCGCGCACGGTATTTATGTTAGTACCCGTTTTATTCTTATCCGTAGATACCGAAGGAGGTGACGGAGCCACGAACTTCACCGAGTTAGACTCCGACTACTCCGAACCAGGCAAGCATGTTTGAACCTTTGATATGATGAGTGTTTTGCATGTGGGTTGAGTAGTTTTCTCATGGCATGATTATATAGGAATTTTGTGGATGTTATATATTTCATGCAAGGCAAGCTCCGTGTGAGCTTCGAAAGTTAATGGTGAGCCAACCTGATCATGTGGTGACATGATAGGTTGTAAGCTGGTATTATTGAAGCATGCCAGTCAACCGTTATTCCCCAGTGTTAACGTGGATCAGGACATGGCCCCGTTCGTCTCCCTTTTGGTACTTTCACATGTCTTCTGCAAAGAATACGGTGTATTCATTTGCAAACCTCTTTCCTTGTACACACCAAATAGAGGGGCCGGGATGAGGGTTCCATGGCCCTGGATTAAAGCCCGTCATCCAGTCAGGGGGCATGGGTGTTTCTGGTTGGGACCGAGAAGGGGGCACCCCTTAGAGCGCGTGATATAAATTTGATCCCATGCTATTCGAGGTTGTAGCCTCCCCATCTAAAAGTTTTTCGTGAACGTTGTCTCGGGTGATTCCGGGCAGCGGGATGTGAAATGGGTGTGTACTGGTTAGTTGTGTTTCTGCTAAATACCGTAGACGGAACTAGTCCATTGTGACTACCGAAATCCGTTGGCTGTGGTTAAAGAGTACAAACTCTACAGAGTCAAAGCCCTTTTGAGTAACCATGTTTTTGGCCTAACGTCAGTATCCGTATCAGTCTCCGTGACAGACACTAGTATTTTAATATAGCTTTATGAGTGGTAGACCGGCCGAGTGCTATTCTGAACTAGCCAGTTAATTCTGTACTAAATGTTCCCGTGAGATGATTTACTTTCAAGAATGCTACTTGGTTTCAAATGATCATATAAGCCCTTTATGTGATGTCGCTCAGACGTCCGACTATGGCATTCTTGTTATTTACTTTTGATATAAGCCCTTTATGTGATGTCGCTCAGACGTCCGACCATGGCATTCTCGTTATTTACTTTGATATAAGCCCTTTATGTGATGTCGCTCAGACGTCCGACTGTGGCATCGTTGTTATTTACTTTTGATATAAGCCCTTTATGTGATGTCGCTCAGACGTCCGACTGTGGCATCGTTGTTATTTACTTTTGATATAAGCCCTTTATGTGATGTCGCTCAGACGTCCGACTGTGGTATTCTCGTTATTTATTTCGATATAAGCCCTTTATGTGATGTCGCTCAGACGTCTGACTGTGGCATGTTTATTTATTTTTCCGTTCGAGGCGTCGTTTTAGACACTCGATCGGTATTCTTTTATTTCCTTGGGATTTCGGGAGGACTACCGCCCGACTTCCTTTTTAATTAACATGCAGCATAAATTTATTCTCTGAGTACATATTGCTAGTCTGCTCATATGCATCATGTTTGCATTTGTTATATCTTATGTCCGAACTGTCTTGCGAGTACATTCAAAGTACTCACCTGGCTTGTTGATTTGGCCAGATGTTGACGAAGGCGATCTCATGGATGAAGAGTTCGATAGCGAGTCCGACGCCTAGAGGAGTCCCAGTCAGTCTCTTGCGGTCCTGGAGTTGATCACTGTATTATAAACGCTTCCGCTACACCAAATAAATTCATCGAGTCTCACTCCGACACACGATGAGCTGTATGATATTGGAGTCGTGTCACCACTACACTATGACATATCCACCACCAATTTTATTATGAGTCAGTAGTTATGCCACCCCACCCTTGTGTCATATCTGCCTTTATGTAAAATATCGGCGTGCTTGTAATAAATTGTTGAGCAGCCTCAGCTCAACCTTGTATAATATTCAGTACTCTGGAATTCTGTATCAAGGATTTGTCTACCAGTAAGAAGGATTCTTCTACACTGGTCCGATAAAAAGGTCGGTTTCTCAGTAAATGTTTTATTGAAAAACCGGTCCTGACAAGAGATGAACTAGGGTTTGAGAGGAGATGGTGATGGTGAAGATGTTGATGAAGATAGCCGTCCCCAAGATGGGAGAGTTGTTGGTGATGACGGCGGTGATGATTTCCCCCTCCCGGAGGGAAGTATCCCCGGTAGAACAGCTCTGCCAGAGCCCTAGATAGGTTTCCGCCTCGGTTCCCCCTCGAGACGGCGACGTCTGGTCCCGAAAGCCTTCTCCTAATTTTTTCCAGGTCAAAACGCTTCATATAGGAGAAGATGGTCACCTGGGGCCCACCGGCTGGCCCTCGAGGCAGGGGTCCCGCCCCCCACCCTCGAGGCCAGCCAGTGGCCCCCCTCGTGGGTTTCTTCCGCCAAGTATTTTTTATATTTTCCGAAAAAATGTTCTGTGGAGTTTCGGGGCATTTGGAGTTGTGGAGAATAGGTTTCCAGAGTTTGCTCCTTTTCCAGCCCAGAATTCCAGCTGTCGGCATTCCCCCTTCTTCATGTAAACCTTGGAAAATAAGAGGGAAAAGGCATAAGTATTGTGACAAAACATGTATGAGCAGCCCATAATGCAATAAATATCAACTTATAAGCATGATGCAAAATGGACATATCAGTTCACAAGGTCACTGAACCCGCAAGTTGATCACCAAAACATACATCAGGTAGATCACATGAATATCCCATTGTCACCACAGATAAGCACATGCAAGACATACATCAAGTGTTCTCAAATCCTTAAAGACTCAATCCGATAAGATAACTTCAAAGGGAAACCTCAATTCATCACAAGGTAGAGAGGGAGAAACATCATATGATTCAACTATAATAGCAAAGCTCGCGGTACATCAAGATCGTGCCATATCAAGAACACGAGAGAGAGAGAGAGAGAGAGAGAGAGAGAGAGAGAGAGAGATCAAACACATAGCTACTGGTACATACCCTCATCCCCGAGGGTGAACTACTCCCTCCTCGTCATGGAGAGTGCCGGGATGATGAAGATGGCCACCGGTGATGGATCCCCCCTCCGGCAGGGTGCCAGAACAGGGTCTCGATTGTTTTTTGGTGGCTACAGTGGCTTGCGACGACGAAACTCCCGATCTAGATTTCTTTTCGGGGGTTTCTGTATTTATAGGAATTTTTGGCGTCGAGAACAAGTCAGGGGGGATCTCCGAGTCGTCCACGAGGCAGGGGAGCGCACCCAGGGGGTAGGGCTCGCCCTCCACCCTCATGGATGGCTCGGGACTCTTGTGGCCCAACTCTTTTACTCCAGGGGCTTCTTTTGGTCCATAAAAATCATCAAAAATTGGCATGTCAATTGGACTCCGTTTGGTATTCCTTTTTTGTAAAACTCAAAAACAAGGAAAAAACAAAAACTGGCACTGGGCTCTAGGTTAATAGGTTAGTCATAAAAATCATATAAAATATCATATAAATGCATATACAACATGCAAGATGGATAATATAATAGCATGGAACAATAAAAAATTATAGATACGTTGGAGACGTATCACAACCTCTCCTCTGCCGAGCGCGCTCGGTAAGAGGAAGGGGAGGAGGAGCCTTCCGAACAGATGGCGAACTAGAATCCGGTGCCAGCCGCTGACGATGCTCACCTCGAATACCATCTACCACTCCAAACGACCGTCCTCGAAGTAGTGGGACTGCTTGTAGATCTCCTCATTCCGCGCCTCTGCAGTGGTGTGTGCCGCAGCCACGGCAGTGGTAAGACTCTTTGCATGCTCGACCACGCTCTCCTCCTCCCACAACAACTCGAGGTAGCACGCAAGGTCGCTGACGCACATGCGGGGCTCCAGCTCCACCTCCCACCTTCGGGCGATGGTGGCGGGGCGGGTGATGACCCCAACGGTCGACGGTGGGGGCGGCCACGACGGCCACCCCCGCCTTCGGGCCACGGCGATGGAGCGGGTGATGGCCACAACAGTCGACAATGGGTTGGCGGCCATGACGGCCACCACCCACCTTCAGGCCGTGGTGGTGGAGCGGCCGATGGCCATGTCTATCCACGGTGGTGTGGCAACCACGACGGCAGACGGTTGGGTGGCAGCAACAGCGGTCAGCAACAGCTCCCGATGGGCAGCAGCGGTGGAGCGTGTGGTGGGTGTTCTGCGCACACCCAACAGGATGCCACGTGTAGTACACAACACTGGGGATTGCGCCGCCGCGGTGTAGCTTCACAGCTGGAGCTGTCCTTTGATGACGACGGGGTGACTGAGCGACGTCGATAGACCAGTGCCATTGGCGATTATGGGAGACGCATATGCGATAAGCAACAAGAAGGGAGGGGACATGTGATGTGGGACTCGCCAACCGTGAGGGTTTATATAGCAGGCCGATAAGCATTGTGGTTCTGGGGGATTTCGTCGAGTCGAGCGGGAAGCTTGTTGTGATGCCCGGATAATCAATCTACAATAATTCCCTGCTAATGGTGCCATGTCATCACGTTACTATTGTTAAATCCCTTTTGATTCAAAACCGATACAGAATTCAAAATAAAAAATGAAGTCAAACAATACAAGTTTTAAAATATCAAAACTAAAATGTACTAAGTGTGGCAAATAATTCATAAGAAATATTGGTGAAGAAGCCACACATTCATAAAATATTTAAATGCACATTAACAAACAAAACTAGGGATAAACAATTAATTAAAATGCTTTAAAATCATAAATAATTACAAAACTATTTTATTTTGAGTAATAAATTATTGTGGCTAAGGCCTAATTTGCAACATCAATTTAGGTGCCACTTTGGTAATATATTAAAACTAAAATAAAAAGAAACTAAAAGAAAACATAAAAGAAATAAACAAGTAAACGAAAAATAAACAAATAAATAAATAAAAGAAGAACCCCCCAGGGCCTCGGCCCAGCAAGCCACCAGTCCGCCAGGCCGCACCCTGCTTAAGCCCCGTCGGCCAAAACCCTAGCTACCGACTCACCACAACCCCCCACTCACTCGTCTCTCCCCCTCCCTGATCCAGCTCAGGCCAAGCCCGACCCCAACGACCCTCGCCACGACGCCGCCGACCGACGCCACCTCACCGTTGCCCGTCATCCTCCTCCTTCCCGTCGGCCCCATCAAGCCTCATCGCCCCTCGCCCCTCCAATGAATGTGAGCAGCTGCCGCCTACTTCCCCCTGCCCTCTCTCCACGATCCGACCACCGCGTCGGCGCGCACCCCCGGCCACGCACCCGCGCGCGCCGACCGCACCCCACTGGTTGTCCTGCCTGCGATCACCGCGACCCCCTGCGCCCATCGCCGTGCCCGTCCGTGCCTGCGCTTGACCAGGGCATACCCTGGTCGCGCCCGGCCACTGCTTGCTTGCGCGCACGACCGGACGCCCGTGCTCGTCTCCCATGCTCTTTGCCGCCGACAGCCTGCGTCCGCCTCGGCCACTCGCGCCCGCCGCTCGCCTCGCCGCCGCCTGCAGCTCCTTTTGCCTTGCGCCACCGCCACTGCCTACTACACAACCGTCGGCCCCTACCACTCATGCCCCTGCACCCCCGCCACCGCTTAGCATCACCGGGCCGCCGCTCGCTCGCTCGCGTGCTCGTTGTGGTCGCGCTCCTGCGAGCCACCCTACCGCGCCTCGGTGGTCTCACACCCCCTGACCAGGCTCGACTCTCGCACGAGTTGCACCCGCACCCGCCCGCCAGCGCACCCGTTAGGCACTCTGGGTAGCTGACCAGTGGGACCCGCCCTACAAAACAAACACAAAAAAGAACTAAATTAATTAACTTAATTAAGCATGACTAATTAACTTAATGTTAATGAACCTGCTAATTAAACTAATTAGATCTGATAGTTAATAAAATTGTGACGCCCCAAGACCGACGCTCTAGAAGACTTCCAGCTATTCCGGGTTTCGCCGTGTGTTTCATTTGTGCTTGCTCTATTATTTTTTTGCATTGCATCATGTCATCGTGCCATCATGTCATTTAATTTTTATAACTCAACTAAATAAATTGTGTGGATCTTCGATCCATTTAAATCGAGGGATATTCATATGGTGATTTCTCTTTATAACATACCCTCCCAATATTATTAGGGAGCTATAATAAATATTCCATTGCTTTGGAATCATCATAACACACTTGCAAATATTCCCCATGCCTATTTCACTCCAAGTTTTGACTCCCAAACCTTGCCAACAATTCTTATCCATTTTATCGAGGTTCCTCCAAAAATCCGAGCATTTTTGGACACTTCTAAATCATAGTCTTTGTTCACACCATTTGAAATAAATTCAAAGGAATTTGAATTTATTTTCCAATCATGCCCTTTTCTATTTTTCTTGGAACCAGCGCATTTTTGTGAGTCCGGGAAAATTACCCCCATGCCCAAATTCCATCCCTAACCTCCTTTTCTTTTCTTTCTCTTTTTCTGTTTTTTTAAGAGAGAGGGGGAGCAGAGAGTGCGCAGCCCAACATGCTGTTCAAGCCCATCTGCAGCCGCGGCCCACCTAACCTCCAGCTCAGCCGGCCTCTTGGGCCTGACCAATCAGGGCCCAGCCGCCCCTCCTAAATCGAACCCTAGCCCGATCCCCTAGCGCTCTATCCCTCACACCCCTCGTTCCCCATCTTCCCCTTCGATCCCTTCCTCCCTCCTGTGCGCCGCCAGTGACAGAGAGCAGTGTCGATCCATGCCGCACCAGATCCCTCCTCCTCTCCCATGTGCCCGGCTACCTCCTCCTCCCTGTCCGACCCGGAGGAGAGGAGCTCCTTCATGCCCCACCTCGCATCACTAGGGTCGCCGCCGCCTCGCTTGCGTGCAGTGCCCCGCCGCCCAGCGCCACCTCTGTTGTGCCGCGGCCTCCTCCTTTTCCCCCTCCCACGTCTCCGTCTCGCCATGGATCGCCGCGCCAAGCCCCTCTTCCCCTTCCCACCGGTCCTGCTTCGCCTCGCCATGCCCCTCGTGGTTTTCGCGCTCCCGCGATCGACCGGAGGTCCACCCACCACCGCGTCGTCGACCTCCGTGCCTGCGCCGCGCGCGTCGACTACCTCTGCTCTGGCCTCCCAGAGCCACCGCACCGCCCTGCCAAGTGCCTCATCGTGGTGCCCACGAGGCTCCCGCGCTGCCGCCGGTGGCCTCCACAACCTTCTGGCCAGCCATCTTCGACGCTTCCTGATCGTCCTCGCGCCGTCCCCATGGCCCGAGCCAACGCCGCGTCTCCCCCTCGCCGGAGAGCACCACCACTGTCGGGAAGAAGTCGTCGCCCCGCCAAGTTCCCCGCCGGACCTTCTTCCTCCTGCGCCAGATCCAGGCCATCGTCCATGCCATCGGCGACAACAACATCGACAGGTCCCCTGCTTCACACTATTGGATCCATGCGCCCGGAGTCAACTGCTGCTGGAGTCCCCTGGCTCCTCCGCCATCGCTGCTGGTGCTCGGGATGCCTAGAACCACCAGGTCCGGCTATGTCCCTGAACGGCTACACGACCCTCTCCGTGTCCAAGTGACGCCAAGATGCACCCATGAAATTTCGCCAAGTGCCGAGATGACCGTGTACCTCTACTGCCATCTATGAGATCGACAAGACCAAGACCGCCAAGCACCCGATGACTTGGATGCGGCAAGTACCACGACGGCCCCGAACACCTACAAAACGTGTACCCCTACGTCAACGACGACACCGACGCCCTGTGTACAACTACCGTCGCCAAGACCCGAGACCGGCAAGTCCGAAGACCCCAAGTACCACGACACGACGACATGAACATCTATGGAAAAACCCGAACGTCTACGTGCATGTACAACTACCACCGCAACATGAACGACTACTTCCTCTTCGAAATGTGTACTACTTCCCTCGACGAGTCGAACCACCCTAAACTGCATGCTTCAAAGGTATATCGCCGAGACGACGCCCGTGAACGAATGCTTGTTGGGTTGTATGAGATGAATCACATGTTTGCACCATGTCCGAGTTACCCCTCGTTTGCCATGCCATCGAACCGTGGGAACCAGGTAACGGGATCACCCCACCTCCTTTCGCATGACATGCTCATGCCACCTTCCTTCTGCACCAACATCTCGATAAGTTGTCGGATCATCGGAATCTTGCCGTGGCACCATTCCGTTGTCGTTGTCGTGGCACCCCTCTTTTTCCACCACGGGGACAAATGCTCCATATCTTCTTCATGTCAACTTTTAACTAAAAATTGCATAAAACTTGCATTTGTCATCCGCATCATGATAACAACAGTTAAAATGTTTAAATTGTCGTTTGCATTAAAATTGCTAATTATGCACATGGGGATTTTCCAGAATTGTTGTTGTTATTTCCGGCCTCATTTAAAAATGCCTCGATAGCTAGTTTCCTTGTGCTTCACCTCTTGCCATGTTTAAAAAACATTTAAACTTGTTGGGTTCATAACGAGATCAAACTAAATAATCTAACGTGGTGTTTCATCAATATGCAACTCGTTGCATATTGAGCTCCACTTAATTTGTAGTGTTGTTTGTGCACCTTGGCATGCCATGCATATTTAAACCAGACATGCATCATACTTGGTTGTGCATCATATGCCATGTTTATGCTTGTGTGTTTACCGTGTTGTTCGCTTCTTTCCGGTATGCTTCTCTCGTTAGCTTTGGTTTCGTTCCGGAGTTGTGAGGATTTGTTCGACTACTTCTTGGACTCGTTCTTCTTCCTTGCGGGATCCCAGACAAGATGACCGTTCCTCGATATCACCTCTATCTTTGCCTATGCTAGTTGTCTCGCTCTTTATCTATGCCTCGATGCCTATTCCTGTTTTGTCAGCCACCTATGTTGCCTTGAAACACTCTAACCGCCTTCCTAGCAAACCATTGATTGGCTAAGTACGCTTTTGCTCAGCCCTTCTTATAGCATTGTTAGTTGCAGGTGAAGTTTGAAGATTGCTCCATGTTTGGACTTGTTTTATTGGGATAACACAATATATATATATATATATATATATATATATATATATATATATATATATATATATATATAAAAATTAAATTAATGCACATATATATTGGTAATGGGTGGAAGGCTTGGCCTTCTGGTTGGTGTTTTGTTCCACTCATGCCACCTTAGGACCCGATAAACCGGTGTTATGTTCCTTGATTTTGCGTTCCTAACACGGTTGGGGTTTATGGGCCCCCCTTGATAATTCACACTGCTTAAAGCGTTTCCAGCAAGGCCCAACATTGGTACTACATTTGCCTAACAACTAAAACTTGCATAAGGAGTAATTAACCCGAGTTCTTAATCAACAACCCGGGCGAGTGCTCCTCATGAGTGTTGGTCCAAACTGGGCAGACTGCGGGGCCGCCTTGGGGAAACCCGAGGTATTTGGTATATACCTGTGGGCTGACCTATCCGGTCGTGGCCTGAGACGAGATACGCGCGGCTACTATCAGGGTGTCGGCACGCCGGGAGGTCTTGCTGGATTAGTTTTATCTTTGTCGAAATATCTTGAGCACGGGATTCCAAGAATACTCGGGTCTTCCCACTTTGGAGTTGCGACTCCGCAGATCGTGAGCTTGTGATGGGCTAAGTTGGCACACCCCTGCAGGGTTTTGAACTTTCGAAAGCCGTGCCCGCGGTTATGTGGCAGATGGAAATTTGTTAATATCCGGTTGTAGATAACTTGACACCATATCCTTTAAGAATACACTACCTGTGTGAGTAACAGTGATGGTCTCTTTCCGAAGGGCTTCGGGAAGTGAACACGGTGGGGTTATGCTTCAACGTGAGTAGCTAGGATCACTTATTGATCATCTTTGGCGACCGATGGCACATGTTCTCTTCTCGCTCTAACTTCTTAAGCTAGTTTCTTAGTGCTTGCTGCAGACACTTTATTACCTCTCCACACCTAAAGGCTTTGTTAGTTTTGATACCCGGTAATGGGATTTTTTGAGTCCTTGTGACTCACAGATTACTACACACACCAGATGCAGGTACAACCGAGTATGACGCAGGAGATGGACAAGGACTTCACTGGGAGTTCGATGAAGAGCGTGGTCGTATGTATGTGACGTATCCGGACGATCAGTAGTGGTTCCTACTAGGGGCGATCAGTCCTTGTGGTTGTGGTATCTTTTCTCGTGTGGATTTCGTCCATAGTCGAACCCTGTGTTATTTGGATGAATGTATGCTATTGTATTAATTGTGTGACGTGGCGAGTGTAAGCCAACTATTTTTATTGTTTCATCCCTGTTCTTTTACATGAGTTGTGCAAAGATACCACGCTTGAGATCATTCCAGAATGCGCTTATGTCTCTAAGTCGTGCCTCGACACGTAGGAGATATAGTCGAATCTTGGGCATTACAAGTTGGTATTCAGAGCCTTCTCCGACCTAGGAGCCCCCTGATTGATCGAACCGCTGACGGTTGCGTCTACGCTCACACACAAAAATGTTTTGAGTCATATATATATATATATATATATATATATATATATATATATATATATATATATATATATATATATATATATCGGGGAGTAGGACTTATTTTTACTCCTCATCCCCTTCGTCGCTCTGGTGAGGACTCCTGACGTCGTTTTATCTTCACTATTCTCAAAATTTCACCAATTTTTTTTAGGATCACGCGGGTATTGTTTGGATTGTTCCGATATCTTTGTGAAGAGAACATTGTTCTTGGTGCCTCCTGTCATTTAGGGGTTGTGGCAGTGTCTCGAGGAGTTGAGCTCCAAGGTGTTGTCGTCACAAATGTATGGTTGCGGTTCTAGAATACCAAAGGCGGCCGACATCGAAAACTCTTCTATGCATGTCTGGTGGTGAGATAACCCCGACATCACCCAGTACTGGGGAGATAGTTTGGGAGTATTGCCACAGCTAGTATAGCGGATGCGTTTCGAAGGTCCGAGGTAAACGGTTTCTGAAGATGACTGGTTATGTCTTGACAGATGGATACAACTGGATGTAGGTTTAGAGTTGAGTGCGCGGTGCTTCCCCTGTATCCCCAACACCAGATTGCATAATCGGAAAGCTTCGAGAATTAATAGGTGGGATTCAAGTAGCTCTTAGGTAATCTTCCAATAGGTGCATGATATGAGGTTGGGATTCAACATTTAGTGGAGAGGCTATCATGGGCGTTGTTGCATTAGGGGGTTGGATCTTAAAGGATCCTTGGCTATGCTGATCCGGGGATGACAAGGCCCTTTGTAACACGTGCCATGGGGCATTTAGCACGAACATGTGGGACGAAACCTCTATTATGTATTTGTTCCATCCGTACCTTGTTGTTTTATTCTATCATTTTGTTCTCCCAAGTGGCTTCTCGACAATTTGATGTACCATTAAGCTATGGAATTCATTCGTTCAATTTTTGTTCGGATGTTCGTTATGAAGATTATGTTGCAACATATCAATCCTTTGTTTTGTTTTGATTGTGGTATCCGAGTTGCTTCGATGTCAAGTGTTGATTCCATACCTTTCCTAATTGGTGTTCTCATATTTCTATGGGAGTGCTAGTCCTTCTTAATCATCGAGATTGTCATGTAAATTCTTTTCAACCTGTGCGTTTCTCTTCAAGTTAACCCGATCCTTTTAATATGTGCAAGATCAAGTCTTGGTTTTTTCTCAACAGTGTATGTTTCATTCATCCCAAGTTGTCTTTGTTTTTCACCACCCTCCCACCCCTTTTATTTATGGAGTCAGAATTCTTAATCAAGTATCCATTATATTCATGTGAAGTTCTTCATTCTTTCTTGCAATGTTCTTAGCCGGTGAATTTTCGTGAAGATGCTTATGAAGCTTCAAGTTTATCATTCTCCATTCTCGTTTTTTTCTCCGATGGACAAATTCCAAGCCTTGGTGTTGGTTACATCTTTCCTCTTGTTTTCCCATGTTTTCCCATGTTGAAATTTCTTATCCGAAGTCTCTCCTATTTATTCAACTCCCTCTATTTCTTCTCCGGAGTGTTCGAGATATCTCGGGAGATTCATGTTTCCATTCTTAATCAATTCAAGCTATTTTGAGGTTGTCATCTCACTCAAGTCATTTAATTCAACCGGTGCAATATCTCTTAAGCAATCTTTTTCAACGGTGATTTCTTTTGAGTGGGCCCTAACCCACAGGTATTTTTCCGAGGATCTTACCCGACTCTTCTAATTTTTTCAGAGTTATGCTCAAATTCTTTTCAAAGTGTGACGTAAGAACGTATTCCATCAGTCATATGCCTTCTCGAAGATCGCTTTTAAATTCTTTTCATGTTTTATTCAACCTTTCCTCTTTTAATTCTTCCGGGGTATATCAAAATTCTTCAAGGTGTATCTCATCTTCATTCTAAAATTGTGAAGACCCAAGAAGAATTTCTCCTAAATCTTGTCCATTCTCTTGAAGATTTGTGGTTCTAGCTTCATGACATCCTCATAGTTGTTTCGATCACGAGGAATCTTTTCATATCATCGGAAGCATTTCATGAATTTTTCCCATTGTGATCCTCCGAAGGCCATCATTTCAGAAGATTTGTTCATTCTCAGTTTGCAACTTCGTCCTCCAACTATTCTTAATTGATGCCTCTTCATTCATCTACATTTTCTTACGGTGGTTCATTCAAGATTACTCTTTCGTTGTTATCGTATCAATTCATTTGTTCTTTTCATAATCCTACCGGTGGTTCGTTGAAGATTTACCCAAGTTGTGCGAGATCTCTCTTTAATTCTTTGCAACGAGAATAAGTACTATGCCAAATCCATTGGTTGTCATCAATTTAATTTGGTGAAGGATACTCATAACATAATTCTTATTCTTGTTCCTTCCAAGTGATTAATCCTTTCCTTCGGAGTTCGTTCAGGAGGAAGAAATTTCGGATTCAAGTTGTTCATCTTCCTTTATGGAGTTCAAGTTTTTCTCGCTATCTTGTCATGAATCTCCATGTAATCATTGCAAGGTTTCATCTTATTCTTGTCATCCTTCACTTCTCATCCATTTGTTACCGGAGTTCTTCATGGTAGTTCATCATGATTTAATTCATCCTCGAAGTGTTCTTCAAGATTCTTGTTGGAGCTCAAGTATTCTTTTTCATGCATTTGAAGTGTAATTCTTTCTACCTTAACTTTTGAGATGGTGGTATGCCATTTTTTGACAATTTCCCTTCATGTTTCATGATTCACAAGTTGCCAGGAATGAGATATTTAAACCCATCATTTTCTTCGTTCAGGAGATATTTTCAACCCTTCAATTTATTCGTTGGAGTAATCTTGGGTTGTATTTCACCTAAAAGCTTTCCCTAAAGATTGTTGCTTCTGTGG
This sequence comes from Secale cereale, assembly GCA_902687465.1. Taxonomy (NCBI): domain Eukaryota; kingdom Viridiplantae; phylum Streptophyta; class Magnoliopsida; order Poales; family Poaceae; genus Secale; species Secale cereale. Next base: position 552,717,843 of record LR738709.1, on the reverse strand, counting down.
TGCTTATAAATGACCCAAATTCTTCATTTATCTTCCCGGTGAAGTAAGTTTTTCGTCTCTTTGTTGGTATCAATCCAATTAAATGATTCCATTAGTGGCCAGTTGTCACCTCATAATTTTGAGATGTTTTCCATAAGCCCACAACAAGATTATTCTTTTCGTTGTTGATTTTCCAACAACTCCGTTCAACCCTTCTTCGTAAAGATGATTTTTCTAATTCATTTGTGGGAGAAGTTGTCATTTTCTTCTCTGTTCTTTTCTTTCCAACGATCTAACATCTATTCTTTCATTCCGGAGGCTTTGTGATGTTGCTCTCTCCAAACCATCATCTCGTTTTATCGAGATCTTGTTCTTTCCTTTGCTTATCCATTCAACCGGAGTGTTGTGTCCTACATTCAAGTTCTCTCATCTTATCAAGTTTTAACTCTCTTTTAACCGAAGTGTTGTCTGAAACCTTCTTACCCCTTCTGCTTTTCGTTCAATAGTTTCGAAGGCAGTGTGTTGTTGATTTCATCAAGTATCATCCCATCTTCTTAAGTTCATGGTAATCCCTTCCATTTTCAGTCGGAGTGCTGTCCAAATTCTATCGTTCTTATTCCTTCTTTAGCTTTATTCAACCGGAGTGGTTTAAATTCTTCCATGATCCGTGAGCTCGTGTTTCATGCCTTTCAACCTACAAGGTTCTCGTAATGTTCCTTGTTCCTCTTTTCTAATGGAGTGTTTGCAACCTGTTTCATCTCCATTGTATTCTTTCTTTCAATTTGTTCAACCTCAAGGTTTGTTGGTTTCACTCGTTTGTCGAAGAAGCAACTTTGTTTTACCTCTTCCTTTTTCGTTTTATCTGGTGCCATCTCCAGGATCTCGGGTCGAGATCCTCTGTTAGTGTGGGAGAGTTGTGACGCCCCAAGACCGACGCTCCAGAAGACTTCCAGCTATTCCGGGTTTCGCCGTGTGTTTCATTTGTGCTTGCTCTATTATTTTTTGCATTGCATCTTGTCATCATGACATCATGTCATTTAATTTTTATAACTCAACTAAAAAAATTGTGTGGATCTTTGATTCATTTAAATCGAGGGATATTCATATGGCGATTTCTCTTTATAACATACCCTCCCAATATTATTAGGGAGCTATAATAAATATTCCATTGCTTTGGAATCACCATAACACACTTGCAAATATTCCCCATGCCTATTTCACTCCAAGTTTTGACTCCCAAACCTTGCCAACAATTCATATCCATTTTTTCGAGGTTCGTCCAAAAATCCGAGCATTTTTGGACACTTCTAAATCATAGTCTTTGTTCACACCATTTGAAATAAATTCAAAGGAATTTGAATTTATTTTCTAATCATGCCCTTTTCTATTTTTCTTGGAACCAGCGCATTTTTGTGAGTCCAGGAAAATTACCCCCATGCCCAAATTCCATCCCTAACCTTCTTTTCTTTTCTTTCTCTTTTTTTTAAGAGAGAGAGGGAGCAGAGAGTGCGCAGCCCAGCATGCTGTTCTGGCCCATGTGCAGCCGCGGCCCACCTAACCTCCAGCTCAGCCGACCTCTTGGGCCTGACCAACCAGGGCCCAGCCGCCCCTCTTAAATCGAACCCTAGCCCGATCCCCTAGCGCTCTCTCCCTCACACCCCTCGTTACCCATCTTCCCCTTCGATCCCTTCCTCCCTTCTGTGCGCCTCCAGAGACAGACAGCAGTGTCGATCCATGCCGCACCTGATCCCTCCTCCTCTCCCGCGCGCCCGGCTACCTCCTCCTCCCTGTTCGACCCGGAGGAGAGGAGCTCCTCCATGCCCCACCTCACATCACTAGGGTCACCGCCGCCTTGCTTGCGTGCAGCGCCCCGCCGCCCAGCGCCACCTCTGTCCTGCCACGGCCTGCTCCTCTTCCCCCTCCCACGTCTCCGTCTCGCCATTGCTCGCCGCGCCAGGCCCCTCTTCCCCTTCCCGCCGGCCCTGCTTCGCCTCATCGTGCCCCTCGTGGTCGCCGCGCGCCCGCGACCGACCGGAGGTCCACCCGCCGCCGCGTCGTCGACCTCCGTGCCTGCGCCACGCGCGCCGACTGCCTCTACTCCGGCCTCCTAGAGCCGCAACACCGCCCTGCCAAGTGCCTCAGCGTGGTGCCCACGAGGCTCCCGCGCTGCCGCCAGTGGCCTCCTGTCGGGGTTTTGGGGCGACATATGCCAATGGATGGCTTATCATGCATGGGGACAATACAACGTTGCCGGGCCCTGGAAGCGGGATGAGGCGAAACTTAGGACGCCTATGGATCTTACCCAGGTTCGGGGCTCTCCGAGGAGATAACACCCCTAGTCCTGCTATGCAGGGACTCCGCGTCATGACTAATGTCACTAGGGTAGCTACAAGGTTGCTCCTCGAGCTGTGTGGTCTAGAGGAGGAAGACGAGCAAGGCTAGCTCGCTACCTTCGCTCTAGGAATCGGGGGTGGTAGCTAGGGTTCCTTTCTCTCTCTCTCTCTTCTTCTTCTTCTTCTTCTTCTTCTAAGGGTTCAATCTTCCAACCCCCTAACATGGAGGACCCTGGGGGGTTTATATAGGCCTACCCCCAGGGGTACAAGTTTAATCTCAACGGAGTGGCCCCCGGCTGTCAGCGTCTTCCGGTGCCAGCCTTGCCGCCTGTCTGCTGGGGCCCGCCGCCTGCGGGCCCACGTGATTTTCTTTTACTGTAGACGTGCTTCTGTTGACGACAACCTCGTCAGGGGGGAAGTGGCTACAGTGCCGCCGTCTCCTGCCGTACACTGCTGCCACGCCTTGTCTTGTCGTCTTGATGAGGTTCAGACTTCTAGGGCAAGATTCGCCGTCTATTACCAGGCGGCCGCCTGTCAGGGGCGGCTTGCTTACGACTTACCCACTGGCCGGTGGGGCCAGCCGCCTGCTGGCCCTGCCGTCTGCGCGCAGTGTGATAGTGGCTTCCTCTGACTGAAGCTTGGTCACGAGCAGCGTGGCTACAGTGATTCTCCGCTTAGGAGATGACCATAAGGTACACGTTCACTTTAGCCACGCCCTTATAGATTCTCTAAGGACGTATTCCTCTGTAGCCATGCCTCAGCTGCGTGGTGGCCCCCCAGCACGCATCCCGAGGGAGGAGCGTGGGACCGTCTGCTAGCCGCTAGCTGTGATGCTGCCGCCTGTTTGGGTCCCTGCCGCCTGCTGGCAGCCGGCTCCTAGGGCAATCTGTCCTAGGAGGCAGCCCGATGAGCAGACGCCGGGGGGGGGGG
>LR738709.1:552622127-552714526 GCA_902687465.1 Secale cereale | reverse complement strand
GGGGGGGGGGGGGGGGGGTAGCAGGCGGCCACAAATTGTCTTGAAATACCAAGGGTGGTCACTGAGGACACCCGTGGTCAATATCTCCGACAGTAGTCCCCGAAGCTGGTGGAATCCTGCGGCTAGCGTTGGAGGGTTGCGGGGTTCCAGCAGCTTCCCTCCCTATGTTAGACCAGCGTCATCCATTCACCTGTCGTGGAGGTCCGTCTGCTGGTAGCCGGACCCGCGTTGAGGGGGCCGGCTTTTGGCAGCCGAACCTCTGTCTTCAGTCTTCAAATCTTCGGGAGGAAGGAGTCGCGCAGGCCTGCCGACCGTTGGCGGCTCCCCACGCGTCATTGCCCCGTCGCGTAGGCCTGCCAGCCCACGCGCGTGACGGGACGTAACAGTGGGCCGGGGCCCGCCACAACAGGGCCTCGGTCCGCGCGTGGATTCAGTGTGGCAGGGATAATCGATTGCCCTCCCCACGTGCATTTAATGCGCGCGGATTAGGCGTGCAAAAGGTGGGGGTAGTGCGGGACGTGGAGCAGTTGATCCCACGCCTGCCCCCTCGGCTTTGCCGCCCCGAGCCTATAAGTAGGCCGGGGGAGAGGAGTTAGCGCCGTTCTCGCGCTGGCCCCTCCCCACTCTCCTTCTTCTTCTTCCTTGCTCCCGTCCGCTTCTCTCGCCCACTCAACAGCAAGTCGCCGCCTGATCCATGGCCGCCGCACCGCCGGTCCGCCACCACGGCCAGTGGGACGACAGCGACGTCCTGGAGGAGCACATCGACAACCTCCGCCGGTCGCGGAAGCTGCCTCCCGCCGACAAGGTCGCCGTGCGCCTAGCGCCGGCGGCGAAGATCAGGCTGGCCCCACGGCTGGGTGAGAGGGTCGTCTTCTGCTCGCACTTCCCGTGCGGCTTCGGCCTCCCGGCGAGTGGCTTCTTCCGATCTTTCTTGGAATTCTTCAACATCCAACCCCACCACCTCACACCGAACACGGTAGTGACGCTATCTTCCTTCGTCATCCTGTGCGAGGCATACTTCGGCATCCTCCCAACCATGGAGTTGTGGACCGAGCTTTTCTACCTGAAGCTCGGCACCGCAATCCAGAGCGTGGCCGCCCAGTGCGGGGGTGCATTGCGGTGAAGCGCAGCGGATCAAGAAACTTCTTCCCGGTGCCGCAGCTCGTGGCGTCAGTGAAATAGTGGCAGAAAACGTACTTCTACGTCTCCAACGTCAACCCCGAACAAGACTTCATCTGCCTGCTGGACTGGGCGCCAGGTCCGCCTACTGAGCCTCGCGACTCCTGGAAGACCCGGCCTACCTCCCTCACCGCAGGCGCTTCCATCGTGATGCGGCATCTCTGGGAGCTGAGGGATGGCGAGGGTCTGGTCTTTGCAGATCTGCTGCTCACGCTTGCGGAGCGCAGAGTGTTGCCGCTGCAGCGCCGCCCTCATCTGATTTGTGACATGAGCGGGCGTCGGGACCCCAGCCGGACATGCACGAAGCCAATGCCATACAGGGAGGTGGCTAACTTGGTGAACCACATTTCTAACTGCAAGGTCTCCGACTCTGGCTGGGCGTTCGGCAAGCCGCCATACAGCCGCAACAACCAGCCGCCTGCAGCAAGTTCTTCTGCCCTCTCTTGTTTTTCTTTCTTTTCTGTCCGGCTCTTGTAGCCGTCTGATCCTAGTACCGTCTTCAGATCTTCCTCGGCCAACCAGCGCCGGGATCTGACCAGCCAGGCCGCCCTGGAACCAGATCGCTCCCAGAGCGACACAAGCGACCCCGATCTTGGGGCCGCCGCCATGGAGGAGGAAGAGGTTACAGGCGGCGGGGGCCAGCCATCGGGCGGCCTGCCAGAAGGCGGCATCGAGAATTGGCCCGACGATAACGAGGAGGAGGAGGAAGCGCCCGTCCGCGTCCGAGAGGTGGATCCGCCTGGTCACGGCAGCCAGCAGGCGGGGCCATCTGGCGCAGCCGGCGGCGTGAAGCAGCGGTCCTCATCAGGGCCGTCTGGTGCCCCGCCCAAGAAACTCCGGCTGTCGACCTCCGCCACCAGGCGCCGGGAGGCGGCCGCCAGAGCGATCGTGCCCAGGGTACCCAAGGCCAGGCCGGTCGTATCCGGGTAAGTGTCTTGTATCCCTCTTTTGTTTGATGCTTATTCTTCTCAGCCGTTTCCCTCTTGGCTGACTCCCCATTTTCTTCGGGATATCCACGCAGCACGCCGCTCTCCCTCTCGCGGGCGCCAGTGGGCTCCATTGTGGGGGGCACAGATCCCTCCCCTGCGCCCCGCCGCGTGGATCCAGCCGCCGCGCTCCGGGAGGCGACGGAGAGGAACGCTCACGAGGCGCGCGAGGAGCGGGAGGTGGCTGATGCCGCAGCCAGGGTGGAGGCCGAAATGGCGAAGAAGGCCCAGGCAGACGTCGCCCGAGCCCAGGAGCAGGAAGCTGGCTCCCAGCAGCCAGTGGGCCGCACCGTCCTCCCAAAGGCGGGCTCTCTGGAGCTGTCCGCCCAAGTGCCGGCTGCTGATGAGCAGCCGGCTCCAGACAACATGGGGGACTACTGCATCGTCATGGAGACGCAGGCGCCGCCCCCGTGCCGCCTGTAAGGGCGCAGGGCAGCCGACCTGCAGGGGCGGAGGTGCCGCCAGCTGAGGGCGTGCTGGTGACAGGCCCGGAGCCACCCCCCCGAGCCCCAGCTCGCCCGCGCCCTGCGAGGGCGGTCTCCGTGCCGCAGCAGGTGGAGGCCAGTGGCGCCAGCTCGTCTGCACCAGAGAATGAGGCCACCAGCGCGGCACCGTCAGGCTGGAGGCTCGGAGGTGGCGGCGCGCTGATTGTCGCGTCGCGGGACGTCCTCGACCGCTTCAACTCCCTGGGCAACGTCGTGCAGACGGTGATGCAGGAGTTCGTGGCTGTGCGGTCCTCTGTTCGGGTACGTAGGCTCCATGTTCTTTCACTTTTATTCCTTCAATTTCTTCTGTGGGGGCGCGTCAGCGCACCCACTGGGTGTAGTCCCCGAGTTCCGCGCCGGCTGCTGAGCAGGTGACTTGGAACTCCAAAGTGTACGTCGTGGGCTGACCTTGTGTCTCATTGCAGGACTACCACAACCTCTGTGTGGCCTCCTACAATGCCCAGCGCTAGGAGCTGGCGCAACTGCAGGCTGCCCTGGCGGACAGCCAAGGTGAGTGCTTCCCTTCTCCTTCTTGCGGGGGCGCGTCAGCGCACCCGCTGGGTGTAGTCCCCGAGTTCCGAGCCGGTTGCTGAGCAGGCGGCTTGGAACTCCAAGGTTATCTTTTTTGCTGCTGCTGACATTATTATTCTTCTTCTTCTCTTGCCAGCGGTCACAGCCAACCTCCGCAACCAGCTGGGCGAAGCCCAGTCGGAGCTAGCTGCCAAGGAGCGGGAGCGCGATCTCGCCGCTCAGGACCGTGACCGCCTGGCCAAGGAGCTGGCAGACCAGGTGGCAGCCCACAAGGTTGAGCTCGGGAAGATGTCGGCCGCTGAGGTGCTTCTTCGGGTAGAATTCGAGGCCGAGCGCTCGAACTGGGTCGAGAAGGAGGCGGCTCTGCAAGACGGCTATGGAGCCATTGCAGACATGGTCGACGGTGAGATGTCTATCCTTTCTTCTTGTACTTGCCATCTGTTAGAGCCGCCTTTCTTTTCTTCTGATACTTCTTCAAAGTTTTGGCAGAGTTCTTCCCGGGCTACTCTGTGGCCGCCACCCAGGCCATCGAGGCCGAGCGTGACGGGAGGCGCAAGGCGGGCCGGGTGATCGCACCTAACGCGCCCCGGACCCCAGACGAGGAGCTTCTTGCTGTCAGGGTGCGTCTCCAGCCAGTCCGTCGCCTGCTTCGCCGCCTGCAGCGCGCTGGTGCCGAGGTGCTGGCCGCCCTCTGGCCAGGTGCTCCGGTACTCCGCACTCCCAGCCGGACTGCCGACTGGCTGAGGTGGCCGGCCACCGCTTTGAGGCCTGGAAGGGTGCTGCAGCGAGGGCTAGTGTGCGGGCTGCCCTAGAGTTTGACAAGAGCTGGTACCCGGACTTGAGCCTCGAACAATTGGAGACCTTCTGTGCGGAGGCTCAGCCTGAGCTGGCCGCGGTGCAAAAGGACCTCGTCCAACGTGCCGCAACCCTTGCCGAGTACGCCGACACCTCCGTCTTCGTCCCAGAGTTGGATGACAGGGGCCATGTGGTGCCGCCCGACAACTTCGGGCTGGACCTGGCGGTGTCAGAGGAGCCGGACAAGGAGATCGCCTCCAGTGATGAGGGCGAGGAGGAGGAAGACAGTGACGAGGAGGCCAGCTCCTAGGAGGCGGATCCGTTTGCTGGCCACCAGCCTGACCGGTCCTCGACAAGCGGACCAGGTGTGGTGGCTCCGCCTGTTGCAGGAAGCGGCCAGACCGAGACCCGCCAGGCGGCCCCCTCGGAAGCCGGCCCCATCGTGCTGCCCGCTCCGCTTGCTGCGCCCTAGGCTTTTATTCTTGTATCTTTTGGTTCATGTTTCTTTGTAATACTTGGTAGGATTAGTCCGAACAATTCCACCCGCTGGGTGTATAAGTAAGCTACTACTGCAAGGCGGCCCTTGAGGCCTGTTTGATGTAAATATTCTTTTAATGCTGCAGGGTTTTTATGCAATGCACCGAGTCCTGGGATTAGCCCTGCCCTTGGTTCCTTAGGGCGATTTTCCTTTGCTATCTCCTTTAACTGCCGTCCTGCCAGCCAGATAGCCACTCTGTGGTTCTGTGGCTGGGTCAGGTACTTGGCTGTTTTCTGGATGGGCAAGTATCTCGCCCTCTCGAAGGCGGCGTGGCTAAGCCCGAGGCCGGCTGGCCGGCTGCATAACAGCTGGCTGATTTGTATGAAGGGCTGCCTTGCCCCATGTCTGTTTTCCTTAGCCATTTTTCATGTGGGCATCACTTATTGCCTTTGGCTCCTGCCAGTCGGACAACCACGTTCTGCGAGTCTGTGACTGAAGGCGGGAGAGGGCTTGGATGCCATCACATTACTTGTCCGACTATTTTAAGGAGAAGTTTTAAAACATAGGGCTAGGCGGCCAGTCCCCGGGCCGTTTGCAAGGCTCCGGTGCCGGACAAAGGAATGAACAATACTCATTTACTGGCATAATTCTTATCATATAGATAAAGGGTTGGGAAGTCCCCGAGAACTCCTCGGGGGTCCCATTGGTTCTCAAAATAAAATAGATAGCGCGACACATACCGTCTTTCAGCTATAAAAGCGACGAAGTAGGTTTGCGTTCCATGGGCGCTCCGACTCCTTGCCTGAGTCGTCTCTCTTGCGTGCTCTTGGCTTCTGGGCATCAATGAGGTAGTAGGCATTGTTGCCTAGTACCTTGCTAACGATGAACGGTCCTTCCCAAGGAGCCGAGAGCTTGTGCTAGCGGGATGTTCACTGGATCAGCTGGAGCACAAGGCCCCCCTCGCGGAAGGAGCGTGGCTTGACTCGCCGACTGTGGTAGCGGCGGAGACCCTGCTGGTAGATGCTGGAGCAGCTGAGTGCTACCAGCGGGGCCTCCTCCAGCAGGCCTACGCCGTCTTCGCGTGCTTCTTTTTCTTCGGCTTCCGTATACATGGTGACGCGGGGCGAGTCAAACTCAACGTCTGTTGGGATGACGGCCTCGGCCCCATAAACGAGGAAGAAAGGAGTGAAGCCGGTGGATTTGTTCGGAGTAGTTCTGAGGCTCCAGAGGACAGACGACAACTCTTCGATCCAGCAGCCGGCTGATCGTTCCAAAGGTTCGACCAGCCGGGGCTTGATGCCACACAGGATAAGGCCGTTGGCACGCTCAACTTGGCCGTTGGACTGTGGGTGAGCAACGGACGCTAGGTCCAGTCAGATGCCCTGTGTTGCACATAAACGGGCAAGTGCGCTTTTGGCAAAATTTGTGCCGTTGTCGGTGATGATGCTGTGCGCTATGCCATACCGGACTGTGATGTCTGCGATGAATGCCACATTAGTTGGGCCGTTGAGTTTGTTGATCAGTTTTGCTTTGTTCCACTTGGTGAATTTGTCCACTGCCACGAGTAAATGTGTCAAGCCGCCTCTGGCTGTCTTGAAGGGGCCCACCATATCCAGCCCCCAGACGGCAAATGGCCAAGTGATCGGAATGGTCTTGAGTGCAGAAGCCGGCAAGTGTTGCTTGGAACTGAAGTGCTGGCAGCCGTTGCACTTTTTTACCAAATCTTTGGCGTTGTCCAAAGTGGTCGGCCAGAAGAAACTGTGCCGGAAGGCTTTGGCGACGAGGGATCTTGAGGCCGTGTGATGGCCACATTCCCCTTGGTGAATGTCCTTCAGGATAGCCAGACCCTTTCCAGCTTCCACACAGCGCTGGAAGACACCTGTTGCGCTTCTTCTGACGAGCTCTTTCTGACTATGGTGTATGCTGAAGCTCGGCGTTGAATTTGCCGTGCCAAGGTTTCATCTGCTGGCAACTCTCTTCTGAGCAGGAAGGTGAGGATTGGCTGTGCCCAAGACGGCGCTGAGACTCCTGTTGCTTCTGCCAGAGAGACCAGGGTGGTTGGGCTAGGAGGCGGAGGGCTGGGCTGAGCCGCCTGCTGTGCTTCCGGAGTCCCCGAGCTGGCTGCGGCGGTCCCTGGGCCGTCTGCTAGGGCAGGCGCCTCTTGGCCGTCTGCTGGAGCAGTCCCCGGGTCAGGAACCGGCGCAGCGTCTGTTGGACCGGCTGCTGGAGTTGGAGTATCAAGGCCGCCTGTTGGGGTAGTCCCCGGGCCGGCTGCTGAAGTTGCCGGACCGTCTGCTCCAGGATCGGCTGGTATGAAGATTGACTCCGACTCTCGTGAAGGCTTGATAGACGGCTTGCACATGCATTGAAGAGACACGCCAGCTGGTATCGCTTGGCGGGTGGAGCCAATTTGTGCCAAGGTGTCGGCTTGCATGTTGTCGGCTCGTGGTACGTGGAGGAACTCGCAGCCATCAAAGTGTCCACTCATCTACTGGACGAGGAAACGATAGCTTGCCATGTTTGCATCTTTGGCGTCCCAGTCCCCAGATGACTGCTGGACAACCAAGTCTGAGTCACCATAGCACAAAACTCGGCGGATACCAATCTCTTTGGCCATCCGGAGCCCGTGGATAAGTGCCTCATACTCGGCCACATTGTTAGAGGCGGCGAAGTGGATCTGCAGGGTGTACTTGAGCTTGTCGCCCTTGGGGGAAGTGAGGACGACGCCGGCTCGCAAGCTAGTGCGCATCTTTGACCCGTCAAAGTGCATCCGCCAATGGGTTGAGTCTGGAACAGGCGGTAGGTACTGGGTTTCGGCCCAGTCGATGAGGAAGTCGGCCAATGCTTGCGACTTGATGGTGGTGCTTGGCTGGTAGAAGATGGTGAAGGGGGCCAGCTCTATGGCCCACTTGGCCACTCTTCCTGAGGCATCTCTATTGCCCATGATTTCAGCAAGCGGGGCCGTGCAAACGACCATGGTTGGATGCTCTTGGAACTACTGCTTCAGTTTCTTGGCGGTGAAGTACACGTCGTAGCACATCTTCTGGTAGTGGGGGTAGTTCTGCTTGGACACTGACAGTACCTCACTCAAGTAGTAGACCGGCCTCTGGATGGTCAAGGCTCTGCCGTCTTCTGGGCGCTCGACCACAATGGCAGTGCTGACCACCCGGCTGGTGGCGGCTATGTAAAGGAACATGGGTTCCTTGTCTGCTGGCACCGCCAGGACAGGCGGGGTGGACAACAGTCTCTTGAGCTGCTGGAAAGCTTCATCTGCCTGGTCGTTCCACTCGAAGCAAGTGGTCTTCTTCATCAGTTGATACAGGGGGAGTGCCTTTTCTCCCAGCCGGCTGATGAAGCGGCTGAGATATGCCAGGCACCCCGTGAATTTTTGGACATCTCGCACACGAGTCGGCCGCTCCATTCTCTCAAGGGCCTTGATCTTTGCAGGGTTGCACTCGATGCCGTGTTTGGATACCAGGAAGCCAAGGAGTTGGCCGGTTGGTACCCCGAAGACGCATTTCTCCGGGTTTAGCTTGATCCGAAAGCGGCGCAAGTTCTCAAATGTCTCTTGGAGATCTTCCAAAAGAGTTCTTCTCTTCTCTGTCTGCACCACGATATCATCCACATAAACATGGGCGTTTCTGCCAATTTGCTCGAGGCGACACTTCTGCATGCAGCGCTGAAAGGTGGCGCCGTTGTTTCTTTGGCCGAACGTCATGGTCAGGTAGCAGAAGGCCCCAAATGCCGCGAGGAAGGCGGTCTTCAGACGGTCAGCTGGATCAAGCTTGATCTGGTGATACCCAGAATAAGCATCAAGGAATGACAGCAGCTCGCATCCGGCTGTGGAGTCAATCCCTTGATCTATTCGCGACAGAGCAAACAGATCCTTAGGGCAAGCTTTGTTGAGGCTGGTGTAATCAATGCACATGCGCCACTTGTTCTTCTTCTTCAGTATTAGGACTGGGTTTGCGAGCCACTCCGGATAAAAAACTTCCATAATGAAGCCGGCTGCTAGCAGGCAGGCAACTTCTTCCCAACATCTCTTCTCTTCTGACAGGCGGCGTAGCGGCTGCCTGATAGGCTTTGCGTGTTCTCTCACACGAAGTTTGTGCTCGGCGAAATCCGTCGGGACACCCGACATGTCTTTGGGGGACCATGCAAAGATGCCCCGATTCTCACGGAGGAAATCGACGAGCTCGCTTTGCTCTTTGCTTTCTAGGTTTGACCCTATGACAGCAAATCGCTCTGGGTGAGATGGATCCAAGGCAATCTTCTTTGTCTCCTTGGCCGGCTGGAATGAGCCTTGCGGCTCTGCCTCCCTGGGATCGGCTGGTATGGCTGGCTGCTAGCCAGCCATTGCCACCAGCTATTCCAGGCGGCGCTTGTCCTCAGCCACGACAAGGGACTCGGCCAGACGGCTGCTGGCTGTTGCGCATGCGATGGACTTCTCGTAGTCCCCGACTATGGTGATTATTCCCTTGGGGCCCGACATCTTCATCTTGAGGTAGGCATAATGGGGTACTGCCATGAACTTTGCAAGAGCAGGCCGGCCCAAGATCACGTGATAGGGACTTTCCAAGTTCACCACTTCATACCAGACTGGCTCTCTCCAGAAATGCATCTTGTCACCAAACAGGACATCAATCTTGGCCTTGCCGATTGGTGAGCAAGAGAGGCCTGGCACAATGCCATGAAACACAGTCCTGGTAGGCCGAAGCTGCTTTTCTTTGATGCCCAACTTCTCCATGGTGTCTCGGTACATGATGTTGATACTGCTGCCACCGTCTACCAGTACTCGGGAGAAATGACAAGCCCGCCTGCCGGTGGAGAGAGTAGCATCCAGGACCAAGGCATAGGCCCCTGGTGACGGCATGACTGCCGGGTGATCCTCTCGGCTCCAGCTGACCGGCCTCTCAGACCAGTGCATGAATTCTGGGTCTTTGACGGCAACGGTGTTGACTTCTCTGTGCTGCTGGCGCCGGCTGTGCCTATCGTCCGTTTGGCTGGTGAAGACGACATAGGCCCCGTTCCCTTCTGGGAATTCGTCCTGGACCTAGCCGCCAGGACGTGCAGCCGTTGGATTTGGAGGCGGGGCCGGCTGCCCAGCAGGCGGCGGTGGCAGAGCTTCTCCCCTGGCAATCCTTGTGAGCCAATGACACTTTCGCGTGGTGTGGTTGGAAGGCTTCGCGCCACTATGAAACTTGCAGGGGGCGTCCAGAGCTTGGTCGAAGGAGAAAGCTCGCTGCCAGACTGGCTTGCCGCCCTTCTGGCGCTTGGGTCCTGCTTGAGCTTCTGGCTGCTGGCTGTCGATTGCCGCCACAAGCCGGCTGTTGGAAGCCGGCGCGTGGGTCTTGCGTTTGTGGTCGTTCGGCTGCTGGCGTCGGCTGGACTCCCCGGCCGGCGTCTTGGGAGTTGGAGGAGTCATCCTGCCAGAAGCATCCACTTGCAGCTCGGTTTTCATGGAGGTGTCGGTAGTGGCGTACTTGTCTGCTATGCTCAACAGCTCGTCCAGTGTGGCCGGCTCGTCACAGAGGAGTTTGTGTTTGAGTAAGGTGCCTTCTCTGCACCCGGCTGTGAAATACTCGATGGCTTGTACCTCGTGCACTCCTTCACAAGAGTTTCGCATCTCTGCTCAACGTGTCAGATAATCGCGGGCTGACTCATCTGGGCCTTGGACACATAGGGAGAGCTGGCGCGGCTTGGGGGGACGCTTGTACGTGCTGGTAAAGTTGCGAGTGAAGGCGTCGGTGAAGTCCAACCAGCTGTTGATGCTGTTGGCTTCGAGGCTGTTCAGCCAGGTCCGGGCCGTGCCCTGGAGCATAAGTGGCACGTACTTCACCGCAACACGCCTGTTGCCGGTGGCTATGCTGACGGCTGTGGAGTAATCCACCAGCCAGTCCTCTGGTTTCACTGATCTGTTATACTTGGGGGTATCTCTGGGGAGCGAGAAGCCCTTGGGGAAAGGCTCATTGCGGATGCGGGGGCCAAAACAAGCCGGACCGAGGTCATCTTCTTCTTCGACCGCCTGGGACCGAGCTAGTTGGTCCAGGCGGTGGCGGGTGTCGTTCTCCCCAACCCCCTCGCGGCGGCCCAAGCAGCCTGCCAGAGAGGGGTGGTCAACAGGCGGAGGAGACATGCGCCTCTCCCGCCTAGGAGGAGGCGGATGCTCCCCTTGCCGCTCTACAACCCTTGGGCGGCCGTCCTCGTCGCGCTCAATGGTGATACGAGTCTGCCGGCTGCGGCTAGCAGCCGGCTCTGAGTCTCGCCGGTTGGGGGCGCTGACTGTTGGAGAGCGAGACGTGGCTCCTTGCTCCCGCCGAAGAGGGCGATTGTCAGCATGCGCGCCGGCCTCTGATACCCGGCGACGGGCCTCCTGCTGCGTGGCAGCAGCGTCGAGGAGCTGGCGGGCGTGCTGAGTTACGCAACGAAGCTTGTCTCCCTCCAAGTGGCCCATCTCATCGACTGCCGCCAGGGCAGCCCTTAGGTTCTCCGATGGAGTGAGGTACACAGGCCGCGGGGCCCCCCAGCATGTCCGCTAGCAGTCCGCCACGACCGCGAACGGCGCTGGCTCGGCTAGGCTCGCCAGCAGCCGGCGTGCCGCAAATGGCACGATCCATCTCGCGACGGTAGGCTTCAGTGAGGCGTCCGGAGGCAGCCAGCTTGTTGGCGCTGTCGAGGAGCGAAACGCGGAGCGCCTCCAACGCCGCGCCGTTTGGCCCCGCCGTAACAGGAGCGGCGAGGTGCTGCAGAGCGGCCTCAAGCGGGTCTTGGTCTGCCCCGCCGATGGTGCGTCGTGGTTGGTGACGAGCAGCTCCGTGACGGTGCTAATGGTGCTGCTAGCCGTCGGAGCGGGGAGGGGATCGTCGATGACCACCACGTGCTCGGGGAAGGAATCGACGGGCTCTGCGTCGAGGTCAATGGTCATGTCTACTGGTGGGTCAGAAGAGCCCACTGACTCCATGTCAGAGGCACGCTCGTCGATGATGTGGAGCTTGTCGAGGAGCTTGACGAGGCAGCTCTCCGGTGCCACTGGATCGTGCGTCGGAGAGGGCTCGTCATGAATGCGGATGCCGCCGAGAAGGTCGACGAGCCCGCTCGCGGCGCATGCGGCCTCAGTGCCGCGAAGCATCCCAGTTTGCACGCCTATAGGCGTGCCGGGCTGGCTGCTCTCGCCAGGGAGGAACAAAGTTCCCGTCCAGAACATGTCTTCGGACGATGGTGCACCTGGCCCCACGGTGGGCGCCAAATGTCGGGGTTTTGGGGCGACATATGCCAACGGATGGCTTATCAAGCATAGGGACAATAGAACGTTGTCGGGCCCTGGAAGCGGGATGAGGCGAAACTTAGGACGCCTACGGATCTTACCCAGGTTCGGGGCTCTCCGAGGAGATAACACCCCTAGTCCTGCTCTGCGGGAACTCCGCGTCATGACTAATGTCACTAGGGTAGCTACAAGGTTGCTCCTCGAGCTGTGTGGTCTAGAGAAGGAAGATGAGCAAGGCTAGCTCGCTACCTTCGCTCTAGGAATCGGGGGTGGTAGCTAGGGTTCCTCTCTCTCTCTCTCTCTCTCTCTCTCTCTCTCTCTCCCTCTCTCTCTCTTCTTCTAAGGGTTCAATCTTCCAACCCCCTAACATGTAGGACCCTGGGGGGTTTATATAGGCCTACCCCCCAGGGGTACAATTGTAATCTCAACGGACTGGCCCCCGGCTGTCAGCGTCTTCCGGTGTCGGCCTTGCCGCCTGTCTGCTGGGGCCCGCCGCCTGCGGGCCCACGTGATTGTCTTTTACTATAGACATGCTTTTGCTGACGACAGCCTCGTCAGGGGGGAAGTGGTTACAGTGACGCCGTCTCCTGCCGTACATTGCCGCCACACCTTGTCTTGTCGTCTTGATGAGGTTCAAACTTCTAGGGTAAGATTCGCCGTGTGTTACCAGGCGACCGCCTCCCCTGGGGCGGCTTGCTTACGACTTACCCACTGGCGGTGGGGCCAGCCGCCTGCTGGCCCTACCGTCTGCGGGCAGTGGGATCGTGGCTTCCTCTGACCGAAGCTTGGTCACGAGCAGCGTGGCTACAGTGATTCGCCGCTTAGGAGATGTCCATAAGGTACACGTTCACTGTAGCCACGCCCTTATAGATTCTCTAAGGACGTATTCCTCTATAGCCATGCCTCAGCTGCGTGGTGGCCCCCCAGCACGCATCCCGAGGGAGGAGCGTGGGACCGTCTGCTAGCCGCTAGCTGTGATGCTGCCGCCTGTTTGGGTCGCTGAGGACACCCGTGGTCAATATCTCCGACACCTTCGCAACCTTCTGGACAGCCATGTTCAACGCTTCCTCGTCGTCCTCGCCCGTCCCCATGGCCCGAGCCAACCCCGCGTCTCCCCCTCGCCGGAGGGCACCACCGCTGCCGGCAGGAAGTCGTCGCCCTGCCAAGTTCCCCGTCGGACCTTCTTCCTCCTGCGCCAGATCCAGGCTGTCGTCCATGCCGCTGGCGACAACAGCATCAACAGGTCCCCTGCTTCACTCTGTTGGATCCATGCGCCCGGAGTCAGCCGCTGCTGGAGTCCCCTGGCTCCTCCGCCACTGTTGCTGGTGCTCGGGACACCTAGAACCACCAGGTCCGGCTATGTCCCTGAACGGCTACACGACCCTCTCGGTGTCCAAGTGACGCCAAGATGCACCCATGAAATTTCTCCAAGTGTCGAGACGACCGTGTACCTCTACTGCCATCTATGAGATCGACAAGACCGAGACCGCCAAGCACCCGATGACTTGGATGCGGCAAGTACCACGACAGCCCCGAACACCTACAAAACGTGTACCCCTACGTCAACGACAACCTCGATGCCCCGTGTACAACTACCATCGCCAAGACCCGAGACCGGCAAGTCCGAAGACCCCAAGTACCACGACACGACGACATGAACATCTACTAAAAAACCCGAACGTCTACGTGCATGTACAACTACCGCCGCAACGTGAACGACTACTTCCTCTTTGAAACGTGTACTGCTTCCCTCGATGACTCGAACCACCCCTAACCGCACGCTTCTAAGGTATACCGCCGAGACGACGCCTGTGAACAAATGCTTGTTGTGTTGCATGAGATGACTCACATGTTTGCACCATGTCCGAGTTACCCCTCGTTTGCCATGCCATCGAACCGTGGGAACCCGGTAACGGGATCACCCCACCTCCTTTTGCATGACATGCTCATGCCACCTTCCTTTTGCACCGACATCTCGATGAGTTGTCGAATCATCGGAATCTTGCCGTGGCACCATTCCGTTGTCGTTGTCGTGGCACCCCTCTTTTTCCACCACGGGGACAAATGCTCCATATCTTCTTCATGTCAACTTTTAACTAAAAATTGCATAAAACTTGCATTTTTCATCCGCATCATGATAACAACAGTTAAAATGTTTAAATTGTTGTTTACATTTAAATTGCTAATTATGCACATGGGGATTTTCCGGAATTGTTGTTGTTATTTCCGGCCTCATTTAAAAATGCCTAGATAGCTAGTTTCCTTGTGCTTCACCTCTAGCCATGTTTAAAAAACATTTAAACTTGTTGGGTTAATAACGAGATCAAACTAAATAATCTAACGCGGTGTTTCGTCAATATGCAACTCGTTGCATATTGAGCTCCACTTAATTTGTAGTGTTGTTTGTGCACCTTGCCATGCCATGCATATTTAAACCGGACATGCATCATACTTGGTTGTGCATCATATGCCATGTTTATGCTTGTGTGTTTACCATGTTGTTTGCTCTCGTTAGCTTCGGTTTTGTTCCGGAGTTGTGAGGATTTGTTCGACTACTTATTGGACTCGTTCTTCTTCCTTGCGGGATCCCAGACAAGCTGACCGTTCCCCGATATCACCTCTATCTTTGCCTTGCTAGTTGTCTCGCTCTTTAGCTATGCCTCGATGCCTATTCTTGTCTTGTCAGCCTCCTATTGTTGCCATGAAACACTCTAACTGCCTTCCTAGCAAACCGTTGATTGGCTAAGTACGCTTTTGCTCAGTCCCTCTTATAGCGTTGCTAGTTGCAGGTGAAGATTGAAGATTGCTCCAAGTTTTGGACTTGTTTTATTGGGATAACACAATATATATCTTAATTAAATTAATGCACATATATATTGGTAATGGGTGGAAGGCTTGGCCTTCTGCTTGGTGTTTTGTTCCACTCATGCCACCTTAGGACCTGATAAACCGGTGTTATGTTCCTTGATTTTGCGTTCCTAACACGGTCGGGGTTTACGGCCACCCTTGATAATTCGCACTGCTTAAAGCTTTTCCAGCAAGGCCCAACATTGGTACTACATTTGCCTAACAACTAAAACTTGCATAGGGAGTAATTAACCCGAGTTCTTAATCAACAACTCGGGCTAGTACTCCTCATGAGTGTTGGTCCAAACTAGGCAGACTGCGGGGCCGCCTTGGGGAAACCCGAGGTATTTGGTATATACATGTAGGCTGACCTATCCGGTCATGGCCTGAGACGAGATACACGCGGCTACTATCAGGGTGTCGGCACGCCGGGAGGTCTTGCTAGATTAGTTTTACCTTTGTCGAAATATCTTGAGCACGGGATTCCGAGAATACTCGGGTCTTCCCACTTTCGAGTTGCGACTCCGCAGATCGTGAGCTTGTGATGGGCTAAGTAGGGACACCCTTGCAGGTTTTAACTTTCGAAAGCCGTGCCCGCGGTTATGTGGTAGATGGAAATTTGTTAATATCCGGTTGTAGATAACTTTACACCATATCCTTTAATAATACACTACCTGTGTGAGTAACCGTGATGGTCTCTTTCCGAAGGGCTTCGGGAAGTGAACACGGTTGGGTTATGCTTGAACGTGAGTAGCTAGGATCACTTATTGATCATCTTTGGCGACCGATGGGACATGTTCTCTTCTCACTCTGACTTCGTAAGCTAGTTTCTTAGTGCTTGCTGCAGACACTTTATTACCTCTCCACACCTAAAGGCTTTGTTATTTTTGATACCCAGGAATGGGATTGTTGAGTCCTTGTGACTCATAGATTACTACACACACCAGATGCAGGTACAACCGAGTACGACGCAGGAGATGGGCAAGAACTTCACTGGGAGTTCGATGAAGAGCGTGACCATATGTACGTGACGTATCCGGACGATCAGTAGTGGTTCCTACTAGGGGCGATCAGGCCTTGTGGTTGTGGTATCTTTTCTCGTTTGGATTTCGTCCGTAGTCGGACCCTATGTTATTTGGATGAACGTATGCTATTGTATTAATTGTGTGACGTGACGAGTGTAAGCCAACTATTTTTACACTTTCATCCCTGTTCTTTTACATGAGTTGTGCAAAGATACCACGCTTGCGATCATTCCAGAATGCACTTATGTCTCTAAGTCGTGTCTCGACACGTAGGAGATATAGTCGCATCCTGGGCATTACATAAATAGGGAATGACAAGGGGGGCCCAACCCGGGTTGACCAGTCAAACTTTGACTGGTCAACTGGGCCCCCCTGGCCCACATGTCAACCTCTGTGTACATTCTGTGCACACAGGGCTGGTTACCCCTAACAATTTAATATTCAATTTTGAATTAAAATAATTTCAGAAATTATTTTTAACTTTAAAATTTATATAAAATAATCCATAACTCGGATGAAAATACTTTGTACATAAAAGGTGTTCACAAAAACGTGACGAATTTGAATACACACTCCGTTTGTCTCCCACACGTCCCTAGCATAGCGAACATGCAACCGTCTCCCTCCGTTTCATCTGTCCTAAAATGCCTAACATCGGGAATACTTTCCCGGATGTTTCCCCCCTTCGTCAGTATTGCGTAGTACCACGTTAGATCACACCTAGCACCATTTATTGCCATGTCATGCATCTATTGCATTGTATTTATTGTTTCTTCCCCCTCTTATCTCTGTTAAACTTCGAAACTGATGCCACCTTTGCTGCCCCGATCGACTACGGTGTTGACGACCCGTCCTTCTTTGCCGAGCTTCCAGGCAAGCAAACCCCCTGACCATCCAGATATCGTCCATTATTTTATCTCTTGTTCTTGCATTAGGTTTGCTACTGTTGTTGATTCAATAGCTCCTATTCTGTTGCATAGTTTGTCATTGTTGCTACAGTTATTGATACCTTTACATGCTATCCTAAATGCTTAGTATAAGATGCTACTATTCCATCAGTGGCCCTACATTCTTGTCCGTCGGCTATGCTATACTGTCGGGCCGTGATCACTACGGGTGGTGATCATGGGTATATAATATATAAATATTATACATGATACATGATGTGACTAAAGTCGGGTCAGCTCGTAGAGTACCCTCGAATAATTCCCGGACTGGGGGCTGAAGGGGCAGGTGATTCCATCCAGGTTGTGATGTGCGTGGGTTCCCGACAACCCCCCGAGTGATTCTTTATGGCGGAGTGACAAGGCAGGTTGTGACCACCCAGGAGAGAGGCGTACATGGTCCCTGGTCGGCGTCCGCGGTACTTCAAAATAACACGCTTAACGATATTGGGTATTTGATCTGAGTTGGTCATTGGCCTATACACAATAACTGCCATGCCAGACAAGATATGGGCAACCGACGTTGTAGTATCAGCCGAAGCTTTCCAGATTTCAACGATTGAGCCACGCGCCGAGTTGGACCGCGTAAAACACCCTCCTTTGTAATTGAGGCTGCCAGGTCTGCTCATCGGCCGCCCACGCAACATGCAGGAGTGCAACGGGCGATGGGCCTAAGACCCCTACGCGCTTAGGATGTAGATTGGCGTGCTGACCTCTTTGTTGAGCCTAGGTAGGGCTGTGACGTGTTGATCTTCCGAGGCCGGGCATGACCCGGGAAAGTGTGTTCGGCCAGAGTAATCAACCGTGTTGGGAAATGTGGTGCACTGATACGTCTCCAACGTATCTATATTTTTTTATTGTTCCATGATGTTATATTATCATTCTTGGATGTTTTACAATTTTTTACATCATTTTGGTACTAACCTATTGACATAGTGCCAAGTGTCACTTGCTATTTTCTGCATGTTTTTTACATCCCAGGAAGTCAATATCAAACTGAGTCCAAACACCGCAAAACTTTTTGGAGATTTTTTATGGGCCAGAAGACACCCAATGGGCCAGAGCTGCACCTAGGAGGTGCCCCGAGGGGGTGGGGGCACAACCCACCAGGGCACGTCAGGCGCCCCTAGCGTGCCTAGGTGGGTAGTGCCCACCTCGGTGGCCTCATGCACCGCCTATTTGCTCTATAAATACTCAAATATTCTAGAAACCCTAGAGGAGTCGACGAAATTCTATTCCAACCGCCGCAAATTCTAGAACCACCAGATCTAATCTAGACACCATCACAGAGGGGTTCACCATCTCCATTGGTGCCTCTTCGATGATGCGTGAGTAGTTCCTTGTAGACCCACGGGTGCGTAGTTAGTAGCTAGATGGCTTCCTCTCTATATTTTGATTATCAATACAATGTTCTCTTGGAGATCCATATGATGTAACTCTTTTGCGGTGTGTTTGTTGGGATCCGATGAACTTTGAGTTTATGATCAGACTATCTTTTTATATCCATGAAAGTTATTTGAGTCTTCTTTGATCTCTTATATGCATGATTTCTTATAGCCTCGTATTTCTTCTCCGATATTTGGGTTTTGTTTGGCCAACTTGATCTATTTATCTTACAATGGGAAGAGGTGCTTTGTAGTGGGTTCGATCTTACGGTGCTTGATCCTAGTGACAGAAAGGGAACCGACACGTATGTATTGTTGCTACTAAGGATAAAATGATGGGGTCTATTTCTACATAAATAGATCTTGTCTACATCATGTCATCGTTCTTATTGCATTACTCCGTTCTCCATGAACTTAATACACTAGATGCATGCTGGATAGCGGTCGATGTGTGGAGTAATAGTAGTAGATGCAGGCAGGATCGGTCTACTAATCTTGGACGAGATTTCTATATAATGATCATTGCATGGATATCGTCATGATTATTTGAAGTTCTATCAATTGCCCAACAGTAATTGTTTTCCCACCATTTGCTATTTTCTCGAGAGAAGCCACTAGTGAAATCTACGATCCCCGGGTCTCTTTCTCAAATTATTTGCCTTTGCGATCTATTTTCCGTTGCTGTTATTTTCAGATCTATTAAACCAAAAACCCAAAAATACCTTGCTGCAATTTATCTTATTTATCGTTCGATCTATCAATATGTACAACAATATCACGACTGTTGCCCGAAAGGGATTGACAACTCCTTTTACACGCCGGGTTGCGAGTATTTGTTATTTGTGTGCAGGTGCTATTTACATTGTGTTGCTTGGTTCTCCTGCTGGTTCGATAACCTTGGTCTCATAACTGAGGGAAATACCTACCGCTGCTATACTGCATCATCCCTTCCTCTTTGGGGAAATACAGACATAGTTCTAGCAGTCATCAAAAGGAATTTCTGGCGCCGTTGCCTGGGAGCACCTTCAACATATACCAGGTTCCTAACAAATCTCATCTCCTTGCAATTTACATTATTTTCCATTTGCCTCTCGTTTTCATCTCCCCTACTTCACAAACATTTGCCATTTTTATTCGCCCTCTTTTTCGTTTGTCATTTTCTGATCGGATCTATAGCCCACTTGTGTTCTTGCTTACAATTGCTCAAAAATGATGCAAGAGAACACCCAGTTGTGTGATTTTTCCAATACCAAGAACAATGATTTTATTGGCACTCCGATTGCTCCTCCCGCCACTAGTGCGGAGACTTATGATATTAATACTGCTTTCTTGAATCTTGTCATGAAAGATCAATTTTCCGACACTCCTAATGAGGATGCCGTGTCCCATCTTAATACCTTCATGGAATTATGCGATATGCAAAAAAAGATGTGGACAATGATGTTGTGAATTTGAAATTATTCCCGTTTACTTTGCGAGATCATTCAAATTTTTGGTTTTCTTCTTTGCCTCGTGATAACATCGATTCTTGGAACAAATGCAAAGTCGCTTTTATCACTAAATATTTTCCGACCACAAAAATTATATCCCTTAGAACCCAGATCATGAATTTCAAGCAACTTGAACATGAGCATGTTGCACAATCTTGGGAATGGATGAAAATGATGCTAAGGAATTGCCCAACTCATGGGTTAAATCTTTGGATGATAATACAATTTTTTTATGCGGGGTTGAATTTTGTTTCTCAAAACCTTTTGGATTCTGCCGCGGGTGGTACTTTTATGGAAATTACTTTGGGTGAAGCCACCGAATTGCTTGATAATATTATGGCAAATTATTCGCAATGGCATACCGAAAGGGCGCCGACTAGCAAAAAAGTTAATTCGGTTGAGATTGATTCTTTGAATGAAAAAGTTGATGCTCTTATGAAAATGGTTGCTAGTAAAAGTGCTCCTATTGATCTCAATGATATGCCTTTGTCTACTTTGATTGAGCAAACTAGTGATGCTATAGATGTAAACTTTATCTCTAGAAATAATTTGAACAACAATGCTTATAGTCATAATTTTAATCCTAGGCCTTTTCCTAGTAATTCCTCTAATAATTATGGTAATTCATATGGAAATCAATCTTAAAATAATAATAGGAACACCTCTGATCTGGAGAATAATATTAAACAATTTATCAATACTCAAAAAAAAATTCAATGCTTCCATAGAAGAAAAATTGAATAAGATTGATGATATGTCTAGGAGTATTGATAGAATTTCTCATGGTGTGGAAAATCTCAAGTTGAAAATTTTGTGCCTAAAGTTGAAGAATCAATTAAAGCTCTTTATGTTTCTATGGATGAAATTAAGAAAAGAATCACCATGCTTAGAGCTAAACGTGAATTTTTAGAGAAGGCGTTTTCTAGTGATTGCTTTCATAAAAATGATGAAGACATTAAAATGATTGGTGTTTCTTCTATTGATTCTTTGTTTAGTAAAGTTCAACTTGATGATAAAGGGACTAGAGAAGAGTCAACTTTAGGTAGAAGACATCCCAATATTTCGGAGAGTGGAAATCTTGTTGAGAAAATTGATAAAAGTGGGTTTGGAGAGGTCAAGACTTTAACTAGTGATGTACCCACTATCTTGGATTACAAAGACTTTAATTATGATAGTTGTCCTTTGATTGATTGTATTTATTTGTTGCAAACCATGATTAATTCACCCCATGCCTATGAACAAAGTAAAGCTTTTACTAAAGATATTGTTGATGCTATGATGAAAGCTTTAGATGATAAGTTGGAATTAGAGGTGTCAATTCCTTGAAAGTTGCATGATGAGCGGGAACCTACTATCAAAATCAAAATAAAAAATTATGAGTGTTTTGCTTTGTGTGATTTGGGTGCTAGTGTTTCCACGATTCCGAAATCTCTTTGCGATGTTCTTGGTCTTACCAACATTGAAAGATTGATCTCTTAATTTGCATTTGGTGGATTCCACTATTAAAAAGCCTTTGGGAAGGGTCAATGATGTTATTATTCTTGCAAATAGGAACTATGTATCCATAGAATTTATTGTTCTTGACATCGATTGCAATCCGTCTTGCCCTATTATACTTGGTAGAACGTTTTTACGAACTATTGGTGTGGTGATTGACATGAAAGAAGGGAATATTAAATTCCAATTTCCCTTGAGAAAGGGAATGGAACACTTCCATAGAACCAAGATCAAATTGCCTTATGAATCTATAACGAGGGCAACTTATGGAACGTCCAACAAGGATGACAGCACTTGAAATCTTGGTATCATGCCTAGCTAAGGGCGTAAAATGATAGCGCTTGTTGGGAGGCAACCTGTGACACCCCGAGACCGATGCGCCAGGTGTCTTCCTCTTATTCGCTGTTGTTGCCATGTCATCTGCTTGCGTGTTGCACTTTGCCATGTCATGATGTGCATTGCGTCTGCATAGTTTTCAAAACTTGCATCCGTCCGTAGTTGCCGAGCACCCTCGTCCTTTCCGTTGTCCGTTCTGAGCCAGCCACTCACGGGGTGCCACATGGCCTCCTCCACGTCGCCTGCCCCTCTCCCCGCACCACGCCGCCGAAACCCGCAGCCGGCCCGCCCCCATGCCGATTCGGGCCGCGCCCCGCCACCGCAGGCCCGCTCAGGTCCGCTCGCGCTCCGCATGCCAGCCTCCCGCAGCTCCCCTCTAGCCCGCGCCCAGCTCCCCGCTCCGCCGGCCCCGCCGCCGACGAGCACCCGTCGGCGAATCCGCCTCCGCCGGCGACCACTAGCGCCTCTGCCTCCGCCCTGGTTTCCCCGTCGCCATGGGCACCTACCCATGCGCCGGCCCGCGTCGTTGTTCCCTCCACCTGCGCCTCGATCCAGATCGGATCCGTCGTTCCCCGCCGCCACACTCTCACCGTCGCCTCCCCGCCCCGCGTCCGCTCCGGGCCGGATCCGGCGAGATCCGGCCGAAGGGGGACTCCGTCGCCCCGGTTCCGTCGATCCCCGCCGTAGCCGGTGGCCGGCAACCGCCGCCGTCCCGCAGGCCCTTTGCCCCGCCCACGACGCCCCACTCCGTCCCTGACCCGTGGACCCGCATGCGTCTGCACCATCGGACATGTCCGACTGGCACGGACATGTCCGCCCTCCGCCTCGCATGTGTGACCGACAGGTGGGCCCGCGCGTCCCAGCCGCCGGACGTGTCCGGCCGACACCGGACAGAGTTCACCCGAGACCCCTTCGAGGTTGTTTTTCCCTCGCATGTGTGGCTGTACCTTTGTGCATGTATACCCGATTGGAGCATATAATATGTCAAAATGTTCGTCTCGAAGTGCTCTACATGCTAGTTGCATTTGCATGCATGTTACTGTTCATCTTGATGCCTTAATCTTCGTTGAAAAACTGCTATGTGATGTTACTGTCAAGTCCTTGTTTTCTGTCAACAATATGTATGCATGTTTAACATGGTGTAACTTTGTGCATGTTGGTCCAAATGGAGTGTATGATATGTCAAAATGATCATTGTGAAGTGCTCTACATGATGGTGGCTGTTGCATTCATGTTAGGTGCCATATTGCCATTTTTATCTCTGTTGCAAAAGTGTATGTGGCTGTTAAGTGCCGAAAACTGTTATAAGATGCTGATTTATCTTTTCATACCTTTTTGTGTGATTTTTGTTTAAGCAACATGTCGACATGTGTTGGGAGCATAATCATGCCATCTTTGCTGTGGTGCAATACACTTTTCATAATATGCATTGTATAGAGTGGAACAAGCTTGTAAACATGATATGATAATGTTGTTGTTTTTCTTACACTTGGTAAAAAACTGCTAAGTCTGAAACTGTTATATTGTGATGCCATGTTTGCTTGATGCCCCAGTCATATCCATGCATGTTTTGGATAGCCAATGACCATGTCTTGATGTCCATGTTATGGTCTATCCATGCATGCCCTTGTTTGCAATTATAACCTGCTGTAGCTTGTCTATTTCTTGCTCTCAAATTGCTATAAAATGTTTCTGTCAGCCTGTTAACAGTAAGTTCAGTTTTGCCATGTGAATAGCTAGTGTTCTATGCATCCTATGACCACGTTCTTGCCATGAGTAGCTTCATAAACATGTCTTCTTGCTGTTGGTTATATTCACATGCCATGATATGCTTTGATATGAGTTGCACAAGTTTGCAAACATGCCTACTTGTCTTTGTTGCTGCCATGTTTACTTTATTTCACTAAGTCTACGAATCTGTTATCTTTTGCAATCTTGCCATGATGTTTTGAGCATGTTCTAGTGGTGTTTGGTAGTAGCTCAGTGATCATGCTTGTAGTGCTTGACATGTACATGCTTGCCATGCCCTTTGATGCCATGAAATGCTATTGTACCATGTTGTTTTGATGTCAACTATATGCCTACTTGCTGTTTTGGGCTGATTGTGTTTCAAACTTGCTTCATGTGTATGTGATGAACCGTTGCTCTGTTTTGAGCGTGCTCTATATGAAACTTGTTTGTTTTATGCATGAAGATGAATAATATCATGTTGTTTACATGTTTGGAGTGTGTTTGCTTGTTGTTTGGATGCATCTTGCATCTTTGCCATGCTTAACTTGTCTTGCTCATAACTTCTAGGCCGTAGCTTCGAATTAAATGAACTTTATATGTAACTTGACTAGAATTTTGAGTAGATCATCATGGTGCATGTTAACTTGTTGTTTAACAACTTGAACTTAAGGTTTGTTCAGATCTGGACCAATTTCGAAAATTGCATATGAGGACTTACCGAAATTGTTATATGTTGTTTCCGGCCTCATTTAAACTTGCCTTATGTGTTGATCTTGTATGCTTCATCCCTTGCCATGATTTGCATCATGTAGCCTTGTGATGCATCATACTTGGTTGAGCATCTTGTCTTGTTATGTGTTGTGTGTCTTTACCGTGTTGTTTGCTTCTTCTCGTTAGTTCCTGTTTCGTTGCGATCGTGAGGATTCGTCCGACTACACTTGGTTCGTCTTCGTGGCTTATTCTTCTTCTTATTCATGGACTCATTCTTCTTCCTAGCGGGATCTCAGGCAAGATGACCGTCACCTTGGATCTCATTACTATCATTGCTATGCTAGTTGTCTCAATGGTATAGCTATATGTCACACTACCTTTCTATTTGTTGTTAGCCCCTCCTTGTTGCCATGAAACACCCTTTAACCTTTGACATCATCCTAGCAAACCGTTGTTTGGTTATGTTACCTCTCGCTCAGCCCCTCTTATAGCGTTGTTAGTTGCAGGTGAAGATGAAAATTTCTCCATTTCGGATCTTGGTTTTGGAATATCACAATATCTATTAATTAAATTAATGCACACATA
Source organism: Secale cereale (assembly GCA_902687465.1). NCBI lineage: Eukaryota > Viridiplantae > Streptophyta > Magnoliopsida > Poales > Poaceae > Secale > Secale cereale. Next base: position 552,690,257 of record LR738709.1, on the reverse strand, counting down.
TACTTGGCAATGGGTGGAACGCTTGGCCTTTTGCTCGGTGTTTTGTTCCACTCATGCCGCCTTAAGAACTGATAAGCCGGTGTTATGTTCCTTGATTTTGCATTCCTAACGTGGTTGGGTATATGGGGACCCCTTGACAGTTCGCTTTGAATAAAACTCCTCCAGCAAGGCCCAACTTTGGTTTTAATTTGCAACATAATAAAAACTTAATTAATTAATTAAATTGTATAGGGAGTTAGCGCTACCCGAGGATTCTTTTCCACATACAGGGGGCAGTGCCGATGGTGTTGGTCACAACTAGAGCACCGTGTAGGGCCGCCCCTTGGCAACTTGGGGTATTCTGGCTCCTGTACGTTTAGCTCATACGGACGTGGCCTGGGACGAGATACGCGCGGCTACTATCAGGGTGTCGGCACGCCGGGAGGTCTTGCTAGACTTGTTTTACCATAGTCGAAATGTCTTGTGCATCGGGATTCCGAGTCTGATCGGGTTGTCCCTAAGATAAGGTTTTTTTACCTCTGCTGATCGTGAGAGCTTGTGATGGCCTAAGTTGGGACACCCCTGCAGGGTTATTGTCGTGGAAATAACACGACAGATGTCCGGTTTAACGGACTTGATAATGGAACCATCGCATGGGTTAGCTTGAAGGGGTTAAAAGCACACAAAGGACACAGAGGGTTTATACTAGTTCGGCCCCTTCAATGAAGGTAAAAGCCTACGTCTAGTTTGGTTTGGTATTGCTTGGGCGTCGATGAACAGGGAGCGGATTGCTTGCCTGTGTCTCGACGGGTTGTTTCTTGCTTGTCCCTGAACCATCGCCGGGTCGTCCCTTTATATAGAGGTGATGCCCGGTCCGGTTTACAGAGTCCCGAGGCCGGCTCATACTTGTGTCCGCCTCGGTCTCCGCCCTTTTCTTTCTTATCTCTCAAGTTACATCATCAGGCGGTTTACAAACCGTAACTCTATACATGGGCCCTAAGATCTCATGGGCCGTAGCCTTTACTAAGTATTACAATGATAATACCACGATCCGGTTTACACTAGCCGGTTCATACGTGCTAGTAATATCCCTGACATTAGGCCCCAGAATAATTTGAACTTGTTCACATCAATCTTCCCAGCCTTGCACAATCTTCCTTCTTGTGTCTTCCCATTTTTGTAAACCGGCCATGACGTCATCCTTGAAAATCACTTAATTTAACCATGACATCACCCCTGCGTTTAACGCACCCAACTGTCTATCGACTTTGTTTAAGGGTCATCCTGAGAATCGAGGCGACAGAGGATCTTTATCCAATCTTTTGCCTCCTCAAATCTCGCGCCTGTCGTTTCAACTTTGCCCTTCTATAAATATCACTACCCTTGCTCTTTATTTCCTTCTGTTCATTCTTCTTCCTCCGTCACCCGAGCTCTAGACTCCGTCGCCGCCCGTCGAGCTCAAGCCGCCGCCGTCGACCGTCGAATCCAAGTCTTCGCCGGCCGCTGCATCAACCTGAGCGCGACCAGAGAACCTCCGCCGCCGCTCTTGCCGTTCCAGGTATGCCATTTTCCTGACTGTAGATCCATAGCTCTAGGGTTCCTTCTCGCATCTTCGCCATTAAACCTTAGTGGTAGCTTCGTTCGTTCTTCGTAGGCACCAAGTTCGCAGAATTTTTGACCTTTAAATCTTGCCTTTAGATCTTGCCGCTATTCCGCTGCTATATGCCTTAGATCTCGTCATTTATATTCAACCTGTAGATTTATCCGCTCTGTATAGGACCCTTGTAGTTCTTCCTGCAACATCCGTCACATTTGTTTTTCTTTTTCCTGGGTGCCCAGATCTGTTTTACTTTAACTGTCTGTGAAAACATGTTTCTTCACCTTTGTAGATTTGTAAAGTATGCTCCGGTTTAAACATTCATATGCTACTTCTGTAAAAATTCCATGACGAACGCAACGGTTTAGCTTTTTCTCTTTTGTTGTCATGAACCGGTAGTAATACAGTTTCCTGTTTATTGCCGGGTTAGCCATATCATTAGTCCCTTGCTTAAACCGTTGCGTGATCCTTCCATATATCTTCCGGTGTATGCCACTGTACTTGAATAATCCGGGTTTATATTTTACCCTTTCAGCACATGCTCTGCTGTTGCTATGGCCAAACAGTTTGTCTCCTGCAACTGGGTTCCTTCCGTTATTACGGAACAAGATTTAGTCAATGCTGCTGCAATCGGCACCTTAGGCCCTCGATCCGTCTTAAAATGGCGGGCCCCAGGAGATGAATGTCCTCCTACTCCCAAAGAGGGGGAGGTTATTGTCTTCTTTGACCATATTGCTCGGGGCTTTACTCCTCCCGGTTCGAAGTTTTTTCGGGATGTACTTGCCGCTTTCCAGCTTCATCCTCAGGACATAGGTCCCAACTCTGTTTCCAATATCTGTGATTTCCAAGTGTTTTCTGAAGTGTATTTGCAAGAAGAACCGTCAGTTGACCTGTTCCGGGATTTCTTCCACCTAAACCGGCGGACTGAATTTACCAGCGGACCTCATCAAGAATTGGGCGGGGTCAGCATTCAGAAAAGAAAAGATGCAGTCTTTCCTCATGCTGCTCTCCACACGCACCCCAAGGATTGGAATAAATCTTGGTTTTACTGTATTGACACTTCACCTGAAGGGGAAAACCCATTATCGGGTTATCGTGAGCACCGTCTTCCGGAGGACCACCCTTTGCCGCAGCGCCTCAGCTCTTCAGAGCGGCCCCGGTTTGCTTCTCAACTTTCCAGGTTAAAGGCCTTTATGGCCAATGGTTTAACCGGCGTGGATTTCATGCGCTGCTGGCTCTCTTGGAGTATCCTTCCTCTGAGCCCGCGCCCAAGATTGATGTATCAATACTCTGGTAAACCGGATGATCCTCAACGTTTTTCTAAGGACAAACTTTCTGAGTCGGAGGTCACTGAATCCGCCAAGAAAATGCTTAACATCACTTTAGAAGAATGTAGCCAAACCGGATTGGCTCCCTACTACAAGAAAAACAAGCTGCCTGCGGTATGTCTTACTTTCTTTCATATGCCTGTAATCCGTTCCTTTAAATGGTTTTTTCAATTTATCTTTTACCTTTTGAACAGGCTAATGATCCTTTCTGGAAGAGGAAGCCTCAGGAGAAGGCCGGAAAATAGCCATGCCGGAAAGCCTTCGCTACCAAGAAGAGAAAAGCGGCTGGTGGCTCCGGTTCTCATGCTGAAGATGACGATCCGGACTCCGAGGTATGGGTTAATCCGGTTCTGATTTATTCACTTCTTATCCATACTTGTATTTACTAGTAACTTTCCAACAGGATTTGGCTGAAGGAGACAAACCGGCGGAAATTGAGGTAACTATTCTCTCTTCCGATTCAGAACCACTTCCACAGAAAAGTCGTCGGACAGTCCGGAAATATCAGTTCTCTCACTCGTATGCTCAATTGGATCCTAATTTTCTTTTGAAGAAACAGTGACATGAAGCCCTTCGCCGGACCACCCGTCATAGCGGCCTTGCAGTGGAAACATCCGAAATATCTCTTACACCGGCTCAGAGACGCCGCTCTGAGGTTATACTCTCTCCAACCCTCCTTCATCCCAAGGCCGGGCTTATACGCAAACCTCTTAAACCGTCTGACCCTGATTATCAGGATACTCCGTTATCTTCTTCCGGTGAATCAACTGCCACACAACTTCCACCCCTGAAAACTGTCCCAGGGTAAGTCTTTTTAATTTATCCGGTTTATGATTGTACTTTGCTTTACAGTTCTAACTTGTTTTTCCAACTTCCTTCAGCAAACCAAAGCCTAGCAAAAAACCGAAAACCAACCAACCACCTGCTGAGACTGCTGTTGATGATCCGGCAGCTGATCCGGACTCAAATATCCCTCCGGAAGGCAAACCCACAATTCCACTTGAAGATCCTGCTCCTGCAGATCACACTACTATGCCTGAGAATCCCAATGCTGAGGATGTTCATGAACCGGCAAGTCCTGCCCTGGCCAATTCTCCTCGGGCCAATTCGGCTCCTGCCAGCCCGGTTCACACCGCGACACCACCACCAACAACTGCTTCTCCGGAAGTCCAAATAACTCACACAGCTTATACTGCTCCTGCTGAGCCCACTATCTTAGCCAAACATACGGCTAAAGCGGAGAAACTGCATCAAGAAAAGGGTAAATGGAGTACCGAGCTGTCTAGCTTTGCTGACATGAGTGCCCAGGAGCTCTATTCCGGGTACTTGAACCGGCTCCACACTGGTCGAGACTATGAAGCAGGCTTGATTAACATGATGAATGACAAGTATGAGGTAATCCTTTGCATCTTCTTTTGACTTTCATCGTACTTCTGTCTATACCGTATCAGCCCCCAAGTTCCGGTTTAGCTTTGTTTAGAAGGTGAACCGGCACTTCCTGATTAATCAAATGATCTTACATTAGCCCCCAAGTGCCAGGGGCATAATTCAGTTTATGTGCCTGGGACTTGCCTGACTTTTCCTTTGATACTTCAATTATCCATTAGTCCCCAAGTGTCAAGTAGACAACTTGTTTGTGTGCTTGAGACTTTGTCTTTGAATTGCTACTACTTACTGCTTCAACTGCCCATTAGCCCCCAAGTGTCAAGTAGACAACTTGTTTGTGTGCTTGAGACTTGTCTGATTTTTGCTTCTTACCACTTGATTTTCCTTGCAGGCTGATTTAAACCGGAGGGCTGAAGAAATCAGCGAACTCCGGAACAGGCTTGCTGAAACGGAGTCTGCTGCTTCTAAGGCCAAGAAAGACTTTGCACTGAGTTTAAAGACTGCTGAACAGCTGAAGAAATTCTTTGAAGAAGAGCGGACCACCTTCGAGGTTCAGAAAAAAGATTTGGAGAAAAGGGTAAAGGACGCTGAGGAAGCCCTTAATCCGGTGACTGAAGAGTTAACCGGTTTAAAGCGGCAAATAGAATTGATGACCTCCGCTGTCTTCGGTAAGTATTTAATCTGTATTCCTGCTTTCATCCTTATAATCTTCCATCCGTGCCGGTTTAACTATGATAATCATATGCAGGGCGCCGTGTTACCCATCTTGGGGATGACTTACGGAAAAAACTCAAGGCGTGTTATACTTTCGTCGAGCAGCTGTATTCCGGCGCTCAAAGGATCATAAGTGCAACATCGTTCAATAAACCGGCCCCAACCACTATCCAAGGCACATTAGAGAAGTTGTCTGTCTTGCCAGTGTGCTTAGAGGAGGTGAAAAAATCTGCTGCTCGAGCCGGTTCCCTCATGGCACTTACCAGAGCTAAAGCTTGGGTCCCGAATTTTGATCCGGAAGAAGCCTTGAGTGGGTATCCCGACACTAAAGAAGACGTATCAACTTTTACTGCAAAGGATCTCCATGCCTTGACGAAGGAGATGCGTCCTCTCGCCAGCAAACTTGCAGCCGAATTAGATTTATCCAGGTATCATCCGGGGTATGATTTGCAGAACGAGCGGGTGGAGCGGCCGGTTTATGATACCGTCAATCTAATCCCACTAGTGCGCCCTCATACCTTCGCTCCAGATATCGATCCGACTGAACTCATCAATGAAGAGATGTACTTTCGTGCCTTAACGAAAATCAATTGGTGCGTCCCTGACTTCCAGCCGCTTCAAGAAGAGGAGGAAACTCCGGACCAAGTTGATGCTCAGCCGTCGCAGCAGGAGGGAGCGTAGCTCGTAGCATATCTTTGTAGTCGTAGTCTTATTTTACCGAATTTTTTTTAATCCGTCAGGCTTGCTGATACGTCCAAAGCGTATCTATAATTTCTGCTTGCTCCATGCCTCTTTTGGGTGATATTGCTATGATATTCATACACTTCCATACACTTTTGATCATATTTGGACTAACCTATTAACTCAGTGCACCCCAGTGCCAGTTTCTGTTTTCGGTAGTTTTTGTATTTCAGGTTTTCAAATTACGAGAACTGCCAGGAAAAATCCAAAAAAATTATATAAAAAATCAGCGTTCCAGAACCTACCGTGCGCCCGAAGGACAGCCGAGGGGGGGCCACCAGGGCTCCAGGCGCCCTGGCGGCGCCCCTCCCCCTGGGCCGCGCCGTGGGGGCGCCTGGGCCCCCCGAGCCCCGTCTGGTGCCCCCCTTTGGCATATATTTAGAGCGTCCTCTGAAACCCTCGAGACGTAACTCATTTTCGCGATCTCATCTCTGTTCCGCCGCCGCCGCCGCTTCCAAGATCGGGAGCACCAGGAGAACTCTTCCCGGCACCCTGCCAGAGGGAAGGATCACCATCGGGAGCCTCTCCACCACCATGGACGCCTCCCGGATGAGTTGTGAGTAGTCTCCCTTGGACCATGAGTCCATGACCAGTAGCTATGTGATGTTCTCCTCCCGTTCTTGTGCTTCACTAATTAGTCCTCGTGAGCTGCCCTACATGATCGAGGCACATATGTAATCCTTATGCTGTTGCTATGATGAGTTTGCTGGGATCCGATGGATTATGAGATTATGTTCAGATTGTGCTTGAGTAATATATTTGATCTACCTCTTTTATATTTATGTTCATAAGTAATTCTTGCATGTTCTCCGTTGTTATTTATTGCTTTGGCCAAGTAGTAGGTAGTGACTCCAAGAGGGAACGTTATGCTCGATTGTGGGTTCATGCCCCTCGATGACTAGTTTGAGTGACAGAAACATGAGTCTAGGGGATGTGCTGTTGCCGCAAGGGGGAAAACAACGGTGCTTGTGCCCGCGGGTGCAAGGATTGTTTACTTTACGCAAAGTTTTTTTAATGCAGTTGTCTGTTGCTTTGAGTTTACACTATGGGTGGGGCTCGCAACTTAATACTAGCGAGATGTTCTGGATAGATATCTCAAGGTGGATGATTAGTGGTAGATATTGATGGATTTCGGTCTACTTACTTTGGCGTACCGCCCATGCTTTGAACCTCAACCTTTCTTGCAATGTAGTCAGCATTGGTTTGCGTTCGTGGTCCTGTCAATTGCCTAGCTGTAATTAGTTTACCTCACATAGCTGTTTTATCGTCTTTTGGGAGAGAGACATCACTAGTGAACATCATGAGACTCCGGTCCATATTACCATCATTGATCACATCCGCTATTTACTTTTCGCTATTATTTACTATTGCAAACATTATCTATCACTACTATCATTTGCGTTTAATCCTTTGTGAACTACAAGGACGGAGGGATTGACAACCTCTCTGTACTCGTTGGGAGCAAAGTTATTTGTATCTGTGTGCAGGTCCACGTTGATTGCTAATATCTGGCGCCGTTAGCAGTTGACACCTTCTTGTTGAACCTAGGAGTCTCTGGGGATTCGATCCTTGGTATCTTGCCAAGGGAAAAACTTCCGCAACACTACATCTCACGCCTTCCACTTGGGGTAACCAACGAGGGGCTAGAGGCCCATCAAGGAGTTTTTCTGGCGCCGTTGCCGGGGACTCCACTCTTCAGGATAGGGGAGTTGCATGCTATCTTTTACCTTTGCTTTTTAGTCTTGTTAGTTTACCTTTCAGTTTTTGCTTTAGTATTTTTTATCGAAAATCACAAAAATAGTTATCTTGCTTGCTTGCTACTATGGTTTCTACCAAAAACAATAAATGGGAGGAGTACACTCCTTCTTCCATTACCCCAATTACCACTGTCGAGATCTACAAAAGTAATAAACCTTGTGATTATATTAGTCTTGACGGAGGGTTATGCCCATGGCATGGTCTTCTAGGAAAAGAGTATGAGCCTCAGTTTAAAATTGCTCCTAAGCTTCCCCAAACTTGGGAAGATGTTCAAACTCTTATAATAGAGAGCGATTCAAACAAAGAGGATGACACTACAATTCTGCCCAACAATGATAAAATTGATTTTGATATTTGTAGTATTTCAGAAGTTGTCACCTTTCTACAAGGAATGGCCAAAGATCCCCACACTAGCACGCTTAATCTTGCCTTCACAGAACATATCACTAATGCTCTCATCAAAGCTAGAGAGGAGAAACTTAGAGTAGAAGCCTCCATACCTAGGAAGCTAGAGGATGGTTGGGATCCTATGATTAAAATTAAGATAAACAACTTCTCATGCTATGCTTTATGTGATATTGTAGCTAGTACCTCTATTATGCCCAAAAGACTATATGATATTCTTAAATTGAAACCTTATGATTCTTGTTCTTTTGGTGTTCGTCTCGTTGATTCTTCCATAAAGAAACCTTTGGGGAGGATCGACGATGTTCTTATCATTGTCAATGACAATTATGTTCCTGTTGATTTCACTATTATGGATATTGAATGTGATCCTTCATGTCCAATTATTTTGGGACGTCCCTTTTTACGCACCGTTGGTGCTATCATTGACATGAAAGAGGGTAATATAAAATTTCAGTTTCCTCTCAAGAAAGGGATGGAACACTTCCCTCGAAAGAAGATCAAGTTACCTTTTGAGTCCGTTGTACGGGCTAGCTATTCTTTTACTCTTGATAAAACTTGATCTCTATGCATTATGCCTAGCTTAAAGGCATAAAAGAAAGCGCTTTTGGGAGGCAGCCCACATGAATAAATTTTTATATTTCGCTTTTGTTGTGTCTTGATGTTGTTTACTATAGTAGCATCATCATTGTATCTTTGCTTTTCATATTTGTGCCAAGTATAGCCTCTGATTGCTAGAAAGTTCAAAAGTTGTGAGGTGCTGTCCAGGAAACAGATTCTGTCCTTGGATAGAAAAATTCGTATAAAATCACCAGATCATCTTTTTGGTCTGAATTTATTCGACAGCGTTCTCTATATAATTGTCTTTCGTGCGTCTGTTCTGAGTTTTTTGATTTTAGTTGCAGAAGTGCCCCGAACAAATTAATTACTACCTGCTGTTCTGTTTTTCACAGATTCTGTCCTGTTTTGCCTTTCCTTCATTTTGCAAATCAAGAGCTTGCTTTTTCTTTGCAAAAATCTTTTGGCAATCTTGTGAAACAGCAGAACTTCAAGAATATCTTTATTTCCAGCAAGGAACAATTATTTTATTAAGGGTACTAACCTCGCTAATCAGATTATAACGAGTTATGTATGAAGGGAGTTTTCAAGTGTGCGAGGGAAGATGATAAAAAGATTCAGGAGTGTCAAGCGCTCAAGCTTGGGGATGCCCCCGTGCACCCCCAAGAAATATTCAAGGAGACTCAAGCGTCTAAGCTTGGGGATGCCCCCGTGCATCCCCTTCTCCATCAACATTATCAGTTCGTCTTTCGCTTCACTATATTTTAATCACTTCATGTGTTATGTGCTATGCTTGGAGCGTCTTGCTTTTAGTTTCCTTTTTAGTTTTTCATAACGAGTCGGAACTCAGCGTTCTTTATGTGGGAGAGAAACACGCTCCACTTCTACCTAGAACATAACATAGAATTTTCATGTCTATCTTTGCTGTGTGTGTTCTTTGTCTTTTAATAGCTACTATCATGTTCAGCTCTTAGTATTCATGCTTATCTTTTCAAAGAGCTTTTGTTTAGTTGGTTGCTTGAACTCTCTTTAATTACCATGCTCACCTTATTAAGAGAGTTTGCTTCCGTTGCATTGGTTAATATGTCTATGATAAAGATGCTACGTGCATAATGGCGCTTAGTAGTTCAGGTTTTCTTATGGTTAGTCTCAAATAGCTGGGGGATTCCCAATGTGTTATTGGAGTAACAACATGATTTGTTTGCCTATGATGTGGTATGGTTTAGTAATATCTTCCTTCAAGAATTTATTTTGATTGACTTGGCGTATGCTCACGCATATTTAAGACTGTAAAGAAAGTCTGTCAAGCCTTGATGATCTTTTATTTCTGAGTAGCGATATAACTTCCATGCCTGATTCAATATTGCTTTGTCGCTCTGCATGATTATGACCGTCATTGCTCTCTTAGTTGGTCGCTCCCAGTCTTTTGCTAACCTCCACCTGTACTAAGCGGACTAACTTTGCAATACATAGCTCATGGGAAAGTAGCTTAAAAACTATTGTGGTAAAGAATATGTTGCTTATGTATCTTATTTCTTATAAGTTGCTTGCTGAGCGGTAACCATGTTTCTGGGGACGCCATCAACTGTCACACTTTTGTTGAGTATCATGTGAGTTGCTATGCATGTTCGTCTTGTCTGATGTAAGGGTGATTTGCCATGGGTTGAATGGTTGAGTATGCATATTGTTAGAGAAGAACATTGGGCCGCCAACCAAAGCCATGTATCATGGTGGAAGTTTTAGCTTAGACATTAATCCTCAATCTCTTATGAGAATATGCTTATGCATTAAAGAGGAGTCCATCCTCTATTTTCTATGTTGTCCCGGTATGGATGTCCTCAAGTTGAGATCTATCAAAAACGAGAAATCAAATGCGATTTATCTCCTTGGACCTTTGTACAGGTGGCATAGAGGTACCCCTTTGTGACACTTGGTTGAAACATATGTAATACGATGACAATCCATGGAAATCCGAGCTAATTAGGACAAGGTGCGAGCACTATTGGTATTCGATGCATGAGGCTTGCAACTTATAGGATGTCTTATGCATGACACATATGAAGTACTACTACCGTTGACAAAATTGCTTCTATGTTTTCAAAATAAAAAAGCTCTAGCACATAACCATTCTTTTACTTTTATGTTGAGTCTCCACCTTCTTTCTACAAGCACCAACTACTGAGAGCATGATTGTCATTCTAAGTGTAATGTGCATTGTTCCAAAGTAGCATTGTCTTTTGCATGATTGTGATATCGTTTATTTTGAAATCATTGTATCTAGTCATCACTTAAACCTTGAAGGTGCCCCTGCATTTATGTTTTGCGTCACTAAAGGGGCAAGCTAGATATCACTTTATCATATTTGCACATCATGTTCATTGCAAATCTTTTTGATGTTTCAGTTTCATATTGTAAAACTTTCAGTTCTTTGTAATTTTCTCATGAGGCAACTTAATTACTATAGAATCATTGTCTCAGTAAGCTTTTGTCATATGACTATGAAAAAGTCCTATATGGTTAATAGCATGTCACCACAGAAATTATTCTTGTTATCATTTACCTACTCGAGGACGAGCAGGAATTAAGCTTGGGGATGTTGATACGTCCAAACAGTATCTATAATTTATGCTTGCTCCATGCCTCTTTTGGGTGATATTGCTATGATATTCATACACTTCCATACACTTTTGATCATATTTGTACTAACCTATTAACTCAGTGCACCCCAGTGCCAGTTTCTGTTTTCGGCTGTTTTTGTATTTCAGGTTTTCACATTACGAGAACTGCCAGGAAAAATCCAAAAAAATTATACAAAAAATCAGCGTTCCAGAACCTACCGAGCGCCCGAAGGACAGCCGGGGGGGGGGGGGCACCAGGGCTCCGGGCGCCCTAGCGGCGCGCCCCCCCTGGGCCGCGCCGGGGGGGCGCCTGGGCCCCCCGAGCCCCGTCTGGTGCCCCCATTTGGCATATATTTAGAGCGTCCTCCGAAACCCTCGAGACGGGAACTCTTTTTCACGATCTCATCTCTGTTCCGCCGCCGTCGCCGCTTCCAAGATCGGGAGCACCAGGAGAACTCTTCCCGACACCCTACCAGAGGGAAGGATCACCATCGGGAGCCTCTGCACCACCATGGACGCCTCCCGGATGAGTTGTGAGTAGTCTCCCTTGGACCATGAGTCCATGACCAGTAGCTATGTGATGTTCTCCTCCCGTTCTTGTGCTTCACTAATTAGTCCTCGTGAGCTGCCCTACATCATCGAGGCACATATGTAATCCTTATGCTGTTGCTATGATGAGTTTGCTGGGATCCGATGGATTATGAGATTATGTTCAGATTGTGCTTGAGTAATATATTTGATCTACCTCTTTTATATTTATGTTCATAAGTAATTCTTGCATGTTCTCCGTTGTTATTTATTGCTTTGGCCAAGTAGTAGGTAGTGACTCCAAGAGGGAACGTTATGCTCGATTGTGGGTTCATGCCCCTCGATGACTAGTTTGAGTGACAGAAACATGAGTCTAGGGGATGTGCTGTTGCCGCAAGGGGGAAAACAACGGTGCTTGTGCCCGCGGGTGCAAGGATTGTTTACTTTACGCAAAGTTCTTTTAATGCAGTTGTCTGTTGCTTTGAGTTTACACTATGGGTGGGGCTCGCAACTTAATACTAGCGAGATGTTCTGGATAGATATCTCAAGGTGGATGATTAGTAGTAGATATTGATGGATTTCGGTCTACTTACTTTGGCGTACCGCCCATGCTTTGAACCTCAACCTTTCTTGCAATGTAGTCAGCATTGGTTTGAGTTCGTGGTCCTGTCAATTGCCTAGCTGTAATTCGTTTACCTCACATAGCTGTTTTATCATCTTTTGGGAGAGAGACATCACTAGTGAACATCATGAGACTCCGGTCCATATTACCATCATTGATCACATCTGCTATTTACTTTTCGCTATTATTTACTATTGCAAACATTATCTATCACTACTATCATTTGCGTTTAATCCTTTGTGAGCTACAAGGCCGGAGGGATTGACAACCTCTCTGTACTCGTTGGGAGCAAAGTTATTTGTATCTGTGTGCAGGTCCACGTTGATTGCTAATATCTGGCGCCGTTAGCTGTTGACACCTTCTTGTTGAACCTAGGAGTCCCTGGGGATTCGATCCTTGGTATCTTGCCAAGGGAAAAACTTCCGCAACACTACATCTCACGCCTTCCACTTGGGGTAACCAACGAGGGGCTAGAGGCCCATCACTTGCTATGCCTTGTAATAGGATAGCTGAAAACATTGTTCGCTTCGATCCGGATATTCTGACTTCTTGTTTTAACATTTGCCAATTTAAATTTGGTCTGACGTGGCTTAACCTGCATATCATCTGTCCCTGCATAGATAATGTTGAAAATATGTCCTAGCGGTTTTACCGCTGGACCAATCAAATTGCTCTCATAAAATATATCAAACAAGTGTCTTGCTTGTATAAAAAATAACGCCATACCTGCCATCAAGCATACTTGATATTTTTAATCCGGTAGAATTTAAAATTGCTGAGGGAAACTTTGATCGACCCAATAATAATCTGAGGTTTGATACAAGACGTCGGTTTATATCATGCTGAAACTTTGTCCAGAAATTTGTAGTTTATACTTGGCTTTTGCCTGATGGATGATCCGGGTTATAATGAACACCGGTTTAACTCATGCTGGTATTCATGACCCAGAATTTTAACTTTGTAGATATGTGGTCAACTTCTGGAGCTGTCCCACTCCGGTTTAGAGAACCATAAAACATAAACACCAGAAATGCAAATAAAACCATGTAGTCGAGGCTTATTACGAGCTGCCAGGCTCAAAGCAAGGTTCAACCAATCAATGGAATGGGCTTACCATCCAGAGGGCCGGTCGATGGATGCGGGTACCATCCATAGGAACCATAAGAAAAACTTTTAGCCAATCACTGGAATGGGCTTAACATCCAGAGGGCCTCTATGATTCCATAGAACCATAGGAAAACTTTAGCCAATCACTGGAATGGGCTTACCATCCAGAGGGCCTCCATGGTTCCATAGAACCATAGGTAAAACTTTAGCCAATCACTGGATGGCTGTCGCCTGTCCAGAGGGCCTCCATGGTTCCATAGAACCATAGGTAAAACTTTAGCCAATCACTGGATGGCTGTCGCCTGTCCAGAGGGCCTCCATGGTTCCATAGAACCATAGGTAAAACTTTAGCCAATCACTGGATGGCTGTCGCCTATCCAGAGGGCCTCCATGGTTCCATAGAACCATAGGTAAATCTTTAGCCAATCACTGGATGGTTGTCACCTGTCCAGAGGGCCTTTGCGCCATGTCTTCTTTGGTTCGAATGCGACCTATGTTTGAACAGGAAGCCCTTCAGTGAGATGTTGCTCCAGCATACATATGCCCTGTATACTTATTTTAAACCAATCAAAATGTTTGGAACATGAGATAATAAATGTATGGTTGTCACCATAATATACTTATATTGGAAAAAAGGCTGAGCCCCCGGTTTACCAAGGGTGCCGGTTTATTCATTAATCATAATATATACATAGGATACAGTGGAGCTCATGGCTCAGGTATAATAGGGCCGCAAGAGGGCAATGTTCCACGGCCTCTTTGTCTCTTCTTCTGATGTCCGTGAATCCTTGTGTTCTCGAACATCCACCAGGTAGTATGAACCGTTGTGTAGATTCTTGCTGACCACAAAAGGTCCTTCCCAAGGCAGGGATAGCTTATGCATGTCTGTTTGATCTTGTATGAGCCGGAGTACTAAGTCTCCTTCCTGGAATGTCCTGCTCTTAATCCGGCGGCTGTGATACCTGCGCAAGTCTTGTTGATAGATCGCAGACCGTGCTGCTGCTATATCACGCTCTTCATCCAGCCGGTCCAAACTGTCTAGTCTCGCCTGCTCGTTGGCCGCTTCAACATAGGCTGTCACCCTTGGTGAATCATGACGGATATCGCTTGGAAGGACCGCTTCAGCACCATATACCATAAAGAAAGGTGTGTAACCTGTGGACCGGTTTGGTGTAGTGTTGATACTCCAAAGGACAGATGGTAACTCCTCGACCCAACATCCTGGGGTTCTTTGCAAGGGAGTCATAAGCCGGGGCTTGATGCCTCGCAAAATCTCCTGGTTTGCTCTTTCAGCTTGACCATTGTATTGAGGGTGTGCTACGGAAGATACGTCTAGGCGAATGTGTTCCCGTTGACAAAATTCTTCCATCTCACCCTTAGATAAATTGGTGCCATTGTCTGTGATGATGCTGTGTGGAAAGCCAAACCGGAAAATTACCTTTTTGATGAATTTAACTGTTGTTGCCGCATCACACTTGCTCACAGGCTCTGCCTCAATCCACTTTGTAAACTTATCCACCGCCACTAGTAGATGAGTTTTCTGATCTTGGGATCGTTTGAAAGGTCCCACCATATCAAGCCCCCAAGTCGCAAACGGCCAAGTTATGGGTATCATCCGAAGCTCCTGCGCCGGAACAAGAGCGCGTCGTGAAAACTTCTGACAAGCATCACACTTCCCGACTAGATCCGCCGCATCAGCATGAGCTGTCAACCAATAGAACCCATGTCGAAAAGCTTTAGCCACCAAAGATTTTGAACCGGCATGATGACCACAATCTCCTTCATGGATCTCACGAAGAATGTCACACCCTTCCTCAGCTGATACACACCGCTGAAATGCTCCAGAGATGCTGCGATGATGAAGTTCCCTGTTTGCAATTGTCATGGACTTAGAACGCCGGACTATCTGTTGTACCTCTATCTCGTCATCCGGCAGCTCTCCTCGGCTCAGATACGCCAAATAGGGCAGCGTCCAATCCGGAATAACATGAAGTGCCGCAACTAGCTTTGCCTCCGGATCAGGAACAGCCAGGTCTTCCTCTGATGGTACTTGTACTGATGGACTGTGCACCTCATCCAAAAAAGTATTTGGTGGTACCGGTTTACGTTGAGAACCCAGCCGGCTTAGAGCATCAGCCGCTTCATTCCTTCGGCGGTCTATGTGGTCCACTTGATACCCTTTGAAATATCCAGCAACTGCTTCTACTTCTCGTCTGTAAGCTGCCATGAGAGGATCTCTCGAATCCCACTTGCCTGAAACTTGCCGTGCCACCAAATCTGAATCGCCGAAGCACTTGACCCGGCTCAAGTTCATCTCCTTTGCCATCCGTAAGCCATGAAGTAACGCTTCATATTCCGCTGCATTATTAGTACAAGGAAACAATAAACGGAGGACATAACAAAACTTATCACCTCGCGGGGAAGTTAAAACAACTCCAGCCCCCGAGCCTTCTAACTATCTTGAACCGTCAAAGTGAATCGTCCAGTATCTAAGATCCGGCTTCTCCTCTGGTGTTTGCAGTTCTGTCCAATCATTGATGAAATCCACCAATGCCTGAGATTTTATAGCGGTGCGTGGCACATATTTCAACTCATGTGGGCTGAGCTCAATGGCCCACTTCGCCACTCTACTCGTAGCTTCCCTGTTCTGGATTATGTCCCCCAATGGTGCTGAGCTGACAACAATTATTGGATGACCTTGGAAATAATGCTTCAACTTCCGGTTTGCCATGAACACACCATACACCAGTTTCTGCCAATGTGGGTACCTCTGCTTAGACTCAATGAGTACCTCACTCACGTAATAAACTGGACGTTGAACCGGATATTCCTTCCCTGCTTCCTTGCGTTCAACCACGATCGCCACACTAACTGCCCGTGCGTTGGCGGCAACATATAACAACAAAGGTTCATTATCAACAGGGGCAGCCAGGACCGGTGGCCTCGCTAGCTGTCGCTTTAAATCCTCAAACGCAGTATTTGCCTCATCACTCCATATAAACCGATCCGTCTTTCTCAGCATCTGATAAAGCGGAATCGCCTTCTCCCCCAAATGACTAATGAACCGGCTCAATGCTGTAATCCGGCCAGCGATACGCTGAACATCATTAATGCAAGCCGGTTTGGTTAAAGATGTCATTGCCTTGATTTTCTCCGGATTAGCTTCTATTCCTCTGTTTGACACCAAAAATCCCAGGAGCTTGCCTGCCGGAACACCAAAAGCACATTTCTCCGGATTAAGCATCATTTTATAGGCCCGAAGGTTGTCAAAGGTCTCCTTGAGGTCCTCTATCAGCGTCTCCTCCTTCCTTGACTTCACCATGATATCATCCACATAAGCATGAACATTTCGCCCTATCTGTCCCTTAAGACAGTTATGTACGCAACGCTGATAAGTTGCTTGGGCACTCCTGAGCCCAAAAGGCATAGATACATAGCAAAAAGCACCAAAGGGAGTTATGAAAGCTGTCTTCTCCTGGTCCTTAACTGCAATCTTGATCTGGTGGTATCCTGAGTATGCATCCAAAAAACTTGGCCGCTCACATCCCGCTATAGCATCGATGATCTGATCAATGCGAGGGAGAGCAAAAGGATCAGTTGGACAAGGTTTATTGAGGTCTGTGTAGTCTACACACATTCTCCATTTCCCATTCTTTTTTAACACCAGCACCGGATTAGCCAACCACTCTGGGTGAAAAACTTCCACTATGAATCCTGCAGCCAAAAGTCCGGCCACCTCTTCTCCTATAGCTTTGCGCCTCTCTTCGTTGAAGCGGCGCAGATATTGCTTGACCGGTTTGAATTTTGGATCAATATTAAGACTGTGCTCAGCGAGTTGCCTCGGTATACCTGGCATGTCAGAAGGTTTCCATGCAAAGATATCCCGGTTCTCACGGATGAACTCGATGAGCGCGCTTTCCTATTTGGGATCAAGGTTAGCGCTGGTAGTGAACTGCTTGGATGAATCGCCTGGCACAAAATCAACTTGCTTGGTCTCCTCTGCCGATTTAAATTTCAACGCCGGATCATGCTCCGTAGTCGGCTTCTTCAACGGGGTCATATCTGCCGGATCAACATTATCCTTATAAAATTTCAACTCCTCTGTAGCACATACTGCCTCCGCGTAAGCAGCGTCTCCCTCTTCACACTCCAACGCAATCTTGCGACTTCCATGAACCGTGATTGTGCCCTTGTGGCCCGGCATCTTGAGCTGCAGGTAAACATAACACGGCCTGGCCATAAACTTGGCATAAACCGTCCTCCCGAACAGAGCATGATAAGGGCTCCGGATCTTGACGACTTCAAAAGTTATCATCTCTGACCTGGAATCATGCTCATCTCCAAAGGTAACTTCTAAGTCAATTTTCCCAACTGGATAAGCTGACTTACCTGGAACCACCCCATGGAATACCGTGTTTGACTGCCTTAGCTTCTTATCCGTCAGGCCCATACGACGGAAGGTCTCATAATACAAGATATTGATGCTGCTACCGCCGTCCATAAGAACTTTAGTGAACTTGTAGCCACCCACCTGTGGCGCTACCACCAAGGCCAAGTGGCCCGGATTATCCACCCGCATCGGGTGATCCTCCCTACTCCAGACGATGGGCTGCTTTGACCAGCGTAGGAATTGTGGCGTCGCCGATTCAACCGCGTGGACTGCCCGCTTTAAAACCTTTTGATCTCATTTACACAAACTCGTGGTGAACACATGATATTGCCCACTACTCAGCTCCTTCGGATTGCTCTGATATCCGGATTGCTGCTGCTGTTGCTGACGATGCTGGTTACCTTGGTTGTTGTGATTACTTTGGCCCGGCTGTTGGCTGCCTTGGTTATTGTAACCACCCTGACCATGCGGCTGATTGCCTTGGTTATTATAACCACCTTGACCATATTGATTACCGGCCCGACCATGATAACCACTATTATTGCCCCGATATCCTGATCCGGAGCTGTTCCCCTGATGACCCAGACCATAGAACCCCGGGCCTGAACCACCATTTGGAGGCCTGTCATTAGAATTGAAGCGGCCCATTATGGCTTCCATCAAGGGTCTGCATTCTCCTGTAGTGTGTTTCGCTGGTCGTCCCCTTGTGCTATGCTTCGGACAAGGCTGACTTAACTCCTGGTCCCAACTAACATCCCCTCCGCCGGTTTGTGGGGGTGGTTTGCCCCTATTGCGCTGGAAACCTTCTTGAACTTGGGTATTGGCCACGAAATCGGAGCCACCCTCTGCCTTTCGTTTGCCTAGGAAACTAGTACTAGCCGGGTTAATCTGCGCCGGTTTACCAGGCTTATTGACCTTCCCAGCTTTGTCTCCTTCCGCTTCAGGATATTTGTTGTTGTCGGAGTCCCCGTACTTCACCAGAGCGCTCATGAGAGTCCCCATGTCATTACAATCCCTTTTAAGCCGTCCCAGTTTTAACTTGAGAGACTCAAACCGGCAATTGTTTTCTAATGTCACTATTGCCGTACTGGGATTGATACCATTCGAAGAATGCAAGATCTCTGACACTGGCCGCACCCATGCACTTGTAGATTCCTGTTCTCCTTGCACACAGGCTGCTAGATCCACTATTGACATCGGCTGCTTGCACGTATCCTTGAATTTTTTGATAAACTGGCGACGTAGCTCTCCCCATGACCCGATAGAATTAGGGGGTAAGCTCTTTAGCCAGGTCCGGGCTGTACCTTCTAGCATCATAGTAAAGTATTTTGCACAAGCTGCTTCATCCACATCCAGCATCTCCATGACCATCTCATAACTCTCAACCCAAGCTTCTGGAGCCAAATCCGCCGTGTAATTGGGCACCTTTCACGGACCTTTGAAATCCTTGGGCAGCTTCACGCTCAGCAAAGCGGGGATAAGACACTGCACCCCAAAGGAACTCGTTGTGACTCCTGTCTCTGCTGTGGCTGTGTGAACCGGCGTCGTTTCACAGACCTCCTCCCGGGTTACCGATCTAACCCGGTTTGCATCCTGAGCTTGTGCGTCCGTGCCTGCCGGATTATTCTGTCTGTGCCGGTGTCGCCTGCGTTCACTACTAGACACTTTCGGTTCCTCCCAATGCCTAGTGTAACTCCGGCTGGGGCGTGGTGTTGAATGGAGCCTCTCCCGGCTATGAGAATACGCTTGCTGTTGTGTTAATGCCGTATTAAGTAGGTCCTTAACCCTGCGTGCCTCCAACGCCACCGGGGATGTCCCCTCAATGGGTAAAGCAGCCAAGCATGAAGCAGCCGCAACGATGTTGTCCAAAGGATTTGAATAATGACCCGGAGGGGTTGGAACATGAGGCATAGAGACGACCCGCCGATCTTGTTCCACAGTAGGCTGCTGAACCGGCTCATCCCTTGGGGGCGCCCTCCGGTTTGAAGCCGGATCATTGCTGGTCCCAGCCCCGGGTGTCTTGAACAGATCCGTCGCTTCGTAAACCGACGGTAGACAAGATTGGTATTTCCGACCCCTTACTCCCTGTACAGAGGCCTGCTCCATCCTTAGATGAAAGGCCTGATCATTCAGTTCCGCGTGCCTTATTGCTATCATAGCCTTCTCTGTTTTTAGATCATCCCTTGCTTGATCAATCCGGCCCTTTAGCTGAAGGAGCTCTGCATCATGTTGCGCCTTGTCTGCTGGAGCTACCTCTGCCATGGCTCGGGCTGTGAACTCCTCGACTAAGGTGGATAGAACGTCAGTGGGCGAGAGGGGCTGGCCACTCCCCCCTACACCAGCTTCTGCTGTCACCCCGATCACCATGGACTGTGGCGTAGGTTGTGAACCGACCATAAAGACAGCCACCCGGTTTGGCGGGACAAAGGGGCCCGGAATACTGTCTCCGTCGGACTCACCCTCAGACCGGCCGTCCCGCAACTGATACAAAGACTCAGTCTCTCCGGATGAAGATTCGTCGTCGGAGTAGAGAATTGTTTCGCCGCTGGATTCCGATCCGTCCTCGGTTTGGACCCCGTGAACTGCTCCAACGAAAACGTGCTTCATGGCGGGCTGAATCCGGGCCAATCTCGCACGCTGAGCCGGCTCGATGATGTTGGGGAAGATGTCCGGCTCAGGCCCCGGTTTGCCGATCTTGCCGATGAAGACATGGATGCCACCGAAGGGAACCCGGTACCCGTATTCGATTGAATCGGCCTCCGGTCCCCAACCTGCGTCATTGATGTAGATCCGGCCGCGGCGACTCTTGGTCATCCGGCCGACAACGTAGCCCTTGAGCCCTTCAAAGCTGCCCTTCAAGAACTCGAAACCATCGTGCGGAGGCCCCACGGTGGGTGCCAACTGTCGTGGAAATAACACGGCAGATGTCCGGTTTAACGGACTTGATAATGGAACCATCGCACAGGTTAGCTTGAAGGGGTTAAAAGCACACAAAGGACACAGAGGGTTTATACTAGTTCGGCCCCTTCAATGAAGGTAAAAGCCTACGTCTAGTTTGGTTTGGTATTGCTTGGGCGTCTATGAACAGGGAGCGGATTGCTTGCCTGTGTCTCGACGGGTTGTTTCTTGCTTGTCCCTGAACCGTCGCCGGGTCGTCCTTTATATAGAGGTGACGCGCGGTCCGGTTTACAGAGTCCCGAGGCCGGCTCATACTTGTGTCCGCCTCGGTCTCCGCCCTTTTCTTTCTTATCTCTCAAGTTACATCATCAAGCGGTTTACAAACCGTGACTCTATACATGGGCCCTAAGATCTCATGGGCCGTATGTAATGCCCAGGATGGGACTATACCTCCTACGTGTCGAGGCACGACTTAAAGGTATAAGCCCATCCTAGAATGATCTCAAGTTTGGTATCTTTGCACAACTCATGTAAAAAAAAGGGATTAAATTGCAAAAGAAGATAGTTGGCTTACACTCGCCACTTCACACAATACATTACATAAGCAAAACATCATTCAAAAACATCACAACCCGACTACGGGTGAAGATCCAAAAGACAGATACCAAAACAACATAAAGCCACAGGCCTAGGATCGAATCCTAGTAGAAACCACTACTGATCGTCGAAACATCACAAGCAAACGGCCACAAACTTCATCGAGCTCCAAGTGAAGAACTTGAACCAGCTCCTGCATCAACTCGGCTGAACCTGCATCTGGTGTGGTGAAGTAACTGTGAGCCACAGAGGACTCAGCAATCCCGTTCCCGGGTAACAAGACTATTTAAGCCTTCGGAGAGGATAAGGCTGAAGAAAAGAGTAGTGTCTGCAGCAGCAACTAGCAACTAGCTTACGTGAAAGAGAGCGAGAAGAGAAAGCCTCGGTCGAGAGATGATCACGAAGTGATCCTAACTAAAGCCGGTCAAACATAACCCCACCGTGTTCAACTCCCGAATCCCTATTCGGAAATTGACAGTCACGGTACACACGCTGGTAGTGTATTAGAACATTGTGTCAAGTTTTCTACAACCGGATATTAACAAGCTCCCATCTGCCACATAACCGCGGGCACGGCTTTCGAAAGTTCACACCCTGCAGGGGTGTTCCAACTTGACCCATTACAAGCCCACGATCCGCGGAGTCGCAACTCCATAGGTGGGAAGACCCGAGTATTCTCGGAATCCCGTGCTCAAGTTAAACCGAACTAAGGTAAGGCTAATCCAGCAAATCCTCCCGGCGTGTCGACACCCTGATAGTAGCCGCGCGTATCTAAGTCTCAGGACACGACCGGATGGGCGATGCTACAGGTTATACCAGATACCTCGGGTTTCCCCAAGGCGGCCCTGCAGGACCCCCGTTTGGGACCAACGCCATCAGCACTGGCCCCCCCTGCTATGTAGAATTAAGAATCCTCGGGGACGCGACCCCCTATGCAAATTTAATTAATTAATTAAGTTGTTATTATGCGGCAAATAGTACCAAATGTTGGGACTTGCTGGAAAAGACTTAGCACTTAGCGGTTTATCAAGGGGGTCCCATACACCCCAACCGTGTTAGGAACGCATAATCAAGGAACATAACACCGGTTTATGCGGTTCCTAACGGCATGAGTGGAACAAAACACCAAGCAAAAGGCTTAGCCTTCCACCCTTGCCAATATATAGATGATTTCATTTTTAAGCATATATATAGTGTGATATAACCCAACCAAACTTCAACATGAAGCAAGCATCTTCAATCTTCACCTGCAACTAACAAAGCTATAAGAGGGGCTGAGCGAAGCGTACTTAGCCAAGCAACGGTTTGCGTAGGTAGGGTGGTTAACATGGTCATGGTTACAAGTAGGAGGCTGACAGGAAAGACATGGGCATCGAGGCAAAACTAAAGATCGAGAATACTAGCAATAGGCAAAGATAGTAATGGTATCTGGGTTCGGTCATCTTGCCTGGGATTCCACAAGGGAGAAGAACGGATCCATGAAGTAGGCGAAGCAACACAGTCGAGCGAATCCTCACAACTCCGGAACGAAACCCGAAGCTATCAAGAGAAGCAACCGGAAAGAAGCAAACAACTCGGTAAACACACAAGTATAGACATGGCATACGATGCACAAACAAGGATGATGCATGTCCGGTTTAAATATGCATGGCATGGCAAGTGCACAAACAAAACTACAAGTTAAGTGGAGCTCAATATGCAACGAGTTGCATATTGACGAAACACCACATGATAATTATTTAGTTGACTCTCGTTATTTACAAGACAAGATTAATTGTTTGTTAACATGCAAGAGGTGAAGCATAATAAAACTACACTATTAAGCCATTTTAAATGAGGCCGGAGATAACAACAACAATTCCGGAAAATCCCCATGAGCATGTTTAGCAATATTTAAGCAAACAATAAATTAAACATTTTAGTGTTGTTAAATGATGCGGATGACATGAACAAGTTTATGCAAATTAGTTAAACATTAACATGAAGAGATAATAAGCATCGTCACCGTGGTGGAAGGAAAAGGGTGCCACGGCAACAATTCCGAAAATGATGCCACGGCAACATATCGGTTCCGGTAACTCGTTGAGAGTCCGGTGAAAAAGGAAAGATGGCGCGAGCGAGTCAAACGAGATGAAAGGTGGGGCGATCCCGTCACCGGGTTCCCACGAGTCGGCGACGAGGCAACCGAGGAACATGACAAAAGGGACGAAACGGACACGGTGCACAAGGGGAACATTTCATACAACACAAGCATCACACAGGTCACGTCTCGGGGTTATTCCTTCGTGACAAACGTTCTTGGAGGGGTTCGCGTTCGTAGAGGGACGTAGTGGAGGTAGTCGTTCTCGCAACTCGTAGAGGAAGTAGTGGTACACGGCCGAAGAGGAAGTAGTTGTTCACGGGTCTTCGGCGACGGTAGACGTTCACGTTACGTGTCGTGGTACTTGCGACGTCGGGGTACACGTTATGTAGTGGTACTTGGTCTCGGCGTCGGTAGGGGTACTCGCGGTCGCCGTGGTACTTGTATCTTCGGTCTCGAGTCGTAGTTAGAAGTAGGAGCTCGTCGGTCTTGCCAAAACCGAACTCTTCGAAGCCCGTCGGGGTACTGGCAAAAATTACAGCACAGGAAACACAATACAAACAAAAACGGCAGCACGGCCGCTCGGAGCAGAGGAAGTGCCGCGGCGGCGCTGGAGCCCTGGACGAGGTGCACGGGGCTTGCAGGGCGCGCTGCTGGACGCTGCGGTGCTCGGCGCACCGGTGGCCAGGCGGACGGGGCCGCAAGGAGCTGCGGTGGCCCGGAGGCTGGGGCCTGCGAGGCCTCGTCACGCGAGGCGATGGAGGAGGGCCTGAGGCACAGGCCATGGCGCACTGGACTGTTGCTGGCGCGCGAAGGAGGGAGCCTGGCCGCGGCTGGAAGGAGAACGGAGGGAGGCCACGGCCTTGCTGGGAGGAAGGAGGGAGCGGTCGGCTGGGAGCCTCAAGGGAGGAGCGCAGGGCGGCTGGACGACCCTGGTGGCGCGGCTGGGGACGCGGGATCCGGCCGGTCCTGGCGCTCGGGGGAACGGCCAGCGGCGCGGCGCTCGACCAGGACGAGGCAGAGGGGCGAGCGGCGCTGGGGCGCGTCGTCGAGGTGCGGCGCCCTGGAGAGGAGGGCTCGGGGACTGAGCGAGTGGCGAGGGAGAGGTGCCGGGAGATCGCGCTGGGGAACGAGCGACCGAGAGGAGATCGAGGCTGGGGCTCGGGATCGAGGGGAAACGGGGGCTCGGGCCAGAGAGAGAGGGGATCGAAGGGACTCTGGCGGCGCGAGGGAGGGAGACCGAGGGGAAAAGTGCGGCTTTCGGTCGCTAGGGTTCGGAGGGAAGATGGTTCGCGGGCCTGATGGCTGGAAGGAAGTCGGCCGGCCTGGGAAGGGAGGAGATGGGCCAGGAGGAGTCCATTGGCTGGGAGCCTCTCCTATTAACGATTCTTAGCAGAAAAACGAAAGAGAAGGGAAAAGAAAAAGAGGAGGGGGGTTAGGGCAAGAATTAGGACAAAGGTTAATTTTCTCGGGCTCGTAAAAATGAGTACGACCGGAGAAAAATATAAAAGGCCCGAACGAAAATAATTCAAACATATTTGAATTTAATTCAAATAGGTTCGAACTAAGACTTGAATATTGAAGTGTCCAAAAATGTTTGAATTTTCGGAGGAACCTCGAAACAACGGAAAAGAATTATAGGGAAGGTTTTTGTAGGAGAACTCGAAGTGGAAAAGACATGGGGAAATATTGCAAGTGTGTTGCGGGTAATTCCAAACAATGGAATATTTATTATATAGCTCCCTAAAAATATTGGGAGACTTTTATATGTTATAAAGAGAAGTCACCTTCCCTCGATTTAAATGGACCGAAGGTCCACACGATTTATTTAGGTTGAGATGCAAAAATAAATGACATGATGGCATGATGATATGATGCAATGCAAAAATAAATAACACAAGCACAAATGAAACACACGGGCAACCCGGAACATCTGGAATCTTCTGGAATCTTCTGGAATCTTCTGGGACGTCGGTCTCGGGCGTCACACCGTAGCCTTTACTAAGTATTACAATGATAATACCACGATCCGGTTTACACTAGCCGGTTCATACCTGCTAGTAATATCCCTGACAGTTATGATCTTTCGAAAGCCGTGCCCGCGGTTATGTGGCAGATTGGAATTTGTTAATGTCCGGTTGTAGAAAACTTGATAGAGGATCCGAAATAAAATACACAACCGTGTGAGTAACCATGACCGTCTCTTTTCATTTTGAGAAGAGAACATGGTGGGGTTATGTTTGACTCGTAGGTAGTTCAGGATCTCTTAGCGATCATTACTAGTTTGCGACCGCTTGTGTAGATGCTCATCTTATTCTTGTACTCGTAAGTTAGCCACCATACATATGCTTAGCCGCTGCTGCAACCTCACCACCTAACCTCTCCATACCCTTTAAGCTTTGCTAGTCTTGATACCCATGGTTATGGGATTGCTAAGTCCTCGTGGCTCACAGATACTGCAACAACAGTTGCAGGTGCAGGTTTCCGTTGACTTGACATGAGAGTGATGCTTACTTGTGTTGGAGTTCTTTCTTATTCTTCGTCAGTCTTGGGATAGGTTCCTGGTCGGCAGCCTGTGATAGCATGATGGATGTCGTTGTGCTTTTCATGTTTTTCATCCGTAGTCGGATGTCTTGTATATGATATGTTGTATTCATGTGACTATTGTACGACTTGTATGTATCCGCATCTATTTATGTAATGGTACAATGTAATGATATCCATCTTGCTAAGCGCCCGAAATGCCGTTGTGCCCCAATCACGAGTTCATCACATGATTGGGATAAAATCGCATCTTGGGTGTGACACAACCCAACTTGTATCTTTTTGATTTTTGATTTCCTTGCTGTTTTCAATAAATTACCCTTTAATACCTATGATTAGATGTGTTTTTGTTGTTTGAATAAAGGTTTGTGCCAAGCAAAGCCTTTGGATCATGTTGGGTGTTAGTAGATTTCATCTTGCTGAAAAATAGAAACTTTTGCGCTCACGAGAAAAATTCTCATTTTTAACAGAAGAGTGATTTTTGGTTGATTCGTTTTGCAAAAGATTAATATACAAATTGCCCACGTGGACCTATTTTTTCTAGATTTTTAGAGTTACAGAAGTATTTGAAACTTCCAGATTGCTACAGACTCCTCTATTTTTGACATATTCTGTTTTTATTGTGTTATGTGCTTGTTTTGATGATTCTATGGTTTTCTTTGATGAGTTTTTGCCATAGAAAAGTCGGAATACAGTACATATAATACAAATACAAAATATGAATTGGTTTGCTATAACACTTATAGTAGTGATTTGTTTTCTTATACTAACGGATCTCACGAAAGTTTTGTTGAGTTTCGTGTGATTGAAGTTTTCATGTTTTGGGTTATCTTACGATGGATGAAAGAATAAGGAGTAAGAAGAGCCTAAGCTTGGGGATGCCCCGGCATCCCAAGCCATTATCTAAAAGAGAAGCAAGCAACTAAGCTTGGGGATGCCCCCGAGTGTCATCCCCTCTTTCTTCTAACGACCATCGGTATTTTACTCAAAACTATACTTTTATTCGTCACATGATATGTATTTTGCTTGGAGCATCTTGTATGATATGAGTCTTTTCTTGTTTTGTCTTGCTTTTTAAGTTATCAATCCTTGCTGTACACACCTATTAGAGAGAGCCAAAATTATGCCATGACTTGTTTGAATATCTCTCTATGCTTCACTTAAATTTTTATGAGCTATGGATTTACTGTAGTGCTTCACTTATATCTTTTTGAGCACGGTGTGCTTTAGTATTTTTGAAGAAATATTCTCTTGCTTCACTTAGATTTATTTGAGAGTTAGTATTTTTTTAAGAAATTCTCTCTTGCTTCACTTAAATTATTTTGAGAGAAATAAAAAAATTATGTTCATGATCTTCACTTATATTTGTTTGAGCTTATCAAAAGCAACACATAAAAATTAGTTCCAAAGTGATAGATATCCCAGAAGGATATAATAAAAACTTTCATGAATATCATTGGACAAAATAAACTTGATTCCTTGTAATAGTTTTGAGACATAATGATATGATATGTGAGTCATGTTAATGAGTAATTATGCTTTAGTAAGAATATTAGTGTTAAAGTTTGTGATTCCTTATACAAGCATGAAAGTCAATAATCGTGCAATGAAATTACATCCTACTTGTGGTGCATTATTCAGTGTTATTTAGCTCAATGCTCGCTTATGAGATTATTCATTTCATGGTTGGTCGCTTTCCAGTCTTTTGCTAGCCTTCATTTTTCACTAAGTATGATCACTACTTGTGCATCCAAAATCCTTTATCCCGGTTTTTCCACATGAGTCCACCATACATACCTATATGCGATATTCCCTTGCCGTTCTAAGCAAATTTGTATGTGCCATCTCTAATTTTCAAAATAAATTTCCCTTTTGTGTGCCCGTACCGCTCGCGAGGGGGTGAGGGGTGGCCAATGTTTTCCATGCTAGATGTGTTATTCTCATGATGAGTGTTTATTCACTTGTCATTGCACGAGAGGAAGGAAAAGGTATTAGGGATGCCCAATCCCGAAATGGAAAACAAATTTACTTTATGTTGTCAAATAATAAATTCCTTGGAAAGTGTTGGTATGGAAAGCAACCATGGATTCAGCTAGCCATGGCTTGTGAAAGTTTGGTGGAAAAGGAATGAACTTTATTTTATGTTTGGGAACCGCCTATGATATATCTAGAATGGAAAGTGTTGGAAACCTTAAGTCATCTTTGTTGGTGGGAAAAGTATGCCTCCCAAAATAATTTTATCTCTCAATTTAAGCTTTGAGCTCTGGCACATCTACACATCCCTACTTCCATCTGCGAAGGGCCTTTCTTTTACTTATACAATTTTTTTTTGAATTTAAGTCTCCATCTTCTCTTATAAAGCACCAACTAGGAAACACTATGATCGTACTTGAGCATTGGGTGTAACTAATATGCGAATGTGCTTCATGAATGGATCAACGGTTGAGCATGATGGGCTAGGGATAACTTATTTTAGTACTGATATTTTGAAAGACATGGTTGCTTGTTGATATGCTTTAGTATTTAAATCTCATGTCAAAATTATACTATTCCTTTGAACCATATAAAAGTCCAAATGTCCATTCTATAAAGAAAACAATATGATATGACATGATAGGCATCATTCCACATCAAAATTCTGTTTTTATCATCTACCTACTCGAGGACGAGCAAAAATTAAGCTTGGGGATACTGATACGTCTCCAACGTATCTATATTTTTTTATTGTTCCATGTTGTTATGTTATCATTATTGGAAGTTTTACAATCATTTTATAGTCATTTTATACCATTTTTGGTACTAACCTATTGACATATTGCCAAGTGCCAGTTGCTGTTTTTTGCATGTTTTTTACATCGCAGGAAATCAATATCAAATGGAGTCCAAACACCGCGAAACTTTTTGGAGATTTTTATGGGCCAGAAGACACTCAATGGGCCAGAGCTGCATCTGGGGGATGGCCCGAGGGGGGCACAACCCACCAGGGCGCGCCCACCTCGGTGGCCTGCCGCACCGCCTCTTTGCTCTATAAATACTCAGATATCCAAAAATCCTAGAGGAGTCGATGAAATTCTATTGCAGCCGCCACAAAGTCCAGAACCACCAGATCCAATCTAGACACCATCACAGAGGGGTTCACCATCTCCATTGGTGCCTCTCCGATGATGCGTGAGTAGTTCCTTGTAGACCTATAGGTCCGTAGTTAGTAGCTAGATGGCTTCCTCTCTCTCTTTTGATTATCAATACAATGGTCTCTTGGAGATCCATATGATGTAACTCTTTCGTGTTGTGTTTGTTGGGATCCGATGAACTTTGAGTTTATGATCAGATCTATCTTTTTATATCCATGAAAGTTAATTTGAGTCTTCTTTGATCTCTTATATGCATGATTTATTATAGCCTCGTATTTCTTCTCCGATATTTGGGTTCTGTTTGGCCAATACTATCTATTTATCTTGCAATGGGAAGAGGTGCTTTGTAGTGGGTTCGATCTTACAGTGCTTGATTCGAGTGACAGAAAGGGAACCGACACGTATGTATCGTTGCTACTAAGGATACAACGACGGGGTCCATTTTTACATAAATAGATCTTGTCTACATCATATCATTGTTCTTATTGCATTACTCCGTTTCTCCATGTACTTAATACATTAGATGCATGGTGGATAATGGTTGATGTGTGGAGTAATAGTAGTAGATGCAGGCAGGAGTCGATTTACTAATCTTGGACGTGATGCCTATATAATGATCATTGCCTGGATATCGTCATGATTATTTGAAGTTATATCAATTGCCCAATAGTAATTGTTTTCCCACCGTTTGTTATTTTCTCGAGAGAAGCCACTAGTGAAATCTACGGCCACCGGGTCTCTTTCTCATATTATTTGCCTTTGCGATATATTTTCCTTTGCATTTATTCTCAGATATATTAAACCAAAAACCCAAAAACACCTTGGTGCATTTTATCTTATTTGGTGTTCGATCTATCAATATTTACAACTCTATCACGTCCGTTGCCCGAAAGGGATTGACAACCCCTTTTACACATCGGGTTGCGAGTATTTCTTATTTGTGTGTAGGTGCTATTTACGTTTGTGACAGCCTGGTTTTTGCCTTCTCTCTTTTTCCGGACTTTCATTTGCATTTGCTTTGGATTTGGAGTTTCAAATCAATTCATATGGACTTGAACACTTGGGCCTACCCTTGATTTTCACCCAAGTGGCCTCTCCACCTCTAACTCACTTTTCATTCTCTGAAAAACTTCCACAAAAGCCCAAGGTATATTTTTCATAAAAGAAAAATATCCATTTTCTTCCCTGAAAATCATTTCAGAGAAGTATGTTCCAAAGCAACCCTCATTTTATTTGCCCACAAAAATCTGAGAAAATTCCCAAATATTCTTGGAACCCTAGGGCACCTTCATGAGCAAAAATATTGCATAACTTTTTGTAATATTTTTGCTATAGAAAATCATTTCTGTTCTATACAGAATGATCACTTTCTACGGCAAGTACCATTTTCCTTGATCCATTGAGGCTGATTTTTCTTGAGCATCATTACCCTCCTAAGAAACTACTAACCACCAAAAATCAGCCCCAAACCCTCTCTGGTTTGACCACAGTCAAGCTCACAAGTTTCTGTCCAGAAACTTGACAGCAAGAGAGCCACTCCCACAGTGCACCTGTGACCAAGCCAACTATGCCAAACGACCAAAACAACTAAGGACTAACTGCGAGCCATGAATTTATGGTAAGTGGTGGCTCTATGCCAGAGTTCACGCGGTGACCACGCGTGTGCACGATACCAACGTGCTAGTCGACGCGCTCTGGATGCCACCGAGCGCTCTGTTCATCGCGTGCTCGCTTCCCCGGCTGCCGCACCTTGCCAAACCACGCTACCATCACCGTCTCGACGTCCTTAACTCCCTCCTGGCGCTCGCCGACGTTGGAGCTCGCCGCAGCGAGCACGGGCACGACGCGGCCAAGGCAACAGTGCACCCGTGCCCCTGTGCTCATCGCGTACCGCGCTCTTGTGCTCGTCGCCGCTCGTCTACAGCCTCCGCGTGATCCCCGGTGTCTCCCCCCTCTCTCACTAATGCAATTCGTCGCCGGGCGACACTCCAGAGAGCTTCGGCGAGCTCTCGATCCCCGCCTTAGCCTCGGCTATAAATAGCCCCTCCCGAGCTCATTTACCTCCTCACTCACACACTCATCATCTCACCACGACCCCGTAGGAAGCCACAGCTCTGTCGGGCAGGCCTCTGGCCACCGTCCCCGTCCCGAGCTCGCCGGAGATCCCCGTCCTAGGCCCCCTCCCTCTCAAAGCCTCTCGCGCTCCCTCGACTCGTTAGGCGTGCTCATGGTGATCCACTTGAGCAAGATGGCGCTGTTGGAGTTGCCGGACCAGCCTCACCTCGCCGGAATCACCAACTCCAGTGAGCCCCGCCCGCCGCCGCCGTTGGAGAGCTCTGTTCCGACCCCGTGCGGCCACCTCTAGCTATGCCACGGGTATGGGCAGGTGCGCCTCGACCTCCTCTCCAATCCTATCCCTTTAGGTCGGGCCAAGGAGCCCTCGTCACCGGCGTGCGCTCCGGCGGAGCCTCATAGTGCTTTGTCTCTCTCCCCTCCCCCTCCCCCTCCGACCTGACCAGCAGGGCCCGCTGTCAGCCACTCAGGCCGCGCCCGAAGCGGTATGAGTGGTGGCGCCCGGACGTTTTATGCTTTCGACGTCACCCCCCTGGATTTTCTTTTTAATTCAAATTTAGTTTAAATTTGACCAGAACTTTGACCAGCTCTAACTCCTATTCTAAAAGTCCAAATGATTTGATTCTTGTTGCATTCTGTTCTTACTAGAAAACTCTAGCAGCACACCCAAGATGGGATTTTTCCTTGATGCCTAGAATTTCTGGTAATTTTCAGAAGAGTTTTGACATTTTCTTTTTGGTCATTTGAATTATTTTCAGAAGGTGAAGCTTGTCTTGAAGGCATCCAGAAGGAGTATGAAGCTCCTCTGCACTAAGGCAAGCCACAACAACATTATCATGGTGTATTTGCAATATTCATGATTTTCTACTTGAATATATATATTATTCCTTGCATATAATGTTAAAAATAAATAATGCTTGTGTTAGTTTTGTCATTATAAGAAGGCTTAGTTAACAGAAGTAAATGTTTGATCTAGTGAGTGTAGCTTGAATAGTTGATCTAAGTAGATTGTCATGACTATGGTGATATGATTATTTGTCTTATTTTTGCTATATTCATGCTAAGAATTTTTTTGATTTATGCCAACTAAAGTAAGGAGTATAAATACCAAGTAAGGAAGAACCAGAAATGTTGAAAGTTAAGTTTGAGCAAGTAGAACTTGATTGAAGTTGACTTGTTATGATTTGTGATGCATGTTATATGATTGCATAAGCATGGCATATTTTGACTCTAGCATTTTATTTCAAGTTAAACTTGATAATAAATGAACTTGAACATAAATTTGGTTGGGTCATGGTGCCACTGAATCGGGCTGACGAGTGCAACCACATTTGCCTTTATGGGGAGGCCGATAGTCGTCCATTGTCATGCCTATTGCCGGTGCCTCCAATGAGGGAAGGTTATGGGCATGTGTTACCCTGGCCCGGTAAGCAGACATAACCTTATGGACCCGTGTTGTTATAGTACCGAGTCCCCGTTTGGGACAATTTGTTTGCCATGATGGTGGTAGTTTTGACTTCGGTAGGCCGGGTCACCCAGGACTAAGCCCAGTGGGGAGTTGGTCGGAGTGGACGTAAGAGTGTCATGGCAATGGGAGAGTTCTGTCGGAATGCCGTTGGTCCACCCAAGGTTGTCAGAATCGCGATGTTGAATCGGATCGGAGCCCTAATGGTAGGATCGCAAATCATAGAATCTTCACTATCAGGATCGTAGAAACGTAGAATCTATGAACTAAAGTCATAGAATCATAGGGGTTAGTTTTGATCGTAAGGTCGTAGAATCGTATAACAGAATCGCGATTCTGACAACCTTGGGTCCACCCGAATGGGAGTGTGAGGCCATGGATTCCATGGTGTGAGTAAAGTGTGCTACCTCTACAGAGTGTATTAATATATCGATAGCCCCACCCACAGATAAGGGCCCAGTTCGTAAGTAAGTCACACCATGGATCAACTGTTTTTAATCAATATTGCACACTAATCAACTTGCATTGCTCTGGTTGGATGATGATGAAGTCAGTGAGGCTGGCTGTTGTGGTATCATGTGTGATCCGGGAATGATCATGTGTTGGTTACGAGGTAACCAGTTGGACCAAGCATGGCTCCGTTCGTGCTTCGTAGTGAGCACTGTTTCGGTTGCGAGGCAACCGGTTGGTAAGAGAGTCCGTGTGACTCGATGCACAAGTTTGGTTTCAT
The DNA here is from genome assembly GCA_902687465.1 of Secale cereale. Taxonomy (NCBI): domain Eukaryota; kingdom Viridiplantae; phylum Streptophyta; class Magnoliopsida; order Poales; family Poaceae; genus Secale; species Secale cereale. Next base: position 552,657,008 of record LR738709.1, on the reverse strand, counting down.
TGCATGAGTAGTATGTTGTTGTTTGCACTTAACTTGATTAAATGTCATGATGTTGTTTGTCATTATGGTTCTGTTTGCTATGAGCTTGCAAGTACATTCAATGTACTGACCCCGCGTGTTATGCCAGATTTCAGGAAAGTCTAACTGGATCGGAGAGCTGCCGTGTCTAGACCGTGTCCACATCGGTGTCCCTGTGCTATGGAGTCCCGCTACGTCGTTGTTCAGCTGCCGTGTAGATGTAGTGTGATAACCCACAAGTGTAGGGGATCACAACAGTTTTTGAGGGTAAAGTATTCAACCCAAATTTGTTGATTCGACACAAGGGGAGCCAAAGAATACTCTTAAGTATTAGCAGCTGAGTTGTCAATTCAACCACATCTGGAAACTTAGTATCTGCAGCAAGGTAGTTTAGTAGCAAAGTAATATGGAAATAGTGGTAACAGCAATAAAAGTAACGGTAGTGTTTTTGTAGTTTTTGTAATAATAGCAGCGGAAAAGTAAATAAGCAACAAGCAATATGTGAAAAGCTCGTAGGCATTGGATCGGTGATGGGGAATTATGTTGGATGCAATATATCATGTAAAAGTTATAACCTAGGGTGACACAGAACTAGCTCCAGTTCATCAATGTAATGTAGGCATGTATTCCGAATATAGTCATACATGCTTATGGAAAAGAACTTGCATGACATCTTTTGTCCTACCCTCCCGTGGCAGCGGGGTCTTATTGGAAACTAAGGGATATTAAGGCCTCCTTTTAATAGAGTACCAGACCAAAGCATTAACACATAATGAATAAATGAACTCCTCAAACTACGGTCATCACCGGGAGTGGTCCCGATTATTGTCACTTCGGGGTTGCCGGATCATAACACATAGTAGGTGACTATAGACTTGCAAGATAGGATCAAGAACACACATATATTCATGAAAACATAATAGGTTCAGATCTGAAATCATGGCACTTGGGCCCTAGTGACAAGCATTAAGCATGGCAAAGTCATAGCAACATCAATCTTAGAACATAGTGGATACTAGGGATCAAACCCTAACAAAACTAACTCGATTTAATGGTAAATCTCATCCAACCCATCACCGTCCAGCAAGCCTACAATGGAATTACTCACGCAGGGCGGTGAGCATCATGAAATTGGTGATGGAGGAAGGTTGATGATGACGATGACGACGATCTCCACTCTCCGGAGCCCCGAACGGACTCCAGATCAGCCCTCCCGAGAGAGATTAGGGCTTGGAGGCGGCTCCATATCGTAAAATGTGATAATTATTCCTCTCCAATTTATTTCTCCCCGAAAGTGAATATATGGAGTCCGGGGGTACGTCGGTGGAGCATCAGGGGACCCATGAGGCAGGGGGCGCGCCCAGGGGGACGGGGCACGCCCCCACCCTCGTGGACATGGTGTGGGCCCCCTCACGTAGATATTTCTGCAGATAATTTTTATATTTTCCAAAATAATTCTTCGTGGATTTTCAGGTCATTCCGAAAACTTTTTATTTCTACACAAAAACAACACCATGGCAACTTCTGAAAACAACATCGGTCCGGGTTAGTTCCATTCAAATCATGCAAGTTAGAGTCCAAAACAAGGGCAAAAGTGTTTGGAAAAGTAGATACGTTGGAGACGTATCAACTCCCCCAAGCTTAAACCTTTGCTTGTCCTCAAGCAATTCAGTTGATAAACTGAAAGTGATAAAGAAAAACTTTGACAAACTCTGTTTGCTCTTGTTGTTGTAAATATGTAAGCCAACATTCAGGTTTTCAGCAAAGATCATGAACTAACCACATTCACAATAACTTTCAGGTCTCATGTTTACTCACATCAATGGCATAATCAACTAGCGAGCAATAATAATAAACCTCGGATGACAACACTTTCTCAAAACAATCATGATACGATATAACAAGATGGTATCTCGCTAGCCCTTTCTGAGACCGCAAAACATAAATGCAGAGCACCTTTAAAGATCAAGGACTGACTAGACATTGTAATTCATGGTAAAAGAGATCCAGTCATGATCATACTCAATGCAAATTAATAGTAATACATGCAAATGATAGAGGTGCTCTCCAACTGGTGCTTTTTAATAAGAGGATGATGACTCAGCATAAGAGTAAATAGATATGCCCTTCGCAGAGGGAAGCATGGATTTGTAGAGGTGCCAGAGCTCGATTTTGAAATAGAGATGAATAACATTTTGAGCGGTATACTCTCATTGCCAACATAATAACCAAGAATCTCGATATCTTCCACACTACGCACATTATAGGCGGTTCCCAAACAGAATGGTAAAGTTTATACTCCCCCAACCACCAACAAGCACACTCCACGGCTAGCACAAAACAACGGGTACCGTCCGAACCAGCAACAACCCTGGGGGTGTTTTGTTTAATTATTATGATTTTGAGCATGGGACTGGGCATCCCGATTACCAGCCATTTTCTCATGATTGATGAGCGGAGTCCACTCATCGTGAGAATAACCCAGGTAGCATGGAAGATATAGATATCCCTAGTTGATACATGAGCTGTTCGAGCATACAAAACAAAATTTCATTTGAAGGTTTAGAGTGTGGCACATACAAATTTACTTGGAACGACAGGTAAATACCGCATATATTAAGGTATGGTGGACTCATTGGAATAACTTTGGGGTTTATGGAAGTGGATGCACAAGCAATAGTCTTGATAACCCACAAGTGTAGGGGATCACAACAGTTTTCGAGGGTAAAGTATTAAACCAAAATTTGTTGATTCGACACAAGGGGAGCCAAAGAATACTCTTAAGTATTAGCAACTGAGTTGTTAATTCAGCCACACCTAGAAACTTAGTATCTGCATCAAGATAGTTTAGTAGCAAAGTAATATGATAGTGGCGGTAGCAGCAATAAAAGTAAAGATTGTGTTTTTGTAGTTTTTGTGATAACAGCAACAAAAAAGTAAATAAGCGGCAAGCAATATAGGTAAAGCTCGTAGGCATTGGATCGATGATGGGAAATTACGTCGGGTGCAATTCATCATGTAGAAGTTATAACCTAGGGTGACACAAAACTAGCTCCAGTTCATCAATGCAATGTAGGCATGTATTCCAAATATAGTCATACGTGCTTATGGAAAAGAACTTGCATGGCATCTTTTGTCCTACCCTCCCGTGGCAGCGGGGTCCTATTGGAAACTAAGGGATATTAAGGCCTCCTTTTAATAGAGTACCGGACCAAAGCATTAACACATAGTGAATACATGAACTCCTCAAACTATGGTCGTCACCGGGAGTGGTCCCGATTATTGTCACTTCGGGGTTGCCGGATCATAACACATAGTAGGTGACTATAGACTTGCAAGATAGGATCAAGAACACACATATATTCATGAAAACATAATAGGTTCAGATCTGAAATCATGGCACTCGGGACCTAGTGACAAGCATTAAGCATAGCAAAGTCATAGCAACATCAATCTCAGAACATAATGCATACTAGGGATCAAACCCTAACAAAACTAACTCGATTACATAATAGATCCCATCCAACCCATCACCATCCAGCAAGCCTACGATGGAATTACTCACACACCGTGGTGAGCATCATGGAATTGGTGATGGAGGAAGGTTGATGATGACAATGGCGACGATCTCCACTCTTCGGAGCCCCGAACGGACTCCAGATCAGCCCTCCCGAGAGAGATTAGGGCTTGGCGGCGGCTCCGTCTCGTAAAACGCGATAATTCTTTCTCCTTGATTTTTATCTCCACGAAACGGAATATATAGGACCTAGGGATACGTCGGTGGGGCACCGGGCTGCCCTCGAGGCAGGGGGCGCGCCCTGGGAAGGGGGGCGTGCCCCCCACCCTCGAGGACGACCCGTGGGCCCCCTAGTGTGGATCTTCTTCTGGGTATTTTTTATAATTTTTGAAATAAATCTCCGTTGATTTTTAGGCGATTCCGAGACCTTTTTATTTCTGCACAAAAACAACACCATGGCAGTTCTGCTGAAAACAGCGTCAGTCCGGGTTAGTTCCATTCAAATCATGCAAGTTAGAGTCCAAAACAAGGGCAAAAGTGTTTGGAAAAGTAGATACGTTGGAGACGTATCAACTCCCCCAAGCTTAAACCTTTGCTTTTCCTCAAGCAATTCAGTTGATAAACTAAAAGTGATAAAGAAAAACTTTGACAAACTCTGTTTGCTCTTTTTGTTGTAAATATGTAAGCTAGCATTCAGGTTTTCAACAAGATCATGAACTAACCACATTCACAATAACTTTCAGGTCTCAAGACTACTCACACCAATAGCATAATCAACTAGCTTGCAATAATAATAAACCTTGGATGACAACACTTCTCAAAACAATCATGATATGATATAACAGGATGGTATCTCGCTAGCCCTTTCTGAGACCGCAAAACATAAATATAGAGCACCTTTAAAGATCAAGGACTAACTAGACATTGTAATTCATGGTAAAAGAGATCAAATCATGATCATACTCAATGCAAATTAATAGTAACACATGCAACAACCGAGGTGCTCTCCTACTGGTGCTCTTTGATAAGAGGGTGATGACTCTGCATAAAAGTAAATAGATAGGTCCTTCGTAGAGGGAAGCAGGGATTTGTAGAGGTGCCCGAGATCGATTTTTAAATAGAGATTGAATAACATTTTGAGCGTCATACTTTCATTGTCAACATAACAACCAAGAATCTCGATATCTTCCATGCTACGCACATTATAGGCGGTTCCCAAACAAAATGGTAAAATTTTATACCCCCCAACCACCAACAAGCACACTCCACGGCCAGCCGAATCCACGGGTTACCGTCCATACAAGCAACAACACTGGGGGAGTTTTGTTTAATTATTATGATTTTAAGCATGGGACTGGGCATCCCGGTTACCAGCCATTTTCTCGTGAATGATGAGCGGAGTCCACTCATCGTGAGAATAACCCACCTAGCATGGAAGATATAGACAGCCCTAGTTGAAAACATGAGCTGTTCGAGCATACAAAAAAAATATTCATTTGAAGGTTTAGAGTTTGGCACATACAAATTTACTTGGAATGGAAGGTAAATACCGCATATAGGAAGGCATGGTGGACTCATATGGAACAACTTTGGGGTTTATGGAAGTGGATGCACAAGCAGTATTCCCGCTTAGTACAAGTGAAGGCTAGAAAGAGATTGGGAAGCGACAAGCTAGAGAGCAACAACGGTCATGAACATGCATTAAAATTAATCAACAATGAATGCAGGCATGAGTAGGATATAAATCACCATGAACATAAATATCGTGAAGGCTATGTTGATTTGTTTCAACTACATGCATGAACATGTGCCAAGTCAAGTCACTTAAACCGTTCAGAGGAGGATACCACCCATCATACCACATCACAACCATTTTAATTATGATGTTGGCATGCAAGATAAACCATTATAAAATCTAAGCTAATTAAGCATGGCATAAGCAGCTATGATCTCTAATTGTTATTGCAAACATGTTTCATTCATAACAAGCTGAATCAAGAACGACGAGCAATCATATTTACAAAAACAAGAGAGGTCAAGTTCATACCAGCTTTTCTCATCTCAATTAGTTCATCATATATCATCCTTATTGCCTTTCACTCGCACGACCGAACGGTGTGTAAAATAATAATAGTGCATGTGCATTGGACTAAGCTGGAATCTGCAGGCATTTTAATACAAGAGAGAAGACAAGGTAATATGGCTCAAGATTAAATCAACAACAAAGCATATGAGAGCCACTAAGCATTTTAATCATGGTCTTCTACTCTTAACCCCTAAAGAAAATAAAAGAAACTATTTACACGGGAAAGCTCCCAACAAGCAAAAGAAGAACGAGAAATATTTTTGGGTTTTCATTTTTTTAGTTACTACTACAAGCAAAGAAAGCAAACTAGCTAGAAGCTACAACTAATATTTTTTGTTTTTTGGGGTTTTCTAGCACACAAGAAAAAGACTAAGAAAAAGAAATTTAAACTAAGCATGGATGGTACAGTGAAAGAGTGTGAGCACCGACAACAAGAATAAGTGTGAACATGAATGTAAGTCGGTGAGAAACATGTACTCCCCCAAGCTTAGGCTTTTGGCCTAAGTTGGTCTATGGCCACGGATCAAAGCCACTCCCTCCAGTGTACTGAGATGTGTCCTATGGATGCCACTGGTTGGCGAGCTCGTCCAGATCCCACCCATAAACAGATTGACGGGAATGATCAAATGATGGTTTTGGCTCAGGCTCTGAAGCTTGTGCCTAGCCTTGGTACTTGTAGAAGGCATCTGATGTAATGATGTACTTGCCTGTGGAGAGATCAAACAGAGATGGTGCAGGCAAGGTAACAATTTCACAGTATATTTCATCAAACCTCAATTTATAAAGTAGCTGCATATTTTTGTCTTTAACAATAAATTCATGAGCTACCATGCTCTTATAGTCTAGATAAACAGGGGCAAACAATTTTTCTTCCATCTCATGATGCCTAATAGGTATATTAAAATGTTTAGCAAGGCGAGAAGCAAAGATGCCTCCAAAGACGGGCCCCTTTGAGCGGTTCAGACTCAATCATTTGGCAACGATGGCGCCCAAGCTAAAAGTTGTGTCGCAAAACAAAGCATGGCGTAAAATGATAATATCAGGGGCACTAAGATTTCCACTGTTCCCGCGACCAATTAAACACCTACTAGCAAATAAAGCAAAGTAGCGCAGAACAGGGAAGTGTATACTGGTGATTCTTGCCCCTGAAACTTGTCTAGTTTCACCTACGGCTATCATATCAATAAACCCTTTGACGTCTTCATGACGTGGTTCATCTAGTCTACCTTCAAAGGGTACTTTGCATATTTCACAAAAATCTAACAGTGATATCTCCTTAACCACATCATATAAGCGAAACTCCACCGTAGGTGGTGTTTTCCTAGAATGAAAATGAAAGCTTTGCGTAAAAATATTGGTGAGTAAGAGATACTGCTCTTTTTGGTCGTTGAGGAAGTCGGCGAGGCCTGCATTATTCGCCATCCAATGAAAGTATTGTAAATACCGGCGGACATCATGAAATTATTACAAGGCCACTCGCATGGTCGAACTTCCGCCATGCGAGGAAGATGATATTTGGGCTTCTTGTTTTCTTCTTTCTTCTTCTCCTCTAAGCTCTTGCTGGAAGAGCCCCTCAATATTCTTTTTAACATTTTCCTTTTCTGAAAATTTCTGAAATTTTTAGTAACTCACAAATAAAAGTTAACCAAACTCAACAAGATTGATAGCAACAACTCCTACAAGTGCCTAGAGCCTATATCGTGCATTAGAACTACTTGAGACCAGGAAAATTTGAGATGCAAGCTCAAGAACAAGGTCACCACAGCAGCACAAATTTGCAACAAATAAAGCACTAGAACAAAAACTAATTGGACCAATGGAGGAGTCACATACCAAGGAACAATCTCCCCAAACAGTTTGGTGAATGGTGCTTTGAGCAAGGAGATCGAAAATGGCAGCAAAACGAGGTAGAACTCGGGTTTGAGCTGGTTGGGGATTTTTTTGGGAGGAAGAAGAAGGGTATGGGTGAAAGGATAAGTGGAGGGGGGGCCACGTGGGGCCCTCGAGGCAGGGGGGCGCCCTGTGAAGGGGGGCGCGCCCTGTGCCCTCGAGGCCAGGTGCCGGCTCTCCTCGCTGTGTGTTTAGTGCCATATTTTCTTAAATAATCTAGAAAAAAATCATATTTCATTTTCATGGCATTTGGAGAACTTTTATTTTCGGGATATTTTTTATTGCACGGATAAGTCTGTAAACAGACAGATAATGCTATTTTTGTTTTATTCAACCTAATTAACAGAAAGTAAAGGAGGATACAGAAGGTTTGTACTATCTAGATTCACCTATCCCATGTTCATCAAAAGGAATCCATTAACAAGGTTGATCAGATCTTGTTAATAAACTCTTTCCGAGTAACATGAAACCGGAGAATTTTTAAATAACACTACGTTACCTCAATGGGGATATGTATGTCCCCAACAATAAGAATGTCATATGCCTTCTTGATAGTAGGAATAGGAAACTCAAAACCTCCAATAGTGATAGTTGAAGTTTTTCCAATATAATTGATACTATGAACCTAAGGTTGTTTCCTCGGAAAGTGTACCGTATGCTCATTACCATTGACATGAAAAGTGACATTGCCTTTGTTGCAATCAATAATAGCCCCTGCAGTATTCAAAAAAGGTATTCCAAGAATAATAGACATACTATCATCCTCGGGAATATAAAGTATAACAAAGTCCGTTAGAATAGTAACATTTGCAACTACAACAGGCACATCCTCACAAATTCTGACATGTATAGCAGTTGATTTATCAGCCATTTGAAGGATATTTCAGTAGGTGTCAACTTACTCAAGTCAAGTCTACGATATAAAGAGAGAGGCATAACACTAACACCGGCTCCAAGATCACACAAAGCAGTTTTAACATAGTTTCTCTTAATAGAGCAAGGTATAGTACGTACTCCTGGATCTCCTAATTTCTTAGCCATTCCACCCTCAAAAGTGTAATTGGCAAACATGGTGGAGATTTCTACATCGGGTATTTTTCTTTTGTTGGTAATAATATCTTTCATATACTTGGCATAAGGATTTGTTTTAAGCACACCCGTCAAACGCATACACAAAAAGATTGGTCTAATCATTTCAGCGAAGCGCTCAAAATCCTCATCATCCTTTTTCTTGGATGGTTTCGGAGGAAAAGGCATGGGTTTCTGAACCCATGGTTCTCTTTCCCTACCGTGCTTCCTAGCAACAAAGTCTCTCTTATCATAACGTTGATTCTTTGATTGTGGGTTCTCAAGATTAATATCAGGTTCAATCTCTACATCATTATCATTGCTAGGTTGAGCGTCAACATGAACATCATCATTAATATTATAACTAGGTTCATGTTCATTACCAGAGAGTGTCCCAGCATCAGAAACAGATATATCATTGGGATTCTCAGGTGGGTGAGCTACAGGTTCACTAGAAGCATGCAAAGTCCTATCATTTTTCTTTTTCTTCTTTTTAGAAGAACTAGGTGCATCTAATTTAGCTCTATGAGAGTCTTGCTCAATTCTCTTAGGGTGGCCTTAAGGATACAGAGGTTCCTGAGTCATTTTACCACCTCTAGTTGCAACTCTAACAGCATAGTCATTATTCTTACTATTTAATTCATTGAGCAAATCATTCTGAGCCTTAAGTACTTGTTCTACTTGAGTGGTGACCATGGAAGCATGTATACTAATGAGTTTCAGGTCATCTTTAGCACTAGACAGATAATCACTCAGGCGTTCAATCATATGAGCATTGTGTTGTAATTGTCTACCAACATAAGCATTGAAGTTTTCTTGTTTCACAATAAAATTGTCAAACTCATCTAAGCACTGGCTAGCAGACTTATAACGAGGAATATCACTTTCATCAAATCTATAAAGAGAATTTACCTTTACTACCTGTGTCGGGTTATCAAGACCATGTATTTCTTCAATAGGCGGTAAATTCTTAACGTCTTCAGCTTTAATACCGTTTTCTTTCATAGATTTCTTTGCCTCTTGCATATCTTCAGGACTAAGAAATAGACCACCTCTTTTCTTCGGAGTTGTCTTAGGGGCTGGTTCAGGAAGTGTCCAATTATTTTCATTAGCTAGCATATTGTTCAATAATAGTTCAACTTGTTCCACTGTTCTTTCCCTGAAAACACAACCAGCACAACCATCCAGGTGGTCTCTGGAAGCATCGGTTAGTCCGTTATAAAAGACATCAAGTATATCATGAATTTCAAGAGGATGATCAGTCAAAACATTAAGTAACTAGAGATGCCTCCCCCAAGTTTGTAGGAGACTCTCTTCTTCAGTTTGAGCAAAGTTATATATTTCCCGTAAGGCAGCTTGTTTCCTATGAGCGGGAAAATATTTAGCAGAGAAGTAATACATCATATCCTGGGAACTACGCACACAACCAGGATCAAGAGAATTAAACCAAGTCTTAGCATCACCCTTTAACGAGAACGGAAACAACTTAAGGACATAGTAATAGCGAATCTTTTCATCATTGGTAAACAGGGTGGCTATATCATTCAACTTGGTAAGATGTGCCACAACAGTTTCAGACTCATAGCCATGGAAAGGATCAGATTCAACCAAAGTAATTAACTTAGGTGACGAGGTTACAGACCTAGGGTAGGGTCACAAAGCGGTCCAAGGTACCCCACCCAAGGTCACTACCCTAGAAGATCAAAAGACAAAACTTATGGCAGTGGTGGCAGTCGACTGAGACGGTCCAAGAAGACACCCCACTCGACCGGGCCCCATCCGCAAGGCGGCTCAACCCCACTCGACCAATCAAGGGCACTCGACCTCCGAAGGTCAAACGCCACTTGGGACAGCAACGGTCCTGTATTTACTCGCTGTAGTAAACACCTTAATTATCCTTTACTTCAGGCGTTACCAGTAATGCCTGCCTTAATGTACATTAAACCCTTGGTAACGTGGAGCATGGCTGGGGTCCTGGCGCACTATATAAGCCACCCCCTCCTCCAGAACAAGGGTTCGCACCTCTGTAACACACCTATACACATATCAGTCGACCAAGCCTCCGGGCACCGAGACGTAGGGCTATTACTTCCTCCGAGAAGGGCCTGAACTCGCTAACACGTCGTGTACAACATCACCATAGCTAGGACCTTGCCTCTCCATTCGTACCCCCTACCCTTACTGTCAGACTTAGAACCACGACAGTTGGCGCCCACCTTGGGGCAAGGCGTCTTAGCGACATCTGGTGAAGTTGCAATTCCTCCTCCGACCACTTTCATCATGGTGTCAGGCGGTGGTTTGGCGTTGGGCCGCGAGATCCGGCTCGGCGCACTAGTCTTCATCACCGACGACTCCGCATGGCTCCAGGAAGCCCCTCACGACGTCGAGGCTCTGCCCGCCCGGGGAACTGCGCACTTTCGCGCCGGCGCCGGCGGCGTTCTCCTGCTGCAGCCATCGACTAGGTACTCATCGTCCCCCATCCCCGCCGGACGCCACCGCAAACGATCCGGTCATTCGCGGCTCCAGCGGTGGGTGAAACACGCGGTGGCCCGTCAAACGGCCACCCCTCAAGTCGCGGCCATTGAGCCCGACGGCTACCTCTACAGGCCGGCCGACCAATCGACCGGGCTCGAAGATTCCGTTTCCGAGTGCCGGAGCAGCGATCCCGCGGCGGAAATCCTTATGGTCGATTCGCGCCGCAGCCCGCCTGGTTTTCCTCGCGATGGGAACGACGGTAGCGGCGGCGACCGATCGCACGACAACGACGATTACATTGCTTAGCCCCTCACCCCCGAGCAAATGGCTGAGCTTTGTGGCCGCAACGGAGATGCACTCTTCACTCCCGTCGTGGGAGATTCCCCAGAGGCTTTGGCCCTCGAAGCCACGCGCTTGGCCACCTTGGCCGAGCGCGCGCGCTTGGAAAACATCCAACGCTCACTCGACGAGCACGCCCGCCGACCGGTCCCCGAGTCCAGTCGATGACCGCGGCAATCGCGTCAGCGCGAGACTCAGGTGTTCCGCACGCGAGTCCAAAACCTCGAAGCCGTGGCTCGTATCGCGGAGTCGATTCAACCCTCCCAATCGGAAGCTGGGAGAGGTCTTCAGCAGATCCGAGCTTTGCTCCGAACGGCCGAAGAACAAAACGCGGCTGTTTCTCAGTCGCGCAACAAGATTCACAGCAGATCGGTGGCTGCGGACATCGTATGGTCGGCCCACAGTCCAAGATCGCCCCCGAGGCGTGAGGAACGTGGCCCACGGCAAGACCGGCATCTGGGTCGGAATGATGATCCATTCGACCGTCGACACGGACGCTACGACCGCCGTCGAGCGCCTACCCCTCCTCCGGGAAGTGGGTCACACTCGCCCCAGCGGCACGTGGGCAGGCGCCAGCGAGATGACGAGCGGAGGATTCCCCCAGATCCCCGGCGGCCAGGTTTCGATGCGAGGTCTATCCTTGTGCAAGGTCGAGTCGACCGCAACCGAGTGTCCAGAGAAGAGCGAGGCGGAGACCAACCAAGTGGTAGCCGAGCGCCAGCCTCTGGGCCAGAATGTTTCTGTAGTGCTATCAGAGCCGCGGAGATCCCCCCGAACTTCAGGCTGGCGGCAGGAGTAAGCAAGTTCATCGGTGAGTCGAAGCCGGACACTTGGCTGGAAGACTACCGGGTGGCCGTACAGATCGGAGGCGGCAATGACGACGTGGCCATGAAGCACCTCCCCTTGATGCTGGGAGGCTCCGCTCGGGCGTGGCTCAATCAGTTGGCCCCCAGGAGTATTTACAGTTGGGAAGAGCTCGCTCGGGTTTTCGTTCGGACCTTCGAAGGCACCTGCAAGCGACCTGCTAGACTCGCAGAACTTCAACACTACGCGCAGAAGCCGAGTGAAACTTTGAGGGACTACATTCAGCGATGGACCACTTTGCATCACACGGTGGAGAACGTGTCCGAACACCAGGCAGTGTGCGCTTTTAAGGAAGGCGTGCATCACCGAGAGTTGAATCTGAACTTTGGCCGAACAGGCGACTTATCCTTGTCACGGATGATGGAGATTGCCTGTCGGTATGCCAATGGCGAGGAGGCCGATCGGCTCCGCAGCGGCAAGAAACCAGTCGGGCAGGACGACCAGAATTCCAATCGGAAGAATAAGCGCAAGGCTGAGCCAGCCACTCATGGAGAGGCTGCGGCGATCAATCAAGGAAAGGGTAAAGGGAAGCCGAAAGGTCCCTGGACCCCCAAGAAAGGAAAGGGTCAGGCTGGAGACGATATGCTCAACCAGCCATGCCCCATACACACGAAGAAAGATGAAGAGGGAAACCTGATATACCCCAAGCACACCACTCGACAGTGTCGGCTCTTCATCCAGAGTTTTCAGAAAGATCAGTCGACTGAGAAAGAGAAGGAATCAGAAGAGTCCGAAGATAAGGAAGGGGACGGAGAATACCCCCGTATCAACTCCACTTTGGTGATATTCGCATACTTCGAGAGCAAAAGTCGACTGAAAATCATCAACAGAGAAGTGAACATGGTTGCCCCGGCGACCCCCACGTTTTTGAAATGGTCAAAGACCCCCATCACATTCGACCAGTCCGATCACCTAGCACACATTGCCACCCCTGGGCGGTAGGCACTGGTGGTCGACCCAGTTATCGAAGGCACACGCCTGACCAGAGTTCTGATGGATGGGGGCAGTGGCTTGAATATCTTGTATGTAGCAACCCTCCGGGATATGGGCATTCCAATGTCCAAGCTAAGGGAAAGTAACATGAGGTTCCACGGGGTAATCCCCGGGAAGAAAGCCGACTCACTTGGCCAGATCTCACTCGACGTAGTCTTTGATGAGTCGAAGAACTACCGAAAGGAGAAGCTGATGTTGGAAGTGGTGGACTTCAATAGAGCCTATCACGCCATCCTGGGTAGGCCCGCCTACGCCAGGTTCATGGCTCGACCATGTTACGTCTACCTCAAGCTAAAGATGCCGGGACCCAACCGCGTCATAACCGTCACTGGGAACCGTCAGAAAGCGGAAGAATGCTTCCAGAAAGGTTCGAAGATCGCCGACGAGCAAATGGCAGCAGTAGAGATGGAGGAGTACCAAAAGAGAGTGGATCCGAGTGACCTGCTAAGGGCGAAGAAGCCGGCTTCCGAGTCAGCTTTCCAGTCGGCCGGGGACACGAAACCTGTGCACATCCACCCCTCCGACCCCAACGCAGCACCGACCCACATCTCCACCACACTCGACAACAAATAGGAAGAAGCGCTCGTCCAGTTCCTCCGTGAGAACTGGGACATCTTTGCATGGAAACCGTCAGATATGCCGGGTGTACCCAGGGGACTGGCTGAGCACCATTTGCGAGTCGACCCTAAAGTGAAACCTGTGAAGGAACATCTCCATCGATCCGCTGCCGAGAAGCGAAAGGCAATTGGCGAAGAAGTAGCTCGACTCCTAGCAGCAGAGTTTATCCGCGAGATATACCACTCTGAGTGGCTCGCCAACGTCGTCATGGTCCCTAAGAAGGACAAGTCTCTCCGCATGTGCATCGATTTCAAGCACATCAATCGGGCCTACCCGAAAGATCATTTTCCTCTTCCCCGCATAGATCAGATAGTCGACTCGACTGCGGGATGTGAACATTTGTCCTTTCTAGACGCGTATTCCGGGTACCATCAGATCCGTCTGTTCGGGCCCGACGAGATCAAGACAACTTTCATCACCCCCTTCGGGTGCTTTTGTTATGTCACCATGCCTTTCGGCCTCAAAAATGCTGGCGCTACCTTCATGCGCATGATCTAGAAGTGCTTGATAAAGCAAATCAGTCGGAATGTCAAGGCATAGATGGATGACATTGTTGGCAAGTCACGGAAAGGTTCCGACCTACTGACTGACCTCGCTGAGACATTCGCAAGCCTCAGAAGCTACGATATCAAGCTCAACCCGTCAAAGTGTACATTTGGAGTTCCTGGCGGCAAGTTGCCCGGTTTTCTCGTTTCCGAAGGGGGAATTGACGCCAACCCAGAGAAGGTTAGCACCATCCTCCGAATGAAACGCCCTGAGCGTATACATGACGTCCAGAAGCTTACTGGTTGCTTGGTCGCATTGAGTCGGTTCATTTCTCGTCTTGGTGAGAAGGCACTGCCTCTCTACCGACTCATGAAGAAATCCGACAAGTTCGAGTGGAATCCTGAAGCCGAAGCAGCGTTTGAAGAGCTCAAAGCCCTGCTGTCCACCCAGCGGGTGCTCGCTGCCCCAATCAGCGGAGAGCCTCTTCTGCTGTATATCGCTGCCACCGGACAAGTCGTCAGTACTGTACTCACGGTCGAGCGGGAAGAAGCGGGCAAGGCATACAAGGTCCAACGCCCGGTCTATTATATATCCGAAGTTTTGACTCCCTCCAAGCAAAGGTATCCACATTACCAAAAGCTTGTGTACATGATTTACTTGACTGCAAAAAAGGTTGCCCATTACTTCTCGGACCATTCGATCTCAGTCGTCAGTGACGCCCCGCTATCAGAGATACTAAACAACCGAGATGCAACCGGTCGAGTGGCAAAATGGGCGATTGAACTTCTTCCGTTAGATATCAAGTTTGAAGCGAAGAAAGCCATCAAGTCTCAGGCCATAGCGGATTTTGTGGCTGAGTGGATAGAACAAGAGCTACCGACTCAAGTCCAGTCGGACCATTGGACTATGTTCTTCGATGGGTCCAAGATGCTGAACGGATCCGGCGCAGGCGTGGTCCTGGTCTCTCCCATGGGCGACAAGCTTAGCTACGTCCTTCAGATCCATTTTGAATCATCAAACAACGAGGCCGAATACGAAGCATTTTTGTATGGGTTGCGTATGGCCATCTCACTCGGCGTCCGTCGCCTGATGGTCTACGGCGACCCCGACCTGGTGGTGAACCAAGTGATGAAAGAATGGGACGTCAGGAGCCCGACAATGACCAATTATTGCAGTGCAGTGCGGAAGCTTCAAAAGAAGTTCGAAGGCTTAGAGCTCCATCATGTGCCCAGAGCCAAGAACCAGCTAGCCGATGACCTCGCAAAAATCGGGTCGACTCGGAGACCTATACCCAAGAATGTGTTCCTAGAGCATCTGCACACCCCCTCTGTCAAAGAAGACCCCTTCACGGAAGAGTCCCCGCAGCCAGTCAGCACGTCAGATCCGACTGAAGTCGAAGTACCTGCCGTGGTCGATTTGATCATGGAGGTCCTAGTGATTACGCCATATTGGACTGTGCCTCATATATCATATCTGCTCAGGCAAGAACTCCCAGAAGATGAAGAAGAAGCGCGCCAGATCGTCCGCCGATCCAAGGCGTTCACGGTCATCCAAGGTCAGCTCTATAGAGAAAGCGTCACCGGAGTCGCCCAACGCTGCGTTGATCCAGAAGAAGGTCGACTGATCTTGGATGAAATCCACTCGGGGACTTGCGGCGACCACGCCTCCTCTCGGACTATAGTGGCTAAGGCATACCGAGCCGGGTTTTATTGGCCCCGCGCCAACGAGATGGCCAATGATATTGTGGACAAATGCGCAGGTTGCCAGTTCTACTCCAACATGTCCCACAAACCGGCGTCCGCCCTGAAGACCATTCCTGTCAGGCCCAAGATGCGATTCTATCCCGATCACATGACACTTACGTGATTGGGGCACAACCGCATTTCGGGCGCTTAGCAAGATGGATATCATTACAACGTACCATTACATACATACATGGGGGATACAACAATACATACAAATCTCATGAATACAACAATATAAATACAAGTATCCGACTACGTATACAAACAAGAAAAGAACAACGACATCCATCTGCTATCCAGGCTGCCGACCCTGTCAGGACCCCGATCCTAAGTCACACCGATCTAGCTGTAACACGTCATATCACTTTGCGGCCTCACGCACGGTAACCCCACGGGTGCCACCTTACCTGGCCCGAGACCGTTTGCGCATTTTGGCACACGTATATGGCAGTGTCGCTAGCATCCATATGACAGAGAACCCGGGCCGACATGGCTAGTTATAAACCAAAAGTGGCACTAAATTGCATAGACAGGCATCCATGACCCAGCAACGAACGTGTCGGTCATCAACGTATGAACCCAAGTCGTAGCAAGCTACATGGACTTAAAGGAACAACGCGTGACATTTCCCCTAAGGGACAGACACAGGAACGAAGAAGGAAAACAAATAGGTGTCGGATCCCACACATACCAAGCATTTCAATCATACACGCAATATGCTCAATATGTGCAAATACAACATTGCATCAGAACAGAACTCTATGACTCAAGTACTTTATTTAAAAGGCTCCAAGAGCCATACATAACATATTCATACAGGTAGGGGTCACATGACCCAACACTCAAGTCATACAGTCATACAAACACAAGCGGAAGCTACATGTCTGAGTACAGACAACTTAGAAAATAAAACAGGCTTGGTGTAGCCTGACTATCTACAAGGCCCTTGACAAGCTACAGATCACCGTCTGGGTGTCAAGCTACTCGTCGACGTCAACGCCTATGTAGAACCCATCAGCAGGGGCAGGGTTCTCCTCTGCAATAGTTATTAAGAAAACATGAGTACAAATGTACTCAGCAAGTCTTACCACAGAACCTATCATACATGCAACATTATCAAAGCAGGTAGTGGAGTTTATAGCAGAATGCCAGCTTTGACCTTGGCTAACCTATACTACACTCTCAACGGATTGCAAGATGTTATTACGAACACGAGTCCTCTACTCACCACATCAATACACTACCGAGGATCCTCTTCCGTCATCCTACGGAAGGGCCATCCACGGCACTCACACTTATCTTGAGGCTTTTAGTAGTATCCATCAACTTGTCTATGAACTGTAAGAGCAACCAAGTAGTTCGTACCGCGAACAACGGCTATTCAAATAGATTGATAACCCTGCAGGGGTGTACCTCTTCACACACGCTTCCACCACTTATCGCCGTTTACTCGGCGTGTACTCGGCAACCTTCAAGCGGAAGCCCAGCGGGGGTGTCGGCCACGACCTCACTAACTACTCAAGTCTCTCGTCCAGGTTTATCACCTATTTGGGTTCCATCCGTGGGGAGATCCGGCCGGGGTGTCGCTCACGGCCCCAAACGATGTGTACAGGGTTCCCGAGTCACCAAACGGGCAACCGGTACATCGTGCCACGTACCTGTCGCATCACAACTCACCCCGAGGGTCATCGTTGTGCACGACCTCCAGTAAGCTATAAATACCAGAAACTAGTTGCAACTCCTGGACAGAGATCAAGGGTAATTAATAAGCCGAGAGGGTCAATTAAGGACGATTCCAATGAAACAACCCACCATGTACTCCTACATGGCCTTTCATCGATACCTTTACCAAGCGTATTCCACACTTCCTTCTTTTTATCGGTAAGATCATTTCACTCTGATCCATCACCCAGATGAATTAGACCAGACACAACTCTAAGCATAGCAGGAAACATAAACAAATAGCATGGTGGATCACACATCACATGGCTCAATCAACTCCTACACATGCTAGTGGGTTTCAACTATTTACTGTGGCAATGACAGGTCATGCAAGGGAATAGGGTTCAACTACTGCAGCAAGTAGCAGTTCACGCGCTGTTGCCTTAATACGGTAAAAGATAGCAGGAGCGAGAAGATTGGGTTTGTATCGGAATGATCAATGATTGCTTGCCTGACAAGGTAGTTGTCGGGTACTGCTCTTCAACTGGATACGCAGCTGTATCCTCGGGAGCAGGACCTAACACAGAGAATACCGGCGATACAATCATTAACAAACAAATGCAACAATATGATGCATGTTTATGACATGGCAAGATGCATGCGTGTTGGCTAATGCAACTAAAACCAGAAGGGTTTGAACCTATTTGAATCAAGGATTCAAATTGAAGTTCAAACTATTATTTAAATAAGTGCATTATCATGTTTTTGATGTATACAGCAAGTTAACTTGTTCAAACATGCATGAAACCAGTGCCATTGGAAAGATAGGATTTTTCTGATCATTTTTCATATATAAATCTTTTCCATCTGAGCTATGGTTGATTTTATATGATTTTTTGAAGTTTTGGGTATTTTCTGGAATTTCCTGAATTATTTTTAAATCTAAAAATCCCAGAAAAACCTTTACTGCGTCAGCATGACATCATGCTGACGTCAGGCAGTCAACAGGGCCAGTCCAAGTCAAACCTGACCAGTGGGTCCCTCATGTCAGTGTCACAGCTAATTAACTGAGTTAATTAGAGTTAAACTAAAACTATTTAGCTGTCAGTGGGGTCAGGGCCCACGTGTCAGTGACTAAACTAATTAACTAATTAAAATTAATTTAACACCTAAACTAGGTTTGACTTGCGGGCAGGGCCCACATGTCATTGACCCAGGGGTCAAACCCGTGGTCAAAACAGGTCCAACTCGCCGGCGTTTAGCCGCCGGCGAGGCCAAACGCGGCGGCGTGCTTCGGAAAACGCCTACGGTGCACGGCTCGAGCCGCGGTTGGGTGCGTTGGATAGCCCTTGTTGTTGCGCGTCGGATGGTGGTGGTCGCCGGACCTGGGGTGGCCGGAGACCACGGCAACGAGCTCGACGGCGGCGACCGGCGTCGGGCGTGTGTGGAGAAACGGCTGCAGGGGCCTAGGCGATGCGTGCGTAGCACCGTTCGCATCTACGTGCTGCGATGAGTATGTTGGACGGGTGCCAGTGACCAAATGGTCACCGGAGCATCACCGGCGGCGAGCACGGCGGCGGTGCGTGCGGGCGAGCTTTGTGCAGTGCGTTACAGGGCAAAAGAGAGCCAACGGAGAGGGGGAGGAGGTAGCTAGGCTCACAGGGGTTGCAGCAAGCACCGGAGCGAGCTCGGGGGTGGTCAGAGCTGAGCAGAACGGCGAGGGGGATCTCCGCGGCCGGAGTTGGGGAAGAAGAGGTCGGGGGCGTCTCTAGGGCGGGCGAGCGCTCAGGGCTCGGCCTGTTCGAGGCAGTCGAGGACGGCGGAGACGATGGACACCAAGGCGGAGCTCACGGACGATGATGGACGCGGCTTCTACGACGGTGCGAACACGGCGGCGTCGGCCATGGCGCGGGGAGAGCGAAGGAGAGGAACTGGGGGGAGGTGGAGGTGTCTGCGGGGTCGAGGAGGACGTGGACGACCGAACCATCCCTCCAGGACGGCGAGGGGGTGAAGCAAGGCGGTGGGCAGCTGCGTGGCGCGCGGCGCGGTCGCCGTCGAGCACCTGCCTGCCTGCCTGGCCGAGCCAAGCAGCTCGCTGGAGCGGCAGCTGGGCTGGGCCGGCAGGTGGGCCGGGTGGGGCGCCAGGTAAGTTTTCTCTCTCCCTTTTTTTATTTTCTTTTCTGTTTCATTTCTTTTGCAGCTTTGTTCATTTAATAAAAATGCCTAAACATTTTTATAACTCATAACACTTGTCATACCTACTGTATATATTATGAACAGTAGGAAACATTATAGTTTATGATTATTTGAGCATTTAAAATATTTTGTAGCATTTAAATGCCCAAATTCAAATACCATATGATTTAATCCAAAGCCCTAGATTGTCCTAGAAAATTGTGCACCACTTTTGGCAGAGGTTTAAGACCAAGGCAGAAATGATGAACATTTTGAAGGGCACTTTGGGTACATTGGAAAATATTTTAGCAAACCCTAGTTGTTAGGAGAGGGGTGCTGGGGTTTCTGTTAATCCCATTTCAAGTTTCTTTGAAAGTAAACATGATGCACACTCTAGCTAGGTCCTAATGCAAGTGCTAACTAGGGATGTGACAACTCACCCCCACTTAAAAGAATCGCGTCCCGAGATTCGGGTTCCTCCGGAAAGAGGGTGGAGTACTCCAGTCGAAGACGATCCTCCCTTTCCCAAGTAGCTTCACTCTCGGAATGATGTGACCATTGAACCTTGAGAAACTTGATATTGTGGCGTCGAGTGGTGCGCTCAGTTTGATCAAGAATACGAACGGGGTATTCTCGATATGTGAGATTGTCTTGGAGATCAAGCGTTTTGTGGTCCACTCCGCGGATAGGATCCGAGAAGCATCGCCTGAGTTGAGAAACGTGGAAAACATCATGAACTCTGGAGAGGTGCGGAGGTAGTTCCAATTGATAGGCAACTTCTCCTCGTTTGGCAAGAATGCGAAAAGGACCGATGTAACGAGGGGCCAATTTGCCTTTGATACCGAAGCGATGGGTTCCCTTAAGAGGAGTAACCCGAAGGTAAGCCTTATCGCTGACTTCAAAAGTCACAGCGTTATGATGACTATCATATTGGCTCTTTTGGCGAGACTGGGCTGTTTTCAATCTCTCACGAACGATGCGAACTTGTTCCTCTGCTTCCTGGATCATATCCGGGCCAAAGAATTGTCTTTCCCCGGTCTCTGACCAGTTAAGAGGTGTTCGACACCTTCGTCCATATAGAACTTCGAAGGGAGCTTTGCCCAAGCTGGCTTGATAACTATTGTTATAAGCGAATTCGGCAAATGGAAGACATTTTTCCCATTCCATACCGAAAGAAATGACAGAGGCTCGAAGCATGTCTTCCAGAATTTGATTGACTCGTTCCACTTGACCACTTGACTGCGGATGGAAGGCAGTACTGAAAGAGAGATGAGTTCCCATAGCATTCTGGAAACTTTCCCAAAATCGTGAAGTGAAAAGACTTCCACGGTCTGAGTTAATCTCCAACGGTACACCATGAAGTGATACTATTCGAGAGATATATAAGTCTGCTACCTGGCTAGCGGTAATACTCTCGCGAACAGGCAGGAAATGAGCTACTTTAGAGAGGCGGTCGATAACGACGAAGATAGCATTATTCCCTTTCCTGGACCTGGGAAACCCGATGATGAAGTCCATACCGACTTTATCCCATTTCCATTCAGGAATAGCTAAAGGCTGAAGGGTGCCAGCAGGCCGTTGATGCTCTGCTTTGAATCGACGACAAACGTCGCAGTTAGCAATGAACTGAGCGATTTCTCTCTTCATCCTAGTCCACCAGAATCTTTGACATAGGTCTTGATACATTTTGGTACTACCGGGATGAATCGTGAGAGGAGATTCATGAGCCTCCTTAAGAATCATCTGTCGTAGTTGTGTCTTCTTGGGCACCACCAAGCGGTTCTCGAAGTACACTACACCTCGATCATCCATAGAGAAACTCCTAGCAACTCCGCTAGCAATGTTCTCCTTGATCCGAGATATGCCTTTATCATACCGCTGGGCAACTATGATTTGATCCATAAGGGTAGGTTTCGCCACCAAGGTGGAAAGGAATCCTCGAGGAACAATGTGAAGGTTAAGCTTACGAAATTCCTCGTGGAGGAGTGGTTGACTTTGTTGTAACATTAAATTGTTACAATATGACATACGACTTAGTGCATCAGCCATGACATTGGCCTTTCCAGGAGTGTAAGTGATTCCTAAGTCGTAGTCGGTGAGCAACTCAACCCAACGTCTTTGCCTGAGATTTAGATCCGGTTGGGTGAAGATATACTTCAAACTTTGGTGATCAGTGAAGATTTCACAGCGATTACCAAGGAGGTAATGTCGCCATGTTTTGAGTGCATGGACTATAGCTGCAAGCTCTAGATCATGAGTAGGATAGTTATCCTCATGTTGACGCAACTGTCGAGATGCGTATGCAATCACTTGACGATCTTGCATGAGAATGCAACCTAGTCCTTGTCGCGAGGCGTCGCAAAAGATTATAAAATCCTTGGAAAAGTCTGGTGGTACCAGTACAGGTGCAGATGTCAGGCGTCTTTTCAGTTCCTGAAAACTAGACTCGCATTGTGGGGTCCACTCAAACTTTTTATCTTTCTTGAGGAGTTCGGTTAGAGGTTTAGCAACCTTGGAGAAGTTCTCTACGAAACGTCGGCAATAGCTCGCTAAGCCAAGAAAACTCGTAACTTGCTTGACCGATTCAGGGGGAGTCCAATCAAGTACGGCTTGAACTCGCTCGGGATTGACAGCAATACCCTTGCCAGAGATCACATGACCTAGATAGGTTACTTCTGGCAACCAAAATTCACATTTAGAGAATTTGGCATAAAGGCGGTGCTCTCGAAGTTTCGTCAATACCAGCCTTAAATGCTCGGCATGATCTTCCTTGTTCTTGGAGAAAATGAGTATATCATCGAGGTATACCACGATGAATTTATCCAAATACTCCATGAATATAGAATTCATTAACCGAGAAAAGGTAGCTGGGGCATTGGTTAATCCGAAGGACATGACGGTGTACTCATATTGGCCATAACGAGTAACGAAAGCCGTTTTAGGAATGTCCCCGTTCTTGATTTTGATTTGATGGTAGCCCAACCTCAAATCCATCTTAGAGAAGACTGAGGATCCAGCGAGCTGATCATACAGGTCGTTGATCCAGGGAAGCGGATACTTATTCTTTATGGTGACCAGATTGACAGGTCGGTAATCTACAACCATCCGCTCCGTTCCATCCTTCTTCTTAACGAAGAGGACGGGGCAAGCCCAAGGGGAAGAACTAGGACGGATGAAACCTTTTTGCAAAGACTCATCGAGTTGTTTCTTTAGCTCAGCTAATTCTAGTGGTGCCATCTTATAAGGTCTCCTAGAGATTGGGACAGTTCCAGGGATAAGATCTATCACAAACTCGACATCTCTGTCAGGTGGAACTCCTGGCAGTTCTTCTGGAAAAACATCCGGGAAGTCACGGACTACCGGGATATCTTCGAGTTCTGGTAGAGGGCTGGCATTAAGAGAGTAGAGCTGACGTTCAGCCATTCGGGCCAAGACATTGACTATCTTGCCGGAAGGATGTGTAAGTTGAACGGTCCTAGTAAAGCAATCAATCTTGGCATAATGAGTTGTCATCCAATCCATACCCAAGATGATGTTTATGTCCGAGGACTTGAGAGCGATTAGAGATGCAAGGAAAACAAGTCTATCGACAAGGATTTCATTTCCATGGCTTACCCTAGAGGTTTGCCACTTTGAACCAGGAGTTTGAATAACCATGGAAGTAGGCATATCACAAAAAGTCATGTTGTGCAATCGAGCATAGCTCTCGGATATGAACGAATGGGATGCTCCAGTATCGAAAAGAACAGATGCCGGATGGCAGTTTACGAGAAGCGTACCAAGGACGACGTTAGGATCCTCATAAGCTTCTTCGGCAGAAACATAGTTGACATGACCACGTGTAGTGGGGATTGGCTTGACATAGTTCACCTTGCCGGTTGGCTTACCACGGCCAACGGGTTTTCCTGGCTGATTCTGGGGACAATCACGCATGTAGTGTCCCGGTTCTCCACACTTGAATCAGGTCACAGTGGTGGTGCGTGGAGCAAAGTTGGAGGGTGGACCTCCATAGGTCTTAGCAGGTGCAAACAGTTGAGTTGGGCGAGGCGCCTCATAGGATGGCCTCGGTGTGTACTTGGGTGGCAGAGCAGTGTTAGGAACCCACACACGGCGCTTGTGAGAGCCAGAGCCGGATGAGGAACCAAAGTCTCGAGTATGCTTGCGGGTGGCCTCGAAGTCGGTCTGGCCTGTCTCAGCACTGATAGCCTTGTTAACCAACTTCTGGAAGGAGGTGCACTCGTGCAGACGTAGATCTCGACGAAGTTCAGGGCTGAGTCCCTTGCAGAACCTCGCCTGTTTCTTGGCATCGGTGGATACTTCCTCAGGTGCATAGCGTGCCAGATTACCAAACTCACGACTATAGCCATCCACAGTTAAACGGCCCTGGGTGAAATTGCAGAATTCCTCCCGCTTACGATCCATGAGACCTTCCGGAATGTGATGTTCACGGAATGCCTCACTGAACTCAACCCAGGTAATGACTTGGCCAGCAGGACGCATAGCTTCAAAGTTTTCCCACCAAAGACTGGCAGGGCCCTTAAGATGGTAGGCGGCGTAGATAACCTTGTCAGCTTCGGCCACACGGACAGAGTGTAGCTTGTGGGTGATACTACGTAGCCAGTCATCAGCATCCAGAGGTTCAGTGGAGTGATGGAACTTTGGTGGACACATCTTGATAAAATCGTGGATTGGCACCACGTCATTCCTCTGACGGAACCCAGTGTTCTGCTCTATGCGTTCCAGCAGACGGTTGGTCTCTCTCTTGTTCCGTTCTGCTTCAAGCATAACTTCCGCCAAAGAGGGTGGCTGGGGCAGATTTCCATCTCTAGCCCCACTAGCCTCACCCTGCTCCTGAGCAGCAGGAGTGTTGCGAGTGTTGACCATCCTAGGAAAACAAAACAACGGTTTAGACAAGGATGGCAAAAATTTGACATAGAAGTGCAGAATGTAATGGATGACATAGAATGCAGAGATGTTCATCCGTACGACATGGTAATATAGGAACTGCTATATATACACCAGTGGTCATACACACCATACAAGTTTAGTACAAGCCAAGGCTAAAGTACAATGAAAGACGATACATCCCATCAGAGGCATTCCAAGCTCCTATACATTATTTAACTACACCTCCGGAACTCAGTACACACTAAGTCATATTCCACAAGACGCGCAGGACTGTGGAAATACAACTACTACAATACTACTACTACCACGGTCTAGCTCAGACATTCGCGTAGTAATCCTCGTAGGGATTACCACCGTAGCCTGGAAGTGGTACAGACGGATCTTGGAACTCGCGAGCACTCGAAGGCTGTGGACCATAGGGGCATGGGTGTGGTCTCGGTCCCGATGCTGGTGGTAACCGACGCCCACGTGGAGGTGTAATACCCCCAACGTCACGCCAATCCATGCGATCAGGCAGACGAGTCCGCACGGGGTACAAATCCCGCATGTCCAGATATCCGGCGTGCACAGCAGGTGCAAGCCGTGTCAAAGTAGTCCAGTGAGCGGCTCGAGGGTTATACAGCTCCATTCGGAGGGCACGGACCTCACGGTCCCTATCCTCCAACATCTGAACAGTAGTCTGAAGCAGTGGCTCTTCATGAGCAGCATCAGTATACAGACCAGTGTAGTAGCCTTCCTCTCCGGGGAGTGAGGCTGGCATGTAACAGAACTCAGTGTTCAGCAACAGGGCATGCCTAGCACGGAGAATGGTCATCATCGAATAAGCGGCATCCTGCACTGCCATCTCGATGGTAATCCCGAGTCCATAAGACCAATGGATGGGATCATTAGCTCCGGGATATGAGGGGTATATCCGGACTGTGCAGAAATACTTACTTTGATTGAAATCCCGGTACTGTTCCTCCACGGTGTATTCAGGATACCAGCGATAACCGGTCTCAGTCATCACACGGACTAGCATGGCCGTGTGACCGGGCACATTAATGCACCGAGTCAAACGAACCACTTGGTGAGGGATGCGGCCAGACATCTGAAACACGGAATAATGCAAAGGCATTAGTGTTTCTGGAAGAAATCGGGCAGCATAACAACTGTAAATGCTCAAACAAAGATTTGAGACATCATACAAATGATTGCATAGCCACTCAACAATTCCATATCA
Organism: Secale cereale; assembly: GCA_902687465.1. NCBI lineage: Eukaryota > Viridiplantae > Streptophyta > Magnoliopsida > Poales > Poaceae > Secale > Secale cereale. The sequence continues at coordinate 552,630,942 of LR738709.1, read as the reverse complement.
AGGTTCCGGTTCAACAATCATCATACTAAAAGGATAGAAACTGAACTGATGCTTGAAACCAACAATCCTAAGAGTCTACGGATTAGTAACACGTGAACCTATTAAGGATAAGAGGCCTAGTCCTAATTCCCCGTAGAAAGAATAGACAGACTCAGATCAGAAGGGCATAAGGTAAAGGAGTAAAAAGAGCCTTACGTTCCCTTCCACAATCAATTCCCCTACATATAACTAAGAATTTTTCTAGACTCAACATCGACCAGTTTGGCTTGAGAAACCTACAGGCAGTCCAGCTCTGATGCCAACGCTGTCAGGACCCCGATCCTAAGTCACACCGATCTAGCTGTAACACGTCATATCACTTTGCGGCCTCACGCACGGTAACCCCACGGGTGCCACCTTACCTGGCCCGGGACCGTTTGCGCATTTTGGCACACGTATATGGCAGTGTCGCTAGCATCCATATGACAGAGAACCCGGGCCGACATGGCTAGTTATAAACCAAAAGTGGCACTAAATTACAGAGACAGGCATCCATGACCCAGCAACGAACGTGTCGGTCATCAACGTATGAACCCAAGTCGTAGCAAGCTACATGGACTTAAAGGAACAACGCGTGACATTTCCCCTAAGGGACAGACACAGGAACGAAGAAGGACACATGCCGGCCAGCCTACGTGTTCCGAGCAGTAGCAAGCTACCAAGGCTCATTGGAATCACTAGGAGGCATTTCCCTGTAAGATAGGCTACCAAAGGAAAACAACTAGGTGTCGGATCCCACACATACCAAGCATTTCAATCATACACACAATATGCTCAATATGTGCAAATACAACATTGCATCACAACAGAACTCTATGACTCAAGTACTTTATTTAAAAGGCTCCAAGAGCCATACATAACATATTCATACAGGTAGGGGTCACATGACCCAACACTCAAGTCATACAGTCATACAAACACAAGCGGAAGCTACATGTCTGAGTACAGACAACTTAGAAAACAAAACAGGCTTGGTGTAGCCTGACTATCTACAAGGCCCTTCACAAGCTCTAGATCACCGTCTGGGTGTCAAGCTACTCGTCGACGTCAACGTCTATGTAGAACCCATCAGCAGGGGCAGGGTTCTCCTCTGCAACAGTTATTAAGCAAACATGAGTACAAAGGTACTCAGCAAGTCTTACCACAGAACCTATCATACATGCAACATTATCAAAGGGGGTAGTGGAGTTTATAGCAGAATGCCAGCTTTGACCTTGGCTAATCTATACTACACTCTCAACGGATTGCAAGATGTTATTACGAACACGAGTCCTCTACTCACCACATCAATACACTACCGAGGATCCTCTTCCGTCATCCTACGGAAGGGCCATCCACGGCACTCACACTTATCTTGAGGCTTTTAGTAGTATCCATAAACTTGTCTATGAACTGTAAGAGCAACCAAGTAGTTCGTACCGCGAACAACGGCTATTCGAATAGATTGATAACCCTGCAGGGGTGTACCTCTTCACACACGCTTCCACCACTTATCGCCGTTTACTCGGCGTGTACTCGGCAACCTTCCAGCGGAAGCCCAGCGGGGGTGTCGGCCACGACCTGACTAACTACTCAAGTCTCTCGTCCAGGTTTATCGCCTATTTGGGTTCCATCCGTGGGGAGATCCGGCCGGGGTGTCGCTCACGGCCCCAAACGATGTGTACAGGGTTCCCGAGTCACCAAACGGGCAACCGGTACACCGTGCCACGTACCTGTCGCATCACAACCCACCCCGAGGGTCAGCGTTGTGCACGACCTCCAGTAAGCTATAAACACCAGAAACTAGTTGCAACTCGTGGACAGAGATCAAGGGTAATTAATAATCCGAGAGGGTCAATTAAGGATCCCAATGCGTGGTAGTAGCTGTAACTTGAACCACACATACAGATCTCGGTCCTATGGACGATTCCAATGAAACAACCCACCATGTACTCCTACATGGCCTTTCATCGATACCTTTACCAAGCGTATTCCACACTTCCTTCTCTTTATCGGTAAGATCATTTCACTCTGATCCATCACCCAGATGAATCAGACCAGACACAACTCTAAGCATAGCAGGCAACATAAACAAATAGCATGGTGGATCACACATCACATGGCTCAATCAACTCCTACACATGCTAGTGGGTTTCAACTATTTACTGTGGCAATGACAGGTCATGCAAGGGAATAGGGTTCAACTACCGCAGCAAGTAGCAGTTCACGCGTTGTTGCCTTAATGCAGTAAAAGAGAGCAGGAGCGAGAAGATTGGGTTTGTATCGGAATGATCAATGATTGCTTGCCTGACAAGGTAGTTGTCGGGTACTGCTCTTCAACTGGATACGCAGTTGTATCCTCGGGAGCAGGACCTAACACAGAGAATACCGGCGATACAATCATTAACAAACAAATGCAACAATATGATGCATGTTTATGACATGGCAAGATGCATGTGTGTTGGCTAATGCAACTAAAACCAGAAGGGTTTGAACCTATTTGAATCAAGGATTCAAATTGAAGTTCAAACTATTATTTAAATAAGTGCATTATCATGTTTTTGATGTATACAGCAAGTTAACTTGTTCAAACATGCATGAAGCCAGTGCCATTGGAAAGATTGGATTTTTCTGATCATTTTTCATATATAAATCTTTTCCATCTGATCTATGGTTGATTTTATATGATTTTTTGAGGTTTTGGGTATTTTCTGGAATTTCCTGAATTATTTTTAAATCTAAAAATCCCAGAAAAACCTTTACTGCGTCAGCATGACATCATGCTGACGTCAGGCAGTCAACAGGGCCAGTCCAAGTCAAACCTGACCAGTGGGTCCCTCATGTCAGTGTCACAGCTAATTAACTGAGTTAATTAGAGTTAAACTAAAACTATTTAGCTGTCAGTGGGGTCAGGGCCCACGTGTCAGTGACTAAACTAATTAACTAATTAAAATTAAATTAACACCTAAACTAGGTTTGACTTGCGGGCAGGGCCCACATGTCATTGACCCAGGGGTCAAACCCGTGGTCAAAACAGGTCCAACTCGCCGGCGTTTAGCCGCCGACGAGGCCAAACGTGGCGGCGTGCTTCGGAAAATGCCTACGATGCACGGCTCGAGTTGCGGTTGGGTGCGTTGGATAGCCCTTGTTGTTGCGCGTCGGATGGTGGTGGTCGCCGGACCTGGGGTGGCCGGAGACGACGGCAACGAGCTCGATGGCGGCGACCGGCGTCGGGTGTGTGTGGAGAAACGGCTGCAGGGGCCTAGGCGATGCGTGCGTAGCACCGTTCGCATCTACGTGCTGCGGTGAGTATGTTGGACGGGTGCCAGTGACCAAATGGTCACCGGAGCATCACCGGCGGCGAGCACGGCGGCGGTGCGTGCGGGCGAGCTTTGTGCAGTGCGTTACAGGGCAAAAGAGAGCCAACGGAGAGGGGGAGGAGGTAGCTAGGCTCACAGGGGTTGCAGCAAGCACCGGAGCGAGCTCGGGGGTGGTCGGAGCTGAGCAGAACGGCGAGGGGGATCTCCGCGGCCGGAGTTGGGGAAGAAGAGGTCGGGGGCGTCTCCAGGGCGGGCGAGCGCTCGGGGCTCGGCCTATTCGAGGCAGTCGAGGACGGCGGAGACGATGGACACCAAGGCGGAGCTCAGGGACGACGGTGGACGCGGCTTCTACGACGGTGCGAACACGGCGGCGTTGGCCATGGCGCGGGGAGAGCGAAGGAGAGGAACTGGGGGGAGGTGGAGGTGTCTGCGGGGTCGAGGAGGACGTGGACGACCGAACCATCCCTCCAGGACGGCGAGGGGGTGAAGCAAGGCGGCAGGCAACTACGTGGCGCGCGGCGCGGTCGCGTCGAGCACCTGCCTACCTGACTGGCCGAGCCAAGCAGCTCGCTGGAGCGGCAGCTGGGCTGGGCCGGCAGGTGGGCCGGGTGGGGCGCCAGGTAAGTTTTCTCTCTCCCTTTTTTTATTTTCTTTTCTGTTTCATTTCTTTTGCAGCTTTGTTCATTTAATAAAAATGCCTAAACATTTTTATAACTCATAACACTTGTCATACCTACTGTATATATTATGAACAGTAGGAAACATTATAGTTTATGATTATTTGAGCATTTAAAATTTTTTGTAGCATTTAAATGCCCAAATTCAAATACCATATGATTTAATCCAAAGCCCTAGATTGTCCTAGAAAATTGTGCACCACTTTTGGCAGAGGTTTAATACCAAGGCAGAAATGATGAACATTTTGAAGGGCATTTTGGGTACATTGGAAAATATTTTAGCAAACCCTAGTTGTTAGGAGAGGGGTGCTGGGGTTTCTGTTAATTCCATTTCAAGTTTCTTTGAAAGTAAACATGATGCACACTCTAGCTAGGTCCTAATGCAAGTGCTAACTAGGGATGTGACAGACCCGGAACCTAACCCAAGACTGAAGAAGAAGAAGAAGAAGAAAGAACTCCAAACAACGGTCAACGCTCTCACGTCAAGTCATCGGAAACCTGCACCTGCAACTGTTGTTGTAGTATCTGTGAGCCACGAGGACTCAGCAATCCCATAACCATGGGTAACAAGACTATCAAAGCTTAATAGGTAGGAAGAGGTAAAGTGGTGAGGTTGCAGCAGCGGCTAATCTACGCAAACGGTCACAACTAGTAGTGATCTCTAAAGATCCTGAACTACTTACGAGTCAAACATGACCCCACCATGTTCTCTTCTCAAAATGAAAAGAGACAGTCACGGTTACTCACACAGTTGTGTGTTTTACTTCGGATCCTCTGTCAAGTTTTCTACAACTGGACATTAACAAATTCCAATCTGCCACATAACCGCGGGCACGGCTTTCGAAAGATCATAACCCTGCAGGGGTGTCCCAACTTAGCCCATCACAAGCTCTCACGATTAGCTGAAGTGATAAATATAATATCATCACCCCTTATCTTAGGGAAATCCGTTCAGGCTCGGCATCCCGGTGCACAAGACATTTCGACAATGGTAAAACAAGTCCAGCAAGACCTCCTGGCGTGCCGACACCCTGATAGTAGCCGCGCGTATCTCGTCTCAGGCCACGACCGGATGAGCACAGCGTACATCAGCCAAACCCCATGTTTCCAAGGGGGGGCGCCACACACGACTCTATTTGGGACCAACACCATCAGCACTGCCCCCCTGCTATGTTGAAAGAATACTCGGGGACGCGACCCCCTATGCAATTTTAATTAATTAATTAAGTTTTTATTATGAGGCAAATTAAAACCAATGTTGGGCCTTGCTAGAGGAGTTTTATTCAAAGACGAACTGTCAAGGGGTCCCCATATACCCATCGTGTAAGGAACGCAAAATCAAGGAACATAATGCCGGTTTATCGGCGCCTAAGGTGGCATGAGTGGAACAAAACACCGAGCAAAAGGCCAAGACTTCCACCCATGCCCAGTATTTAGGTGTGTTAATAACAATAATAGATATTGTGATATTCCAACAACAAGTTCCCACCTGGAACGATCTTCATCTTCACCTGCAACTAACAACACTATAAGAGGGGCTGAGCAAGCGGGTAACATAGCCAAACAATGGTTTTGCTAGGAAGGTATCAAAGGTTAGAGGTTTCATGGCAACAAGGAGAGGGGCTGACAATAAAGATGGGTAGCGCGACATGTAACGATAGCATCGAGACACTAAGAATGGCAATGATAGTAAAGGTACCCAAGGGTATGATCATCTTGCCTGAGATCCCGCAAGGAAGAAGAACGGTTCCAAGAAGAATACGGAGAAGAAGCCTTGAAGAAGAACCACGGGTAGACGAACGAATCCTCACGAACGCAATGGAACAAGCACTAACGAGAAGAAACAAGCAACACGGTAAACAAACCACTCAAGAACATGACAATATGCACTACCAAGTATGATGCAAAACAAGTCTACTTATGATGCACAGAAAGTCTACACAGGAAGCAAAACATGGCAAGGTAGGAAGCACAGCAAAACAACACAAGTTTATATATGATGCAATACATGGCAAGGTATGATGCATGACAAGACTAAACAGGAAGCATAACATGGCAAGGTAGGAAGCACAGCAAAACATCACAGGAAACATGGCAATGTGCTTAAGCAAGTATGATGCAAACAAGTCGATATAGGAAGCACAACAAGTCTATACAGGAAGCATAACAAGTCTATACAGGAAGCATAACAAGTCTATACAGGAAGCATAACATGGCAAGGTATGAAGCACAACATGGCTACGGTGCAAGATGCACCCAAAGACCAACCAAACTCACTCCAAACATGAAAACAATATGATATTATGATTCTACATGCAAAATCACTCAAGTTTCATATAAGGAACACCCCAAACGGAGCAACGGGCTAAAAGATACACACGAAACAAGATATAACAACAAGCTGAAATTAACAGCCACATAGCAACTTTGGAGCATGATAAATATAAGCTACAGCACTCAAACATGGTGATAAGAAGCATGAACATCAAGTAGACATATCCTACAGCAAACAATTCCATTGGAGCATCTCCATAGGAGGCATGGATCAATAGCAACAAGCTACGGCATTTTGAACATGATAATAAAAACCTGACAGCAGTATTTTAAAGCAACTTGGGAGCAAGAGTTAAATATGCTACAGCCACCCAAATGAGCATGTGAGAGCATGAATGGATAGCCAACAACATGTACAACAAGGAATCATCAATAGCTACCCCAAAACTATCATGGATTTGCCTAGAACAACAAGCAAACATAGCATCCGGATATTACAGATTCCAGACTTAGTAAAATTTCACTAAGTGTTAAAACAGCAGTAATATCATGGCATGTTTGTGAGCAAGTTTAAGTCACCTCAAAGCATATCATGTAAAGTTAAATGCACCACATCAAAGAACACATCATGGAGATTCTAAAACATCTAAGCATGTGACATGGGGACAAACACAACAATAGCAACGAGCTCCTCAACTAGGCATCTCGTAACAAGTTTCAGAACATAACAGCCACATAGCACTTTACAACCTAGATAAACATGGCAATATGAACTCAAACAAGCATGCTATAGCAACCAACATGTAGAGCATCTCATGATGAACATTTTGACATATCATTTGCATCATTTGGATAAACATGCACCAAGTTATCATATCACAAACATGGCAACAAAATAACAAGTAGAAGCAGTTTATAACAAGTAGCACTCTTGCAACAGATATTTAAGCATCTAGATGAACTCAAATGAGAATGGCACAATGGAACAAACTGTATAGCATATCACCACGATCATTTTGACATATCATTCACTCAATTTGGACAAGTACACACAAAAATATCACTATGCAAAGATGCAACATTAATGCTGACAGAAAATGACTTAGTAGAATTTTACACAAGGGAAAAAAACACACGGGCGCTGAATAATAAAACGCGCACGGGGCAGGGAACTGGGCTGCTCCCTGATGGGCCTCGAACCCCTCGTTGGTTACCCCAAGTGGAAGGTGTAAGATGCAGTATTGTAGAAGTGTTTTCCCTTAGCAAAGATGCCAAGGATCGAATCCCCAGAGACTCCTAGGTTCAAAAAGTAGGTGTCAACTGCTAACGGCGCAATTAGCAATCAACGTGGACCCGCACACAGATACAAATAACTTTGCTCCCAACGAGTACAGAGAGGTTGTGAATCTCTCCGGCCTTGTAGTTCACAAAGGGTTAAAAGCAGATGATAGTAGTGATAGATAGTGTTTTGCAATAGTAAATAGTAACGAAAATTAAATAGCGGGTGTGATCAATGATAGTAATAAGGACCGGAGTCTCATGATGTTCACTAGTGATGTCTCTCTCCCAAAAGACGATAAAACAGCTATGTGAGGTAAACAAATTACAGCTGGGCAATTGACAGGACCACGAACGCAAACCAATGCTGACTACATTGCAAGAAAGGTTGAGGTTCAAAGCATGGGCTGTACGCCAAAGTAAGTAGACCGAAATCCATCAATACCTACTACTAATCATCCACCTTGAGATATCTATCTAGAACATCTCGCTGGTATTAAGTTGCGAGTCCCACCCATAGTGTAAACTCAATGCAACAGACAACTTCATTAAAAGAACTTTGCGTAAAGTAAACAATCCTTGCACCCGCGGGCACAAGCACCGTTGTTTTCCCCCTTGTTGCAACAGCACATCCCCTAGACTCATGTTTCTGTCACTCAAGCTAGTCATCGAGGGGCATGAACCCACAATCAAGCATAACGTTCCCTCTTGGAGTCACTACCTACTACTCGGCCAAAGCAATAAATAACAACGGAGAACATGCAAGAATTGCTTATGAACATAAATATAAAAGAGGTGAATCAAATATATTACTCAAGATCAATCTCAACATAATCTCATAATCCATCGGATCCCAGCAAACTCAACATAGCAACAGCATAAGGATTACATAGGTGCCTCGATCATGTAGGGCAGCTCACGAGGACTAATTAGTGAAGCACAAGAACGGGAGGAGAACATCACATAGCTACTGGTCATGGACTCATGGTCCAAGGGAGACTACTCACGAGTCATCCAGGAGGCGTCCATGGTGGTGGAGAAGCTCCCGGTGGTGATCCTCCCCTCCGGCAAGGTGCCGGGAAGAGTTCTCCTGGTGCTCCCAATCTTGGAAGCGGCGACGGCGGCGGAACAGAGATGGGATCGTGAAAAGAGTTCCTCCTCTGAGGGTTTCGGAGGACCCTCTAAATATATGCCAAAGGGGGGCACCGGACGGGCTTCGGGGGGCCCATGGGCCCCCCGGCGCGGCCC
>LR738709.1:552594647-552621985 GCA_902687465.1 Secale cereale | reverse complement strand
CGGGGGGGGGGGGGGGGGGGGGCGCCGCCAGGGCGCCTGGAGCCCTGGTGGCCCCCCCAGGCTGCCCTTCAGACGCAGTGTTGTTTCCGGAACGCTGATTTTTTATATAATTTTTCAGGATTTTTCTGGGCAGTTCTCGAAACGTGAAAACCTGAAATACAAAAACAGCCGAAAACAGAAACTGGCACTGGGGTGCACTGGATTAGTAAGTTAGTCCAAATATGATCAAAAGTGTATGGAAGTGTATGAATATCATAGCAATATCACCCAAAAGTGGCATGGAGCAAGCAAAAATTATAGATACGTTTTGGACGTATCAACATCCCCAAGCTTAATTCCTGCTCGTCCTCGAGTAGGTAAATGGTAACAAGAATAATTTCTGTGGTGACATGCTATTAACCATATAGGAGTTTTTATAGTCATATGACAAAAGCTTACTGAGACAATGATTCTATAGTAATTAAGTTGCCTCATGAGAAAATCACAAATGACTGAAAGTTTTACAACATGAAACTGAAACATCAAAAAGATTTGCAATGAACATGATGTGCAAATATGATAAAGTAATATCTAGCTTGCCCCCTTTAGTGACGCAAAACATAAATACAGGGGCACCTTCAAGGTTTAATTGATGACTAGATACAATGATTTCAAAATAAACGATATCACAATTATGCAAAAGACAATGCTACTTTGGGACAATGCACATTACACTCAGAATGACAATCATGCTCTCAGTAGTTGGTGCTTTAACATAAAAGTAAAAGAAAGGTTATGTGCTAGAGCTTTTTATTTTGAAAACATGGAAGCAATTTTGTCAACGGTAGTAGTACTTCATATGTGTCATACATAAGACATCCTATAAGTTGCAAGCCTCATGCATCGAATACCAATAGTGCTCGCACCTTGTCCTAATTAGCTCGGATTTCCATGGGTTATCATTGCATTACATATGTTTCAACCAAGTGTCACAAAGGGGTACCTCTATGCCACCTGTACAAAGGTCCAAGGAGATAAATCGCATTTGATTTCTCGTTTTTGATAGATCGCATCTTGAGGACATCCATACCGGGACAACATAGAAAATAGATGATGGACTCCTCTTTAATGCATAAGCATGTTCTCATAAGAGATTGAGGATCAACGTCCAAGCTAAAACTTCCACCATGATACATGGCTTTGGTTGGCGGCCCAATGTTCTTCTCTAACAATATGCATATTCATTCAACCCACGGCAAATCACCCTTACTTCAGACAAGACGAACATGCATAGCAACTCACATGATATTCAACAAAAGTGTGACAGTTGATGGCGTCCCCAGAAACATGGTTACCGCTCAGCAAGCAACTTATAAGAAATAAGATACATAGGCAACATATTCTTTACCACAGTAGTTTTTAAGCTGCTTTCCCATGAGCTATGTATTGCAAAGTTAGTTTGCTTAGTACAGGTGGAGGTTAGCAAAAAGACTGGGAGCGACCAACTAAGAGAGCAATGACGGTCATAATCATGCAGAGCGACAAAGCAACATTGAATCAGGCATGGTAGTTATATCGCTACTCAGAAATAAAAGATCATCAAGGCTTGACAGACTTTCTTTACAGTCTTAAATATGCGTGAGCATACGCCAAGTCAATCAAAATAAATTCTCGAAGGAAGATATTACTAAACCATACCATATCATAGGCAAACAAATCAAGTTGGTACTCCAATAACACATTGGGAACCCCCTGATGGGCCTCGAACCCCTCGTTGGTTACCCCAAGTGGAAGGTGTAAGATGCAGTAAGTAGAAGTGTTTTCCCTTAGCAAAGATGCCAAGGATCGAATCCCCAGAGACTCCTAGGTTCAACAGGTAGGTGTCAACTGCTAACGGCGCAATTAGCAATCATCGTGGACCTGCACATAGATACAAATAACTTTGCTCCCAACGAGTACAGAGAGGTTGTCAATCTCTCCGGCCTTATAGTTCACAAAGGGTTAAAAGCAATATGATAGTAGTGATAGATAGTGTTTTGCAATAGTAAATAAAATAGCGAAAAGTAAATAGTGGATGTGATCAATGATGGTAATATGGACCGGAGTCTCATGACGTTCACTAGTGATGTCTCTCTCCCAAAAGACGATAAAACAGCTATGTGAGGTAAACAAATTACAGCTGGGCAATTGACAGGACCACGAACGCAAACCAATGCTGACTACATTGCAAGAAAGGTTGAGGTTCAAAGCATGGGCGGTACGCCAAAGTAAGTAGACCGAAATCCATCAATATCTACTACTAAGCATCCACCTTGAGATATCTATCCAGAACATCTCGCTGGTATTAAGTTGCGAGTCCCACCCATAGTGTAAACTCAATGCAACAGACAACTGCATTAAAAGAACTTTGCGTAAAGTAAACAATCCTTGCACCCGCGGGCACAAGCACCGTTGTTTTCCCCCTTGTGGCAACAACACATCCCCTAGACTCATGTTTCTGTCACTCAAGCTAGTCATCGAGGGGCATGAACCCACAATCGAGCATAACGTTCCCTCTTGGAGTCACTACCTACTACTTGGCCAAAGCAATAAATAACAACGGAGAACATGCAAGAATTACTTATGAACTAAAATATAAAAGAGGTGAATCAAATATATTACTCAAGATCAATCTGAACATAATCTCATAATCCATCGGATCCCAGCAAACTCAACATAGCAACAACATAAGGATTACATAGGTGCCTCGATCATGTAGGGCAGCTCACGAGGACTAATTAGTGAAGCACAAGAACGGGAGGAGAACATCACATAGCTACTGGTCATGGACTCATGGTCCAAGGGAGACTACTCACGAGTCGTCCGGGAGGCGTCCATGGTGGTGGAGAAGCTCCCAGTGGTGATCCTCCCCTCCGGCAGGGTGCCGGGAAGAGTTCTCCTGGTGCTCCCGATCTTGGAAGCGGCAGCGGCGGCGGAACAGAGATGGGATCGCGAAAAGAAGTCCTGTTTCGAGGGTTACGGGGAACCCTTTAAATATATGCCAAAGTAGGGCACCGAGGGAGCCTCGGGGGGCCCAGGCGCCCCCCGGCGCGGCCCAGGGGGGGGGGCCCACAGGGCGCCTGGTGCCCCTGTGGCCCCCCCAGGCTGCCCTTCGGAGGCAGTGTCGTTCCCGGATCGCTGATTTTTTATATATTTTTTCTGGATTTTTCTGGGCAGTTCTCGAAACGTGAAAACCTGAAATACAAAAGCAGCCGAAAACAGAAACTGGCACTGGGGTGCACTGGATTAGTAAGTTAGTCCAAATATGATCAAAAGTGTATGGAAGTGTATGAATATCATAGCAATATCACCCAAAAGTGGCATGGAGCAAGAAGAAATTATAGATACGTTTTGGACGTATCAACATCCCCAAGCTTAATTCCTGCTCGTCCTCGAGTAGGTAAATGATAACAAGAATAATTTCTGTGGTGACATGCTATTAACCATATAGGACTTTCTCATAGTCATATGACAAAAGCGTACCGAGACAATGATTCTAAAGTAACTAAGTTGTCTCAAGAGAAAATCACAAATGACCGAAAGTTTTACAACATGAAACTGAAACATCAAAAAGATTTGCAATGAACATGATGTGCAGATATGATCAAGTGATATCTAGCTTGCCCCCTTTAGTGATGCAAAACATAAGTGCAGGGGCACCTTCAAGATTTAAGTGATGACTAGATACAATCATTTCAGAATAAACGATATCACAATCATGCAAAAGACAATGCTACTTTGGGACAATGCACATTACACTCAGAATGACAATCATGCTCTCAGTAATTGGTGCTTGAAGTGCTAGATATTTTATTTTGAAACATGGAAGCAATTGTGTCAACGGTAGTAGTACTTCATATGTGTCATGTATAAAACATCCTATAAGTTGCAAGCCTCATGCATCGAATACTAATAGTGCTCGCTCCTTGTCCTAATTAGCTCGGATCCCCATGGGTTATCATTGAAGTGCATACGATTTAACCAAGTGTCACAAAGGGGTACCTCTATGCCACCTGTACAAAGGTCCAAGGAGATAGATCGCATTTGATTTCTCGTTTTTGATAGATCTCAACTTGAGGACATCCATACCGGGACAACATAGAAAATAGATGATGGACTCCTCTTTAATGCATAAGCATATTCTCATGAGAGATTGAGGATTAAGGTCCAAGCTAAAACTTCCACATGATGCATGGCTTTGGTTGGCGGCCCAATGTTCTTCTCTAACAATATGGATATTAATTCAACCCACGGTAAATCACCCTTACTTCAGAAAAGACGAACATGCATAGCAACTCACATGATATTCAACAAAAGTATGACAGTTGATGGCGTCCCCAGAAACATGGTTACCGCTCAGCAAGCAACTCATAAGAAATAAGATACATAGGCAACATATTCTTTACCACAATAGTTTTTAGGCTACTTTCCCATGAGCTATGTATTGCATGGTTAATTTTCTTAGTGCAGGTGTAGGTTAGCAAAAGACTGGGAGCGACCAACTAAGAGAGCAATGATGGTCATAATCATGCAGAGCGACAAAGCAATATTGTATCAGGCATGGTAGTTATATCGCTACTCAGCAATAAAAGATCATCAAGGCTTGACAGACTTTCTTTACAGTCTTGAATATGCGTGAGCATACGCCAAGTCAATCAAAATAAATTCTCGAAGGAAGATATTACTAAACCATACCACATCATAGGCAAACAAACCAAGTTGGTACTCCAATAACACATTGGGAACCCCCCAGCTATCTGAGATTAACCATAAGAAAACCTGAACTACTAAGCACCATCATGCAAATAGCATCTTTATCATAGACACATTAACCCATGCAACGGAAGCAAACTCTCTTAATAAGGTGAGCATGGTAATTAAAGAGAGTTCAAGCAACCAACTAAATAAAAGCTCTTGAAAAGATAAGCATGAATACTAAGAGCAAAGCACGATAGTAGCTATTTAAAGACAAAGAACACACACAGCATAGATAGACATGAAAATTCTATGTAATGTTCAAGGTAGAGGTGGAGCGTGTTTCTCTCCCACATAAAGGAATGCTGGGTTCCGACTCGTTATGAAAAACTAAAAGGAAAACTAAAAGCGAGACGCTCCAAGCATAGCACATAACACATGAAGTGATAAAAATATTGCGAAACGAAAGACGAACTGATAATGTTGATGGAGAAGGGGATGCACGGGTGCATCCCCAAGCTTAGACGCTTGAGTCTCCTTGAATATTTCTTGGGGTTGCACGGGGGCATCCCCAACCTTGAGCGCTTGACACTCCTGAATCTTTTTATCATCTTCCCTCGCACACTTGAAAACTCCCTTCATACACAACTCATCATAATCTGATTAGCGAGGTTAGTACCCTTAATAAAATAATTATACCTTGCTGGAAATAAGGATATTCTTGAAGTTCTACTGTTTCTCAAGATTGCCAAAAGGTTTTTGCAAAGAAAAAGCAAGTTCTCAATTTGCAAAGTGAAGGTAAGGCAAAACAGGACAGAATCTGTGAAAAACAGAACAGCAGGCAGTAATTGACCTGTTCGGGATACTTCTGCAACTCAAATAAAAAAACTCAGAACTGACGCACGAAAGACAATTATATAGAGAACGCTGTCGAAAAAATTCAGACCAAAAAGATGACCTGGTGATTTTATACGAATTTTTCTATCCAAGGACAGAATCTGTTTCCTGGACAGCACCTCACAACTTTTGAACTTTCTAGCAATCAGAGGCTATACTTGGCACAAATATGAAAAGCAAAGATACAATGATGGTGATACGGCAGTAAACAACATCAAGACACAACAAAAGCAAAAATTTTATTCATGTGGGCTGCCTCCCAAAAGCGCTTTCTTTTATGCCTTTAAGCTAGGCATAATGCATAGATCAAGTTTTATCAAGAGTAAAAGAATAGCTAGCCCGTACAACGGACTCAAAAGGTAACTTGACCTTCTTACGAGGGAAGTGTTCCATCCCTTTCTTGTGAGGAAACTGAAATTTTAGATTACCCTCTTTCATGTCAATGACAGCACCAACGGTGCGCAAAAAGGGACGTCCCAAAATAATTGGACACGAAGGATCACATTCAATATCCATAACAGTAAAATCAACGGGCACATAATTATCATTGACAACAATAAGAACATCGTCGATCCTCCCCAAAGGTTTCTTTATGGAAGAATCAACGAGAGCATTACCAAAAGAACAAGAATCAAAAGATTTCAATTTAAGCATGTCATATAGTCTTTTGGGCATAATGGAAGTACTAGCTACAATATCACATAAAGCAAAGCATGAGAAATTGTTTATCTTAATTTTAATCATAGAATCCCAACCATCTCCTAGCTTTCTAGGTATGGAGGCTTCTACTCTAAGTTTGTCCTCCCTAGCTTTGATGAGAGCATTAGTGATATGCTCTGCGAAGGCAAGATTAAGCGTGCTAGTGTTGGGATCCTTAGCCATTCCTTGTAGAAAGGTGATAACTTCTGAAATACTACAATTATCAAAATCAATTTTATCATTAGTGGGAAAAATTGTAGTATCATCCTCTTTGTTTAATTCGCTCTCTATTATAAGAGTTTGAACATCTTACCAAGTTTCGGGAAGCTTAGGAGCAATTTTAAACTGAGGCTCATACTTTTTTCCTGGAAGACCATGCCAAGGGCATAACTCTCTGTCATAACTAGTGTAATCACAAGGTTTATCCTTTTTGTAAACCCCGTCAGAGATAAGTGGGGCATAGGAAGTAGGGGTGTACTCCTCCCATTTAGTGTTTTTGGTAGAACCCATAGTAGCAAGCAAGCAAGATAACTATTTTTGTGATTTTCGATAAAAAGGAACTAAAGCAAATATGAAAGGTAAACTAACAAGACTAAAAAGCAAAGGTAAAAGATAGCATGCAACTCCCCTATCCTGAAGAGTGGAGTCCCCGGCAACGGCGCCAGAAAATACTCCTTGATGGGCCTCGAACCCCTCGTTGGTTACCCCAAGTGGAAGGTGTAAGATGCAGTAAGTACAAGTGTTTTCCCTTAGCAAAGATGCCAAGGATCGAATCCCCAGAGACTCCTAGGTTCAACAGGTAGGTGTCAACTGCTAACGGCGCAATTAGCAATCAACGTGGACCTGCACACAGATACAAATAACTTTGCTCCCAACGAGTACAGAGAGGTTGTCAATCTCTCCGGCCTTATAGTTCACAAAGGGTTAAAAGCAATATGATAGTAGTGATAGATAGTGTTTTGCAATAGTAAATAAAATAGCGAAAAGTAAATAGTGGATGTGATCAATGATGGTAATATGGACCGGAGTCTCATGACGTTCACTAGTGATGTCTCTCTCCCAAAAGACGATAAAAAAGCTATGTGAGGTAAACAAATTACAGCTGGCCAATTGACAGGACCACGAACGCAAACCAATGCTGACTACATTGTAAGAAAGGTTGAGGTTCAAAGCATTGGCGGTACGCCAAAGTAAGTAGACCGAAATCCATCAATATCTACTACTAATCATCCACCTTGAGATATCTATCCAGAACATCTCGCTGGTATTAAGTTGCGAGTCCCACCCATAGTGTAAACTCAATGCAACAGACAACTTCATTAAAAGAACTTTGCGTAAAGTAAACAATCCTTGCACCCGCGGGCACAAGCACCGTTGTTTTCCCCCTTGTGGCAACAGCACATCCCCTAGACTCATGTTTCTGTCACTCAAGCTAGTCATCGAGGGGCATGAACCCACAATCGAGCATAACGTTCCCTCTTGGAGTCACTACCTACTACTTGGCCAAAGCAATAAATAACAACGGAGAACATGCAAGAATTACTTATGAACTAAAATATAAAAGAGGTGAATCAAATATATTACTCAAGATCAATCTGAACATAATCTCATAATCCATCGGATCCCAGCAAACTCAACATAGCAACAGCATAAGGATTACATAGGTGCCTCGATCATGTAGGGCAGCTCACGAGGACTAATTAGTGAAGCACAAGAACGGGAGGAGAACATCACATAGCTACTGGTCATGGACTCATGGTCCAAGGGAGACTACTCACGAGTCATCCGGGAGGCGTCCATGGTGGTGGAGAAGCTCCCGGTGGTGATCCTCCCCTCCGGCAGGGTGTCGGGAAGAGTTCTCCTGGTGCTCCCGATCTTGGAAGCGGCGGCGGCGGCGCAACAGAGATGGGATCGCGAAAAGAAGTCTTGTTTCGATGGTTACGGGGAACCCTTTAAATATATGCCAAAGTAGGGCACCGGGGGAGCCTCGGGGGGCCTAGGCGCCCCCCCGGCGCGGCCCAGGGGGGGCGCCCACAGGGCGCCTGGAGCCCCTGTGGCCCCCCAGGCTGCCCTTCGGAGGCAGTGTCGTTCCCGGATCGCTGATTTTTTATATATTTTTTCTGGATTTTTCTGGGTAGTTCTCGAAACGTGAAAACCTGAAATACAAAAACAGCCGAAAACAGAAACTGGCACTGGGGTGCACTGGATTAGTAAGTTAGTCCAAATATGATCAAAAGTGTATGGAAGTGTATGAATATCATAGCAATATCACCCAAAAGTGGCATGGAGCAAGCAGAAATTATAGATACGTTTTGGACGTATCACCCCCCAGCTATTTGAGATTAACCATAAGAAAACCTGAACTACTAAGCACCATTATGCAAGTAGCATCTTTATCATAGAAACAATAACCAATGCAACGGAAGCAAACTCTCTTAATAAGGTGAGCATGATAATTAAAGAGAGTTCAAGCAACCAACTAAACAAAAGCTCTTTGAAAAGATAAGCATGTATACTAAGAGCAGAGCATGATAGTAGCTATTAAAAGACAAAGAACACACACAACATAGATAGACATGAAAATTCTATGTTATGTTCTAGGTAGAAGTGGAGCTTGTTTCTCTCCCACATAAAGAATGCTGAGTTCCGACTCGTTATGAAAAACTAAAAAGAAAATTAAAAGCAAGACGCTCCAAGCATAGCACATAACACATGAAGTGATAAAAATATAGCCGAACGAAAGACGAACTGATAATGTTGATGGAGAAGGGGATGCACGGGGGTATCCCCAAGCTTAGACGCTTGAGTCTCCTTGAATATTTCTTGGGGGTGCACGGGGGCATCCCCAAGCTTGAGTGCTTGACACTCCTGAATCTTTTTTATCATCTTCCCTCGCACACTTGAAAACTCCCTTCATACATAACTCATCATAATCTGATTAGCGAGGTTAGTACCCTTAATAAAATAATTATACCTTGCTGGAAATATAGATATTCTTGAAGTTCTACTGTTTCTCAAGATTGCCAAAAGGTTTTTGCAAAGAAAAACCAAGTTCTTGATTTGCAAAGTGGAGGAAAGGCAAAACAGGACAGAATCTGTGAAAAACAGAACAGCAGGTAGTAATTGATCTGTTCGGGATACTTCTGCAACTCAAATCAAAAAACTCAGAACAGACGCACCAAAGACAATTATATAGAGAACGCTGTCGAAAAAATTCAGACCAAAAAGATGATCCGGTAATTTTATACGAATTTTTCTATCCAAGGATAAAATCTGTTTCCTGGACAGCACCTCACAACTTTTGAACTTTCTAGCAATCAGAGGCTATACTTGGCACAAATATGAAAAGCAAAGATACAATGATGATGCTACAGCAGTAAACAACATCAAGACACAACAAAAGCAAAAAAATTATTCATGTGGGCTGCCTCCCAAAAGCGCTTTCTTTTATGGCTTTAAGCTAGGCATAATGCATAGAGATCAAGTTTTATCAAAAGTAAAAGAATAGCTAGCCCGTACAACGGACTCAAAAGGTAACTTGATCTTTTTCCGAGGGAAGTTTTCTATCCCTTTCTTCAGAGGAAACTGAAATTTTATATTACCCTCTTTCATGTCAATGATAGCACCAACGGTGCGCAAAAAGGGACGTCCCAAAATAATTGGACATGAAGGATCACATTCAATATCCATAATAGTAAAATCAACCGGCACATAATTATCATAGACAACAATAAGAACATCGTCGATCCTCCCTAAAGGTTTCTTTATGGAAGAATCAACGAGACGAACACCAAAAGAACAAGAATCATAAGGTTTCAATTTAAGCATATCATATAGTCTTTTGGGCATAACAGAGGTACTAGCACCAACATCACATAATGCATAACAAGAGAAGTTATTCAACTTAATTTTAATCATAGGATCCCAACCATCTTCTAGCTTTCTAGGTATGGATGCTTCTACTCTAAGTTTCTCCTCCCTAGCTTTGATGAGAGCAATAGTGATATGCTCTGTGAAGGCAAGGTTAAGCGTGCTAGTGCGGGGGTCCCTAGAAATCTTGTGAAGGAAATCAATAACTTCTGTAAGAGTGAAATTATCAAAATCAAGGTCATTAGCATCAAGTAAAGTGGTAGGTGTAGTGATAGGTGTGCTGATAAAGTCATCGTTGTTGTGACTAGTGAAGTCACACAACTTAGTGTTCTCGGTGGAACCCATAGTAGCAAGCAAGCAAGATAACTATTTTTGTGATTTTCGATAAAATGTACTGAAAGCAAAAACTTAAAGGTAAACTAACAAGACTAAAAAGCAAAGATAAAAGATAGCATGCAACTCCCCTATCCTGAAGAGTGGAGTCCCCGGCAACGGCGCCAGAAAATACTCCTTGATGGGCCTCGAACCCCTCGTTGGTTACCCCAAGTGGAAGGTGTAAGATGTAGTATTGTAGAAGTGTTTTCCCTTAGCAAAGATGCCAAGGATCGAATCCCCAGAGACTACTAGGTTCAACAAGTAGGTGTCAACTGCTAACGGCGCAATTAGCAATCAACATGGACCTGCACACAGATACAAATAACTTTGCTCCCAACGAGTACAGAGAGGTTGTCAATCTCTCCGGCCTTGTAATTCACAAAGGGTTAAAAGCAGATGATAGTAGTGATAGATAGTGTTTTGCAATAGTAAATAGTAACGAAAAGTAAATAGCGGGTGTGATCAATGATAGTAATAAGGACCGGAGTCTCATGATGTTCACTAGTGATGTCTCTCTCCCAAAAGACGATAAAACAGCTATGTGAGGTAAACAAATTACAGCTGGGCAATTGACAGGACCACGAACGCAAACCAATGCAGACTACATTGCAAGAAAGGTTGAGGTTCAAAGCATGAGCGGTACGCCAAAGTAACTAGACCGAAATCCATCAATGCCTACTACTAATCATCCACCTTGAGATATCTATCCAGAACATCTCGCTGGTATTAAGTTGCGAGTCCCACCCATAGTGTAAACTCAATGCAACACACAACTGCATTAAAAGAACTTTGCGTAAAGTAAACAATCCTTGCACCCGCGGGCACAAGCACCGTTGTTTTCCCCCTTGTGGCAACAGCACATCCCCTAGACTCATGTTTCTATCACTCAAGCTAGTCATCGAGGGGCATGAACCCACAATCAAGCATAACGTTCCCTCTTGGAGTAACTACCTACTACTGGGCCAAAGCAATAAATAACAACGGAGAACATGCAAGAATTACTTATGAACATAAATATAAAAGAGGTGAATCAAATATATTACTGAAGATCAATCTGAACATAATCTCATAATCCATCGGATCCCAGCAAACTCAACATAGCAACAGCATAAGGATTACATAGGTGCCTCGATCATGTAGGGCAGCTCACGAGGACTAATTAGTGAAGCACAAGAACGGGAGGAGAACATCACATAGCTACTGGTCATGGACTCATGGTCCAAGGGAGACAACTCACGAGTCATCCGGAAGGCGTCCATGGTGGTGGAGAAGCTCCCGGTGGTGATCCTCCCCTCCGGCAGGGTGCCGGGAAGAGTTCTCCTGGTGCTCCCGATCTTGGAAGCGGCGGCGGTGGCGGAACAGAGATGGGATCGCGAAAAGAGTTCCTCCTCTGAGGGTTTCGGAGGACCCTCTAAATATATGCCAAAGGGGGGCACCGGACGGGCTTCGGGGGGCCCAGGCGCCCCCCCGGCGCGGCCCAGGGGGGGGCGCCGCCAGGGCGCCTGGAGCCCTGGTGGCCCCCACCAGGCTGCCCTTCGAACGCAGTGTTGTTTCCGGAACGCTGATTTTTATATAATTTTTCTGGATTTTTCTGGGCAGTTCTCGAAACGTGAAAACCTGAAATACAAAAACAGCCGAAAACAGAAACTGGCACTGGGGTGCACTGGATTAGTAAGTTAGTCCAAATATGATCAAAAGTGTATGGAAGTGTATGAATATCATAGCAATATCACCCAAAAGTGGCATGGAGCAAGTAGAAATTATAGATACGTTTTGGACGTATCAACATCCCCAAGCTTAATTCCTGCTCGTCCTCGAGTAGGTAAATGATAACAAGAATAATTTCTGTGGTGACATGCTATTAACCATATAGGACTTTTTATAGTCATATGACAAAAGCTTACTGAGACAATGATTCCATAGTAATTAAGTTGCCTCATGAGAAAATCACAAATGACTGAAAGTTTTACAACATGAAACTGAAACATCAAAAAGATTTGCAATGAACATGATGTGCAAATATGATAAAGTAATATCTAGCTTGCCCCCTTTAGTGATGCAAAACATAAATGCAGGGGCACCTTCAAGGTTTAAGTGATGACTAGATACAATGATTTCAAAATAAACGATATCACAATTATGCAAAAGACAATGCTACTTTGGGACAATGCACATTACACTCAGAATGACAATCATGCTCTCAGTAGTTGGTGCTTTAACATAAAAGTAAAAGAAAGGTTATGTGCTAGAGCTTTTTATTTTGAAAACATGGAAGCAATTTTGACAACGGTAGTAGTACTTCATATGTGTCATGCATAAGACATCCTATAAGTTGCAAGCCTCATGCATCGAATACCAATAGTGCTCGCACCTTGTCCTAATTAGCTCGGATTTCCATGGGTTATCATTGCATTACATATGTTTCAACCATGTGTCACAAAGGGGTACCTCTATACCACCTGTACAAAGGTCCAAGGAGATAAATCGCATTTGATTTCTCGTTTTTGGTAGATCTCAACTTGAGGACATCCATACCGGGACAACATAGAAAATAGATGATGGACTCCTCTTTAATGCATAAGCATGTTCTCATAAGAGATTGAGGATCAACGTCCAAGCTAAAACTTCCACCATGATACATGGCTTTGGTTGGCGGCCCAATGTTCTTCTCTAACAATATGCATATTCATTCAACCCACGACAAATCACCCTTACTTCAGACAAGACGAACATGCATAGCAACTCACATGATATTCAACAAAAGTGTGAAAGTTGATGGCGTCCCCAGAAACATGGTTACCGCTCAGCAAGCAACTTATAAGAAATAAGATACATAGGCAACATATTATTTACCACAGTAGTTTTTAAGCTACTTTCCCATGAGCTATGTATTGCAAAGTTAGTTTGCTTAGTACAGGTGGAGGTTAGCAAAAAGACTGGGAGCGACCAACTAAGAGAGCAATGATGGTCATAATCATGCAGAGCGACAAAGCAACATTGAATCAGGCATGGTAGTTATATCGCTACTCAGAAATAAAAGATCATCAAGGCTTGACAGACTTTCTTTACAGTCTTAAATATGCGTGAGCATACGCCAAGTCAATCAAAATAAATTTTCAAAGGAAGATATTACTAAACCATACCATATCATAGGCAAACAAATCAAGTTGGTACTCCAATAACACATTGGGAACCCCCAGCTATTTGAGATTAACCATAAGAAAACTGAACTACTAAGCACCATTATGCAAGTAGCATCTTTATCATAGACACAATAACCAATGCAACGGAAGCGAACTCTCTTAATAAGGTGAGCATGATAATTAAAGAGAGTTCAAGCAACCAACTAAACAAAAGCTCCTTGAAAAGATAAGCATGGATACTAAGAGCAGAGCATGATAGTAGCTATTAAAAGACAAAGAACACACACAGCATAGATAGACATGAAAATTCTATGTTATGTTCTAGGTAGAAGTGGAGCGTGTTTCTCTCCCACATAAAGAATGCTGAGTTCCGACTCGTTATGAAAAACTAAAAAGAAAATTAAAAGCAAGACGCTCCAAGCATAGCACATAACACATGAAGTGATAAAAATATAGCCGAACGAAAGACGAACTGATAATGTTGATGGAGAAGGGGATGCACGGGGGTATCCCCAAGCTTAGACGCTTGAGTCTCCTTGAATATTTCTTGGGGGTGCACGGGGGCATCCCCAAGCTTGAGTGCTTGACACTCCTGAATCTTTTTTATCATCTTCCCTCGCACACTTGAAAACTCCCTTCATACATAACTCATCATAATCTGATTAGTGAGGTTAGTACCCTTAATAAAATAATTATACCTTGCTGGAAATAAAGATATTCTTGAAGTTCTACTGTTTCTCAAGATTGCCAAAAGGTTTTTGCAAAGAAAAAGTAAGTTCTTGATTTGCAAAGTGGAGGAAAGGCAAAACAGGACAGAATCTGTGAAAAACAGAACAGCAGGTAGTAATTGATCTGTTCGGGATACTTCTGCAACTCAAATCAAAAAACTCAGAACAGACACACAAAATACAATTATATAGAGAACGCTGTCGAAAAAATTCAGACCAAAAAGATGACCTGGTGATTTTATACGAATTTTTCTATCCAAGGACAGAATCTGTTTCCTGGACAGCGCCTCACAACTTTTGAACTTTCTAGCAATCAGAGGCTATACTTGGCACAAATATGAAAAGCAAAGATACAATGATGATGCTACAGCAGTAAACAACATCAAGACACAACAAAAGCAAAAAATTTATTCATGTGGGCTGCCTCCCAAAAGCGCTTTCTTTTATGCCTTTAAGCTAGGCATAATGCATAGAGATCAAGTTTTATCAAAAGTAAAAGAATAGCTAGACCGTACAACGGACTCAAAAGGTAACTTGATCTTTTTCCGAGGGAAGTGTTCCATCCCTTTCTTGAGAGGAAACTGTAATTTTATATTACCCTCTTTCATGTCAATGATAGCACCAATGGTGCGCAAAAAGGGACGTCCCAAAATAATTGGACATGAAGGATCACATTCAATATCCATAATAGTAAAATCAACGGGCACATAATTATCATTGACAACAATAAGAACATCGTCGATCCTCCCCAAAGGTTTCTTTATGGAAGAATCAACGAGACGAACACCAAAAGAACAAGAATCATAAGGTTTCAATTTAAGCATATCATATAGTCTTTTGGGCATAACAGAGGAACTAGCACCAACATCACATAATGCATAACAAGAGAAGTTATTCAACTTAATTTTAATCATAGGATCCCAACCATCTTTTAGCTTTCTAGGTATGGAGGCTTCTACTCTAAGTTTCTCCTCCCTAGCTTTGATGAGAGCATCAGTGATATGCTCTGTGAAGGCAAGGTTAAGCGTGCTAGTGCGGGGGTCCCTAGACATCTTGTGAAGGAAATCAATAACTTCTGTAAGAGTGCAATTATCAAAATCAAGGTCATTAGCATCAAGTAAAGTGGTAGGTGTAGTGATAGGTGTGCTGATAAAGTCATCGTTGTTGTGACTAGTGAAGTCACACAACTTGGTGTTCTCGGTGGAACCCATAGTAGCAAGCAAGCAAGATAACTAATTTTGTGATTTTCGATAAAAGGTACTGAAAGCAAAAACTGAAAGGTAAACTAACAAGACTAAAAAGCAAAGGTAAAAGATAGCATGCAACTCCACTATCCTGAAGAGTGGAGTCCCCGGCAACGGCGCCAGAAAATACTCCTTGATGGGCCTCGAACCCCTCGTTGGTTACCCCAAGTGGAAGGTGTAAGATGTAGTATTGTAGAAGTGTTTTCCCTTAGCAAAGATGCCAACGATCGAATCCCCAGAGACTCCTAGGTTCAACAAGTAGGTGTCAACTGCTAACGGCGCAATTAGCAATCAACGTGGACCTGCACACAGATACAAATAACTTTGCTCCCAACGAGTACAGAGAGGTTGTCAATCTCTCCGGCCTTGTAGTTCACAAAGGGTTAAAAGCAGATGATAGTAGTGATAGATAGTGTTTTGCAATAGTAAATAGTAACGAAAAGTAAATAGCGGGTGTGATCAATGATAGTAATAAGGAACGGAGTCTCATGATGTTCACTAGTGATGTCTCTCTCTCAAAAGACGATAAAACAGCTATGTGAGGTAAACAAATTACAGCTGGGCAATTGACAGGACCACGAACGCAAACCAATGCTGACTACATTGCAAGAAAGGTTGAGGTTCAAAGCATGGGCGGTACGCCAAAGTAAGTAGACCGAAATCCATCAATGCCTACTACTAATCATCCACCTTGAGATATCTATCCAGAACATCTCGCTGGTATTAAGTTGCGAGTCCCACCCATAGTGTAAACTCAATGCAACAGACAACTGCATTAAAAGAACTTTGCGTAAAGTAAACAATCCTTGCACCCGCGGGCACAAGCACCGTTGTTTTCCCCCTTGTGGCAACAGCACATCCCCTAGACTCATGTTTCTGTCACTCAAGCTAGTCATCGAGGGGCATGAACCCACAATCAAGCATAACGTTCCCTCTTGGAGTCACTACCTACTACTCGGCCAAAGCAATAAATAACAACGGAGAACATGCAAGAATTACTTATGAACATAAATATAAAAGAGGTGAATCAAATATATTACTCAAGATCAATCTGAACATAATCTCATAATCCATCGGATCCCAGCAAACTCAACATAGCAACATCATAAGGATTACATAGGTGCCTCGATCATGTAGGGCAGCTCACGAGGACTAATTAGTGAAGCACAAGAACGGGAGGAGAACATCACATAGCTACTGGTCATGGACTCATGGTCCAAGGGAGACTACTCACGAGTCATCCAGGAGGCGTCCATGGTGGTGGAGAAGCTCCCGGTGGTGATCCTCCCCTCCGGCAGGGTGCCGGGAAGAGTTCTCCTGGTGCTCCCGATCTTGGAAGCGGCGGCGGCGGCGGAACAGAGATGGGATCGCGAAAAGAGTTCCTCCTCTAAGGGTTTCGGAGGACCCTCTAAATATATGCCAAAGGGGGGCACCGGACGGGCTTCGGGGGGCCCAGGCGCCCCCCCGGCGTAGCCCAGGGGGAGCGCCGCCAGGGCGCCTAGAGCCCTGGTGGCCCCCCCAGGCTGCCCTTCGGACGCAGTGTTGTTTCCGGAACGCTGATTTTTTATATAATTTTTCTGGATTTTTCTGGGCAGTTCTCGAAACATGAAAACCTGAAATACCAAAACAGCCGAAAACAGAAACTGGCACTGGGGTGCACTGGATTAGTAAGTTAGTCCAAATATGATCAAAAGTGTATGGAAGTGTATGAATATCATAGCAATATCACCCAAAAGTGGCATGGAGCAAGCAGAAATTATAGATACGTTTTGGACGTATCACTCACCCATGGGCCAAGCCCAAGAAGGAGGAGGAGGAGCTGGGCCGCGGGCGCTGGCTGGGCCGGCTTGAGGGAGGCCTGGCAGGGCTGGACCTGCCCATGCGGCCACGGGAGCTGACGGGCTGGGCCGGAACGAGGGCCCAGGGAGGCGGCGATGCGGCCAGGCACTGGGCCTCGCGCGGCTCGGGCCCAGGAGGCGGACCGGTCGAGGGGGCGTCGTCCTCCCCGACGCACGGCGAGACCGGCGGCGGCTGGCGCGATGGGGAGCTCCGGTGGAGGCCGGAGGGACGGGATCCGAGCTGGATCCGAGCGGATCTGGCCACTACGGTCCCATTCCCGGCCGGATCCAACGAAGGCGGCGGCGGATCTGTGCTCGGCGGTGAGATCGGAAGCCGAGGCGGCGGCGGGATCGGGGATGGGCGGAGCGCTCGGGGACGAGGGCCAGGCGAGCAGGCGCTGGTCGGGAGGAGCGGAGCGGTGGCGGGCGGTGGAAGAACAGCGCGGCGAGGGTGGAAGCACGGCGCGGCGAGGGTGGTAGCACGGCGCGGCGACGGTGGAAACACGGCGCGGCGACGGTGGAAACACGGCGCGGCGACGGTGGAAGCACGGCGCGGCGAGGGTGGAAGCACTGCGCGGAATTTGAGGAGGGAGGTATGGGAAGGCCAAAAATGGACTAGGGGGAGTCCATTTATAGCAGGAGGGCTAGGGTTTGGAGTTTGGAGGGGTTTTTGAGCGTTTCGGAGCCATCGGATCGTGATCCAACGGCAACGGAGCAAAGGGGGAGTAGGCTGGGCCTAGTTGGCTGTGTAGAAGACCTTGGGCTGAGGTGAGAGGAGAGGAAGAGAGGCCCGCGGGGTTTTTCGGAGACCGAAAACATCCGACGAAATAACCGGCGACTAGTGCCGCTATATATATCCGTTGGGCTATCAAACGGACTCCGAATGCGATGAAATTTGGCAGGCGGCCTGTCTACACTATAATAAGACCACACGCCAAGTTTCAACCCATTCCGAGAACATTTTTCGGCCACTCACAAAATAAATATTCGGAGGCACCGCGGCCGCGTGCAAGTGTGTCTGGGCTCAGAACGGACAACGGAGAGGACGAGGGAATTCGGACGGATGCAAGTTTTGAAAACATGCTGATGCAACACACATGATGACATGGCAAAATGCAACACGCAAGCAGATGACATGGCACTGACAACGAATAACTGACTGACACCTGGCGCACCGGTCTCGGGGTGTCACAACACTCCCCTACTAACAAGAGATCTCGTCCCGAGATCTTAGGAACGAGACGGGAGAGAAAAATGAAGAACAACGTTCTTCGAGGACAAAAGAGTGAAAGAAAGAACCCTGAGAGGATGAACAACTCCAAAGAAGGATACAACGAAGATGAACGAAGTTGCGAACACTTCGTTAGACAAGAGGAAGAAGGAATACGACGAGAACCCAAAAGGTTGAAGGAATAAGAATGAATTCGAAACCACTCTGGTTAATAAGAGATAGAAAAGAATTCGAACGAAGGAATTCGGGCAGCACTCCTGGTGAAACTGAAAGAAATAGCACACCGGTTGACAAGAATGGAATAGAACGAGAACTTGAGAAGATGGAACGATGCTCGACGAGAGTAACAACACAAAACCTCCGGAAGAATTGAAATGATGGAATTAGAAGAACGGAGAAGAAGATGACGACTTCGAGCACGAATGAATTTGAAAGAGCATCTTGAAGGAAAGACTCGAGCGGAGTTGTTGAGAAAATCAATCAACAAAAGAATAAGTTTGTCGTGGACTTATGAAAACATCTCAAAACTTGAGGTGAATTATGCCGCAACCACAAGATGGATTAACTGAGAATGAAGAATTGCAAAACTCCACTTCAAAAGAATATGGAGAATTATTTGCACTCGAGAGGCAAAAGAATAAGAATGCTTGAGCTGCTCCAGAAGAATTAGACGAATATTTGAAGAATGAATTAAATGATGGAGAACCACCATGAAGAGCTCCGGTAAAATGAAAGGATTATGATATAGAAATGACGGGCGAAAAGACTAAGATTAAAGCCTTGCGATGATTAGACGGGGTTCCGTCGAGATAGCCGAGAAAATTGAACTCCTGAAAGAAAAGATGAAAGGACTTGGAACTAGAATTTATTCATCAAGAATAAACTCCGAAGGAAAGGATTAAACAACTTGATGAAAAGGAATAAGAATTATGGTATGCTTATCCTACACCAATTAAATTGATGCGAAGCAATGGATTCGCATATCACTTATTCGCGTTGAAATGATTAAAGAGGGGGTATATCGCGAACTTGCGAAAATCTTCATGAAACACCGGTCGGATTGGAATAAAATGAATGGATTGATATGATAATACCAGAAAAGAATTCTTGAGCAACCACCGTAAAGAATTAAAGCCGAGTGAAGAAAATGAACGAACCACTGTGAAGAATTAATCGAATGATGAAAAGAACAAACCACCGAGAAGAATTACAATCGAGTGAAGAACGAGAATGACCATCGTAAGGAATGAAATTGAATGATGCAAGAGGACCAGCCACCGTGAAGAATTGAGATTGAGTGAGCACAAGAGAATGAATCTCCGGGAAGAATAAATAACTTGAGGGAATTAGAATGACGAGAGCAACGAGATCATGAACTGATTAAAGAATACTTGAACGAAGCACCGGAAAGAATATGAGACGAATGAAAAGGCATCAATGAAGAATATTTGGAGGACGAAGTTGCAAACTGAGAACGAAGAAATCTTCTGAAATGATGGCCTTCGGAGGAACACAAAGAAATAATTGATGAAATGCTCCGGACGAATGAAAAGAAGAAAGGTTGATCCAATGATGAAAAGAATTAAAAGCAAGCTTTAAAAAGGCATATAACTGATGGAATCCATACTTACGTCACATTTGGAAAGAATATAGGAACACTCCGGGAAATAAAAGAGTTAGGTAAGATCCTGGGAAAAGACCTGTGGGTTATGAGCCCACCGAAGAGAAAACCACCGTTGGAAAGGATTGGAAGGAGATGATGCATCGAAACGATTGAAAGACTCGAATGAGGTGACAACCTCGAAATAAATAGAACACAGACGAATCTCCTGGAATTTCTTCGGAACTCTGGAACAATTAGATGGCGAGAGGTAAACGAGCAAAGTGAAGCAATTGAGCCGAGGAAAAAGAATATGAACAACACCGAATACTTGAATTGAATCCACCGGAAAAGAAAAAGAGGTGAAGAATATCAAACGAGAGGAGAATTCATCGGAGAAGAAAAGAGAAGAATGATGACGAGCTAGACGAGAATTCACCGGTTGAAACAATAGGGGAAAGAAGCAAAGGATTCACACGAGTAGGACGGATACTCGATTAAGGACTCTGGTCCCGAGAAGCAAAAGGGTGGGAGGGTGGGAAAAAGAAGGAACACATCGGACGGAGAAAACACCGTCGTTTGAAAAGAACTGAGGTTGAACTTGCAAAGAAGAAGAGGGTTGAATCCATTTGAAGAGAGATGCACCAGATGAAAGAACTAACAACGCAAAGAACGAAAACTAGCCACGCGATCCTAAAAAAATTGAAGGGGAAGAGGAGTAATTCAAAACACCTACGTCAAGATTCCTCACCAGAGCGACGAAGGGGCAGGGAAGTAAAAAGAATTCCTACTCTCCGATATAACTAGACTCTGAAAAGTTTTCTGCTAGACTCAACAACGACCAAGCTACAATCAATCAAGGGGGCTCCTATGGTCGGTCGAGGCTCTGATACCAACTTGTCAGGCCCAAGATGCGATTCTATCCCGATCACGTGACACTTACGTGATTGGGGCACAACCGCATTTCGGGAGCTTAGCAAGATGGATATCATTACAACGTACCATTACATACATACATGGGGGATACAACAATACATACAAATCTCATGAATACAACAATATCAATACAAGTATCCTACTACGGAGACAAACAAGAAAAGAACAACGACATCCATCTGCTATCCCAGGCTGCCGACCCGGAACCTAACCCAAGACTGAAGAAGAAGAAGAAGAAAGAACTCCAAACAACGGTCAACGCTCTCACGTCAAGTCATCGGAAACCTGCACCTGCAACTGTTGTTGTAGTATCTGTGAGCCACGAGAACTCAGCAATCCCATAACCATGGGTAACAAGACTATCAAAGCTTAATAGGTAGGAAGAGGTAAAGTGGTGAGGTTGCAGCAGCGGCTAAGCAAAAGTATGGTGGCTAACTTACGAGTACAAGAATAAGATGAGCATCTACGCAAACGGTCGCAACTAGTAGTGATCTCTAAAGATCCTGAACTACTTACGAGTCAAACATAACCCCACCATGTTCTCTTCTCAAAATGAAAAGAGACAGTCATGGTTACTCACACAGTTGTGTGTTTTACTTCGGAACCTCTGTCAAGTTTTCTACAACCGGACATTAACAAATTCCAATCTGCCACATAACCGCGTGCACGGCTTTCGAAAGATCATAACCCTGCAGGGGTGTCCCAACTTAGCCCATCACAAGCTCTCACGATTAGCTGAAGTGATAAATATAATATCATCACCCCTTATCTTAGGGAAATCCAATCAGGCTCGGCATCCCGGTGCACAAGACATTTCGACAATGGTAAAACAAGTCCAGCAAGACCTCCCGGCGTGCCGACACCCTGATAGTAGCCGCGCGTATCTCGTCTCAGGCCACGACCGGATGAGCACAGCGTACAGCAGCCAAACCCCAAGTTTCCAAGGGGGGGGGGCGCCACACACGAATCTATTTGGGACCAACACCATCAGCACTGCCCCCCTGCTATGTAGAAAGAATACTCGAGGACGCGACCCCCTATGCAATTTTAATTAATTAATTAAGTTGTTATTATGAGGCAAATTAAAACCAATGTTGGGCCTTGCTGGAGGAGTTTTATTCAAAGACGAACTGTCAAGGGGTCCCCATATACCCATCGTGTAAGGAACGCAAAATCAAGGAACATAATGCCGGTTTATCGGCGCCTAAGGTGGCATGAGTGGAACAAAACACCGAGCAAAAGGCCAAGCCTTCCACCCATGCCCAGTATATAGGTGTGTTAATAATAATAATAGATATTATGATATTCCAACAACAAGTTCCCACCTAGAACGATCTTCAACTTCACCTGCAACTAACAACGCTATAAGAGGGGCTGAGCAAGCGGGTAACATAGCCAAACAATGGTTTTGCTAGGAAGGTATCAAAGGTTAGAGGTTTCATGGCAACAAGGAGAGGGGCTGACAATAAAGATGGGTAGCGCGACATGTAATGATAGCATCGAGACACTTAGCATGGCAATGATAGTAAAGGTACCCAAGGGTATGATCATCTTGCCTGAGATCCCACAAGAAGAAGAACGGTTCCAAGAAGAAGAAGGAGAAGAAGCCTTGAAGAAGAACCACGGGTAGACGAACGAATCCTCACGAACGCAACGGAACAAGCACTAACGAGAAGAAACAAGCAACACGGTAAACAAACCACTCAAGAACATGACAATATGCACTACCAAGTATGATGCAAAACAAGTCCACTTATGATGCACAGAAAGTCTACACAGGAAGCAAAACATGGCAAGGTAGGAAGCACAGCAAAACAACACAAGTTTATATATGATGCAATACATGGCAAGGTATGATGCATGACAAGACTAAACAGGAAGCATAACATGGCAAGGTAGGAAGCACAACAAAACATCACAGGAAACATGGCAATGTGCTTAAGCAAGTATGATGCAAACAAGTCGATATAGGAAGCACAACAAGTCTATACAGGAAACATAACAAGTCTATACAGGAAGCATAACAAGTCTATACAGGAAGCATAACAAGTCTATAGAGGAAGCATAACATGGCAAGGTATGAAGCACAACCTGGCTACGGTGCAAGATGCACCCAAACACCAACCAAACTCACTCCAAACATGAAAACAATATGATATTATGATTCTACATGCAAAATCACTCAAGTTTCATATAAGGAACACCCCAAACAGAGCAACGGGCTAAAAGATACACATGAAACAAGATATAATAACAAGCTCAAATTAACAGCCACATAGCAACTTTGGAGCATGATAAATATAAGCTACAACACTCAAACATGGTGATAAGAAGCATGAACATGAAGTAGACATATCCTACAGCAAACAATTCCATTGGAGCATCTCCATAGGAGGCATGGATCAATAGCAACAAGCTACGACATTTTGAACATGAAAATAAAAACCTGACAACAGTATTTTAAAGCAACTTGGGAGCAAGAGTTAAATATGCTACAGCCACCCAAATGAGCATGTGAGAGCATGAATGGATAGCCAACAACATGTACAACAAGGAATCATCAATAGCCACCCCAAAACTATCATGGATTTGCCTAGAACTTCAAGCAAACATAGCATCCAGATATTACAGATTCCAGACTTAGTAAAATTTCAATAAGTGTTAAAACAGCAGTAATATCATGGCATGTTTGTGAGCAAGTTTAAGTCACCTCAAAGCATATCATGGAAAGTTAAATGCACCACAGCAAAGAACACATCATGGAGATTCTAAAACATCTAAGCATGTGACATGGGGACAAACACAACAATAGCAACGAGCTCCTCAACTAGGCATCTCGTAACAAGTTTTAGAACATAACAGCCACATAGCACTTTACAACCTAGATAAACATGGCAATATGAACTCAAACAAGCATGCTATAGCAACCAACATGTAGAGCATCTCGTGATGAACATTTTGACATATCATTTGCATCATTTGGATAGACATGCACCAAGTTATCATATCACAAACATGGCAACAAAATAACAAGTAGCAGCAGTTTATAACAAGTAGCACTCTTGCAACAGATATTTAAGCATCTAGATGAACTCAAATGAGCATGGCACAATGGAACAAAGTGTAGAGCATATCACCACGATCATTTTGACATATCATTCACTCAATTTGGACAAGTACACACAAAGATATCATTATGCAAAGATGCAACATTAATGCTGACAGGAAATGACTTAGCAGAATTTTACACAAGGGAAAACACACACGGGCGCTGAATAATAAAACGCGCACGGGGCGGGGAACTGGGCTGCTCACCCATGGGCCAAGCCCAAGAAGGAGGAGGAGGAGTTGGGCCGCGGGCGCTGGCTGGGCCGGCTTGAGGGAGGCCTGGCAGGGCTGGACCTGCCCATGCGGCCACGGGAGCTGACGGGCTGGGCCGGAACGAGGGCCCAGGGAGGCGGCGATGCGGCCAGGCACTAGGCCTTGCACGGCTCGGGCCCAGGAGGCGGACCGGTCGATGGGGCGTCGTCCTCCCCGACGCACGGCGAGACCGGCGGCGGCTGGCGCGATGGGGAGCTCCGGTGGAGGCTGGAGGGACGGGATCCGGGCTGGATCGGAGCGGATCTGGCCACTGCGGTCCCATTCCCGGCCGGATCCGACGAAGGCGGCGGCGGATCTGTGCTCGGTGGCGAGATCGGAAGCCGAGGCGGCGGCGGGATCGGGGAAGGTCGCAGCGCTCGGGGACGAGGGCCAGGCGAGCAGGCGCTGGTCGGGAGGAGCGGAGCGGCGGCGGGCGGTGGAAGCACGGCGCGACGGCGGTGGAAGCACGGCGCGGCGAGGGTGGAAGCACGACGCGGCGAGGGTGGAAGCACGGCGCGACGACAGTGGAAACACGGCGCGACGACGGTGGAAGCACGGCGCGGCGAGGGTGGAAGCACTGCGCAGAATTTGAGGAGGGAGGTAGGGGAAGGCCAAAAAATGGACTAGGGGGAGTCCATTTATAGCAGGAGGGCTAGGGTTTGGAGTTTGGAGGGGTTTTGAGCGTTCCGGAGCCATCGGATCGTGATCCAACGGCAACGGAGCAAAGGGGGAGTAGGCTGGGCCTAGTGGGCTGTGTAGAAGACCTTGGGCTGAGGTGAGAGGAGAGGAAGAGAGGCCCGCGGGGGTTTTCGGAGACCGAAAACGTCCGACGAAATAACCGGCACTAGTGCCGCTATATATATATCCATTGGGCTATCAAACGGACTCCGAATGCGATGAAATTTGGCAGGCGGCCTGTCTACACTATGATAAGACCACACGCCAAGTTTCAACCCATTCCGAGAACATTTTTTGGCCACTCACAAAATAAATATTCGGAGGCACCGCGGGCGCGTGCAAGTGTGTCTGGGCTCAGAACGGACAACGGAGAGGACGAGGGAAGTCGGACGGATGCAAGTTTTTAAAACATGCTGATGCAACACACATGATGACATGGCAAAATGCAACACGCAATCAGATGACATGGCACTGACAACGAATAACTAACTGACACCTGGGGCACCAGTCTCGGGGTGTCACAATTCCGCTAGTCTAGCCCTTTGCTGTTTGGGGCTTGGACATGGTCGGCCCCTTTAGGACAGGCAGAAGCGGATTCACCCACCTTCTGGTGGCAGTCGACAAGTTCACCAAGTGGATCGAGGCCTAGCCCATCAAGAACCTCGAGTCAAGCACCGCCATCAGCTTCATCAGGGAATTGATATTCACATATGGAGTCCCCCATAGCATCATCACAGACAACGGCTCCAGTTTTGACTCGGATGAATTCAGAGCTTTCTGCGCTTCCCAAGGAACACGAGTCGACTATGCCTCCGTGGCACATCCGCAGTCGAATGGACAGGCAGAAAGAGCAAATGGTTTGATTCTCCAAGGCCTAAAGCCGTGGCTCATGCGCGATCTTAAGCATGCCGCCGGAGCTTGGGTAACTGAACTGCCATCTGTCCTATGGGGTCTGAGGACAACTCCAAACCGGTCGACTGGCCGTACCCCTTTCTTCTTGGTCTATGGAGCCGAAACTGTGTTGCCAAGCGACTTATTACACAACGCCCCCAGAGTGGAACTCTTCTCCGAAGCCGAGGCAGAGCAGGCTCGTCAGGATGCAGTCGATCTTTTGGAAGAGGAAAGAGAGATGGCCCTGATCCGGTCGACCATCTATCAACAGGACATGCGTCGATTCCATGCTCGCAACGTAAGAAGCCGAGCATTCCAAGAAGGAGACCTGGTCCTTCGAGTGCATCAGAAACGTCCACACAAGCTCGCCCCTGCTTGGGAAGGCCCGTTCATCATCACCAAGGTACTGCACAACGGAGCATACCACCTCTACAATGTAGCCAAGAAGAAAGACGAACCTCGTTCGTGGAATGCGGACCTACTCCGCCGCTTTTACACTTAAGACGCTCGACGGTCGAGTTGTAATAAAGATTTCCCAATTTGTTTCAAAGACAAGTTAGCAATGATCCTTTAACGATTGATGTCCTCTAAAAACATTGGTCTTCAAAATCCCCCAGTGGGTGCTTAGCTTCGGTCCTTTGCGCTACGTTACACGTATGAAGTGGCTCCGTCTTCCGAGCTTCGCCACAAATACAACGTACCTCAGAGCTTCCTAAGTTACAAACATCTACTCCGAGTGAAGAGCAACCCTCTCACTCGGAGGCTTAGCTGCGACCCCGTGACTCGCCTAAGTTTCAAACATCTACTCCGAGTGAAGAGCGACCCTCTCACTCGGGGTTTAGCTGCGGTCCTTCGAGCAACGTTGCAAGTATAAAGTGGCTCTGCCTTCTGAGCTCCGCCACAAATACAACGTAGCTTGGAATCGTCTAAGTTATAAACATCTACTCCGAGTGAAGAGCAACCCTCTCACTCGGGGGCTTAGTTGCGACCCCGTGACTCGCCTAAGTTTCAAACATCTACTCCGAGTGAAGAGTGACCCTCTCACTCGGGGGCTTAGCCGCGGTCCTCCGAGCTACGTTGCAAGTATAAAGTGGCTCTGCCTTCCGAGCTCCGCCACAAATACAACGTAGCTTGG
>LR738709.1:552523113-552594037 GCA_902687465.1 Secale cereale | reverse complement strand
CGAGCTCTGCCACAAATACAACGTAGCTTGGAATCGTCTAAGTTACAAACATCTACTCCGAGTGAAGAGCAACCCTCTCACTCGGGGGCTTAGCTGCGGCCCCGTGACTCGCCTAAGTTTCAAACATCTACTCCGAGTGAAGAGCGACCCTCTCACTCGGGGGCTTAGCTGCGGTCCTCCGAGCTACGTTGCAAGTATAAAGTGGCTCTGCCTTCCGAGCTCCGCCACAAATACAATGTAGCTTGGAATCTTCTAAGTTACAAACATCTACTCCGAGTGAACAGCAACCCTCTCACTCGGGGGTTTAGCTGCGGCCCCGTGACTCGCCTAAGTTTCAAACACCCACCCCAAGTGAAGGGCACCCTCTCACTCGGGGACTTGGCTGCATATGTCGACTCAAAGATTCAAGCAATCAAAGAAAAGCAGCAAATCGAAAGATCAAAATCGGATAAAAGCCCCGCAAGATTTGGGCAAGAGTACTTGGGCCACAGGCCCACCAGAGTTTAACGATTACAAGTCCACGCGGCATTCCGCGGCAAATGAGATTAAAGTTTCAAAGTCACTCCTCGGGAGGGGGCGGGCTCGCAGGTGCGACGAACTCGTCCAGGTCGATCCCGTCGGCGATGCGAGTGGCGGTTTCCAGGAAAGTCTCCATAAACGGCTGGAATTGGAGCTCCTTCGTGTTTGCAACCTTCAGCGCCGCAAGCTTCCTCTCCTTCACCTCCCTACAGTGCACACCGACCAAGGACAGCACCACGTCAGCTCCTCCCTGGGCTGCCGACTTCTTCCACTCCTGCACTCGGTTGGGGATTTCGTTGAGTCGAGTCATCAGGGACTCGAGGTCGTTCTCCTGCACGATCCCCCTCCAGAGCGCTGTGTCGATTCGGGCCATCACTGCCTTCAGTCGTCCCAGATAATCTGTGGCCGCAGTGAGACGGGACTCCAGCCTTAGTATGTTCATGGATACCTCGTCCTTCACGATGGAGTTGGTTGGGTCCAAGCCAGGCTCGACCCGACCAGTCTCCTCCTCAAAGTTACGACAAAACTCTGCACCAAAAAACTGCAAGTCGAGTCAACAGACAGGATATGGGTCGACCGATCCAACTTTAACCAAGCCGAAGAAGGCATACCTTCGAGCACGAGGTACCATTTCTTGGTGATGTCACCCAGATACGCCTCAAGATCAACCCTCTTCCGAAGGAGAGCCTCGTACTTCTCATTCAGGACGGCCTTGGAGTTCTTCAGCTGAGTCACCTCTTGATTGGCTGCGTCGAGTGAGCCTCTCAGTCTGATGACCTCCGCCTCGAGCGCACCCACGGAAGCCAACTTCTTCGCCGCCAGTTCCGCCTTCTCTTGAGCCGTGTGGGGACCCCGACTTAAGAGTCGAGATCACCGAATGCACGTGTACAGTGATCCCAGAGATCAATGCTCACTGAACACACAGAAGCTGAATAACAAGAGTCTTACATCCATACATACCGTCTTACACAAATTATGGCCATTATGGCCAAGTCTTACATAGATAAAGCCTCAAGGGCTGAATAGCAAATAACTCGAATAGCGGAAGTCTTCGAAGATAAGTAGAACCCATGCCATCTGCCATAACCCTACATGCATTCTGACTGGGATAGCGTCCTAGTTCGCATGTTCATCTCCATAGAATTCTTCTTCATATTCCTGCTCTTCCATGCCTGGCCAATTAAATAACCAGTGGCAAGCCAATGAGTACTTTGAATGTACTCGCAAGCAACCCATGATTTGGTTCAAAGTAACAATGCAATTGTTCAATAATGAGCAATCTAGCTACAAGCTAGAATAAATATTCTACCATCAAGCACATGCATCAACAAATTTAGGTAACCTCGAAGACAGGTTACAGATATCAACATAGCCAAGCTATGACCTCTTCATCTGGTCAAGTCCTTTTGACTTGAACCAACGGAGCTTTTGCACACACACACACACATGGTTTCACAAACATTGGACGTAGCCCAAGAGCGGTTACCCAACTGTCCTTGATTGTGGACACGACTATTCGAATAGTTTTACACTCTACAGAGGTTGCACACTTTACCCACTAGATCCGGGGAACTTCCGTGACATCCACGACCCGCGGTACCTCAAGTACCCGGGGTAAGCACCCGATCACTATCTTTCCCTAGGCGACACTAATATGGAGTCCACTCGATTGGTAGCAACCCCCGTGCCCCACATTTCACATATTAAGATTTTTGGGGCCTCGCTCCCATTTCACATACCACGGGCACGGGGTACCAACGGTGTGTTCGGTGCCCTATGAAAACAGTCATGGCCGCCTATCCAAGCACGACCCCGTCCCGAGAGTGACCTCATGTCACCCCCGTCACTGGTAATGCGGGCACCATGCTAGTATCGACCTAGGTAATCAATAATGCCCTTTCCCATATAAGGGTAGAGTGGTTGTGCATGTAAAGTTGGAATAATGGTCGCAACTTAAACCAATCCGTTTGAAAAACATCACACACACTTGTCTTGGTACACCACTTCGTCATCAAGTGGTTACCCATCTCATCTTTTTTCCCGGGCATAAGTGGCACCCGATGCCGTCTTAAAAAGAATGCAACCACGAAGGTGTCATGGCACACATGCATCTCTAAGCATTCTACTAGTCATTTGCATTGCATCAAGCATATAGCAAGATCATGAGTAAAGCATGCATCAAGTGGTGGATCTCGACTAGGTCACCACCGTTACATTTGTCATCATGCATTCGGAAATAAATGGGTTCCGAGGAACACAAGGGTATCATGGTCAAAGGGCTGCTTGCCTGGATTGGCTTGGTCTTCAAGGTCTTCAAATCCTTCCCCTCCTTCTTCAGCAACCTCGTCAAACACGGTATCTAATCGTCACAATAAACAACGGGAAAAATAAGACCACAATAAAAACAGAAAAATAAAAGTGCTCAGAAAAATGTCAACTTATTTTTATTAAATACTAGAGGGAAAACTAAGATGACAAAAATTATTAGTTTGAGTTTTGGAGTGGTAGAATGGGGTACATGAATATTTGAACAGAAGTTTTAATGTTCAAATATGAATTTAAATTTGAACAGAACCGAAAAGGTTCATGGATATGGGTGAAAGTGACATCATTAAATAGGTTGGATTTTTACAAGTTTTTAGGAACTGGAATTAATTCATTTGGTCAAATATTTAATTCTGTGAAATTATTTGAGATCCCACAGAAAAGAAAAATGAAAAAGGGCTCTGTGCCACAGGGCCAGAACGGCCACAGTGCAGCAGGCCCACGGCGAACAGCCCACCGCACGGGCGCTAGCGCGCGCGCTAGGGTTTTTTAAACCTGACGGGCGGGGCCCGGCGTCAGTGAGTGGAGAGAGGGGCGAGGGCGAGGGGAGGCTGACAGGCATGGCCCGCCTGTCATCCCTAACCCTCCGGCAGAGAGCCGGCGAGCTCACCGGCGACGTTTTCGGGCACGGCGGGGCGAGCTAAGGGCAGGGATGGACTCAGCAAGATGTCGCCGATCTGGTGGAGGTGGTGCGGGTCGCCGGAGGGGCCTGGTTCGCCGGTGGCGAGGACACGCGGCGGAGGAGTTTCGGGCGAGTGATGCTCCGGTCGATTCCGGCAGCTGCAGAGAGGGGAAAGAGGGGGAAATGCGTCAGCGATGTGATGTGGTGCTAGATCGAGTGAGAGGAGAGGCTGGGGCGGCCTGCACCGAGCAGGCGACGGGGAGCCGCCGCGACGGAGCTCGAGCTCGGGCTGGTCTGGAGTGGGGCGAGTGGCTCTGGGGGATGATTGAGAGAGGGAGAGTGCGACTGGTGAGGAGAGGAGGGGCTCGGGGGGTCTATTAATAGGCGGACGGCGAGGTGCCGTGGACCTGTGCACCGGCGAGCCTCTGCTCGTTGCCACAGGGCACGGGAGGCGCTGGGGAGGTGTCTGCGGGGTGGCTGGACGAGGTCCAGGGCAGAGGAGAGGAAGAGAGGGAGCAGGGGAAGCTTCTGGTGCTGCGCGCGTGTGAAGCCGAAGACTGGAGCTCGCAGGCGGCCGGCGCGCGCGCGAGGACGTCCACTGGAGGGAGAAGGAGGAGGGGGACAGCGCCGGGGGGCGTTGCGGACACCGAGGCGCATCGAACGGCGCAAGGGGGGGAGCACGAGGTGGTCGGGGGCGACGGATTGGGCGAGGCTACAGTGCGGGCGCGCACTATAGCATGCTCTGGAGCGTGCCTTCTGCATGCCACGGCATGCCGTTGGCTAGCTGAGCGCGTCCACCGTATCTGGGGGGTCAATCATGGAGTAAACAAACGTGCTGAGGCCTTGGATGCCTTGGTCATCCAATGGAAGAGGAGGGGAGCTGAGTGGAGGTAAGAACTGGGCTGTCCAACAAGGTAAATTGGGGTTTTCACCCTTCAATCATTGAACTCTGGTCATGGGGAAGTTACTGGAGGTAGAAGGTGACTAGGTGAGGCTGTGGTAAAAAGTTGAACCAAAAGTAAATAGTAAAAGGGGTCAAAATGATGGTTTTGGTAAAATGGCAGAAGGTGTTTGATTATGTTTTGGGCAAGCAAATGATCTCCACTAGCCATGACACTTAACAGGATTAAATGGCATATGGAAATAGGGTGTTTCGCCAAGTTTGGGCTCATTTGAAGAAACTTGCCAATGTAACTTTGGTGAACCCTAGAAATCAACAGAAATGGTTTCACCATGTTTAAGTCAAGCTAATCATCTTCCCTTGATGGACCACTTGGTGTAGTGTCATCATTTGGGGTTATGATCATGCTCACAAAGTTTCAAGCCCCAGGTAAAAAGTTGGTAATGTAAAGTTGTTCAAATTTGAATTTGAACAGAAATGGTTTTGGGGTACTCTGATCAAGTTACCCCTCTCCAAAGCTTGTACCATTTGGTCTAGATGCCTTATTAGACCATTCTAGCATGTGCACCAAGTTTGAGAGTATTTGGATAAGTTTGGCAATGTAAAGTTGCTCAAACTTCAGATATGGACAGAATGGTTTTGAAGGGTTTTGATGACTAGTCGTCAACCCGTGCGCCAGCACGGGCTAGCATTAAGAAAATAGTACCTAATAGTTACATTGTAAGTATGTCCGTTTACAATTGTTTTCTATAAAATTATAGAAAAGTTTTCAAATAATTATTATCGGGACATATTTGAGTTATCAACTGCTTTCCATAGGAAAAAATATATATATATTCTCTTTTATGATGGATACATACACATATGGTCTCATAGAGGATATTCATGGTACACATATATTCATATGAGATCTAACATGTATAGTTCTACTTTTAAAGAAACAATGCATGTATAGTTCGATCTTTTTTTGGTTAGTTATAATTGTGAACATTTAGAGAAATATATGCAATTTTATTTGATCTCCACTCCGCGGATCGGATGCAACAACTTTTTATTTTCAATCGAGTATAATTTTATTCCGCAAATGGCAAGAGTAGATAGGTGCCGAAGAAGCAAAACATCGGATAGTGTTATGAATTTGCATTAATGGCATGTAACATAGGATAGTTTGATCACATCGATAGTGGTAAATCTCAGAGAAACTAATCCATTTCTTGTTTTAATAATGAAAAAGAAAAAACAGTAGTACAAACATATTATAATCAATATGCAAAGATAACACGCATTGTTGTACTCCCTCCGTTCCTAAATATAAGTTCTTTTAGAGATTCCACTACAAACTACATACGGATGTATATATAGACATATTTTAGAATGTAGATTCACTTATTTTGCATGTCTCTTATTCCTTACTTTTTTTCTTTGGCGTGTGGAGTTACTGACGTCCTATTCGTTGGTCATACAAGGATGGATTTAATTCGTTGGTCATATAAGTTTTTTTTTCTTTTTCTTAGAGACTATGGTTTTCGTACTGCAGCTACTATGGTTTTGGATAGTAACATGATACATGAGCAAGGAAACATTATTCGATGAAAGCATACATTTATGATATGGAAAATGTTATTTTTATTTCTTCACCAGCTGAGTACATATAGCAACACCTAAAGAAAGCGTCGAAGAATAAAACAATTGGTACTTTCTAACTGGTAAGACATAGTATAAATAATCAATCTGTGTAAATGCAAAAACAATTCAGAACACTTGGTGGCTTGTACGCCATACATAACTTGCATTATTTGGTACTGTTCGGGATATAGTACACACTTTTTATCCGCTGGATGCACCATCCCCAGGAAAATACATGACATTTTAGTTTGCTTACGAAATTCTATTGTCAACGAACGGCATGCATGCCAATAATAAAAACCATTATTTCTGTACAAATTATGTAATGGAAGCAAAATACTTTTTGATGAATTAAGGTAAAATAATATGATTTCTTTAGAAATTATGCAATGGATGGGAAGCAATTTTAACCAGAGAAGAGAACTCGTCGAATAGCTTACTGGATTGTTAAGGTGTCGTCATGTTCCTCTCCAATCTAGTTACACTGGAACAACATAAGTAATTCCGGTTGTGAGAAGGAAGCTGATCATGCAAGGCATGAGATGTGTTCTATATATAAGGAACACACATAGTTAAATACCAGGTAAGTAGCACTAATCCCGATTTTGTATTATACATTAAATGAAAAACTTCTCAAAATATAAGGTACGTCTGATACT
Organism: Secale cereale; assembly: GCA_902687465.1. NCBI lineage: Eukaryota > Viridiplantae > Streptophyta > Magnoliopsida > Poales > Poaceae > Secale > Secale cereale. The sequence continues at coordinate 552,587,385 of LR738709.1, read as the reverse complement.
ATTAAGTGGAAATTTGTTTGTGATATCCTTAAATTTCCCGGTTGCAATTGAAATGCATTTTGGCTGCAAACAGTACCTCCAACAACTAAATCACATGCACTGTGTTGATTCAAAATAGAGCGAGTATTCGAGGAAATAAACATGAAATTAATGATGCGATGTAAAGAAGAAAACCAATATCAAAAGTGGATACAGATGCAGTTTTGATACACAGTACGTGAAGGACTTAGTTCCACATTGGTAAAAAGACAAAGTATGTACTCGCAAAGATTGCATAGAAAGGTTCTGATACGTCCAAAACGTATCTATAATTTCTGCTTGCTCCATGCCCTTTTTGTGTGATATTGCTATGATATTTATGCACTTCCATATACTTTTGATCATATTTGGACTAACCTACTAATGGTTGCAAAAGTGCACAATGTTCTTGTTTTACACTTTATTGTGTAGGAATTACTTGGAAATTGACAAAAACGCAAAAGGAGTCGTATTGGAGTAGGACTCTGACTTTCCTGAAATCTGTCTGAGAACGTTTTTTAAAGATGGTCACGTTCCAGCCCGAAGACGACGTCAAACGGAAAAAGTCTAGTTGCGAAATTGTGGGGCATTTCGAGGCGATGCTTCTGGATATAAAATTCGTCCAAATCAGAGTCCGGACGGCTGAGTAAAGCCCGTTTTACTGAGGCCCAAAATCTGATGACGGGAATCCGAGAGTCTATATAAAGAGAGGAAACCTAGGTCACCAAGGACCACGAATTTTCCTCCTCCCGAGCCGCCGTCTTGGAGGGGAGGACCAGCACCATTGCAGCACCATCCACAAGGAAGAAGGGGGGCCAAGGAGCCGCAGCCCCCTAGGGCCGGCGCCGCCCCGAGGGCCGCCGCCGCCCCCTAGGGCCGCCGCCGCCGCCTCCGTGGCTGCCGCCGGCCGTCTCCTCCTCGCGGGGCTGCACCTCTCCATCAACACCATCATCAACCTCCTCCTCACCATGTCCATGCGTGCGTAGTTTCCTCCGGGGCCGAGGGCTTGTACGTGTAGCTATGTGGTTATCTCTCTCTCCCATGATGTGATCTTCGTTGTGATCATAGGCTATGTTAATCTAGGGTGATCCCATGATATTTCCCCTTCCTCTATGTATTGGATTGATGTACTCACTTGTCTTTATCTAGTATAATCCCCGAGACCAAGGTGACAGCGGTCTATTGGACATGGATTAGAAAAATATTTTCATGAGTGATTTCCTCTCTTGTGTGTTGATTGAAGATTGAGAGTCTCTTGGTGCTTGTCTTTGGCTATCCTTTAGATATGTTGTGGTGATTGTGGGACTCTCTTTGGATGGCCGCGGTGACATTGGGAAATCCTTAGATTGAGAACTACGAACTTTGAGGTGTGCTTTTGTAGCCCTACATAATTCTCGTCCTCTCTTGACCACGAAGGAATGACCTCCGGGTGCGTCTCCATTGCATGTTTTATGGGAAATATCATGTGATTCGATTATGTTAATGTTGTTGGGAGTTGCCACTAGTGAAAGTATGATCCCTAGGCCTTGTTTCCACCATTGCAATACATTTCTGCTCACGTTTACCACTTGTTTGCTTGCTGCACTTTTTATTACAGATTTATATTACTTTATTTTGCCATCCATATCACTTGCCATTTAACATCTCTTCACCGAACTAGTGCACCTATACATCTAACAAGTGTATTAGGTGTGTTGGGGACACAAGAGACTTCTTGTATCTTAGTTGCAGGGTTGCTTGAGAGAGACCATCTTCAACCTCTACTTCCCTGAGTTCGATAAACCTTAGGTCATCCACTTGAGGGAAATTGCTGCTGTCCTACAAACCTCTGTGCTTGGAGGCCCAACATAGTCTACAAGAGTAGAAGCGTGTGTAGACATCAAGCTATTTCTGGCGCCGTTGCCGGGGAGGTGAGTGCTTGAAGGTATATATTTAGATCTTGCAATTAAATCTTTTTGTTTCTTGTTTTTATTTCACTAGTTATGTTTATGGAAAACCGCAATCTTAGTTCGCTGCTTGTGGGAAGACGCCCCACACCTGTGGTGGTTGCTCCTCCCCCTACTGAAATTGTGCCCTATAAAATACCAGCTGGTATTATCGATTATGTTTTGGCTAATCGTTATGCAGGAGACAGACATCCCGGTGAACACTTGCTATATCTATCACAACTATGTTCATTATTTAAGTTTGCAGGTGTATTAAGGGAGTTTGTCATGAGGAAATTGTTCGCCGTATCACTTATAGATAAAGCTTCAGATTGGTATAAGCTTCTCGATAACTCGCACTTGCTTGATTGGCAAGAGCTTATGTCTCTCTTTTATACTAAGTTTTATCCTCTTCATGAAATTCATCGAGACAGGAACTATATCTATAACTTTAGGTCTCGTGACGGAGAGAGCGTAGCTCAAGCTTGGGGGAGACTGAAAACGTTAATGCTAAAATGTCCTAACCATGGGCTCCCCAAAGATGCTTATGTGGAGAGTAAGAGTACCTTTTTGCATGTGGATCATGGTAACAATGCTTTATGTGATGCTTATATTGTTGAGTTTATTCGTGATCCCACTGAAAATTATTATGAGAAGGGAACATATGCTTATAGATATTTCAATAATATTAAGTTCCCTCTCTTTATGTTGAAAGTTTTGAAGCTGCACTTGTTTTGTCTTCCTATGCTTATTGCTTTGTGCTTCAATGAATTATTCTATTGCAATATTCCTATGCATAGGAAGCATGTTAGGCTTAAATGTGTTTGGTATTTGCTCCTTGATGCTCTCTTTTGTTCTTCAACTCTTATTCCTACGAAAGCATCATTAAAGTCTTTAGCCTATCTTTATGGCTATAAAGAAAGAGCTCTAGGGAGACAACCCTTGTTCTTTCAGTTTTTAGTGGTCTTGATGTTTTTACTACTGTAGCAACATCATTGTATCTTTATTTTTCAGCTTTGTGCCAAGTTTAGCCTCTGATTGCAAGAAAGTTCAAAAGTTGTGACGTGCTGTCCAGGAATCAGATTCTGTCCTTGGACAGAAAAATTCGTATAAAATCACCAGGTCATCTTTTTGGTCTGAATTTTTTTGACAGCGTGCTCTATACAATTGGCTTTCGGGTGTCTGTGTTGAGTTTTTTTATTTGAGTTGCAGAAGTGCCCCGAAAAAATCATTTACTACCTGCTGGTCTGTTTTTCACAGATTCTGTCCTGTTTTGCCTTTCCTTCGTTTTGCAAACCTTGAGCTTGCTTTTTCTTGGCAAAAACCTTTTGGCAATCTTGAGAAACAGTAGACCTTCAAGAATATCCTTATTTCCAGCAAGGAAAAATTATTTTATTATGGGTACTAACCTCGCTAATCAGATTATGATGAGTTATGTATGAAGGGAGTTCTCAAGTGTGCGAGGGAAGATGATAAAAAGATTGAGGAGTGTCAAACGCTCAAGCTTGGGGATGCCCCCATGCACCCCCAAGAAATACTCAAGAAGACTCAAGCGTCTAAGCTTGGGGATGCCCCCGTGCATCCCCTTCTCCATCAACATTATCAGTTCGTCTTTCGTTCCACTATATTTTTATCACTTCATGTGTTATGTGCTATGCTTGGAGCGTCTTGCTTTTAGTTCCCTTTTTTTGTTTTCTTTAGCTTTGCTTGCTGTTCATAACGAGTTGGAACTCAGCTTTCTTTATGTGGGAGAGAAACACGCTCCACTTCAACCTAGAACATAACATACAATTTTCATGTCTATCTTTGCTGTGTGTGTTCTTTGTCTTTCAATAGCTACTATCATGTTCAGCTCTTAGTTTTCATGCTTATCTTTTTAAAGAGCTTTTGTTTAGTTGGTCGCTGGAACTCTCTTTAGTATAATGCTTATCTTGTTAAGAGAGTTGGCTTCTGTTGCACTGGTTGATATGTCTATGATAATAATGCTATGTGCATAATGGTGCTTAGTAGTTCATGTTTTCTTATGGTTCGTCTCAAATAGCTGGGGGGTTCCCAATGTGTTATTGGAGTACCAACATGATTTGTTTGCCTATGATGTGGTATGGTTTAGTGATATCTTTCTCCGAGAATTTATTTTGATTGACTTGGCATATGCTCATGCATATTTAAGACTATAAAGAAAGTCCATCAAGCCTTGATGATCTTTAATTTCTGAGTAGCGATATAACTTCCATGCCTGATTCAATGCTGCTTTGTCGCTCTGCATGATTATGACCGTCATTGCTCTTTTAGTTGGTCGCTCCCAGTCTTTTGCTAACCTCCACCTGTACTAAGCGGACTGACTGCTTGTGCATCCAAAATCCTTTAAACCAGTTATGCCATATGAGTCCACCATACCTTCCTATACATGGTATTTACCTGCCATTCCTAACGAAGACTTTCGTGTACCATCTCGAAATTAATTTAAAAAAAGCATTTCTCTTTTGTGCCTCTGTTTTAGTTCATGAGGAAGTAGTAGTTAATTCATGATCTTTTTAAGTTGGACAAGCTTCACCCCGGGATTGCATGTCTAATGTGCAAACCTATAATACGAGAAGGAACTGGCATAGAGTGCGCCCGGCTCATTAAAAAAATAATACCACAAACAAACCCTCCTTCACGCTTTGTTCATGAGAAATCAGAAAACTTTGGCAGTGATAAACAAAGGAGATTAAGAGGATGTGATCGTCCTCATGCGGGAGCCGTTCCTCGAAACTTGTCCAGCTCAAGAAGTAATTGAGTTATCTGCTAGCATTCGTTGACGAAACATGCATATCCAAAAAAATAATTTTTACCTCTGTTTTTAAAACCAAGAGCTCTGGTACATGTTTAGTTTTTGTTTCCGATCACGGGTTTTCAACCTTGCGAACAAAAGCCACGGTTCGAGAGTCTCCACCTTCTTTAAAGCACCAACTATTGAGAGCATGATTGTCATTCTGAGTGTAATGTGCATTGTCCCCAAGTACCATTGTCTTTTGCATGATTATGATATCGTTTATTCTGAAATCATTGTATCTAGTCGTCACTTAAACCTTGGAGGTGCCCCTGCATTTATGTTTTGCTTCACTAAAGGGGGCAAGCGAGGTACCACTTTATCATATTTGCACACCATGCTAACTACAAATCTATTGAGTGTTTCAGTATCATATTGTAAAACTTTCAGTTCTTTGTAATTTTCTCATGATGCAACTTAATTACTACAGATTCATTGTCTCAGTAAGCACTTTTCATGTGACTATGAAAAGTCCTTATATGGTTAATAGCAAGTCACCAAAGAAATTATGCTTGCTATCATTTACCTACTCGAGGACGAGCAGGAATTAAGCTTGGGGATGTTGATACGTCCAAAACGTATCTATAATTTCTGCTTGCTCAATGCCCTTTTTGTGTGATATTGCTATGATATTTATGCACTTCCATACACTTTTGATCATATTTGGACTAACCTACTAATGGTTGCAAAAGTGCACTATGTTCTTGTTTTACACTTTATTGTGTAGGAATTACTTGGAAATTGACAAAAACGCAAAAGGAGTCGTATTGGAGTAGGACTCTGACTTTCCTGAAATCTGTCTGAGAACGTTTTTTAAAGATGGTCACGTTCCGGCCCGGAGACGTCGTCAAACGGACAAAGTCCAGTTGCGAAAGTTGTGGGGAATTTCGAGGCGATGCTTCTGGATATAAAATTCGTCCAAATCGGAGTCCGGACGGCCGAGTAAAGCCCGTTTTACTGAGGCCCAAAATCTGATGACGGGAATCCGAGAGTCTATATAAAGAGAGGAAATCTAGGTCACCAAGGACCACGAATGTTCCTCCTCCCGAGCCGCCGTCTTGGAGGGGAGGACCAGCACCATTGCAGCACCATCCACAAGGAAGAAGGGGGGGCCAAGGAGCCGCTGCCCCCTAGGGCCGCCGCCGCCCCGAGGGCCGCCGCCGCCGCCTCCGTGGCTGCCGCCGGCGGTCTCCTCCTCGTGGGGCTGCACCTCTCCATCAACACCATCATCAACCTCCTCCTCACCATGTCCATGCGTGAGTAGTTTCCTCCGGGGCCGAGGGCTTGTACGTGTAGCTATGTGGTTATCTCTCTCTCCCATGATGTGATCTTCGTTGTGATCATAGGCTATGTTAATCTAGGGTGATCCCATGATATTTCCCCTTCCTCTATGTATTGGATTGATGTACTCACTTGTCTTTATCTAGTATAATCCCCGAGACCTAGGTGACAGGGGTCTATTGGATATGGATTAGAAAAATATTGTCATGAGTGATTTCCTCTCTTGTGTGTTGATTGAAGATTGAGAGTCTCTTGGTGCTTGTCTTTGGCTATCCTTTAGATATGTTGTGGTGATTGTGGGACTCTCTTTGGATGGCCGCGGTGACATTGGGAAATCTTTAGATTGAGAACTACGAACTTTGAGGTGTGCTTTTGTAGCCCTACATAATTCTCGTCCTCTCTTGACCACGAAGGAATGACCTCCGGGTGCGTCTCCATTGCATGTTTTATGGGAAATATCATGTGATTCGATTATGTTAATGTTGTTGGGAGTTGCCACTAGTGAAAGTATGATCCCTAGGCCTTGTTTCCACCATTGCAATACCATTTGTGCTCACGTTTACCACTTGTTTGCTTGCTGCACTTTTCATTACAGATTTATATTACTTTGTTTTGCCATCCATATCACTTGCCATTTAACATCTCTTCGCCGAACTAGTGCACCTATACATCTAACAAGTGTATTAGGTGTGTTGGGGACACAAGAGACTTCTTGTATCTTAGTTGCAGGGTTGCTTGAGAGAGACCATCTTCAACCTCTACTTCCTTGAGTTCGATAAACCTTAGGTCATCCACTTGAGGGAAATTGCTGCTGTCCTACAAACCTCTGCGCTTGGAGGCCCAACATAGTCTACAAGAGTAGAAGCGTGTGTAGACATCAGGTTCCACGATTGTACATCATATTGCTTACTTTAAACTGGCAGGGGAAATTACCTAAGGGAAAAAAAGTTGTTGTTGGTTGGACAGACTACTGCAACACCAAGTCGATCTCGCCGTCGATCCTCTGATGCAGATGGCCATGTACCGGCGCCTGCAGGACATGTGTGTGGTGTGTTTCGCCGTGTTGCTGGTCCTATGGTTGCACGATACATCTCATCTTCCTCGTCCGCCATGATGGTTTAGTGCCTGTGGTGAGAAGACGAAACAAAAAGGCCTCGGATCAAGAAGTTGGCGGCCGTGGGCTGCCATGAGGAATTCACGGCGGCAAAAAGCAAGATAGAGCAGTCTGGTAAGAATACACAGCAGCGATGCATTGAGAACAATGATGTAGGAGAGGGGGCATGGGAGGGAGATATACATGGCCATCTTTTAGATTAGCCTACCATGTATGAGGCGGCCATAGATGAATCCTTTTTCTAGATGAGGTGCACGGATCGGGGAAAAGTGTTTGTGTTTGTTAGGGTTAGAAGATCGTGGATGGTTGGTGCTCTAAGCAGATAGTTGATGCGGGAGAGGGGGCATAGGAGGGAGATAGGCATGGTCTAGATAAGACGTCTGAGGCGGCCATAGATGTATTTAATTTTTTTTTTTTGTAGATGAGGTGCACGGATCAGGTGTTTCGTAGAACCAGGACTCTAATTTTTTTTAGAACAAGACTCTAGTACATTATAAACGTGTAGATGCGCCTCTTAAAATCATGAAAAGACGAAAATATTGTTGGGTTAAATCTACATGGTAATATTCTGGTCCCACCAGATAAACGATTAATATTTTCTTCTTAGAACCACATGGAAAGACCAAATGATTATTGGGTTAATCTACACCATTATAATTTGGTCCCACCAGATTAACGGCTCGTAAAATCTAATTAATGTGGTAATTTCTAGGGAGTCTCTAATTAGTATAGGTATAGATGTTTTCTTGCTTCCCAAGGCATGGGGTTTGGCAAGATCATCAAATATGCCATATATGACATGATAGAATTTCCCTGGAATTTTTAGAGAATATTTCCTTTGTGAATATTTCAAAAGCTTGAAATATCCAGAAAGGGTTTCTGAGGGATTAGCCCATTTTTTTGAACACGACCAAGTGTTGAAACTCTTATATATGGACATTATATGTCCTATGAGTCTCCCTGAATTTTGGAAAATATTTTTGAAATAATTAAATAATTTTTCCCTATTAAAGACCATTTCTGGCCTTAAGAAAAAGCTTTTAAATAAAATAGGAAAATAACTTTTAAAATTATACTTTTTTGGTTTATGGGAGTCCTATGACTACTAGGTCTCAAATAAACTTTTTGAAATAATTTTCTCACCCTAATTCAAGCACTTGCAGTGCAAGCCTCAATCAAGGGGTTTTTGGAATACTAATTTTTGAAAATACATTTTGGCCAAAATAATTTTATAAGAAAATACTATACTGCTATAAACACTTGGTGTGATCATTGGGCAGAAGTTTTGGGTAAGGAGATGAATTCTACACGAGGGAGTAGTTGACTTTAATGAGCACATGAAAATCACAGGGAGAAAATCTTAATTCCAAATAAAAGCCAAATGATGCCAAATTTTTTAGCTGGTCCAAGTTTTCATGCTTTATTGATGCAAAAGACATGTTACAAAATGCAGGGTGTGACAAGCCGCCTGCTGCGCCGCCGCCAGGTCAAGATCCTTTTGCTCCAAGGCCGCCTTCAGTTGACCTACCAAAGCCGCCACTGGACAGATGAACATGAAGGAACACAAGGCACATCTATCAAAAAGTCAGTAGACAAAAGGTCGGAGTCAGTTACCAGCCGCATCATCGTGCGTCTTCTTCAGGTGGTCCCGAGCCAACTGCAATCGAGGTTAAGCTGGATTCGCTTCTTCTCAAGATGTGCAAACTTGGCCCCAAACTCGCAAGATTTCTGCATCAACATGACAAAGCAAGATTATAAGACTACAGTCGAGTCAAAATACTCAACCGCAGTCTCGGGGACTACACCCAGTGGGTGCACTGAACGTGCCCCCACTGGTTTCACTCGGCCGAGATCAGTCCGGCTCGAGCTCAAAAAAGGAAAGAAAAGGGAGAACACCCAGTGGGTGTGGTATCTCACGAAACAAAATAGCAGACTCTCTCGAAACCAAAGACTACTTCAATGAAGACAACGTACCTGGACGTTGGCCCGAAGAGCAGAGCTGGCATCATAAGCCGCCATGCTGGCCTCATACGCCGCCTTTGTTCTCTCCATCATCACCTCCGCCTGGCGAACGGCTTCTTGAGCCGCCCCCACAGGATCCTCCGGGAGGCGGTAGGAAGAGAAGAGAACTGACGAAGCAGCAGGCGCAGGGTCGACGGTAGGTACGGGCGCTGGGTCTACGGCACGAACTGGCGCTGAGTCGACGGCTGGAGCGGGTGCTGGGTCGGCGACTGGAGCGGGCGCTAGGTCGACGATCGGCGCAGACGATGGGTCGACGGCACGCACGGTCGACACAGGGACGGCGAAGGAGACCGTGGCTCGGGCCGCATCCTCCTGTCGCTGGGCCTCTGAGCCAGAAGGCGTCTTCCGGCCCTTCTTCCCTGTGCGCCGACGGTCCCCTCCCAACCGCTCCTCGTCTTCATCGTCATCCGGAAGCTCTATGACGAGGCGCGGCACTTCGAGTCAAGCAGCAAGCTAAGTTCAGTCGACCGTCGCCCGCGAAAGGAAATAAGAACAAGGCAGGTTTCGTAGAGCTCACACCTGCGCGGGATGTCGCGGCGTCCGTGGTCTCCTGGTCGTCTCGACCCCGGTCGATGTCCATCGAGGTCGTGGAAGCTGCGGCTCTGAAAGGTTCACTCAGGAGATGAGTCGACATAAGTTACAGTCGACCTCCAAGAAGCAGAAAGAAACAAGACCAAGCGGCACTTACGTGGAGGCGATGGGTACATCCACCTTGATCCTGGGCAAGGCCTTCCGGGGCTTGGTGGTGGTGACCTTGGGCTGCTTGGGCATCTTCTCGGCGGGGTCAGGAGTGGCCGTTCGAGTGCGCTTGGGCGTCCGAGGGCCCGAGGGACCCGCCTGAAGACGTGCGGCCCCTGGGTCGTACTTCTCCTTGGATCGACGCTCATCATGGGGAGGTGACTCGACCTCCTCCCCGCTGTTGTAGTCCTCGCTCTCCTCGGTCTCCACCTCCAACTTCCACTCGGCGGCGTCACCCATGCCGTCTTCGCCCTCCTGGACCAAGTCCCCGTTGGGCAGCGAATACATCTCTATGTAGATCTGCAAAGAAATAAGTTTGACCAAATGTCAGTCGGACCCGTTAGTACAACTCACAAGCCAGTCAACAGAAACGTCACTCGGATGCAGAAGACTAACCTTGTCAGGGAAGATGGTCAGCATCGAACGGGATGACCCTCCTAGATCCCCTGGGGTTGTCCTTATTCCCAGTGATGCACTTCAAGCACTGCACCACGTACTTCGGGTCGGCCGCCTCCGGGTGGACTCACGACGAGTCGTCGGTGCCAGAATACAACCACATCGGGTGGTCCCGGGCTTGGAGCGGCTGGATCCTCCACGTGAGATACGCCTCAAACAGATCCATCCCCGTGACCCCCTCGCGGACTAACTGGACGACCTGCTCCACAAACATGTCCACTTCGGCCCTCTCGGCCTTACCCACTATCATCGAAGGAGGTGGGCTGGCTCGACCTAGAGTGAATGGAGGAAGGCCAGTCAACTGACCCGGAGTCGGACTGTCCTTGTAGTAAAACCAGGTCGACTACCTGCCCCGAATCGACTCCGAAAAGATCATGGGGGGAAAGGCGCTCCTATTCCTAAGCTGGATCTCGAGCCTGCCGCACGCCTGGAGGACGTGCGTCATGCCGTTCCTCGGGTTCACCCTCTTAACGGTTTGCGAGTGGCAGGTGAAGATGTGTTTTAACAAACCCCAGTGCGGTCGGCAACCGAGGAAGTTCTCGCACATAGAAACAAAGGCAGAGAGGAAGGCGATGGAGTTGGGCGTGAAATAGTGCAACTAGGCACCAAAGAAGATCAAGAACGCGCGGAAGAAAGGATGTGGGGGCATAGAAAAACCTTGGTCGATGTGGGTGGCGTGGAGGACGCACTCGCCCTCCCGCGGCCGGGGCTCGAGTTCTCCCCCCGGCGCCCGCCAGGAGCCGCGGGCGATCAACCCTTCTTCCTCCAGCTCCTCCAGATCCTCCACCACGACGGTGGACTGGATCCAATCTCCTTGGATCCATCCAGCGGCGAGTCCGGACCTTGACGACGAACCACTCCGGCTAGATCGCCTCCCCTTCCCCGACTCCGCCTTCTTCAAGCGCTCCATGGCTGTCGTCTTGTCTTTGCCCATGGCTCGCACGCCGGCGGTCGCTGCAAAGAGAGGCAAGAAGAAACTGGGGCGCAGCGGAGAAGCAGGGGCGCAGCAAAGAAGCAGAGGCGAAAGGAGAAAGATTGGGCGCACAGTGCCCCCCGCTACGGGCTCGGCGCGCTATTATAGCAGCCCGGTCGAGTGGCTGACTGGTGGCCCCGAGCAATCTTATCAAATCCCGTAACAGACGCTGGCGCGATACGTGGCGAAAAAGGTGGTGCGAGGATCGAGGCGTCCCGAGCGCGTCTCTCCGATCGCCGTGGCTCGTCCCGCCCCGCGCGCTTCCCCAAATTTCGAAAGCCCCGCCGAATCCGGCGGCCGAAGGGCAACCAATCCCGTCGAAAACGGCACACGCTCACGGCGCCCGACGCTTAGCGCAAAGTCCAGTCGACGCAAGAAGTCCAGTCGACACAAGAAGCAACTAACTCACTCGACAGCTTCGGAATCGATCAAGGCGACCAAGAAACAACTTTGGGAGCCTGCCCAAATCACAAGCTCCAGAACAACCCGCCCCAGGGACGTCGAACCAGAACCAGAGCTACCCTCAACGTCCTCTTGCTCAAGCCTCAATCCATTCGGGGGCTACTGACGAGGTTACAGACCTAGGGTAGAGTCACAAACCGGTCCAAGGTACCCCACCCAAGGTCACTACCCTAGAAGATCAAAAGACAAACCTTATGGCAGTGGTGGCAGTCGACTAAGACGGTCCAAGAAGACACCCCACTCGACCGGGCCCCATCCGCAAGGCGACTCAACCCCACTCGACCAATCCAGAGCACTCGATCTCCGAAGGTCAAACGCCACTTGGGACAGCAACGGTCCTGTATTTACTCGTTGTAGTAAACACCTTAATTATCCTTTACTGCAGGCGTTACCAGTAATGCCTGCCTTAATGTACATTAAACCCTTGGTAACGTGGAGCATGGCTGGGGTCCTGGCGCACTATATAAGCCACCCCCCTCCTCCAGAACAAGGGTTCGCACCTCTGTAACACACCTATACACATATGAGTCGACCAAGCCTCTGGGCACCGAGACGTAGGGCTATTACTTCCTCCGAGAAGGGCCTAAACTCGCTAACACCTTGTGTACAACATCACAATAGCTAGGACCTTGCCTCTCCATTCGTACCCCCTACCCTTACTGTCAGACTTAGAACCACGACATCAGGATCAAAAGAGAATTCATAATCCTTATCAATGACACAAATAGGTGAAGTAGCAAAAGCAGGGTCATGTTTCATTCTAGCATTCAAGGACTTTTCTTTCAACTTAGCTAATAACTTCTTAAGATCATATCTATGATTGCAAGCAAGAAAGTCTCTAGCAGTTTCTTCATCCATAACATAACCCTCAGGCACAATAGGCAATTCATATCTATTGGGAGTAGTTTCATCATCACTTTCAGAAATATCATCAACGTTTGCACTCTCCCTAACCTTAGCAATTTGTTCATCTAGAAATTCACCTAGTGGCACAGTATCAGGTATAGAGGTAGTTTCATCATACATAGCAGAAGTAGCATCATCAAGAACATACGACATATCAGATTCAATAGTAGGAGTAGGTGTCACAAGTTTACTCATAACAGAAGGAGAATGTAGTGCAGAGCTAGATGGTAGTTCCTTACCTCCCCTCGTAGTTGAGGGTAAGATCTTGGTTTTTGAGTCCTTCAAATTCTTCATAGTGATAAAAAAATATAAATCCCAAGTGACTTAAAGAATAGAGCTATGATCCCCGGCAACGGCGCCAGAAAATAGTCTTGATAACCCACAAGTGTAGGGGATCGGAACAGTTTTCGAGGGGAAAGTATTAAACCCAAATTTGCTGATTCGACACAAGGGGAGCCAAAGAATACTCTTAAGTATTAGCAACTGAGTTGTCAATTCAGCCACACCTGAAAACTTAGTATCTGCAGCAAGATAGTTTAGTAGCACAGTAATATGATAGTGGCGGTAGCAGCAATAAAAGTAAAGATAGTGTTTTTGTAGTTTTTGTGATAACAACAACGGAAAAGTAAATAAGCGGCAAGCAATATAGGTAAAGCTCGTAGGCATTGGATCGATGATTGGAAATTACGTCGGATGCAATTCATCATGTAGAAGTTATAACCTAGGGTGACACAGAACTAGCTCCAGTTCATCAATGCAATGTAGGCATCTATTCCGAATATAGTCATATGTGCTTATGGAAAAGAACTTGCATGACATCTTTTGTCCTACCCTCCCGTGGCAGCGGGGTCCTATTGGAAACTAACGGATATTAAGGCCTCCTTTTAATAGAGCACCAGACCAAAGCATTAACACATAGTGAATACATGAACTCCTCAAACTATGGTCATCACCGGGAGTGGTCCCGATTATTGTCACTTCGGGGTTGCCGGATCATAACACATAGTAGGTGACTATAGACTTGCAAGATAGGATCAAGAACACACATATATTCATGAAAACATAGTAGGTTCAGATCTGAAATCATGGCACTCGGGCCCTAGTGACAAGCATTAAGCATAGCAAAGTCATAGCAACATCAATCTCAGAACATAGTGGATACTAGGGATCAAACCCTAACAAAACTAACTCGTTTACATGATAGATCCCATCCAACCCATCACCGTCCAACAAGCCTACGATGGAATTACTCACACACGGCGGCGAGCATCATGGAATTGGTGATGGAGGAAGGTTGATGTTGACGATGGCGACGATCTCCACTCTCCGGAGCCCTGAACGGACTCTAGATCAGCCCTCCCGAGAGAGATTAGGGCTTGGCGGCGGCTCCGTCTCGTAAAACACGATAATTCTTTCTCCTTGATTTTTTCTCCATGAAACAGAATATATAGGACCTGGGGATACGTCGGTGGGGCACCGGGCTGCCCTCGAGGCAGGGGGCGCGCCCTGGGAAGGGGGGCGTGCCCCCCACCCTCGAGGACGGCCAGTGGGCCCCCAGGTGTGGATCTTGTTCTGGGTATTTTTTATATTTTATGAAATAAATCTCCGTTGATTTTCAGGCAATTCCGAGACCTTTTTATTTCTGCACAAAAACAACACCATGGCAGTTCTGCTGAAAACAGCGTCAGTCCGGGTTAGTTCCATTCAAATCATGCAAGTTAGAGTTCAAAACAAGGGCAAAAGTTTTTGGAAAAGTAGATACATTGGAGACGTATCATATTCCAGCTTAGTACAGGTGAAGGCTAGAAAGAGACTGGGAAGCGACCAGTTAGAGAGCGACAACAGTCATGAGCATGCATTAAAATTAATCAACAGTGAATGCAAGCATGAGTAGGATATAAATCATCATGAACATAAATATCGTGGAGGCTATGTTGATTTGTTTCAACTACATGCGTGAACATGTGCCAAGTCAGACCACTTGAATCGTTCAAAGGAGGATACCACCGTATCATACCACATCACAACCATTTTAATATCATGTTGGCACGCAAGATAGACCATTATAAACTCTTAGCTAATTAAGCATGGCATAAGCAGCTATGATCTCTAATTGTCATTGCAAGCATGTTTCATTCATAACAAGCTGAATCAGGAACGATGAACTATCATATTTACAAAAACAAGAGAGGTCGAGTTCATACCAGCTTTCCTCATCTCAATTAGTTCATCATATATCATCCTTATTGCCTTTCACTCGCACCACCGAACGGTGTGGATAATAATAATAGTGCACGTGCATTGGACTAGACTGGTGTCGGGGAAACTGATCCACGAACACCTATGGGACCGGCGGACGCAATCCCTTTTGGTTCGGCGGGGGGCGGAGATCGCACGAATAGCAGATCGAGGCGAAGCACACGAGCAGTTTACCCAGGTTTGGGCCGCACGGATGCGTAAAACCCTACTCTTACTTTGTGGATTGTATTGAGTTCTTGCTCAGGAGCGCTGAGTGCTACAGTACACTCTAGCAGCTAACGAGACCGAGCGTGAGAGTGTTCGTCCCCCCTCTACGTTGCGCATGGGCCTCCTTTTATATGCTAAAGGGGACACCGATAGGTGGCAACGCAGATGACGGTAAATATGGAAAGGTGTTGTAGTTGGTACACCTATTTGTACAGTGTATCATACCTAACCCTGACGACAGGGGACAAAGGCATTCAATGCCCGTCTGCGTCGCCCAAACAGTGCAAAAAAGGGACCGTCAGGGGCGCCACTGCTCGCCACGATGGCGTTCTTGTCAGTGCCGCTTGCCACCGCGTACCACTGGCTGCACAGCCTCCCGCCACGTACGCCTGGAAGGGTCCCAGAGAGATACGTTGGTGGGTGCGCTGGAGCGTGGGTACATAGTGGAAGCTTGCCGCGGCAAGGCGCTTGCCGCGGTCGCTGTCTTGTCGCGTCCGGGAGCTTGTCGCTCACCTGGCCTTGCCAGGACGCGTGGCGCGTCGCGGCAAGTTCTTTGAGATGCCTTGGTTGGCCTTCCCGACAAGCTCCTCTCGCCGGGGTCTTGTGCCTTGAGTGGCCTTCCCGGCAAGCTCCTCTTGCCGGGGCCTTGTCCCCTTGACTTGAATACTTTGTTCTTGAATGGCTCCAAAGGAACCACGGAGGACCTTGGCGATCACCCGGCAAGCCTTGCCGCGGGGCGCTGCAACTGCCCGTGCACAAGTTCGGGATACTAGGGTACTCCTACTCTAGTACACCGACAGGAGCCCCCGGGCCTGGGCCATACACGGTGCCGAGCGCTGTTGGGCCAGGCCCAAAACAGGGCACGGGCATGCGCGGCTTGGGTCACGCCGTATCTTGCTTCGTATCCACCGCGCCCTCCCCGAACGGCACGCGTTGATTGCGGCGTCGTGGGAGAGATCGTGGGCGGTTTCTTTATTCTGAAAGGCGGAACGTCCGCCCCCTCCCTCCTTATAAGCACGGGAAACAGGGGCAGTTCGTCCATCCGCCCGTTGCTGCTCCAACCTCGAAAGCCTCCGCCGCTCCCCTTCTTCCCAAAAGCCGAAAGAGAGCAGCGCTCCGCCCCCCCATCGCCACCAGCACCACCAACGCCGTCGACCTCCCTCACCACTTCCGCCATGGCTCCGAAAACCGAGAAGGGGAAGGGCGTGAAGTCAGCCGAGGCGCAGCGGCTTGCGGCGCTGCGGAAGGAGCAGGCAGTCTTCCCCCCAAGCTTGCCGCGAAGGAGCTGAGGGAGTACTATTACCTCTTCTAGTCGGGGGAGACGCGGGCGCATCCGCGAACCAAGGTACTCCCAGCCGTCGCTTGTAAAATGGCTCCGAATGGATACCCTTTCTTCGCCTTGTTCTTCTACTGCGGGCTCTGCCCGCCCTTCTCTGAATTCTTCTGCGACATTATGAACACCTACGGGTTCCACCTCCTTGACGAAGAAGAAGACCAAGTCCGGCAAGAGTTCTGATGCCCACTCCGGCAAGCGCACCTCTTCGGAGTGCCGCGCTACCGTCGAGGACGCACCATCGAGCTCCACCGGCAAGTGTAAGAAGACGATGGCAGCTCCGCCAGAGACCAAGAAGGTGTCCGCCAAGGAGGACGGTGCTGGTGGTACCTTCACCATCAGTGCCACTCTTGACCCTAAATAGGAAAGCGCGCTCGTTGCTTTCCTGCGGGCGAACGTCGACGTGTTTGCGTGGCAACCGTCTGACATCCCCGGTGTTCCCAGGAAAGTAATTGAGCACTATCTTGCCGTCTGTCCTCATGCGCGGCCCGTCAAGCAGAAAGTCAGGAAACAAACAGTGGAGCGCCAAGAATTTATCGCAGAAGAAATCAAGAAGTTGGAAGCAGCAGGCCTTGTCAGAGGAGTGCTCCATCCTACGTGGTTGGCCAATCCTGCAGTCGTGCGCAAGGCAAACAGGAAATGGAGGCTTTGTATCGACTTTACCGATGTCTATAAAGCTTGTCCCAAAGACCCATTTCCCTTGCCGCGCATTGACCAGATTGTTGACTGCACGGCCGGATGTGATTTGCTTTCATTTCTTGACGCATACTCAGGATACCATCAGATCTTCATGGCAGAAGAGGATGATGAGAAGACCGCATTCATCACTCCATGTGGCACATACTGTTTCATAAGAATGCCTTTCGGACTGAAGAATGCTGGTTCTACATTCGCAAGGGTGGTCCATACAGCTTTTGAGCCACAGATTCACAGAAATGTCGAAGCCTACATGGACGACATAGTGGTCAAGAGCAAGGACAGGGCGACTCTGATTCAAGATTTAGACGAGACCTTTGCAAATCTGCGCAAGATCAACCTCAAGCTCAACCCCGAGAAGTGTGTGTTTGGAGTCCCTTCCGGCAAGCTTCTCGGGTTCTTCGTGTCTCAGAGGGGAATTGAAGCCAATCCCGACAAGATCAAGGCCATTGAGCAAATTGAAGCACCGAAGCGCGTCAAGGATGTACGAAAACTTGCCGGTTGCGTGGCTGCTCTCAGCAGGTTTATCTCTAAGTCTGCTGAGCGCGCCCTGCCGTTTTTCAAAATTTTGAAAAAGGCAGGTCCAATGAAATGGACTCCGGAAGCGGAGGCTGCGCTGCAAGACTTGAAGAGATACCTGTCCTCCACTCCAATACTTGTCGCACCTAAGCAACAAGAGAAGTTGCTGCTGTATTTAGCAGCAACCAATCAAGTGGTTAGTGCTGTGTTAGTAGCCGAGAGGGAGGTTGATGATGAGCCAGCAACCACGGCAAGCGCATCCAGCGACAAGCAGGGGGCTTCCCCGACAAGCTCTGGTCCCGACAAAGATGGATCTGCGCAGACGTGCGAGGATATGCGGAAGAAGATGGTGCAGCACTCAGTTTACTTTGTCAGCTCCCTTCTGCAGGGGGCTAGGTCAAGGTACTCTGGTGTGCAGAAATTGCTTTTCGGCCTTCTCATGGCCTCGAGAAAGCTGCGCCATTACTTCCAAGCACATGAGATAACAGTTGTCACTCGCTTTCCACTGAAGAGGATACTGCAGAATCCAGAAGCAACAGGCAGGATTGTTGAGTGGGCACTGGAACTGTCAAGCTTTGGCCTCAAGTTTGAAAGCACTTCAACTATCCAAAGCAGAGCATTGGCAGAGTTCATAGCAGAGTGGACGCCAACACCAGATGAAGAAATTCCAGAGACGAGCATCCCTATCAAAGAAGCAAGCAAAGAGTGGCTAATGTACTTTGATGGTGCCTTCTCGCTGCAAGGCGCCGGTGCTGGCGTGCTGCTTGTCGCACCCACCGGAGAGCACCTCAAGTATGTAGTCCAAATGCACTTTCCAACGGAGCAAGCAACAAACAATACCGCAGAGTATGAAGGTTTGCTTGCCGGTCTCAGGATCGCGACAGACCTTGGGATTAAGAAGCTCATTGTCAGGGGTGACTCGTAGCTTGTCGTCCGGCAAGTGAACAAGAATTATCAGAGTCCGTTGATGGAAGCTTACGTAGATGAAGTGAGAAAGCTAGAAGAGCACTTTGACGACCTGCAGATGGAACATGTTCCAAGAGCTCAGAACGACATCGCCGATAGCCTGTCAAAGTGCACCGCACTTAAGTTACCTGTGGAACGAGGGATCTTTGTGCTCAAGCTGACTCAACCGTCTGTAACACCATCAGCTGGACAGACCAAGAAGAGTAAGTTGATTTCTGGTGACTATTTTCCGGCAGAACTTCCCGAAGCCGCCGCCAAGAAGGTCCCCAAGATCAACACCAAGAGTGATGAGGAGCAGTCTGCTCCGGCAAGCCCCAGGGTTTGTTCCGTTGAAGCAAACGCTCCCGACAAGTTTTGCTCCGGCAAGCTTGCTGGGGAACATTAAGCTTCGGCTGAACCGTAGGTTCTTGCCGTAGAAGCGGATGTTCCCGCAGTAGCAGATGTGCCTTTAGTCCTTGTTGTCGAGCCGCAAGCTCCAGCATGGGCACAGCAGATTGTCCGTTTCCTTCAGACAGGAGAACTTCCCGAAGAGCAAGAAGAAGTGGAGAGAGTAGCCCGGCAGTCAAGTATGTACCAGTTTGTTGACAACACGCTATACAGAAGAAGACTCAATGGTGTCAAATTGAAGTGCATTCTCCGGGAAGATGGACAAAAGCTGTTGGCAGAGATACATGGAGGCATATGTGGTCACCACATTGGTGCAAGAGCACTTGCCGGCAAAGCATTCCGGCAAGGTTTCTTTTGGCCGGAAGCCCTCCAGGATGCAACTGCACAAGTAACCAAGTGTGAAGCATGCCAGTTCCATTCCAAACAGATACACCAGCCAGCTCAAGCTCTCCAGACGATCCTTTTATCCTGGCCATTTTCGGTCTGGGGGCTCGACATCCCCGGCCCCTTTCCCCGCGCAGCCGGGGGCTTTGAGTACTTGTACGTCGCAATCGACAAGTTCACAAAGTGGCCGGAAGTGGAACCAGTGAAGAAGGTGACAGCACAGTCAGCAGTCAAGTTCTTCAGGTCGATTGTTTGCCGCTTCGGGATCCCTAACAGGATCCTCACCGACAACGTTACGCAATTCACGAGCCGCACCTTCATGCAGTACGTCCAAGATCTTGGCGCCAAGGTCCGCTTCGCTTCTGTTGCTCACTCAAGAAGCAACGGTCAAGCGGAAAGGGCAAATGCTGAAGTTCTGCGTGGACTCAAGGCCAGGACTTTCGACAGGCTGCACAAGTGCGGAAGAAACTGGATTGAGGAGCTGCCGGTGGTTCTTTGGTCGATCAGGACGACGCAAAATCGAGCCACTGGACAGACACCTTTCGCTCTAGTCTATGGAGCAGAGGCAGTTCTCCCCACGGAACTCGTATACGGGTCACCTCGAGTGCTCTCTTATGATGAGCTCGAGCAAGAGCAGCTGCGACAAGATGACGCGCTGCTCCTTGAGGAAGACCGTCTTCAGGCTGCTGTACGAGCTGCTCGCTACCAGCAAGCTTTGCGCCGCTACCATAGCCGCAAAGTTAACGCCAGAAGTCTCGAGGAAGGCGACCTTGATCTTCGGCGCGTTCAGCCCGCCAAGAATTCCAACAAGTTGACGCCGAAGTGGGAAGGCCCTTATCAGGTCAAACGAGTCACTAGTCCTGGCGCTGTCCACCTTGAGACCGAAGATGGCTTTTCGGTGAGCAACTCCTGGAACATCGAGCATCTTCGTAAGTTTTACCCGTAAGGCGCGGTTACCGGAACCCGTTTCCGGCACCACCTTTTGTACAAGTCTTGCCGCTGTTGCATGTAATCCTTTGTACAAAGCCGGGCGCAGACCCCGTGCATAAGTAAAGCTCATGTGCTCCGCACACCTTGTCAATTTCATGCTTTCTATTTTTTGCATGTGTTATCTGACACTTTGTGCAGCACCTACCCCCGGTAAGCAATAACGAGCCATAAGGCTCCATATCCGTATTTTCTCTTGTTTCCTTTCCTTGAGAAAAATAAAGAAGAGAAAATACGGATATGGAGCCTTATGGCTCGTTATTGCTTACCGGGGGTAGGTGCTACACAAAGTGTCAGATAACACATGCAAAAAATGGAAAGCATGAAATTGACAAGGTGTGCGGAGCACATGAGCTTTACTTAGGCACGGGGTCTGCGCCCGGCTTTGTACAAAGGATTACATGCAACAGCGGCAAGACATGTACAAAAGGTGGTTGCCGGAAACGGGTTCCGGCAACCGCGCCTTACGTGTAAAACTTACGAAGATGCTCGATGTGCCAGGAGTTGCTCACCGGAAAGCCATCTTCGGTCTCAAGGCGGACAGCGCCAGGCCTAGTGACTCGTTTCACCCGATAAGGGCCTTCCCACTTCGGCGTCAACTTGTTGGAAATCTTGGCGGACTGAACGCGCCGAAGAACAAGGTCGCCTTCCTCGAGACTTCTGGCGTTAACTTTGCGGCTATGGTAGCGGCGCAAAACTTGCTGGTAGCGAGTAGCTCGTACAGCAGCCTAAAGACGGTCTTCCTCAAGGAGCAGCGCGTCATCTTGTCGCAGCTTCTCTTGCTCGAGCTCATCATAAGCGAGCACTCGAGGTGACCCGTATACGAGTTCCGTGGGGAGAACTGCCTCTGCTCCATAGACTAGAGCGAAAGGTGTCTGTCCAGTGGCTCGATTTTGCGTCGTCCTGATCGACCAAAGAACCACCGGCAGCTCCTCAATCCAGTTTCTTCCGCACTTGTGCAGCCTGTTGAAAGTCCTGGTCTTGAGTCCACGCAGCACTTCAGCATTTGCCCTTTCCGCTTGACCGTTGCTTCTTGGGTGAGCAACAGAAGTGAAGCAGACCTTGGCGCTAAGATCTTGGACGTACTGCATGAAGGTGCGGCTCGTGAATTTCGTACCGTTGTCGGTGATGATCCTATTAGGGATCCCGAAGCGGCAAACAATCGACCTGAAGAACTTGACTGCTGACTGTGCTGTCACCTTCTTCACTAGTTCCACTTCCGGCCACTTTGTGAACTTGTTGATTGCGACGTACAAGTACTCAAAGCCCCCGGCTGCGCGGGGAAAGGGGCCGAGGATGTCGAGCCCCCAGACCGAAAATGGCCAGGATAAAGGGATCATCTGGAGAGCTTGAGCTGGCTGGTGTATCTGTTTGGAATGGAACTGGCACGCTTCACACTTGGTTACTTGTGCAGTTGCATCCTGGAGGGCTTCCAGCCAAAAGAAACCTTGCCGGAATGCTTTGCCGGCAAGTGCTCTTGCGCCAATGTGGTGACCACATATGCCTCCATGTATCTCTGCCAACAGCTTTTGTCCATCTTCCCAGAGAATACACTTCAATTTCACACCGTTGAGTCTTCTTCTGTACAACGTGTTGTCAACAAACTGGTACATACTTGACTGTCGGGCTACTCTCTCCGCTTCTTCTTGCTCTTTGGGAAGTTCTCCTGTCTGAAGGAAACGGACAATCTGCTGTGCCCATGCTGGAGCTTGCGGCTCGACAACAAGGACTAAAGGCACATCTACTGCTGCGGGAACATCCGCTTCTACGGCAAGAACCTGCGGTTCAGCCAGAGCTTGATGTTCCCCGGCAAGCTTGCTGGAGCAAAACTTGTCGGGAGCGTTTGCTTCAACGGAACAAACCCTGGGGCTTGCCGGAGCAGACTGCTCCTTAGCACTCTTGGTGTTGATCTTGGGGACCTTCTTGGCGGCGGCTTCGGGAAGTTCTGCCGGAAAATAGTCACCAGAAATCAACTTCCTCTTCTTGCTCTGTCCAGCTGATGGTGTTATAGACGGTTGAGTCAGCTTGAGCACAAAGATCCCTAGTTCCACAGGTAACTTAAGTGCGGCGCACTTTGACAGGCTATCGGCGATGTCGTTCTGAGCTCTTGGAAGATGTTCCATCTGCAGGACGTCAAAGTGCTCTTCTAGCTTTCTCACTTCATCTACGTAAGCTTCCATCAACGGACTCTGATAATTCTTGTTCACTTGGCGGACGACAAGCTGCGAGTCACCCCTGACAATGAGCTTCTTAATCCCAAGGTCTGCCGCGATCCTGAGACCGGCAAGCAAACCTTCATACTCTACGGTATTGTTTGTTGCTTGCTCCTTGGGAAAGTGCATTTGGACTACGTACTTGAGGTGCTCTCCGGTGGGTGCGACAAGCAGCACGCCAGCACCGGCGCCTTGCAGCGAGAAGGCACCATCAAAGTACATTAGCCACTCTTTGCTTGCTTCTTTGACGGGGATGCTCGTCTCTGGAATTTCTTCATCTGGTGTTGGCGTCCACTCTGCTATGAACTCTGTCAATGCTCTGCTTTGGATAGTTGAAGTGCTTTCAAACTTGAGGCCAAAGCTTGACAGTTCCAGTGCCCACTCAACAATCCTGCCTGTTGCTTCTGGATTCTGCAGTATCCTCTTCAGCGGAAAGCGAGTGACAACTGTTATCTCATGTGTTTGGAAGTAATGGCGCATCTTTCTCGAGGCCATGAGAAGGCCGAAAAGCAATTTCTGCACACCAGAGTACCTTGACCTAGCCCCCTGCAGAAGGGATCTGACAAAGTAAACTGGGCGCTGCACCATCTTCTTCCGCATCTCCTCGCACGTCTGCGCAGATCCATCTTTGCCGGGACTAGAGCTTGTCGGGGAAGCCCCCTGCTTGTCGCTGGATGCGCTTGCCGTGGTTGCTGGCTCATCATCTGCCTCCCTCTCGGCTACTAACGCAGCACTAACCACTTGATTGGTTGCTGCTAAATACAGCAGCAACTTCTCTTGTGGCTTAGGTGCGACAAGTATTGGAGTGGAGGACAAGTATATCTTCAAGTCTTGCAGCGCAGCCTCCGCTTCCGGAGTCCATTTCATTGGACCTACCTTTTTCAAAATTTTGAAAAATGGCAGGGCGCGCTCAGCAGACATAGAGATAAACCTGCTGAGAGCAGCCACGCAACCGGCAAGTTTTCGTACATCCTTGACGCGCTTCGGTGCTTCAATTTGCTCAATGGCCTTGATCTTGTCGGGATTGGCTTCAATTCCCCTCGGAGACACGAAGAACCTGAGAAGCTTGCCGGAAGGGACTCCAAACACACACTTCTCGGGGTTGAGCTTGAGGTTGATCTTGCGCAGATTTGCAAAGGTCTCGTCTAAATCTTGAATCAGAGTCGTCCTGTCCTTGCTCTTGACCACTATGTCGTCCATGTAGGCTTCTACATTTCTGTGAATCTGTGGCTCAAAAGCTGTATGGACCACCCTTGCGAATGTAGAACCAGCATTCTTTAGTCCGAAAGGCATTCTTATGAAACAATACGTGCCACATGGAGTGATGAATGCGGTCTTCTCCTCATCCTCTTCTGCCATGAAGATCTGATGGTATCCTGAGTATGCGTCAAGAAATGAAAGCAAATCACATCCGGCCGTGGAGTCAACAATCTGGTCAATGCGCGGCAAGGGAAATGGGTCTTTGGGACAAGCTTTATTGACATCGGTAAAGTCGATACAAAGCCTCCATTTCCCGTTTGCCTTGCGCACGACTGCAGGATTGGCCAACCACGTAGGATGGAGCACTCCTCTGACAAGGCCTGCTGCTTCCAACTTCTTGATTTCTTCTGCGATAAATTCTTGGCGCTCCACTGCTTGTTTCCTGACTTTCGGCTTGACGGGCCGCGCATGAGGACAGACGGCAAGATGGTGCTCAATTACTTTCCTGGGAACACCGGGGATGTCAGACGGTTGCCACGCAAACACATCGACGTTCGCCCGCAGGAAAGCAACGAGCGCGCTTTCCTATTTAGGGTCAAGAGTGGCACTGATGGTGAAGGTACCACCAGCGCCGTCCTCCTTGGCGGACACCTTCTTGGTCTCTGGCGGAGCTGCCATCATCTTCTTACACTTGCCGGTGGAGCTCGATGGTGCGTCCTCGACGGTAGCGCAGCACTCCGAAGAGGTGCGCTTGCCGGATTGGGCATCAGAACTCTTGCCGGACTTGGTCTTCTTCTTCCCCCCGGGAGCTTCAGCGGCAAGTGTCTTGCAATCAGTTGCGGCTGCTGCTTCCCGGTAGATCTTGTCGGCGCAGATAAGAGCATCATGCTTGTCGCCAGGGACAGAGATGACACTTATCGGGCCTGGCATCTTCAGCATGTTGTATGCGTAGTGAGAGGCTGCCATGAACTTGGCGAGTGCTGGACGGCCAAGTATCCCATTGTAAGGCAATGGAAAATCGGCAACATCAAAAGTGACCCTCTCAGTCCTGAAGTTCAACTCACCGCCAAATGTCACTGGCAACGTGATCTTCCCCTTCGGCTTGCTCCTTCCCGGGTTGATTCCTTGAAACGTGCCGGTCTCTTCGAGCTCGCTATCAGGGATCTGGAGTTTCTGGAGTACAGCGGAGGAGATCAGGTTCATGCCGGCCCCGCCGTCAACTAACATCTTAGTGACCTTGAGGTTGCGGATAGTTGGTGAAACCAACATCGGCAAGCACCCGACCGCAGTTGTGCGATCAGGGTGGTCCTCAATATCAAAGATGATAGGCGTGATGGACCATTTCAGAAGCTTGCGTGATTCGACAGGTGGCTCTGCCGCATTGACTTCCCGCACCCATTGCTTGAGTTGGCGGTGTGAAGTATGCAGAGAAGCACCGCCGTCAATGCACAAGACCTCTGTGGCTTTCTGGAACTCCTGCTCACTGGTCTCGACATCATCCATGTCTTCGTCGTCGTCGTCGTCTTCATCCTTGTCCCGGTCGCGGGGAGGTCTGTCTCCTTGCCGCTGCTTGGCCTTGCCGCGGCGCCCTCCCCAGCCCGGACGCTTCGTGCCAGATCCTCCACCACCTACTTGGGCCTTCTCCTTGTCGCGTCGCTCGTATTCAGCTTTTTGCTGCTCAATAAGCTGTTCGACCCTCTTGTAGTTCTAGAGGTCATGACCCTTGGTGCGGTGGATCTTGCAGTACTGCTTGTCGGTGCCGTCCTGCTTGTCGGCGGCCGCCACAGCCTGGCAGTTGGTGCATGCGGCAATCTCCTTGGAGGAGGTACCAACTTTGGCTTTCTTGGCGCCACCTTCGTTGCCGGACTGCTCAACGACTAGCACATCTTTGCTTTTCTTCTTTCTGTTGTTCCGCCGCCGGTTTTTCTTTGCCGGGGCAGCATCCTCGCTTTCAGATCCTCCTGCTCCTGTATCCTCTCCGGGGAGTTTCCTCCCTTCCTCAGCACGTGCACACTTGTCGGCTAGGGCGTATAGCTCACTTACGTCTCTGATTTTACACATCGCCATCTCCTCCCGCATCCTGCGGTTACGCACGTTCTGATGGAATGCGCTGATAACCGCGGCAGGGTGGACGTCTGGGATGTTGTGTTGTACACGGCTGAACCTCTGAATATACTTACGCAGGGGCTCTCCTTCCTTCTGGGCAAGCAGGTGAATGTCACTCTCTTGGCCATGAGGTTTGTGGCCGCCTGTAAAGGCGCCGACAAACTGATGGCACAGGTCTGCCCAGGAGGATATGGGGTTGTCCGGCAAGTGCATGAGCCAGGATCTGACGTTGGGCTTGAGCACCAGCGAGAAGTAGTTGGCAAGGATCTTGTCGTCTCGCCCCCGGCAGCTTGCACCACGATGGTGTAGATGCTGAGGAACTCCGACGGATGCGTCTTGCCGTCGTACTTCTCTGGTACATCTAGCTTGAAATTCTTCATGCTGGGTCACTGGACTTGCCGCAGCTCACGAGTGAACGCAGGACAACCTACCGCGTACGGCAAGTCGCCTGGTCCCCCTGGCGCATGCATGTCGACAGCGGGCCCAGCGCGTTGGTCTGATTGACGCCGCGCTTCTCTTCGGCGCTCGATGCGAGTACGAGCGTCCTCTTGCTGTCGTTCGTGAAGAACTTGGCGGTGATCGCGACGAGCTCGTGGATCTGACGACGCGGTGGAGTCGCAGTCGAGGTGGATCCGGCGAGTCGGCGATTTTGGCCTTCGGGGTGGGGAGTGCACGGTGGTTGCACCCCCACCGGTCTTGTCGCCATCGGCCCGTGCCTGGCTGACTTGCCGCGGCTGCGACGTACTTGGCTGCCGCGGAGTGTCGCCGTTGGCGAAGGCGATGAGACTCTGAATGGTGGCCCTCCAGTCGTCGATCTTGTCTGCCACTGGAGGGAAGTCTAGGAGCAGTTGAGCTCGCGCCAGAGCTTCTGCTGGAGTGGCGGGTAGCGGTGGCGAACGGTGTGAGGAGCGGGATATGCTCGGACTTCTAACTATGTTAGAAGGAGCAGTATCCCGTCCAGGCGACCGTGCCTTGCTCGTGCCGCCATGCTGGCGCGCATACTGGTTTTGAGCATCCCGCGATCCACCAGGTCGATCTTGGCCAAGCAAACGTATGGTACCGTGAGTACCATGACGCTGCCGGTCTCGCGCCTCCTGAGATGGGCGCGATGCATGTACGGACGCCGAGGTCTTGGAGTGCGCCCGGTCGTTGTGGGAGTCGTCTACGCCGCCGACGGGTAGCGCAGCTTTGTCCTTGGACTTGGCGGCACCGTGAGCTCCTTCATCGACGTCCGTTCTCCCGCCGGTGTCTACCCCACCCGCCGTTGGTTCCGGCGGTGGTGGGATCGACGCGGACGGAGCAGCGTCCTCCGAAGCCTTCTTCTTCGGCGGCATGTCGATGAAGATGATGAAGATCTAGCTCGTGTGCAGGCCGGATCAGGTTCACACATCCTCGACGCCCCCTACCTGGCGCGCCAAAGATGTCGGGGAAACTGATCCACGAACACCTATGGGACCGGCGGACGCAGTCCCTTTCGGTTCGGCGGGGGGGGGGGGGGCGGAGATCGCACGAAGAGCAGATCAAGGCGAAGCACACGAGCAGTTTACCCAGGTTCGGGCCGCACTGATGCGTAAAACCCTACTCCTGCTTTGTGGATTTTATTGAGTTCTTGCTCGGGAGCGCTGAGTGCTACAGTACACTCTAGCAGCTAACGAGACCGAGCGTCAGAGTGTTCGTCCCCCCTCTACGTTGCGCATGGGCCTCCTTTTATATGCTAAAGGGGTCACCGACAGGTGGCAACGCAGATGAGGGTAAAAATGGAAAGGTGATGTAGTTGGTACACCTACTTGTACAGTGTATCATACCTAACCCTGACGGCAGGGGACAAAGGCATAAAATGCCCGTCTGCGTCGCCCAAACAGTGCAAAAAGGGACCGTCAGGGGCGCCACCGCTCGCCACGATGGCGTTCTTGTCAGCGCCGCTTGCCACCGCGTACCACTGGCTGCACAACCTCCCGCCACATATGCCTGGAAGGGTCCCAGAGCGACACGTTGGTGGGTGTGCTGGAGCGTGGGTACATAGTGGAAGCTTGCCGCGGCAAGCGCCTTGCCGTGGTTGTTGTCTTGTCGCGTCCGGGAGCTTGTCGCTCACCGGGCCTTGCCGAGACGCATGGTGCGTCGCAGCAAGTTCCTTGAGATGCCTTGGTTGGCCTTCCCGGCAAGCTCCTCTCGCCGGGGTCTTGTGCCTTGAGTGGCCTTCCCGGCAAGCTCCTCTTGCCGGGGCCTTGTCCCCTTGACTTGAATACTTTGTTCTGGAGGACCTTGGTGGTCACCCGGCAAGCCTTGCCGCGGGGTGCTGCGACTGCCCGTGCACAAGTTCGGGATACTATGGTACCCCTACTCTAGTACACCAACAGCTGGAATCTGCGAGCATTTAATACAAGAGAGATGACAAGGTAATATGGCTCAAGGTTAAACCAACAATAAAGCATATGACCCCCAAAGAAAAGAAGAAAAAAAACTATTTACACGGGAAAGCTCCCAACAAGCAAAAGAAGAATGAGAAATATTTTTGGGTTTTATTTTAATTGCTACTACTACAAGCAAGGAAAGTAAACTAACTACAAGCTACAACTAATTTTTTTTTTCTTAAGGTTTTTTCTAGCACACAAGAAAAATAATATGAAAAAGAATTGAAACTAAGCATGGATGGTACAATGAAAGAGTGTGGGCACAGACAACTAGAATAAGTGTGTGAGCATGAATGTAAAGTCGGTGAGAAACACGTAATCCCCCAAGCTTAGGCTTTTGGCCTAAGTTGGTCTATAGCCAAGGATCGAAGCTACTCCCTCCAGGGTACTGAGATGTGTCCTCTGGGTGCCACTGGTTGGCAAGCTCATCCAGATCCCACCCATAAACGGACTGACGGTAAGGATCGAGTGGTGGCTCCGGCTCAGCCTCTGAAGCTCGTGGCTGGTTCTGGTACTTGTAGAAGGCTTCTAACGTAACGAGATATATGCCTGTAGACAGGTCAAATAGAGATGGTGCAGGCAAGGTAACAATCTCATAATATTTTTCATCAAACCTCAATTTATAATTAAGCAACTTCTCTTTGTCTTTAACAATAAAATCATGTGCTACCATACTCTTATAATCTAGATAAACAGGGGCAAGCAATTTTTCTTCCTTCTCATGATGCCTAATAGGTATTCTAAAATGTTCATCAAGGCGAGAAGCAAAGATGCCTCCAAAGACGGGGCCCTTTGAGCGGTTCAAACTTAATCGCTTAGCAACGACGGCACCCAAGCTAAAAGTTGTGTCTAGAAACAAAGCATGGCGAAAAATGACAATATTAGGGGCAATAAGATTCCCACTGTTCCCGCGACCAATTAAACATCTACTAGCAAATAAAGCAAAGTAGCCTAGCACAGGGAAATGTATACTAGTAAGTCTTGCCCCTGAGACTTGTCTAGTTTCCCCTACAGCTATCATGTCAATAAACCCTTCAACGTCTTCATGACGTGGTTCATCAAGTCTACCTTCAAAGGGTATCTTGCATACTTCACAAAACTCAAAGAATGACATCTCCTTAACCTCATCATATAAACGAAACTTTTAAAACTGGTGTTCTCTTAGCATGAAAATGAAAATTTTGCATGAAAATATTAGTGAGTAAGAGGTACTGTTCACGCTAGTCATGGAGGAAGTCGATGAGGCATGCGTTGTTCGCCAAATAATAAAAGTCTTCGTAAATCCTGGCAACTTTCATGAACTCATTACAAGGCCATTCACACGGCTGAACTTCCGCCATGCGAGGAAGATTATATTTGGGCTTCTTATTTTCTTCCTTCTACTTATCCTCTGCACTTTTACTAGAGAAGCCTCTCAAAAATCTCTTTATCATTTTCCTCCTCTGAAAATTTCTGAAATTTTTAGTAACTCAAAATAAAAGTTAACCAAACTCAACAAGATTGATAGCAACAACTCCTACAAGTGCCTCAAGATTATATCATGCATTAGAACTACTTGGGACCCAAGAAATTTGACATGCAAGCTCAAGAACAAGGTCACCACAACAACAAAAATTTGCAATAAATAAAGCACGAGAACAAAAACTAAATGGACCAATGGAGGAGTCACATACCAAGGAACAATCTCCCCAAACAGTTTTGTGAATGGAGCTTTGAGCAAGGAGATCGAAAATGGCAGCAAGATGAGCTAGAACTCATGCTGGAGCTGGATAGTGATTTTTTTGGGAGGAAGAAGAAGGGTATGGGTGCAGGAATAAGTGGAGGGGGGGCCACGTGGGGCCCACGAGGCAGGGGGCGCGCCTTGGACCCTCGTGGCCAGGTGCTGGCTCCCCTCGCTGTGTTTTCTGTGCCATATATTCTCAAATATTCTAGAAAAAAATCATATTTCATTTTCAGGGCGTTGAGAGAACTTTTATTTTCGGGGTATTTGTTTATTGCACGGATAAGTCCGGAAATAGGCAGAATTTACTATTTTTGCTAGATTTATCCCAATTAACAGAAAGTAAAAGGAGGGTACAGAAGGTTGTGCTATCTAGATTCACCCATCTCATGCTCATCAAAAGGAATCCATTAACAAGGTTGATCAGGTCTTGTTGATAAACTCTTTCCGAATAACATGAAACCGGAGAATTTTCGAATAACACTAGGTTACCTCAATGGGGATATGTATGTCCCCAACAATAAGAATATCATATGTCTTCTTGACAGTAGGAAGAGGAAATTCAAAACCTCCAATAGTAATAGTTGAAACTTTTCCAATATAATTGATACTGTGGACCTGAGGTTGTTTCCTCGGAAAGTGTACCGTATGCTCATTACCATTGACATGAAAAGTGACATTGCCTTGCAATCAACAACAGCCCCTGCAGTATTCAAAAAGGGTCTACCAAGGATAATAGACATACTATCGTCCTCGGGAATATCAAGTATAACAAAGTCCGTTAGAATAGTAACATTTGCAACCACAACAGGCACATCCACACAAATACCGACAGGTATAGCAGTTGATTTATCAGCCATTTGCAAAGATATTTCAGTAGGTGTCAACTTACTCAAGTCAAGTCTACGATATAAAGAAAGAGGCATAACACTAACACCGGCTCCAAGATCACATAAAGCAGTTTTAACATAGTTTCCTTTAATGGAGCAAGGTATAGTGGGTACTCCTGGATCTCCTAGTTTCTTAGGTATTCCACCTTTAAAAGTGTAATTGGCAAGCATGGTGGAAATTTCTACTTCAGGTATCTTTCTTTTATTGGTGATAATATATTTCATATATTTAGCATAAGGATTAGTTTTGAGCATATCAGTCAAACGCATACACAAAAAGATAGGTCTAATCATTTCAGCAAAGCGCTTAAAATCCTCATCATCCTTTTTCTTGGATGGTTTCAGAGGAAAAGGCATGGGTTTATGAACCCATTGCTGTCTTTCCTTACCATGCTTCCTAGCAACAAAGTCTCTCTTATCATAACATTGATTCTTTGATTGTGGGTTATCAAGATCAACAGCAGATTCAATCTCTACATCATTATCATTGCTAGGTTGAGCATCATCATGAACATCCTCATTAACATTATCACTAGGTTCATGTTCATTACCAGATTGTGTCTCAGCATCAGAAACAGATATATCATTGGGATTCTCAGGTGTGTCAGCTACATGTTCACTGGAAGCATGCAAAGTCCTATCATTGTTTTTCTTCTTCTTAGAAGAACTAGGTGCATCTAAATTTTTTCTCTGAGAATCTTGCTCAATTCTCTTAGGGTGGCCCTCAGGATACAAAGGTTCCTGGGTCACTTTACCACCTCTAGTAGCAACTCTAACAGCATAGTCATTATTCTTACTATTTAATTCATTGAGCAAATCATTGTGAGCCTTAAGTACTGGTTCTACTTGAGTGGTAACCATAGAAGCATGTTTACTAATGAGTTTCAATTCACCTTTAACTCTAGAAATATAACCACTCAAGCATTCAATCATATAAGCATTGCGTTGCAATTGTCTACCAACATAAGCATTGAAGTTTTCTCGTTTCACAATAAAATTGTCAAACTCATCTAAGCATTGGCTAGCAGACTTATAACGAGGAATATCACCTTCATCAAATCTATAAAGAGAATTTACCTTTACTACCTGTGTCGGGTTATCAAGACCATGTATTTCTTCAATAGGTGGTAAATTCTTAACACCTTCAGCTTTAATACCTTTTTCTTTCATAGATTTCTTTGCCTCTTGCATATCTTCAAGACTGAGAAATAGAACACCTCTTTTCTTCGGAGTTGGCTTACAGGCTGGTTCACGAAGTGTCCAATTATTTTCATTGGCCAGCATATTATTCAATAGTAATTCAGCTTGATCAACTGTTCTTTCCCTGAAAACACAACCAGCACAACTATCCAGGTGGTCTCTGGAAACATTAGTTAGTCCATTATAAAAGGAATCAAGTATATCGTTCCTCTAAAGAGGATGATCAGGCAAAGCATTAAGTAATTGGAGAAGCCTCCCCCAAGCTTGTGGGAGACTCTCTTCTTCAATTTGCACAAAGTTATATATTTCTCGTAAGGCAGCTTGTTTCTTATGAGCGGGAAAATATTTAGCAGAAAAGTAATGCATCATATACTGGGGACTACGCACACAACCAGGATCAAGAGAGTTAAACCAAGTCTTAGCATCACCCTTTAACGAGAAAGGAAATAGCTTAAGGATATAATAGTAACAAATCTTTTCATCATTGGTAAACAGGTTGGCTATATCATTCAAGTTAGTAAGATGTGCCACAACAGTTTCAGACTCATGGCCATGGAAAGGATCAGATTCAACCAAAGTAATTAACTCAGGATCAACAGATAAATCATAATCCTTATCAGTAACAAAGATAGGTGAAGTAGCAAAAGCAGGGTCATGCTTCATCATGATTTGATTCATCCTCGAAGTCTTCATCAAGATTCTTGTTGGAGCTCAAGTATTCTTCTTCTTGCATTCCGAAGTGCAATTCTTGCTCCCTTATCTTTTGAGATGGTGTTATGTCATTCTTGACAATTTTTCCTTCATGTTTTATGATTCACGAGTTATCAAGATTGAGATATTTAAAACCATCTTATTCTTTGTTCATGAGATCTTTTCAACCCTTCAATTTTATTAGTTGGAGTTATCTTGGGTTGTGTCTCACCTAAAGCTTTCCCTAAGAATTGTTGCTATTATGGTGCTTATAAATGACCCAAGTTCTTCATTTATCATTCCGGTGAAATAAGTTTATCATCTCCTTGTTGATCTCAATCCAATCAAATGTTTTCGTCAGTGGCCGGTTGTCACCTTATAGTTTTGAGATGTTTCCCATAAGCCCACATCAAGCTTATTCTTTTCGTTGTTGAATTTCCAACAACTCTATTCAATCCATCGTTGTAAGGATGCTCTTTCAAATTCAATTTTGAGAGAAGTTGTCATATTTTTCTCCGTTCATTTCTTTCATTGATCTATATTCTATTCTTTCATTCCGGAGGCATTTTGATATTGCTCTCTTTGACCATCATCTCGTTTTATCAAGATCATATTCTTCCCTTGCTTTTCTATTTAACCGGAGTGTTGTGTTCTCCATTCAATTTCTCTCATCTTATCAAGTTTTTCCTCTCCTTTTTTTACTGGAGTGCTCTCTAAAATCATTGTTCCGGAGGTAGTGTGTTGTTGTTTTAATCAAGTATCATATCATCTCCTCATGCTCACGTTAATTCCTTCCATTTACAGTCAGAGTGCTGTCCAAATTCTTTCGTTCTTATTCCTTCTCTACCTTGTGGTAACCGGAGTAGTTTCATTGCCTATCTTGTCACCTAAGATCTTCATTCTCGTAATGCTCCTTGTTCCTCTTTTCTAATAGAGTGTTTTCATCTTTGTTTATCTCCATTGTATTCTTTATTCAACTTGTTAAACCTCTCAAGGTTCGTGGTTTCACTCGTTTGTCAAAGAAGCAACTTTGTTTTACCTCTTCCTTTATCCTCTTTTATCCGGTGCCATCTCTAGGTTCTCGGGTCAAGATCCTCTGTTAGTGTGGGAGAGTTGTGACGCCCCAAGACCGGCGCTCCAAAAGATTCCAGATGTTCCGGGTTTTCCCGTGTGTTTCATTTGTGCTTGCTTTATTTATTTTACATTGCATCATGTCATCATCCCATCAAGTCTTTTAATTTTATAACTCAACTAAATAAACCGTATGGATCCTCGACCCGTTTAAATTGAGGGATACTCACTATGGTGACTTCTCTTTAAAACATATAAAAGCCTCTCAATATTATTAGGGAGCTATATTAAATTATTCCATTTGTTTGGAATTCACCATAACACACTTGCATATTTTTCCCCATGCCTTTCTAATTCAAGTTTGACCTCCAAACCTTGTCCTAGTTCAAACCATTTGGATTTAAATTCAAATGGATTTGAATTTAAATCTTTCAATTAGGAAACTTTTATTTTCCTGGATGAGGCTCATTTTTATGGGTCCGGGAAAATTACCCGCATGCCAGAAATCTTTTCTCTGACATTTGTTTCTTCACTCCTTCTCTTTCTTCACATTTTTTTTCTGTAATTGGGAAGTAAGAAGAAGAGAGAGGGAGAGCAGCTGCCAGCTGGGCCGGCCTCCCAGGCCCAGCCACATCTGCCGGCCTCTAGGGCCCATCTCACCGCAGCCCGTTTCCCTCTCTAACCCTAGGAAGCCCGATCCCCTCTCCCTCCTTTTTCCTTGCGCCGCCACCCTCGACCCCGTCCTCACGCCCGTGCCCGATCCTGATCCCTATCTCCCTCTTCGCTCGATGCTCTCCTCCTCCGCGTCCCTCCCCTCTAGCGCCGCCTCCTTCTCCCACCTCGCCGGCGACCTCGCCTGGCCCGAGCACTGCCCCGCCATGGAGTCGACGCCTCCAGCGCGCCCCATCCTCCTCGATGCCTACAGCCGCCGAGGCGCTGCCTCCTCTGCTCGGCACCGAGGCCTCGCGAGCTTCATGCCCGCCGCCGAGCCCTCCTATCAGCGCTGCGCCATGGCGTCCCCTAGGGTCCGTCCGCATCTCCCTCTGCGCGCCGTGCCGGCAACCCCCGCCGCCAACATCTCCAGCGCGCCTCGCCTCTGCTCCAGCTCCTCGCCGCCTCTCCTTCCCCGTCGCGCCAGGAGGCCGAGGCCACCTCACGTCGGCCCGCCTCCGGCCTCCTCTGCGCCTCTGCTCCAGCCACCGGCGCCGCCCAGTCCTGCTGCTGCCGCGGTTCCACCTCCATCAACCGTCGTCCTTGAGTCGCCATAGTTCCTGCTGCAGGGGCGCCGTTCCACCTGGATGCAGAACGCCAAGGCCGTCAAGTTCGTCTTCGGTACGGTGGATCCAGCCAAGAGTCGCTGACAACCCGCAAGTACTCCTTTGTTTCGTCAAGACCCTCATGGATGCCTACGAACTTGTACGAATCCAACGTGAATGAGTACTTGGTTACCCCGAAGACTTCAGATACGTCAAGTTCGGCTACGACCCTCGAGTACGACTACACACGGGAACCGCAAGTACCACTACATCAACGTGAATGACTACCGTCACCGAAGACCCGTGAACGAAAACGCCAAGTTCGACTACCATCGACCTCGGAGACCCTCGGACGTCAAGTTCCTCTGCCGATGACCCGAACGCACTCGAACCGTTTACGACTACCATAGCGAGAACGACTACTTCCACTACATCCCTCGACGACTCGAACCCCTCTGAAAACCCATGCTCCGAAGGTATACCCCGAGTCGAATGCCGATGTGGTGAACGCATGCTTGTTGTGTTGTATGAGATGTATCGAATGTTTGCATCGTGTCCGTTGTGCCCCTCGTTTGCCTTGGCGGCGACCCGTGGGAACCCGGTAACGGGATCACCCCATCTTCTTGCATGACACGCTCACGCCGCCCTTCATCTTTTGCACCGGTCTCTCAATGAGTTACCGGAACCGAATGTTGCGTGGCATCATTTTCGGATTCGTCGCCGTGGCACGTTCTCTTTCCACCACGGTGACAAATTGCTTCATAACGGTTTCATGTTAACTTTTAATAAAATTGCATAAAACTTGCATTTGTCATCCGCATCATGATAACAACATTTAAATGGTTAAAATTGTTGTTTGCTTTATAATTGCTAAATATGCACATGGGGTTTTTCCGGAATTGTTGTTGTCATTTCCGGCCTCATTTAAAATGCCTAGATAGTGTAGTGTTGCTCATGCTTCACCTCTTGCCATGTTTAATAAAAACATTTAAGCTTGTCTTGTAGATAAACGAGAGTCAACTAAATAAATATAATGTGGTGTTTTGTCAATATGCAACTCGTTGCATATTGAGCTCCACTTAACTTGTAGTACTTCTTTGTGCACTCTGCCATGCCATGCATATTTAGACCGGACATGCATCATACTTGGTTGTGCATCATATGCCATGTTTATGATATATGTGTTTACCGTGTTGTTTGTTTCTTTCTGGTATGCTTTTCTCGTTAGCTTCGGTTTCGTTCCGGAGTAGTGAGGAGTTGTTCGACTACTTCATGGACTTGTTCTTCTTCCTTGCGGAATCCCAGGCAAGATGACCATTCCCAGATACCACTACTATCTTTGCCTATTCTAGATGTCTCGCTCTTTAGATATTGCCTCGATGCCTATGTCTGTTTGTTAGCCCCCTATTGTTGCCATGAAACCTCTAACCTTTGACACCTTCCCAGCAAACCGTTGTTTGCCTATGTTACCCGCTTGCTCAGCCCCTCTTATAGCATTTTTAGTTGCAAGTGAAGATGAAGATTGCTCCATGTTGGAACTTGTTGTTGGAATATCACAATATCTCTTAAATATATTAACACACCTATATACTTGGCAATGGGTGGAAGGCTTGGCCTTTTTCTCGGTGGTTTGTTCCACTCATGCCAGCTTAGGACCCGATAAACCGGTGTTATGTTCCTGGATTTTGTGTTCCTAACACGGTTGGGGTTTATGGGTCCGCCTCGATAACTCGCTTAGTGCTAAAGCTTTTCCAGCAAGGCCCAACTTTGGTTCTACTTTTGCCTAACAACTAAAACTTGCCGAGGGAGTAATTAACCCGAGGATTTATTAATCAACAACCCGGGCCTGTGCTCCTCAGGAGTGTTGGTCCAAACTGGGGGTCCTACGGGGCCACCTTGGGGAAACCCGAGGGCTGGTTTTACCTGTAGCATTGCCCATTCGATCGTGGCCTGAGACGAGATACGCGCGGCTACTATCAGGGTGTCGGCACGCCGGGAGGTCTTGCTGGATTAGTTTTACCTTTATCGGAATATCTTGAGCACGGGATTCTGAGAATACTCGGGTCTTCCCACTTTGGAGTTGCGACTCCGCAGATCGTGAGCTTGTGATGGGCTAATTTGGGACACCCCTACAGGGTTTTGATCTTTCGAAAGCCGTGCCCGCGGTTATGTGGCAGATGGGAATTTGGTAATATCCGATTGTAGAAAACATGACACTCTATCCTTAAGAATACACTACCTGTGTGAGTTCCGTGATTGTCTCTTCTCGAAGGGGTTTCGAAAAGAAGAACACGGTGGGGTTATGTCTGACGTGAGTAGTTAGGATCACTTCGTGATCACTTTGACGATCGTTGGCTCTTACTCTCTTCTCGCCCTGAACTCGGAAGTTAGTTGCTTAGTGCTTGCTGCAAACACTTTAAAGCCTTCCCTCTCCTATAAGGCTTTGTTAGTTTTGATACCCGGGAACGGGATTGCTGAGTCCTCTGTGGCTCACAGATTCAACACACACACCAGATGCAGGTACCGCCGAGAACAATGCAGGAGGTGGATCAGAACTTCGCTGGGAGTTCGATGAAGAGCTTGGCCGTATGCATGTGACGTTTTCGACGATCAGTAGTGGTTCCTACTAGGGGCGATCGGGACCTTGTGTTGCTTTATTTATGGTATCTTTCATTTGGATCTTCGTCCGTAGTCGGACTCTGATGTTATTTGGATGATAAATGTTTATGTAATGCATTGTGTGACATGGCGAGTGTAAGCCAACTACTCTTTTGCAATTTCATCACTCTTTTACATGAGATCATTCTAGTATGAGATTATGCCTTTAAGTCGTGCCTCGACACGTGGGAGGTATAGTCTCATACTGGGCATTACAAGTTGGTAATCGGAGCCTTCTCCGACCTAGGAGCCCCCACTGATTGATCGAATCGTTGACGGTTGAGTCTAGACACACACTTGAAAATGTTTTGAGTCCTATATATATCGGAGAGTAGGATTTCTTTTTACTCCTCATCCCTTTCATCACTCTGGTGAGGACTCCTGACGATTACTCTATCTCTTCTACTCTCAAAAATTCACTAATTTTTTTAGGATCATGCGAGTATTGTTTGGATTGTTCTGATGTCTTTGTGACGAGAACATTGTTCTCGATGCATCCTGTCATTTAGGGGTTGTGGCAGTGTCCCGGGGAGTTGAGCTCCGAGGTGTTGTCATCACAAATCTATCGCAGCAGTTCTGGAATACTTAAGACGGTCGACATCGAAAACTCTTCTATGCGGTTAGTGGTAAGATAACCCCGACGTCGCCCAGTACTGGGGAGGTAGTTCGGGAGTATTGCCATAGCTTGTATAGCAGATGCTTTTCGAAGGTCCGAGGTAAACGGTTTCCGGAAATAACTGGTTATGTGTTGAAGGATGGATACAGCTGGATGTAGCTAGGATTAGAGTTGAGTGCGCGGTCCTTCCCCTGTATCCCCAACACCCGATTGCATAACCAGAAACCTTCAGAAATTAATAGGTGGGTTCATATAGTAGTTCGTAGGCATTCTTCCAACGAATGCATGATATGGAGTTCGGGGTTCAACATTGAGTGAAGAGGTTTTATGGGCGTTTGTTCCGATCGGGAGTTGCATCTTAAAGGGTCCTTGGCTGTGCTGATCCAGGGATTGCAAAACCCTTTTGTAACACGTTCCATAAGCTTTCAGCACGAATATGTCGAACGAAGCTTCTATCTTGTATTTGTTCTATCTGCTCCTTGTTGTTTTTTATTTACCTTTTGTTCTCCCAAGTGGCTTCTCAACAAGTGTTGTACCATTAAATTGTGGAATTCATTCGTTCAGTTCTCTGTTCGAATGATATTTTGAAGATTATGTTGCAACATATCGATCCGTTGTTTTTGTCTTGATTCTGGTATTCGAGTTGCTTCGATGCCAAGTGTTGATTCCATACCTTTCCTAAGCGGTGTTCTCATATTTCTATGAGAGTGCTAGTCCTTCTTGATCATCAAGATTGTCATGTTAAATTCGTTTCAACCGGCGTGCTTCTCTTGAAGTTAACCGATCCTTTTAATATGTGCAAGACCAAGTCTTGGTTTTTCTCAACGGTGTATGTTTCATCCATCCCAAATTGTCTTTGTTTTACCCGTCCTCCATCCCTTCTTATTCTCGGAGTCAGAAATTCTAGAATGAAATATCCATTTTATTCTTGTGATGTTTCTTCATTCTTTTCCTCCAATGTCCTTATCCGGTGATTTCTCGTGAAGATGCTCAGGAAGATTTAGTTTATCATTCTCTGCTTCTTGTTTCTTCTCCGGTGGATTTAATTCAAGCTTTGGTGTTGATGATATCTGTTCCTCTTGTTTCACATGTTTTCCGTGTTGGAATTTCTTATCCAAGGCTCTCTTATTTCTTCACATCTCTTTATTCATATCCGGAGTGTTCAAGATATCTCAAAAGATTCGCGTTTCCATTCTTATTTCGTTCAAGCTATTTTGAGGATTGTCATCTTATTCTAGACATTTAATTCAACTGGTGCAATATCTCTTAAGCAATCTTTTTCAACGGTGAATTCTTTTGAGTGGGCCCTAACCCACAGGTTTTTTTCCCAGGATCTTACCTGACTCTTCTAATTTTTTCTAGAGTTATTCTGAAATTCTTTTCAAAGTGTGACGTAAGAATGATTCCATCAGTCACATGCCTTCTCCAAGTTTGCTTTCAATTATTTTCATCTTTAGCTCCACCTTCCTCTTGTCATTCGTCCGGAGATCTCAAAATTCTTCATGGCATTTCTCGTCTTCGTTCTCAACATTTGAAGACCGGAGAAGTGTTGCTCTTAAATCTTGGCCCGTTCTCTCGAAGATTCCTGGTTCTAGCTTCATGCCATCCTCATTATTGTTCCGATTGTGAGGAATTCTTTTATACCATCCGAAGCATTTCGTGAATCCTCTCCATTGTGTTCCTCCGAAGGTCATCATTTCAGAAGATTTCTTCATTCTCAGTTTTCAGGCTCGTCCTGCAAATATTCTTTTCATTGATGCCTCTTCGTTCGTCTCACATTTGTCCGGTGCTTCATTCAAGTATTCTTTAATCAGTCCGCGATCTCTTCGTTCTCTTGTATCTAAATTTCCTCAAGTTCTTATTCTTCCCGGTGGATTATTCTTTTTCATCACCCGGTTTCAGTTTTTTTACGGTGGTTCATTCAAGATTACTCTTTCATTGTTATCGTATCAATTCATTTGTTCTTTTCATAATCCTACCGGTGCTTTGTTCAATATTTATCCAAGGTTGTGCTAGATCTCTCTTTAATTCTTTGCAACGAGAATAAGTAGTATGCCAAATCCATTGGTTGTCATCAATTTAAATTGGTGGAGGATATGCATAACATAATTCTTATTCTAGCTTCTTCCAAAAGATTAAATCCCTTCCTTTGGAGTTTGTTCAGGAGGAATAAATTCTTGGTTTCAAGTTGTTTGTCTTGTTTCCCGGTGTTCTAAGCTATCTCAATTTTCTCATCGCGAAGATCCATCTAATCATTACAAGGCTTCAATCTTATTATTTTCATCCTTCACTTCTCATCATTTTGTTACCGGAGTTCTTCATGCTGGTTCATCATGATTTGATTCATCCTCAAAGTCTTCATCAAGATTCTTGTTGGAGCTCAAGTATTCTTCTTCTTGCATTCCGAAGTGCAATTCTTGCTCCCTTATCTTTTGAGATGGTGTTATGTCATTCTTGACAATTTTTCCTTCATGTTTTATGATTCACGAGTTATCAAGATTGAGATATTTAAAACCATCTTATTCTTCGTTCATGAGATCTTTTCAACCCTTCAATTTTATTAGTTGGAGTTATCTTGGGTTGTGTCACACCTAAAGCTTTCCCTAAGAATTGTTGCTATTATGGTGCTTATAAATGACCCAAGTTCTTCATTTATCATTCCGGTGAAATAAGTTTATCGTC
Organism: Secale cereale; assembly: GCA_902687465.1. Classification (NCBI taxonomy): domain Eukaryota; kingdom Viridiplantae; phylum Streptophyta; class Magnoliopsida; order Poales; family Poaceae; genus Secale; species Secale cereale. The sequence continues at coordinate 552,546,227 of LR738709.1, read as the reverse complement.
TCCTTGTTGATCTCAATCCAATCAAATGTTTTCGTCAGTGGCCGGTTGTCACCTTATAGTTTTGAGATGTTTCCCATAAGCCCACATCAAGCTTATTCTTTTCGTTGTTGAATTTCCAACAACTCTATTCAATCCATCGTTGTAAGGATGCTCTTTCGAATTCAATTTTGAGAGAAGTTGTCATATTTTTCTCCGTTCATTTCTTTCATTGATCTATATTCTATTCTTTCATTCCGGAGGCATTGTGATATTGCTCTCTTTGACCATCATCTCCTTTTTATCAAGATCATATTCTTCCCTTGCTTTTCTATTTAACCGGAGTGTTGTGTTCTCCATTCAATTTCTCTCATCTTATCAAGTATTGTTTCTCCTTTTTTTTACTGGAGTGCTGTCTGAAATCATTGTTCCGCAGGTAGTGTGTTGTTGTTTTCAACAAGTATCATATCATCTCCTCAAGCTCACGTTAATTCCTTCCATTTACAGTCGGATTGCTGTCCAAATTCTTTTGTTCTTATTCCTTCTCTACCTTGTGGTAACCGGAGTAGTTTCATTGCCTATCTTGTCACCTAAGATCTTCATTCTCGTAATTCTCCTTGTTCCTCTTTTCTAATGGAGTGTTTTCATCTTCGTTTATCTCCATTGTATTCTTTATTCAACTTGTTAAACCTCTCAAGGTTCATGGTTTCACTCGTTTGTCAAAGAAGCAACTTTGTTTTACCTCTTCCTTTATCCTCTTTTATCCGGTGCCATCTCTAGGTTCTCGGGTCGAGATCCTCTATTAGTGTGGAGAGCTGTGACACCCCAAGACCGGCGCTCCAAAAGATTCCAGATGTTCCGGGTTTTCCCATGTGTTTCATTTGTGCTTGCTTTACTTATTTTACATTGCATCATGTCATCATGCCATCAAGTCTTTTAATTTTATAACTCAACTAAATAAACCGTATGGATCCTCGATCCATTTATATTTATGGATACTCACTATGGTGACCTCTCTTTATAACATATAAAAGCCTCTCAATATTATTAGGGAGCTATATTAAATTATTCCATTTGTTTGGAATTCACCATAACACACTTGCATATTTTTCCCCATGCTTTTCTACTTCAAGTTTGACCTCCAAACCTTGTCCTAGTTCAAACCATTCGAATTTAAATTCAAATGGATTTGAATTTAAATCTTTCAATTAGGCAACTTTTATTTTCCTCGATGCGGCTCATTTTTATGGGTCCGGGAAAATTACCCGCATGCCAAAAATCTTTTCTCTAACATTGGTTTCTTCACTCCTTCTCTTTCTTCACATTTTTTTTCTGTAATTGGGAAGTAAGAAGAAGAGAGAGGGAGAGCAGCTACCAGCTGGGCCAGCCTCCCAGGCCCAGCCACAGCTGCCGGCCTCTAGGGCCCATCTCACCGCAGCCCGTTTCCCTCTCTAACCCTAGGAAGCCCGATCCCCTCCCCCTCCTTTTTTCCTTGCGCCGCCACCCTCGACCCCGTCCTCTCGCCTGTGCCCGATCCCGATCCCCATCTCCCTCTTTGCTCGATGCTCTCCTCCTCCGCGTCCCTCTCCTCTAGCACCGCCTCCTGCTCCCACCTCGCCTGGCCCGAGCGCTGCCCCGCCATGGAGCCCACGCCTCCAGCGCGCCCCATCCTCCTCGATGCCTGCAGCCGCCGAGGCGCTGCCTCCTCTACTCGGCGCCGAGGCCTCGCGAGCCTCATGCCCGTCGCCGAACCCTCCTATCAGCGCTGCACCATGGCGTCCCCTGGGGTCCGTCCGCATCTCCCTCTGCCGCGCCGTGCCGGCAACCCCCGCCACCAACATCTCCAGCGTGCCTCGCCTCTGCTCCAGCTCCTCGCCGCCTCTCCTTCCCCGTAGCGCCAGGAGGCCGAGGCCACCTCATGTCAGCCCGCCTCCGGCCTCCTCCGCGCCTCTGCTCCGGCCATCGGCGCCGCCAAGTCCTGCTGCTGCCGCGGTTCCGCCTCCATCAACCGTCGTCCTCGAGTCGCCATAGTTCTTGCTGCAGGGGCGCCGTTCCACCTGGATGCAGAACGCCAAGGCCGTCAAGTTCGTCTTCGGTACGGTGGATCCAGCCAAGAGTCGCCGACAACCCGCAAGTACTCCTCCGTTTCGTCAAGACCCTCATGGACGCCTACGAACCTGTACGAATCCAACGTGAATGAGTACTTGGTTACCCCGAAGACTTCGGATACGTCAAGTTCGGGTACGACCCTCGAGTAAGACTACACACGGGAACCGCAAGTACCACTACATCAACGTGAACGACTACCGTCGCCGAAGACCCGTGAACGAAAACGCCAAGTTCCACTACCGTCGACCTCGGAGACCCTCGGACGTCAAGTTCCTCTACCGATGACCCGAACGCACTCGAACCATGTACGACTACCATTGCGAGAACGACTACTTCCACTATGTCCCTCGACAACTCGAACCCCTCCGAAAACGCACACTCTGAAGGTATACCCCGAGTCGAATGCCGATCTGGTGAACGAATGCTTGTTGTGTTGTATAAGATGTATCGAATGTTTGCATCGTGTCCGTTGTGCCCCTCGTTTGCCTTGGCGGCGACCCGTGGGAACCCGGTAACGGGATCACCCCATCTTCTTGCATGACATGCTCACGCCGCCCTTCATCTTTTGCACCGGTCTCTCAACGAGTTACCGGAACCGAATGTTGCGTGGCATCATTTTCGGATTCGTCGCTGTGGCACCTTCTCTTTCCACCACGGTGACAAATTGCTTCCTAACGGTTTCATGTTAACTTTTAATAAAATTGCATAAAACTTGCATTTGTCATCCGCATCATGATAACAACATTTAAATGGTTAAAATTGTTGTTTGCTTTATAATTGCTAAATATGCACATGTGGTTTTTCCGGAATTGTTGTTGTTATTTCCGGCCTCATTTAAAATGCCTAGATAGTGTTGTGTTGCTCATGCTTCACCTCTTGCCATGTTTAATAAAAACATTTAAGCTTGTCTTGTAGATAAACGAGAGTCAACTAAATAAATATAATGTGGTGTTTTGTCAATATGCAACTCGTTGCACATTGAGCTCCACTTAACTTGTAGTACTTGTTTGTGCACTTTGCCTTGCCATGCATATTTAAACCGGACATGCATCATACTTGGTTGTGCATCATATGCCATGTTCATGATATATGTGTTTACCGTGTTGTTTGCTTCTTTTTGGTATGCTTTTCTCGTTAGCTTCGGTTTCTTTCTAGAGTTGTGAGGAGTTGTTCGACTACTTCATGGACTTGTTCTTCTTCCTTGCGGAATCCCAGGAAAGATGACCATTCCCAGATACCACTACTATCTTTGCCTATGCTAGATGTCTCACTCTTTAGATATTGCCTCGATGCCTATGTCTGTTTGTCAGCCCCCTATTGTTGCCATGAAACCTCTAACCTTTGACACCTTCCCAGCTGATGGCTTCTCACCCCTCGTTGGTTACCCCAAGTGGAAGGTTTGAGATGCAGTGTAGCGGTAGTTTTCCCTTGGCAAAGATACCAAGGATCGAATTCCCCTGAGACTCCAAGGTTCAACAAGAAGGTGTCAACTGCTAACGGTGCCAGATATTTAGCAATCAACTGGACCTGCACACAGATACAAATAACTTTGCTCCCAACGAGTACAGAGAGGTTGTCAATCCCTCCAGCCTTGTCGTTTACAAAGGATCAAACGCAAGAGATAATAGTGATATGTATAACTGCAACTAGTAAGTAAAAACAGAAAGTAAATAGCGGATGTGATCAGTGATGGTAATATGGACCGGGGTCCCATGATGTTCACTAGTGATGTCTCTCTCCCAAAAGACGATAAAACAGCTATGTGAGGTAAACGAATTACAGCTGGGCAATTGACAAGATTATGTGCGCAAACCAATGCTAACTATGTTGCAAGAAAGGTAGAGGCTCAAAAGCATGGGCGGTATGCCAAGGTAAGTAGACCGAAATCCATCTGCATCTACTACTAATCATCCACCTTGAGATATCTATCCAGAACATCTCGCTGGTATTAAGTTGCGAGTCCCACCCATAGTGTAAACTCAAAGCAACAGACAACTGCATCAAAAGAACTTTGCGTAAAGTAAACAATCCTTGCACCCGGGAGTACAAGCACTGTTGTTTTCCCCCTTGTGGCAACAACACATCCCCTAGACTCATGTTTCTGTCACTGAAGCTAGTCATCGAGGGGCATGAACCCACAATCAAGCATAACGTTCCCTCTTGGAGTTACTACCAGACTACTTGGCCAAAGCAATAAACAGCAACGGAGAACATGCAAGAATTACTTCAAGAACATAAATATAAAAGAGGTAAATCAAATATATTACTCAAACACAATCTGAACATAATCTCATAATCCATCGGATCCCAGCAAACTCATCATAGCAACAGCATAAGGATTACATATGTGCCTCGATCATGTAAGGCAGCTCACGAGGTCTAATTAGTGAAGAATGAAAAGGGGAGGAGAACATCACATAGCTACTGGTCATGGACCCATGGTCCAAGGGAGACTACTCACAACTCATCCGGAAGGCGTCCATGGTGGTTGAGAGGCTCCCGGTGGTGATCCTCCCCTCCGGCAGGGTGCCGGGAAGAGTTCTCCTGGTGCTCCCGGTCTTGGAAGTGCGGCGGCGGCGGAACAGAGATGAGATCGCGAAAAAAGGTTCCGTCCTCGAGGGTTTCGGGACGCGGTGTAAATATATGCCAAAGGGGGGCGTCAGAGGGGGCCCAGGCGCCCTGGCGGCGCGACCTAGGGGGGGGCGCCCCCTGGCCGCCTGGAGGCCTGGTGGCCCCCCTCCAGCCCTACTCTGGCTGCGTGGAAGCTTCCGGAACGCTGATTTTTTATATATTTTTCCCGGAATTTTTCTGGCAGTTTACGTAATGGGAAAACCTGAAATACAAAAACAACAGAAAACAGAAACTGGCACTGGGGTGCACTGAGTTAATAGGTTAGTCCAAATATGATCGAAAGTGTATGGAAGTGTATAAATATCATAGCAATATCACACAAAAGAGGCATGGAGCAAGCAGAAACTATAGATACGTTTTGGACGTATCACCAGCAAACCGTTGTTTGGCTATGTTACCCGCTTGCTCAGCCCCTCTTATAGCGTTTTTAGTTGCAGGTGAGGATGAATATTGCTCCATGTTGGAACTTGTTGTTGGAATATCACAGTATCTCTTAAATATATTAACACACCTATATACTTGGCAATGAGTGGAAGGCTTGGCCTTTTGCTCGGTGTTTTGTTCCACTCATGCCACCTTAGGACCCGATAAACCTGTGTTATGTTCCCGGATTTTGCGTTCCTAACACGGTTGGGGTTTATGGGCCCCCCTCGATAACTCGCTTAATGCTAAAGCTTTTTCAGCAAGGCCCAACTTTGGTTCTACTTTTCCCTAACAACTAAATCTTGCCGAGGGAGTAATTAACCCGAGGATTTATTAATCAACAACCCGGGCCAGTGCTCCTCAGGAGTGTTGGTCCAAACTAGGGGTCCTGCGGGGCCACCTTGGGGAAACCCAAGGGCTGGTTTTACCTATAGCATCGCCCATCCGGTCGTGGCCTGAGACGAGATATGCGCAGCTACTATCAGGGTGTCAGCACGCCGGGAGGTCTTGCTGGATTATTTTTACCTTTGTCGAAATATCTTGAGCACGGTATTCCGAGAATACTCGGGTCTTCCCACTTTGGAGTTGCGACTCCGCAGATCTTGAGCTTGTGATGGGCTAAGTTGGGACACCCCTGCAGGGTTTTGATCTTTCGAAAGCCGTGCCCGCGGTTATGTGGCAGATGGGAATTTGTTAATATCTGGTTGTAGAAAACATGACACTCTATCCTTAAGAATACACTACCTGTGTGAGTTCCGGGATTGTCTCTTCTCGAAGGGGTTTCGAGAAGAAGAACACGGTGTGGTTATGTATGACGTGAGTAGTTAGGATCACTTCGTGATCACTTTGACGATCATTGGCTCTTACTCTCTTCTCGCTCTAAACTCGTAAGTTAGGTGCTTAGTGCTTGCTGCAAACACTATAAAGCCTTCCCTCTCTTATAAGGCTTTGTTAGTTTTGATACCCGGGAACGGGATTGCTGAGTCCTCTGTGGCTCATAGATTCAACACACACCAGATGCAGGTACCGCCGAGAACAATGCAGGAGGTGGATCAGAACTTCGCTGGGAGTTCGATGAAGAGCTTGTCCGTATGCAAGTGACGTTTTCGACGATCAGTAGTGGTTCCTACTAGGGGCGATTGGGACCTTGTGTTGCTTTATTTATGGTGTCTTTCATTTGGATCTTCATCCGTAGTCGGACTCTGATGTTATTTGGATGATGAATGTTTATGTAATGCATTGTGTGACGTGGCGAGTGTAAGCCAACTACTCTTTTGAAATTTCATCTCTCTTTTACATGAGTTGTGCAAAGATACCATACTTGAGATCATTCTAGTATGAGATTATGCCTTTAAGTCGTGCCTCGACACGTGGGAGGTATAGTCTCATACTGGGCATTACATTGAGTCCTTCAAATTCTTCATAGTGATCAAGCGATATAAATTCCAAGTGACTTAAAGAATAGAGATATGCTCCCCGGCAACGGCGCCAAAAAATAGTCTTGATAACCCACAAGTGTAGGGGATCGCAACAGTTTTTGAGGGTAAAGTATTCAACCCAAATTTATTGATTCGACACAAGGGGAGCCAAAGAATACTTTTAAGTATTAGCAGCTGAGATGTCAATTCAACCACAACTGGAAACTTAGTATCTGCAGCAAGGTAGTTTAGTAGCAAAGTAATATGGAAATAGTGGTAACAGCAATAAAAGTAACGGTAGTGTTTTTGTAGTTTTTGTAATAATAGAAGTGGAAAAGTAAATAAGAAACAAGCAATATGTGAAAAGCTCGTATGCATTGGATCGGTGATGGGGAATTATGTCGGATGCAATTCATCATGTAAAAGTTATAACCTAAGGTGACACAGAACTAGCTCCAGTTCATCAATGTAATGTAGGCATGTATTCCGAATATAGTCATACGTGCTTATGGAAAAGAACATGCATGCCATCTTTTGTCCTACCCTCCCGTGGCAGCGGGGTCCTATTGGAAACTTAGGGATATTAAGGCCTCCTTTTAATAGAGTACCGGACCAAAGCATTAACACATAGTGAATACATGAACTCTTCAAACTACGGTCATCACCGGGAGTGGTCCCTATTATTTTCACTTTGGGGTTATGACTAGTGAAGTCACACAACTTGGTGTTCTCGGTGGAACCCATAGCAGCAAGCAAGCAAGATAACTATTTTTGTGGATTTTGATAAAAGATACTAAAGCAAAAACTGAAAGGTAAACTAACAAGACTAAAAAGTAAAGGTAAAAGATAGCGTGCAACTCCCCTATCTTGAAGAGTGGAGTCCCCGGCGACGGCGCCAGAAAACTTTGCTTGATGGCTTCTCGCCCCTCGTTGGTTACCCCAAGTGGAAGGTTTGAGATGCAGTGTAGCGGTAGTTTTCCCTTGGCAAAGATACCAAGGATCGAATTCCCCTGAGACTCCAAGGTTCAACAAGAAGGTGTCAACTGCTAACGGCGCCAGATATTTAGCAATCAACTAGACCTGCACACAGATACAAATAACTTTGCTCCCAACGAGTACAGAGAGGTTGTCAATCCCTCCGGCCTTGTCGTTTACAAAGGATCAAACGCAAGAGATAATAGTGATATGTATAACTGCAACTAGTAAGTAAAAACAGAAAGTAAATAGCGGATGTGATCAGTGATGGTAATATGGACCGGGGTCCCATGATGTTCACTAGTGATGTCTCTCTCCCAAAAGATGATAAAACAGCTATGTGAGGTAAACGAATTACAGCTGGGCAATTGACAGGATTATGTGCGCAAACCAATGCTAACTATGTTGCAAGAAAGGTAGAGGCTCAAAAGCATGGGCGGTACGCCAAGGTAAGTAGACCGAAATCCATCTGCATCTAGTACTAATCATCCACCTTGAGATATCTATCCAGAACATCTCGCTGGTATTAAGTTGCGAGTCCCACCCATAGTGTAAACTCAAAGCAACAGACAACTGCATTAAAAGAACTTTGCGTATAGTAAACAATCCTTGCACCCGCGAGTACAAGCACCGTTCTTTTCCCCCTTGTGGCAACAACACATCCCCTAGACTCATGTTTCTGTCACTCAAGCTAGTCATCGAGGGGCATGAACCCACAATCAAGCATAACGTTCCCTCTTGGAGTTACTACCTACTACTTGGCCAAAGCAATAAACAGCAACGGAGAACAATGAAAGAATTACTTCAAGAACATAAATATAAAAGAGGTAAATCAAATATATTACTCAAACACAATCTGAACATAATCTCATAATCCATCGGATCCCAGCAAACTCATCATAGCAACAGCATAAGGATTACATATGTGCCTCGATCATGTAAGGCAGCTCACAAGGTCTAATTAGTGAAGAATGAAAAGGGGAGGAGAACATCACATAGCTACTGGTCATGGACCCATGGTCCAAGGGAGACTACTCACAACTCATCTGGGAGGCGTCCATGATGGTGGAGAGGCTCCCGGTGGTGATCCTCCCCTCCGGCAGGGTGCCGCGAAAAGTTCTCCTGGTGCTCCCGACCTTGGAAGCGCGACGGCGGCAGAACAGAGATGAGATCGCGAAAAAGGGTTCCGTCCTCGAGGGTTTCGGGACGCGGTGTAAATACATGCCAAAGGGGGGCGTCAGAGGGGGCCTGGGGGGCCCAGGCGCCCTGGCGGCACGGCCTAGGGGGGGGGGCGCCCCCTGGCCGCCTGGAGGCCTGGTGCCCCCCCTCCAGCCCTACTTTGGCCGCGTGGAAGCTTCCGGAACGCGGATTTTTTATATATTTTTCCCGGAATTTTTCTGGCAGTTTACGTAATGGGAAAACCTGAAATACAAAAACAGCAGAAAACAAAAACTGGCACTGGGGTGCACTGAGTTAATAGGTTAGTCAAAATATGAGCAAAGGTGTATGGAAGTGTATAAATATCATAGCAATATCACACAAAAGAGGCATGGAGCAAGCATAAATTATAGATACATTTTGGACGTATCAACATCCCCAAGCTAGATTCCTGCTCGTCCTCGAGTAGGTAAATGATAACAAGCATAATTTCTGTGGTGACATGCTATTAACCATATAAGGACTTTTCATAGTCACATGACAAAAGCTTACTGAGACAATGAATCTGTAGTAATTAAGTTGCCTCATGAGAAAATCACAAAGAACTGAAAGTTTTACAATATGATACTGAAACATCAAATAGATTTGTAGTGAGCATGGTGTGCAAATATGATACAGCGGTACCTCGCTTGCCCCCTTTAGTGAAGCAAAACATAAATGCAGGGGCACCTCCAAGGTTTAAGTGACGACTAGATACAATGATTTCACAATAAACGATATCATAATCATGCAAAATACAATGGTACTTTGGGACAATGCACATTACACTCTGAATGACAATCATGCTCTCAATAGTTGGTGCTTTAAAGAAGGTGGAGACTCTCGAACCGTGGCTTTTGTTGGCAAGGTTGAAAACCCGTGGTCGGAAACAAAGACAAAACATGTACGAGAGCTGTTGGTTTTAAAAACAGAGGTAATAATAATTATTTTTAGAATATGCATGTTTCGTCAACGAATTCTAGCAGATAACTCAATTACTTCTTGAGCTGGACAAGTTTCGAGGAACGGCTCCCGAATGAGGACGATCACATCCTCTTAATCTCCTTTGTTTATCACTGCCAAAGTTTTCTGATTTCTCATGAACAAAGCGTGAAGGAGGGTTTGTTTGTTGTATTATTTTTTAATGAGCCGGGCGCACTCTATGCCAGTTCCTTCTCGTATTATGGGTTTGCACATTAGACATGCAATCCCGGGGTGAAGCTTGTCCAACTTAAAAAGATCATGAATTAACTACTACTTCCTCATGAACTAAAACAGAGGCACAAAAGAGAAATTCTTTTTTTTTGAATAATTTCGAGATGGTACATGAAAGTCTTCGTTCGGAATGGCAGGTAAATACCATGTTTAGGAAGGTATGGTGGACTCATATGGCATAACTGGTTTAAATGATTTTGGATGCACAAGCAGTCAATCCGCTTAGTACAGGTGGAGGTTAGCAAAAGACTGGGAGCGACCAACTAAAAGAGCAATGACGGTCATAATCATGCAGAGCGACAAAGCAACATTGAATCGGGCATGGAAGTTATATTGCTACTCAGAAATTAAAGATCATCAAGGCTTGATAGACTTTCTTTACAGTCTTAAATATGCATGAGCATACGCCAAGTCAATCAAAATAAATTCTTGAAGGAAGATATCACTAAACCATACCACATCATAGGCAAACAAATCATGTTGGTACTCCAATAACACATTGGGAACCCCCCCAGCTATTTGAGACTAACCATAAAAAAACATGAACTACTAAGCATCATTATGCACATAGCATTTTTATCATAGACATATCGACCAGTGCAACAAAAGCCAACTCTCTTAACAAGATAAGCATGATAACTAAAGAGAGTTCCAGCGACCAACTAAACAAAAGCTCTTTAAAAAGATAAGCATGAAAACTAAGAGCTAAGCATGACAGTAGCTATTGAAAGACAAAGAACACACACAGCAAGGATAGACATGAAAATTCTATGTTATGTTCTAGGTTGAAATGGAGCGTGTTTCTCTCCCACACAAAGAAAGCTGAGTTCCAACTTGTTATGAAAAGCAAGCAAAGCTAAAGAAAACTAAAAAGGAAACTGAAAGCAAGACGCTCCAAGCGTAGCACATAACACATGAAGTGATAAAAATATAGTGGAACGAAAGACGAACTGATAATTGTTGATGGAGAAGGGGATGCACGGGGGCATCCCCAAGCTTAGACGCTTGAGTCTCCTTGAATATTTCTTGGGGGTGCATGGGGGCATCCCCAAGCTTGAGCGTTTGACACTCCTGAATCTTTTTATCATCTTCCCTCACACACTTGAAAACTCCCTTCATACATAACTCATCATAATCTGATTAGCGAGGTTAGTACCCATAATAAAATAATTGTTCCTTGCTGGAAATAAGGATATTCTTGAAGGTCTACTGTTTCTTAAGATTGCCAAAAGGTTTTTGCAAAGAAAAAGCAAGCTCGAGGTTTGCAAAATGAAGGAAAGGCAAAACAGGACAGAATCTGTGAAAAACAGACCAGCAGGTAGTAAATGATTTTTTCGGGGCACTTCTGCAACTCAAATCAAAAAACTCAGAACAGAAGCCCAAAAGACAATTGTATAGAGCACGCTGTCGAAAAAATTCAGACCAAAAAGATGATCTGGTGATTTTATACGAATTTTTCTGTCCAAGGACAGAATCTGTTTCCTGGACAGCACGTCACAACTTTTGAACTTTCTTGCAATCAGAGGCTACACTTGGCACAAAGCTGAAAAGTAAAGATACAATGATGATGCTACTGTAGTAACAACATCAAGACACAACAAAAGCAAAATAAAATTTTATTCATTGTGGGCTGCCTCCCAAAAGCGCTTTCTTTTATGCCTTTAAGCTAGGCATAATGCAAAGAGATCAAGTTTTATCAAGAGTAAAAGAATAGCTAGCCCGTATAACGGACTCAAAAGGTAACTTAATTTTCTTTCTAGGGAAGTGTTCCATCCCTTTCTTGAGAGGAAATTGGAATTTTATATTCCCCTCTTTCATGTCAATGATGGCACCAACGGTGCGAAGAAAAGGACGTCCCAAAATAATTAGACAAGAAGGTTCACATTCAATATCCATAATAGTAAAATCAACGGGAACGTAATTGTCATTGACAATGATAAGAACATCGTCGATCCTCCCCAAAGGTTTCTTTATGGAAGAATCAACAAGACGAACACCAAAAGAACAAGAATCAAAAGGTTTCAATTTAAGCATATTATATATTCTTTTGGGCATAACGGAGGTACTAGCTCCAACATCACATAAAGCATAGCAAGAGAAGTTATTCGACTTAATTTTAATCATAGGATCCCAACCATCTTCTAGCTTTCTAGGTATGGATGCTTCTACTCTAAGTTTCCCCTCCCTAGCTTTGATGAGAGCATTAGTGATATGCTCGGTGACGGCAAGGTTAAGCGTGCTAGTGCGGGGATCTTTAGACATCTTGTGAAGGAAATCAATAACTTCGGTAAGGTTGCAATTATCAAAATCAAGGTCACTACTATCAAGTAAAGTGGTAGTGGTGTCCTTTAGGCTCACTTGTTTGGTAGTTTCTATGGTCATAGCATCACCATTAATAGGTCCAATGGGACCAGGAGTGCATTGGGTGCTAAGAGTTTGGATATCCTCAATAACTTGGATAGTAGCAACAGTGTGGTGTGTAGGAAGGCTCTTAATTCTATCTTCTTCCTCCTTTTCTCTAGCCCATCTCTCTTTAAGTTTAGCCAACATCCTAATGTTTTCATTAGTTTGCAATTGAATAGCATTCATAGGAGTGACCTTCCTCTCCTCAAGACGAGAAGTTCTAATTTTAAGCAATTCTACCTCATGGGCTAAATTGTCTACCTTCGAAGAGAGATCATCTAGTTTGGCTAGTTTTTCTTCTACACTCTTATTAAAGGCTTTTTGGGTAGTGATGAAATCTTTAAGCATAATCTCTAGTTCAGTAGTGGAGTTCTTGGTGCTAGGATAAGCATTGTTGTTCCCATAGGAATTAGAGGGGAACGGTCTAGGATTGCTACCAAAATTACTCCTATAAGCATTGTTATTAAAATTGTTTCTAGAGATAAAGTTCACATCTACTTGTTCTTGAGCAATCAAAGAATTTAAAGGAACATCACGAGGATCAACAGAAGATTGCTTCGAAAGTAGAGACATGATCAAGTCAACTTTTTCATTTAGGTAGGAAATCTCCTCGACAGAGTTTACCTTCCTACCTGTTGGAGCGCGTTCGGTGTGCCATTGGGAATAATTGGTCATCATCTCATCGAGAAGCTTCGTGGCAGCACCAAGTGTAGTTGACATAAAGGTTCCTCCCGCGGCCGAATCTAACAAGTTCCGCGAGGTAAAGTTCAAGCCTGCATAAAAAGTTTGGATAACCATCCAAGTAGTCAAACCATGAGTAGGGCAGTTCTTGACAAGAGATTTCATGCGTTCCCAAGCTTGGGCAACGTGTTCATTATCCAATTGTTTGAAATTCATTATGTTACTCCTTAGTTGGATAATTTTAGCAGGTGGATAGTACTTTCCAATAAAAGCATCTTTGCACTTGTCCCAAGAATCTATGCTATTTCTAGGCAAAGATTGAAACCAAATTTTAGCTCCTCCTCTCAAGGAGAAAGGAAAAAGCTTAAGCTTAACAATATTACCATCTATTTCTTGGTACTTTTGCATATCGCAGAGTTCAACAAAGTTGTTTAAGTGTAAAGCAGCATCATCTCCAGCACCGGAGAATTGATCTTTCATAACTAGGTTCAGTAAAGCAGGTTTAATTTCATAAGAAGGTGCTGAAGTGGCAGGTGTAGTGATAGGCGTGCAGATAAAGTCATCGTTGTTATGACTAGTGAAGTCACACAACTTGGTGTTCTCGGTGGAACCCATAGCAGCAAGCAAGCAAGATAACTATTTTTGTGATTTTTGATAAAAGATACTAAAGCAAAAACTGAAAGATAAACTAACAAGACTAAAAAGCAAAGGTAAAAGATAGCTTGCAACTCCCCTATCTTGAAGAGTGGAGTCCCCGGCGACGGTGCCAGAAAACTTTGCTTGATGGCTTCCCGCCCCTCGTTGGTTACCCCAAGTGGAAGGTTTGAGATGCAGTGTAGTAGTAGTTTTCCCTTGGCAAAGATACCAAGGATTGAATTCCCCTGAGACTCCAAGGTTCAACAAGAAGGTGTCAACTGCTAACGGCGCCAGATATTTAGCAATCAACTGGACCTGCACACAGATACAAATAACTTTGCTCCCAACGAGTACAGAGAGGTTGTCAATCCCTCTGGCCTTGTCGTTTACAAATGATCAAACGCAAGAGATAATAGTGATATGTATAACTACAACTAGTAAGTAAAAACAGAAAGTAAATAGCGGATGTGATCAGTAATGGTAATATGGACCGGGGTCCCATGATGTTCACTAGTGATGTCTCTCTCCCAAAAGACGATAAAACAGCTATGTGAGGTAAACGAATTACAGCTGGGCAATTGACAGGATTATGTGCGCAAACCAATGCTAACTATGTTGCAAGAAAGGTAGAGGCTCAAAAGCATGGGCGGTACGCCAAGGTAAGTAGACCGAAATCCATCTGCATCTACTACTAATCATCCACCTTGAGATATCTATCCAGAACATCTCGCTGGTATTAAGTTGCGATTCCCACCCATAGTGTAAACTCAAAGCAACAGACAACTGCATTAAAAGAACTTTGCGTAAAGTAAACAATCCTTGCACCCGCGAGTACAAGCACCGTTGTTTTCCCCCTTGTTGCAACAACACATCCCCTAGACTCATGTTTCTGTCACTCAAGCTAGTCATCGAGGGGCATGAACCCACAATCAAGCATAACGTTCCCTCTTGGAGTTACTACCTACTACTTGGCCAAAGCAATAAACAGCAACGGAGAACATGCAAGAATTACTTCAAGAACATAAATATAAAAGAGGTAAATCAAATATATTACTCAAACACAATATGAACATAATCTCATAATCCATCGGATCCCGGCAAACTCATCATAGCAACAGCATAAGGATTACATATGTGCCTCGATCATGTAAGGCAGCTCACGAGGTATAATTAGTGAAGAACGAAAAGGGGAGGAGAATATCACATAGCTACTGGTCATGGACCCATGGTCCAAGGGAGACTACTCACAACTCATCCGGAAGGCGTCCATGGTGGTGGAGAGGCTCCCGGTGGTGATCCTCCCCTCCGGCAGGGTGCCGGGAAGAGTTCTCCTGGTGCTCCCGATCTTGGAAGCGCGGCGGCGGCGGAACAGAGATGAGATCGCGAAAAAGGGTTCCGTCCTCGAGGGTTTCGGGACGCGGTGTAAATATATGCCAAAGGGGGGCGTCAGAGGGGGCCTGGGGGGCCCAGGCGCCCTGGCGGCGCGACCTAGGGGGGGCGCCCCCTGGCCGCCTGGAGGCCTGGTGGCCCCCCTCCAGCCCTACTTTGGCCGCGTGGAAGCTTCCGGAACGCTGATTTTTTATATATTTTTCCCGGAATTTTTCTGGCAGTTTACGTAATGGGAAAACGTGAAATACAAAAACAGCAGAAAACAGAAACTGGCACTGGGGTGCACTGAGTTAATAGGTTAGTCCAAATATGATCGAAAGTGTATGGAAGTGTATAAATATCATAGCAATATCACACAAAAGAGGCATGGAGCAAGCAGAAACTATAGATACGTTTTGGACGTATCACCAGCAAACCGTTGTTTGGCTATGTTACCCGCTTGCTCAGCCCCTCTTATAGCGTTGTTAGTTGCAGGTGAGGATGAATATTGCTCCATGTTGGAACTTGTTGTTGGAATATCACAATATCTCTTAAATATATTAACACACCTATATACTTGGCAATGAGTGGAAGGCTTGGCCTTTTGCTCGGTGTTTTGTTCCACTCATGCCACCTTAGGACCCGATAAACCTGTGTTATGTTCCCGGATTTTGCGTTCCTAACACGGTTGGGGTTTATGGCCCCCCTCGATAACTCGCTTAATGCTAAAGCTTTTTCAGCAAGGCCCAACTTTGGTTCTACTTTTCCCTAACAACTAAAACTTGCCGAGGGAGTAATTAACCCGAGGATTTATTAATCAACAACCCGGGCCAGTGCTCCTCAGGAGTGTTGGTCCAAACTAGGGGTCCTGCGGGGCCACCTTGGGGAAACCCAAGGGCTGGTTTTACCTGTAGCATCGCCCATCCGGTCGTGGCCTGAGACGAGATATGCGCAGCTACTATCAGGGTGTCAGCACGCCGGGAGGTCTTGCTGGATTATTTTTACCTTTGTCGAAATATCTTGAGCATGGTATTCCGAGAATACTCGGGTCTTCCCACTTTGGAGTTGCGACTCCACAGATCGTGAGCTTGTGATGGGCTAAGTTGGGACACCCCTGCAGGGTTTTGAACTTTCGAAAGCCGTGCCCGCGGTTATGTGGCAGATGGGAATTTGTTAATATCCGGTTGTAGAAAACATGACACTCTATCCTTAAGAATACACTACCTGTGTGAGTTCCCTGATTGTCTCTTCTCGAAGGGGTTTTGAGAAGAAGAACACGGTGGGGTTATGTATGACGTGAGTAGTTAGGATCACTTCGTGATCACTTTGACGATCATTGGCTCTTACTCTCTTCTCGCTCTAAACTCGTAAGTTAGTTGCTTAGTGCTTGCTGCAAACACTATAAAGCCTTCCCTCTCTTATAAGGCTTTGTTAGTTTTGATACCCGGGAACGGGATTGCTGAGTCCTCTGTGGCTCACAGATTCAACACACACCAGATGCAGGTACCGCCGAGAACAATGCAGGAGGTGGATCAGAACTTCGCTGGGAGTTCGATGAAGAGCTTGGCCGTATGCAAGTGACGTTTTCGACGATCAGTAGTGGTTCCTACTAGGGGGATTGGGACCTTGTGTTGCTTTATTTATGGTGTCTTTCATTTGGATCTTCGTCCGTAGTCGGACTCTGATGTTATTTGGATGATGAATGTTTATGTAATGCATTGTGTGACGTGGCGAGTGTAAGCCAACTACTCTTTTGCAATTTCATCTCTCTTTTACATGAGTTGTGCAAAGATACCATACTTGAGATCATTCTAGTATGAGATTATGCCTTTAAGTCGTGCCTCAACACGTGGGAGGTATAGTCTCATACTGGGCATTACATTGAGTCCTTCAAATTCTTCATAGTGATCAAACGATATAAATTCCAAGTGACTTAAAGAATATAGATATGCTCCCCGGCAATGGCGCCAGAAAATAGTCTTGATAACCCACAAGTGTAGGGGATCGCAACAGTTTTTGAGGGTAAAGTATTCAACCCAAATTTGTTGATTCGACACAAGGGGAGCCAAAGAATACTCTTAAGTATTAGCAGCTGAGTTGTCAATTCAACCACACCTGGTAACTTAGTATCTGCAGCAAGGTAGTTTAGTAGCAAAGTAATATGGAAATAGTGGTAACAACAATAAAAGTAACGGTAGTGTTTTTGTAGTTTTTGTAATAATAGAAGTGGAAAAGTAAATAAGCAACAAGCAATATGTGAAAAGCTCGTAGGCATTGGATCGGTGATGGGGAATTATGTCGGATGCAATTCATCATGTAAAAGTTATAACCTCAGGTGACACAGAACTAGCTCCAGTTCATCAATGTAATGTAGGCATGTATTCCGAATATAGTCATACGTGCTTATGGAAAAGAACTTGCATGCCATCTTTTGTCCTACCCTCCCGTGGCAGCGGGGTCCTATTGGAAACTAAGGGATATTAAGGCCTCCTTTTAATAGAGTACCGGACCAAAGCATTAACACATAGTGAATACATGAACTCTTCAAACTACGGTCATCACCGGGAGTGGTCCCTATTATTTTCACTTTGGGGTTGCCGGATCATAACATATAATAGGTGACTATAGACTTGCAAGATAGGATCAAGAACACACATATATTCATGAAAACATAATAGGTTCAGATCTGAAATCATGGCACTCGGGCCCTAGTGACAAGCATTAAGCATGGCAAAGTCATAGCAACATCAATCTTAGAACATAGTGGATACTAGGGATCAAACCCTAACAAAACTAACTCTGTTACATGGTAAATCTCATCCAACCCATCACCGTCCAACAAGCCTACGATGGAATTACTCACGCACGGCGGTGAGCATCATGAAATTGGTGATGGAGGAAGGTTGATGATGACGATGGCGACGATCTCCACTCTCCGGAGCCCCGAACGGACTCCAGATCAGCCCTCTAGAGAGAGATTAGGGCTTGGCGGCGGCTCCGTATCGTAAAACGTGATAATTATTCCTCTCTGATTTTTTTCTCCCCGAAAGTGAATATATGGAGTCTGGGGGTACGTCAGTGGAGCATCAGGGGGGCCACGAGGCAGGGGGCGCGCCCAGGGGGAGGGGGCGCGCCCCCACCCTCGTGGACAGGGTGTGGGCCCCCTGACGTAGATCTTTCCGCAGATATTTTTTATATTTTCCAAAATAATTCTCCGTAGATTTTCAGGTCATTCCGAGAACTTTTTATTTCTGCACAAAAACAACACCATGGCTATTCTACTGAAAACAGCGTCAGTCCGGGTTAGTTCCATTCAAATCGTGCAAGTTAGAGTCCAAAACAAGGGCAAAAGTGTTTGGAAAAGTAGATACGTTGGAGACGTATCATAGTGCTCGAGGCCCTTTTATGTCTACTAAATAATGTATTGTTCAGCCACACCGAGTGTGCCGCTTGGCCTCGCAACTTGTTGTAATGTCACCCTATGCTTCCGCTAGTTTTAAAAAAGCGGTGATTTCTATACCAATGTGTTGTGTGTTGCCATAAGACATGATCTCTGGGTTGGCAATACAGGGTAAACCGGTCGCTCTGAGCCGGGGTGCCACAACACTTGGTATCAGAGTCGCGCTGACTGTAGGACACGCTAGACTACCAACGTGTTAGCTGGCCGTTAGCTGGAGTAAAAGTTGAGTGTCGGTAGTGTTTGTAGCTGATTATTGCATCGCATGCACTCGTTTCATTTTTATTCCTAACACACTAATGGTTGTGAGTGTAGATGGCTCCGGTGCCGTATCCATGTCAGTTGTAGCTGATGTTGTACACCTCGCCGCATCTCCTTCGTGGCGTGTGGCGTCGACTGTACCCTCACGGTGATGACCCAGCATATCGGTTGTACCGGGAGCGTCTAGCCGACTCCGTGTATGAGTATCACGCTGTGGTTACTCTGCGCACCAGTTCGTCAACATGCTCTTACACTGGTACCTCTAGGAACAGTTATGCATCCACCGCCGCTCATGCTGTCCAGTATGCGTGATTCGAGATTCTTGTTGAGTTACGCTACACAGAGGCTCAGATGCAGAACCATCCAGGTTTTCGATTCTACCCATCTGTATACGATGATAGTCGTATTCGCTTTCATTCCATTGATCCGGCGTCTGATAGTGACACTAGCCACCTTTCTCGATATCACTTCTAGTTATCTTCTGATTCACGAGTTGGCTCGAGAGCTGAATCGTGCTCGTTCTACTTTAGTCGCCATGAGATCGTACCCTTCTCAACATTCTATGGGGTTTACTCCTTCTATTGTGCCCAGTTCTAGCTCGCCTATTTCTCCAGTTACTCCCCCGAGTAGCTCGGGCACCTCTACAGTGAACCCACACAGTGCTCCTGCTGAGTGGGCGTCTCTTCTTGCTAGCCCCGCAGCTGCCGTGATCCCTTCTCATCCCACGCCTACCCTTGAAGGAGAGCCCTCGAGGCAGCGTCTCGTCTTACATTTAACCTGGAGGTCTCGGTTGGCGTCCCTGGTTCAGGATCTGGGTCTGACTCAGGAGAGGATCCGGCAACACCGACAGAGTCTTAGAGCATCTGAGTATCCAAAGTGGTCATGTGATGTACGGATGTAGTTGTATGGGCTATGGTGTATCGTTGCATGTATGCGAGTAGTCGCACCAGTCATGATGTTTAACTTTCATGTATGAGTCTATGCATAATTATGTTGGAACTTTTTATTCGATCGTTTTGTTTCTTGTTTTATTCATTTCGCTCTTTCGGGTTTGTCATTGCTTTCTTCCCACGCCTGAATGATTCTCATCGTTGTTGCTCTTATTGGGAAATATAAACAGTAGGATGACGCGGGGAGGCAGCAGCTCGCAGGCTTGTGAGGATGTCCCTGTTTGTCGGTCAGCAAGGCAGGCAGGACACTCCCCCGAGCCGTATCCGCAGCCATCGCCTCCACCGCCAAATCCACCCTCCACTGAACAAATTATGCGCATGTTTGAGGAAAGAAGGAACAATGATCTGCTTGAGATGTTAACAAGTGTGCAAGCTATGATTGGGCAGAATGGAAATTAAAATGGCCATACTTCCAAGTTGTCAGATTTTCAAAGGACTAAGCCTCCCAGTTTCAGTCAAGTGGTTGAATCTTTGGAAGCAGACAATTGGTTACGCACCATTGAGAAGAAACTTGAAATCGCTCGCACTGAAGAGGCTGACAAGGTTCCGTTTGCTACTCACTATCTTGAAGGGGCCGCTGCCATATGGTGGGATAATGCTAAAGCCCTGTGCCCCGCAGAAGAAGAAATCACGTGGACTCAATTCAAGGATCAATTTCTCAAGTGTCATATTCCAGTTGATGTCATGAAGATCAAGCAACGAGAATTTCTTGGTCTCACTCAAGGCAGTCTGTCAGTAAGTGAATATTTGTACAAGTCAGCCATCTGGCCCATTATTCTCTTTATGATGTGGCCACGGAAGAAAGGAAGATTGACATGTTCCTTAGCGGATTAAATCAACACCTCATGAGTGTTCTCTGCATGCTCGATTTTCCAGATTTTCTGTCTCTGGTAAATAAGGCCCTCACTGCAGAAAGGGAATACAAGCCTGTGCAAGACAACCGACCCGCAAATAATGACAACAAGCGCAAATTTGAGCCAAAGAATGACGGACAACCTATACAGAAGGACCGTACATGGCAACAAACTCAAGTGGAGTACAAACCCAATTGGCAGCAAAATGTGAACAAGACCACTACTCAAGTCAAGAATGTCATGACCAGTCCTGTACACGAGGAGCGCTAGCGCAATAATGCCTACTTTAACTGTGAACAGACCGGACATTACGCCTGACAGTGTCCCAAGAAGTCAAATGTCCCGTTCCGACCGCAAGTCAATCATATGGGGCCATATCATACCCAACAGATCGCTTCTCCATAGACGAGGCTCAGGAAAACCCCGAAGTCGTCATTGGTATGTTCTCTGTTAATAACATGCCCGCAATAATTCTATTCGACTCTGGGGATTCCCACTCTTTTGCTTCCCGAAGTTTCATTGCACAAAACAAATTTCCTTGCTCACTTTTGGGGAAAAGTATGCTGGTTCAGTCCCCGGGATCTGTGCTTAAAAGCAATTTGGTCTGCCAAAATTTGGAGATTGATATCAAGGGGGTCCGTTTTCCGACCGCTTTGATAGTAATCGACTCTGCCAAGTTGGATGTTATTTTGGGAATGACTGGTTGACTCAATATCAAGTATGCGTAAACTGTGCGACCCGAGAAGTCACCTTGGCAAATCAGGAAGGGCAAACTACAAAATTCTGTGCTCGCAGTAGTATACCCAAGAAAGAAATGGTCTTCACCGCCATGGCAAATGAGCTGGGATTAATTCCTATGGTCAGTGAGTTTCCCGATGTATTCCCAGAAGAATTGCCAGGCATGCCACCGGACCGCGAGCTTGAGTTTGCAACTGACCTTCTGCCTAGAACTACACCGTTGTACAAAAAGTATTATCGGATGCCTTACTCCGAACTCGGGGAATTAAATAAGTAGTTGGATGAAATGCTACAGAAAGGATATATCCGCACCAGTTCGTCACCATGGGGATCACCTGCAATATTTGTAGACAAGAAAGACGGTGGTCTCAGGATGTGCATTGACTATCGTCAGTTGAACGATGTCACCATCTAGAACAAATACCCGCTACCCAGGATTGATGACTTGTTCGATCAGCTCAGTGGTGCAAAAGTAATTTCCAAGGTTGATTTAAGGACTGGATATCATCAACTAAAAATCAAGAAGGAGGATATTCCTAAGACCGCGTTCACTACTCGGTACGGTCTCTATGAATATACGGTGATGTCTTTCGGCCTCACAAATGCCCCCGCTTTCTTCATGCATATGATGAATAAAGTGTTCATGGATTTCCCAGACAAGTTTGTGGTGGTTTTCATCGACGATATTCTCATATACTCCAAGAGTAACGAAGAACATGCGGAACATCTCCGAGCAGTTTTACAGAAACTCCGTGACCATCAGCTGTATGCAAAATTCAACAAGTGTGAATTTTTGCTCAAACAAGTCAGATTTCCAGGGCATGTTATTTCAGCAGAAGGTATCGCAGTGGATCCTAGCAAAGTGAAGGATGTGCTTGATTGGGAAGCACCCACGACCATAACCCAAGTCCGGAGTTTCCTTGGATTAGTCGGGTACTTGTCAAGACCGGTTTTTCAGTAAAATAATTACCGAGAGACCGACCTTTTTATCGAACCAGCACAGAAGAATACTTCCTACTGGTAGACAAATCCTTGATACAGAATTCCAGAGTACTGAATATTATACATGGTTGAGCTGAGGTTGCTCAACAATTTATTACAAGCACACAGATATAATACATAAGGGCGGATATGACACAATGGTAAGGTGGAATACTACTAACTCGTAATAAAAAGGTGGTGGATATGTCATAGTGTGGTGGGTGACGTGACTCCAATATTTTACAGTTCATCGAGTGTCGGAGTGAGACCCGATGAATTTATTTGGTGGTTGGCGGAAGCGGTTATATAACAGTGATCAACTCCAGGTTCACAAGAGACTGACTGGGACTCCACTAGACGTCGGACTCGCTATCGAACTCCTCATCCATGAGATCGCCTTCGTCAACATCTTGCCAAATCAACAAGCTAGGTGAGTACTTTGAATGTACTCGCAAGACAGTTCGGACATAAGATATAATAAATGCAAACATGATGCATGTGAGTATTCTAGCAATACGTATCCGAGTAATGTAATATGCGCTGCAGGTAAGAATGGAAGTCGGGCGGTAGACCTCCCGAAATCCATAAGATAAAATAAAGAAAACCAAACGAGTGTCTGCGCGACGCCTCGTGAGGTAAAAGAATAAAATCATGCCGCAGTCGGACGTCTGAGCGACATCAGATAAAGGGCTTATAACAAAAATAAATAACAAGAATGCCACAGTCGGACATCTGAGCGACATCACATAAAGGGCTTATAACGAAATAATTAACAAGAATGCCACAGTCGGACGTTTGAGCGACATCACATAAAGGGCTTATAACAAAAATAAATAACAAT
>LR738709.1:552506240-552520512 GCA_902687465.1 Secale cereale | reverse complement strand
CCCCCCCCCCAGGCTGCCCTTCGGAGGCAGTGTCGTTCCCGGATCGCTGATTTTTTATATAATTTTTCTGGATTTTTCTGGCCAGTTCTCGAAACGTGAAAACCTGAAATACAAAAACAGCCGAAAACAGAAACTGGCACTGGGGTGCACTGGATTAGTAAGTTAGTCCAAATATGATCAAAAGTGTATGGAAGTGTATGAATATCATAACAATATCACCCAAAAGTGGCATGGAGCAAGCAGAAATTATAGATACGTTTTGGACGTATCAACATCCCCAAGCTTAATTCCTGCTCGTCCTCGAGTAGGTAAATGATAACAAGAATAATTTCTGTGGTGACATGCTATTAACCATATAAGACTTTCTCATAGTCATATGACAAAAGCTTATTGAGACAATGATTCTAAAGTAATTAAGTTGCCTCAAGAGAAAATCACAAATGACTGAAAGTTTTACAACATGAAACTGAAACATCAAAAAGATTTGCAATGAACATGATGTGCAAATATGATAAAGTGATATCTAGCTTGCCCCCTTTAGTGATGCAAAATATAAATGCAAGGGCACCTTCAAGGTTTAAGTGATGACTAGATACAATCATTTCAGAATAAACGATGTCACAATCATGCAAAAGACAATGCTACTTTGGGACAATGCACATTACACTCAGAATGACAATCATGCTCTCAGTAGTTGGTGCTTCAACATAAAGGTAAAAGAAAGGTTATGTGCTAGAGATTTTTATTTGAAAACATGGAAGCAATTGTGTCAACGGTAGTAGTACTTCATATGTGTCATGCATAAAACATCCTATAAGTTGCAAGCCTCATGCATCGAATACCAATAGTGCTCGCTCCTTGTCCTAATTAGCTCGGATCCCCATGGGTTATCATTGCATTGCATATGTTTTAACCAAGTGTCACAAAGGGGTACCTCTATGCCACCTGTACAAAGGTCCAAGGAGATAGATCGCATTTGATTTCTCGTTTTTCATAGATCTCAACTTGAGGACATCCATACTGGGACAACATAGAAATTAGATGATGGACTCCTCTTTAATGCATAAGCATATTCTCGTGAGAGATTGAGGATTAAGGTCCAAGCTAAAACTTCCACCATGATGCATGGCTTTGGTTGGCGGCCCAATGTTCTTCTCTAACAATATGCATAGTTATTCACCCCCACGGTAAATCACCCTTACTTCAGACAAGACGAACATGCATAGCAACTCACATGATATTCAACAAGAGTGTGACAGTTGATGGCGTCCCCAGAAACATGGTTACCGCTCAGCAAGCAACTCATAAGAAATAAGATAAATAAGCAACATATTCTTTACCATAATAGTTTTTAGGCTACTTTCCCATGAGCTATGTATTGCATGGTTAGTTTGCTTAGTACAGGTGGAGGTTAGCAAAATACTGGGAGCGACCAACTAAGAGAGCAATGACGGTCATAATCATACAGAGCGACAAAGCAATATTGAATCAGGCATGGTAGTTATATCGCTACTTAGAAATAAAAGATCATCAAGGCTTGACAGACTTTCTTTACAGTCTTGAATATGCGTGAGCATACGCCAAGTCAATCAAAATAAATTTTCAAAGGAAGATATTACTAAACCATACCACATCATAGGTAAACAAACTAAGTTGGTACTCCAATAACACATTGGGAACCCCCAAGCTATTCGAGATTAACCAAAAGAAAACCTGAACTACTAAGCACCATCATGAAAGTAGCATCTTTATCATAGACACATTAACCAATGCAACGGAAGCAAACTCTCTTAATAAGGTGAGTATGGTAATTGAAGAGAGTTCAAGCAACCAACTAAATAAAAGCTCTTGAAAAGATAAGCATGAATACTAAGAGCAGATCACGATAGTAGCTATTAAAAGACAAAGAACACACACATCATAGATAGACGTGAAAATTCTATGTAATGTTCTAGGTAGAAGTGGAGTGTGTTTCTCTCCCACATAAAGGAATGCTGAGTTCCGACTCGTTATGAAAAACTAAAAAGATAACTAAAAGCAAGACGCTCCAAGCATAGCACATAACACATGAAGTGATAAAAATATAGCGGAATGAAAGACGAACTGATAATGTTGATGGAGAAGGGGATGCACGGGGGCATCCCCAAGCTTAGACGCTTGAGTCTCCTTGAAAATTACTTGGGGGTGCACGGGGGCATCCCCAAGCTTGAGCGCTTGACACTCCTGAATCTTTTTATCATCTTCCCTCGCACACTTGAAAACTCCCTTCATACACAACTCATCATAATCTGATTAGCGAGGTTAGTACCCTTAATAAAATAAATATACCTTGCTGGAAATAAGGATATTCTTGAAGTTCTACTGTTTCTCAAGATTGTCAAAAGGTTTTTGCAAAGGAAAAGCAAGTTCTTAATTTGCAAAGTGAAGGTAAGGCAAAACAGGACAGAATCTTTGAAAAACAGAACAGCAGGCAGTAATTGACCTGTTCGGGATACTTCTGCAACTCAAATAAAAAAACTCAGAACTGACGCACGAAAGACAATTATATAGAGAACTCTGTCAAAAAAATTCAGACCAAAAAGATGATCTGCTGATTTTATACGAATTTTTCTATCCAAGGACAGAATCTGTTTCCTGGACAGCACCTCACAACTTTTGAACTTTCTAGCAATCAGAGGCTATACTTGGCACAAATATGAAAAGCAAAGATACAATGACGATGCTACAGCAGTAAACAACATCAAGACACAACAAAAGCAAAATTTTTATTCATGTGGGCTGCCTCCCAAAAGCTCTTTCTTTTATGCCTTTAAGCTAGGCATAATGCATAGATCAAGTTGTATCAATTGAACCATCATCAAGATCATCAAAAAGCTCTTCAATAGTACAACTAGTCTTAAGAGGACTCTCAAACAAAGGCCTCATAGAGATACTTCTAGGTAGAAGGCCAAAAGGATAAAAGTCAAGGGAAGATTCATTTATAAATTCATCAACGATAGGTGTTTCTTCCAAAGTCTTTACAGTTTCAACCCCTTTGGCAATAGGTGGATTGCTTTTAGAACGGGGAGCCTTTGGAACGTGAACGAACTTAGGCTCCCTCTTTGCCGGAGTTTCTACCTTTTCGGTTTTGATTGAGGAGAAAGTAGTTCCTAAGGTATCAAATATTTCCTCAATCTTGTCCATCCTAGAAGAGTCAGAATCATGGAATTTGACGGTCTCCAAAATTTTGAAAATTTTATGCATGGAGTTATCAAGTCTATTCAAATTCCCTTGGATCTTTCGATCCAACTCATTCATCTTATTAGTGCTTGGCATCTCTAGCTCTATTTTTTCAAGTTTTTCATAATGTGAGCTAGGGTGATGTCCTCTCGAATACTAACAACAGGGGGACTCCCAACAAGATTTTCAATAATACTAAGAGACTCCCAAACTGGGGCCTCTAGGAAATTCCCATTGATAGCAGTATCTAGAATAAACCTATTCCAAGAAGTGATTCCAACATAAAAATTTCTAAGTAAGATAGTAGTAGGTTGCTTCTTGGTGGCTCTTTTTTGTGAATCATTAATTCTATACCAAGCATCTTTCAAACTTTCCCCACCTCTTTGTTTAAAGGTGAGAACTTCTGCCTCGTCAAAGACAAAAGGACCCGACATAATGACAATTAAAGAACAAGATAACTATTTTTGTGATTTTTGATAAAAAGGTACTAAAGCAAAAAATGAAAGGTAAACTAAAAAGACTAAAAAGCAAAGGTAAAAGATAGCATGCAACTCACCTATCCTGAAGAGTGGAGTCCCCGGCAACGGTGCCAGAAAATACTCCTTGATGGGCCTCGAACCCCTCGTTGGTTACCCCAAGTGGAAGGTGTAAGATGAAGTAAGTAGAAGTGTTTTCCCCTAGCAAAGATGCCAAGGATCGATTCCCCAGAGACTCCTAGGTTCAACAAGTAGGTGTCAATTGCTACGGCGCCAGATTAGTAGCAACCAACGTGGACCTGCACACAGATACAAATAACTTTGCTCCCAACGAGTACAGAGAGGTTGTCAATCTCTCCGGCCTTGTAGTTCACAAAGGATTAAAAGCAGTGATAGTAGTGATAGATAGTTTTTGCAATAGTAAGTAAATAACGAAAAGTAAATAGTGGATGTGATCAATGATGGTAATATGGACCGAAGTCTCATGATGTTCACTAGTGATGTCTCTCTCCCAAAAGAGGATAAAACAGCTATGTGAGGTAAACGAATTACAGCTGGGCAATTGACAGGACCACGAACGCAAACCAATGCTGACTACATTGCAAGAAAGGTTGAGGTTCAAAGCATGGGCGGTACGCCAAAGTAAGTAGACCGAAATCCATCAATATCTACTACTAATCATCCACCTTGAGATATCTATCCAGAACATCTCGCTGGTATTAAGTTGCGAGTCCCACCCATAGTGTAAACTCAATGCAACAGACAACTGCATTAAAAGAACTTTGCGTAAAGTAAACAATCCTTGCACCCGTGGGCACAAGCACCGTTGTTTTCCCCCTTGTGGCAACAGCACATCCCCTAGACTCATGTTTCTGTCACTCAAGCTAGTCATCGAGGGGCATGAACCCACAATCAAGCATAACGTTCCCTCTTGGAGTCACTACCTATTACTCGGCCAAAGCAATAAATAACAATGGAGAACATGCAAGAATTACTTATGAACTAAAATATAAAAGAGGTGAATCAAATATATTACTCAAGATCAATCAGAACATAATCTCATAATCCATCGGATCCCAGCAAACTCAACATAGCAACAGCATAAGGATTACATAGGTGCCTCGATCATGTAGGGCAGCACACGAGGACTAATTAGTGAAGCACAAGAACGGGAGGAGAACATCACATAGCTACTGGTCATGGACTCATTGTCCAAGGGAGACTACTCACGAGTCATCCGGGAGGCGTCCATGGTGGTGGAGAAGCTCCCGGTGGTCATCCTCCCCTCCGGCAGGGTGCCGGGAAGAGTTCTCCTGGTGCTCCCGATCTTAGAAGCGGCAGCGGCGGCGGAACAGAGATGGGATCACGAAAAGAAGTCCTGTTTTGAGGGTTTCGGAGGTCCCTCTAAATATATGCCAAAGGGGGGCACCGGCGCGGCCCAGGGGGGGGGCGCCCACAGGGCTCCTGGAGCCCTTGTGGCCCCCCCCCCCCCAGTCTGCCCTTCGGAGGCAGTGTCGTTCCCGGATCGCTGATTTTTTATACAATTTTTCTGGATTTTTCTGGGCAGTTCTCGAAACGTGAAAACCTGAAATACAAAAACTGCCGAAAACAGAAACTGGCACTAGGGTGCACTGGATTAGTAAGTTAGTCCAAATATGATCAAAAGTGTATGGAAGTGTATGAATACCATAGAAATATCACCCAAAAGTGCCATGGAGCAAGCAGAAATTATAGATACGTTTTGGACGTATCACACACTCATCATATCAAAGGTTCAAACATGCTTGCCTGGTTCGGAGTAGTCGGAGTCTAACTCGGTGAAGTTCGCGGCTCCGTCACGTCCTTCGGTATCTATGTATTCAAACAAAACGAATACTAACATAAATAGCACGCGTGCATACAAGTTGTCCCAAATATTTTTCAAATAAATAAGACAAAAAAACTAGACATAAAACTAAAGAGGAGAGATAAAGAATCAACTCAAAATCATCTTTTGTTTAAAAGATATTCAAGTTTCTGTCCAGGGACTTGTCTGTAATGAAATAGAAAGTTTCCAGGGGCTAGAATATAAAAATAGAAAACGATTCGGTATGCATTACGCCAGCCGAATAAGGAAAACATACTTTCCCGAAGGCGCCTTCCAGAAAAACGTTTTGGAAGAGGCTGAGAGGCTGACGAGGGGGTCCCACTCGTCAGGTTTAAAAACAGAAACAGAGCTGCGCCGGCTCCAGAGAGCTGCGGTGGTCGCCGGTGCCGATCCACGGCGAGGCAGAGGGAGAGAGTGGTACCTACGGGTTCCTGGTGTTCTTCCGCGTCGGTGGGTGGTGGTGTTGAGCGTCGGCGAGCCCCACGTCGACGGCGACCCTATCTCCGGCAGACGGCGGCTCGGGTGGTCGTGGGCTTCGTCGGAGAGAGTTGCTGGGGTCAAATTGGAGTGGGGGTTAGTCTCCTAGAGGTGTCAGGAGGCTACGAACGAGTCCAGGGCGGTGGAGGAGCTCTCACCAGAGAGAATGTTGCTGGAACCTGAGGCGGACGGAGGTGGCCGGAGTTGAGGAAGAAGGGCCCCTCGAGGCTCTTCCAGTGGCTGTGCTTGGTCAAGTGAGGTGGTGGAGATGTGCCCGGTCGAGGGCGAGCTCGGAGGCGCTATTTATAGCCGGCCCGAGGCGGTTGCTGTGAACGGGATAAGTCCGGTGATCGATTACGGCGGCGCTGTGGCTGGACAGGTGGTTTAGGTGTTTGAGCATCGACTAGGAGGTGCACTGATTCCATTTCTATGCCTAACTCAGTAAGGTAGGGGTGGTTACGGCCTTTCCCCGACGGAACGGCCGGGCGGCACGTCGGCGGCAGAGAGCACGCCCTGTGCGTGCTAGGGCACGACGATGGTGCTGCAGGCGTGCGCTGGCAAGGAGGTGGCCACGCGGAGCTTCCAGGCGACTTGGGTGGTGCCGAATGGCGTTGTGCCGCAGGGTTCCTCTTGTTGGCCGCCATGGGTGGCTCTGCCGCCGCGGAAGATGTCGGCGTGGGCGGGCCAGGGCGCCACCGACGCCAAGAACCAGCCAAGTGCGCGTGCGGCGCTTTGGATAAGAGCGAGGTGCAGTGTAGCAACGATCCAAAGCGGCACTGGTGAGATTGACGAACGTTCTCTGACGAAACTGACGAAGCTGCATTGTCGCCTGTAAATCTTCAGTTAACTTTTTCTGAAACTGACAAAACAGTGCACGCCAGGTGTTTGACGAAATGATTTTGGCATGTGGAAAATCTTTCTGGAGCTGATAATTGGTGGAGTGGTCTCTTGATGCATCTAGAGGCTGCCTGAATTTTAATAGTTTTTTAGGAAGAGGGAAAATATGAATTTCACCAAAATTTGCAAATCTGGTCCAAAGTTGCAACAAGTGAAATTTGAAAATTTTGAACTGTGGACCAGTGAAACAAGATGGATCTAGGTTGTGGGCACTAAGGAATAACCAGGGGAGTTGGTTTGGAATCAAATATCAAAATGAACATGGTGGTTCCTTTGTAAATCACCATGGTCCATTTCAAAGGATAGAAATTGTCTTTGGTGCAAAATAATTAGAAGAAAAATTCCAATAAGGTTGAAACCTAATGGAATTGATGAGAGACTTGATCCAAGGTGAAGAGGAGGTCTTGGAGAGAAATATTTTCATTGGGTGCCATGGCAAGAAAAGTTTGAAAGGGGAAAACAAGTCCAAGATTCTTATATGAAGGATATTCAAGAAGGGAAAAGAATCAAACAAACCCTATTGAGAAAAGCAACTTGTGTTGAGCTAACACAAGAAGAAAACCATCAAGACCAAAAATCAAGTTGGAGAAGAACACTCAAACTTTGGTCAGAAAAGTTTTTAGAAAGGGATTCCAAGAGAAGGTCAAAAATCCCCCTTCGAAAAGACCAAAAAGTTTGGAAGAAAACAAATCCAAAAAAATTCGGAGTGTTATAACACCTACCCCCTTAGGAAAAATCTCATCCCCGAGATTTCAGCTGATCCTGAAATAGGTGTGGGTATTTTGTTCGAAGAAAATCTTCCCTTTCCCATGTTGCCTCATCCTTTGTGTGATTGCTCCACTAAACCCTGAGAAATTTAATTGTCTTCTGACGGGTTCTTCTTTCAGACCCTTCCAATATTTTTATTGGGCATTCCCGGTAGGTGAGGTCTGGTTGCACATCAAGATTTTCATGTGACACATGCTTCTCCGGGTTGCTTACACATTTCCGTAGCTGCGAAACGTGGAACACGTCATGGACGTATGATAGTTCTTTGGGAAGGTCCAACTGGTAGGCTACTGTGCATCTCCGTGCAACTATACGAAAGGGTCCGATAAATCGTGGTGCTAGCTTTCCTTTGACCTTGAACCGTTGCAGTCCCCTCATAGGAGATACACGTAGGTACATGTTTTCACCGGGTTCAAAACTTACTTCCCGATGCTTTTGGTCGTAGTAACTCTTCTGTCGACTTTGAGCTGTCTTGAGTTGATCCCGTATTATTTTAACTTTTTCCTCAGCTTCTTTTAACATGTCTGGGCCGAAGATACGACTGTCCCCTGTTTCTAACCAGTTTAATGGAGTACGACATCTTCGTCCGTACAAGGCTTCGAAAGGTGCCATTTTCAGGCTGGCTTGGTAACTATTGTTGTATGTGAACTCGGCATACGGTAAGCTTGCCTCCCAACTGGTCCCATAGGTGAGGACACATGCCCTCAGCATGTCTTCTAGTATTTGATTTACTCGTTCCGTTTGTCCTCCAGTCTGGGGGTGATAGGCTGTACTGAATACTAGTTGCGTTCCCAGGGCTTGCTGTAAATGATCCCAAAATTTGGAGACGAACTGAGTGCCTCTGTCGGATATTATAGTCTTAGGAACTCCATGTAGGCATACTATACGGGCGAGGTAAAGCTTGGCAAGCTTTTGGGTGGTGTGGGTTGTCTTGACTGGAATGAAGTGTGCCACCTTAGTCAGTCTATCTGTGATGACCCATATGGCATCATTTCCGTGTTGTGACCGTGGCAGTTCAACAATAAAATCCATCCCAGTATCGTCCCATTTCCACTCAGGTATCTTGTTTGGCTGTAACAGTCCTGCGGGTTTTTGGTGCTCAGCTTTAAAGCGTTGACATGAATCACAACATG
Organism: Secale cereale; assembly: GCA_902687465.1. Classification (NCBI taxonomy): domain Eukaryota; kingdom Viridiplantae; phylum Streptophyta; class Magnoliopsida; order Poales; family Poaceae; genus Secale; species Secale cereale. The sequence continues at coordinate 552,511,675 of LR738709.1, read as the reverse complement.
CAATGTATGTGGCTATATCCCTCTTCATACCGTGCCACCAAAATCTTTCCTGAATGTCCTTGTACATTTTGGTCCCTCTAGGGTGAATTGAATATGGAGCGGTGTGGCTCTCTGCTAGAATTTGCTGTTTGAGGTCTTTGTTATTGGGCACGCAAAGCCTGTCCCCGAACCATAATATTCCCTCACTGTCTATGGTAAATTCTGAGACCTTGTCCTGACTCACTTTCCTTTTTATGCCTTCAATGCTGGGGTGTCCATGCTAAGCCTTCTTAATTTGTTCTATTAATGTAGGCCGTATTTCCATATTTGGCACTTCGCCTTCAACGACCATCATTAAGTTGAGCTTGGCGAATTCCTGCTGAAACTCAGGTCTTAAGTTTTGTAGGTTGTCGTTGTCCGAGCTGGGGTTACGGCTGAGAGCATCTGGTACTACGTTTGCCTTTCCTAGGTGATGGTGGATGCCAACGTCGTAATCTTTCACCAATTCCAACCAGCGTCGTTGTCGTAAGTTGAGCTCTGGTTGTGTGAAAATATATCTGAGGCTCTTATGGTCCGTATAAATTTCACAATGATTCCCAAGCAAAAAGTGCCTCCACTCTTTGAGTGCATGAATGACTGCTGGCAATTCCAAGTCATGGGTAGGATAATTTTCTTCATGTTTCCGTAGTTGCCGGGAAGCGTAGGCGACTACCTTGCCTTCTTGCATCAGTACGCATCTGAGGCCCTTCCGGGATGCATCGCAATATACTTCAAAACTTTTGTGTATGTCTAGTACAACCAATAATGGGGCTGTTGTTAATTTATTTTTGAGTTCCTGGAAGCTCTTCTCACAAGCTTCAGTCCATACGAATTTCTTATCCTTCTTGAGTAACTGTGTCATTGGTTTGGCTATGGTGGAAAATCCCTCAATAAACCTCCGGTAATATCCATCCATTCCGAGGAAACTTCGTACATCTGTTACATTGGCCGATGGCTTCCAACCAAGTACAGCCTTGACTTTTTCTGGGTCCACAGCAACTCCTCCTTGTGTCAATACATGGCCTAGAAAACCAACCTGTCTTAACCAAAATTCACATTTGCTGAATTTGGCGTAGAGTTGATATTTCCTTAATTCTTCCAGTACAATACGGAGATGTTCAGCATGCTCCTCTGGTGTCTTTGAATATACCAAGATATCATCAATAAATACCACCACAAATTTGTCCATACATTTCATAAACACTTTGTTCATTAGGTGGACAAAATATGCGGGGGCATTGGTCAGTCCAAACGGCATTACTATAAATTCATACAGTTCGTATCTGGAGGTGAATGCTGTTTTTGGGATATCTTATGTCCATACTTTTAATTGATGATAACCCGACCATAATTCAATTTTTGAGAAAACCTTGGCTTGAGCGAGCTGGTCAAATAAATCATTTATCTGTGGCATCGGATATTTGTTCTTGATAGTGACCATGTTGAGCGCTCGGTAGTCTATACACAATCTCATAGTCCCATCCTTCTTTTTGGCAAATAATACCGGCGAACCCCAAGGTGAGGAGCTGGCCCATATAAATCCTTTGTCCAGTAATTCCTTTATTTGCTTCTTTAGTTCAACCAATTCAGACGGTGCCATTATGTATGGTTTCTTGTAAATGGGGGTGGTTCCAGGCGCTAGCTCAATGATGAATTCTATTTCTCTGTCTGGTGGCATGCCTGGGAGTTCTTCGGGAAATACGTCCGGAAATTCATATACTACTGGAACTTTGCTTAACTCAGAAGTGTCTACCTTCTTCAATTTTGGTTGCCGCGATACCGGCCTTTCTTCAGCTGCGACTCTTATTGTCTTTCCGTGATGATGAGTAAGAATCACAGTTCGGTTGAAGCAGTCGATAAATCCTTTGTTGGTGGTTAGCCAGTCCATACCCAGTATAACATCTAGTCCCTTGTTTTCCAACACGATGAGATTGGCGTGAAACTTTAATCCTTCAATATCAATGTTTACACCTTGGCAGTAATTTTGAGTGATCTGTTTACTTCCGGGGGACTTGATGGTCATTGATTTTCCCAAGGGAAGCATCGACAAATCATGTTGCAAAGGAAAGCTCTTCGAAATGAACGAATGAGAAGCTCCAGAATCAAACAAAACCGTGGCAGGTATTGTGTTGACAGGGAACGTACCGAGTACGATATCCGGGGCATCCTGTGCTTGCTCCTTCATCACATGGTTCAGGTGGCCTTTCTTGTGGTTGTTATTGGGGTTGAAATTGTTATGCTTGGGCGCTGAATTGTTTCCATTGTTGTTCGTCTTTGGGATTGAGTTCCTTGGCTTTGGGCACTGTTTGGCATAGTGTCCCTCTTCCCCACAAGCGTAGCAAGTAACACCTGGGCGATATGTGAAATCCTTGTCCCTTGCATGAAAGTTTTTGCTTGGACGTGTGTCATTTGTCATGGATTTGTTCACCCCATTTTTTCTGGAAATTTATCTTATTCCTGTTGTTGCGAGTGTGGTTGGTCTGATCCCTTTTTCGCTTGCGAATGTCTTCCAGACTACGACGCTCATTTTCCAAAGTAATAGCCTTGTCCACCAGTGTCTTGAAATCTGGAAAAGTGTGTACGACTAACTGGCATTTAAGTGCTGGTGCTAGACCGTCCAGGAATTTTTCCATCTTCCTGTTTTCAGTCATACATTCTTCGTTGGCATAACGAGATAATTGAGTAAACTGCTGTTGTACTCAGTTACTGTCATGCCCCTTTGCTTGAGGTCATTAAACTCTCTTTTCTTGATCTTCATAATGCTTCTAGGGATGTGCGCCCCACGAAAGCCCTCTTTAAAATCTTCCCAGGTGATATCATTTTCATTGGGGTGCATGTGCAGAAAATTCTCCCACCATGACGCGGCTGCTCCAGTAAGAGAATGCGGTGCATAAAGTACCTTTTCACGATCGGAGCATTGTGCCATGATCAATTTCCTTTCAATGTCTCGAAGCCAATCATCGGCCTCAAGAGGTCTGTCTGTGTGAGAAAATGTTGGCCGACGTGTCTTCTGTAGTACAGACAATTTAGAATGCTGCTGGTGTGGCTCACGGTGATTCCCCATATTAATAACATGGTTCATAATTTCCTGATGCTGCTGCTGGCTTTGCTCATAAACACGGCATACTTGAGAAAATGTTGTTTCGCTGCCCTGCTGACTTGACTGCCCCTGCGTGAAATTGTTACCTGATTGTGTGCCATAATTTTCTTCCGGCGGACTTGGCATGGAACGTGTCCAGGGACGAGTCATTTTTCACTCTGGGGTATTATTGCAGAAAACATGAAAAAAAACTGAGCGGCAAAAATAAACCAAGATTTGCAAAAGCAGCAAAGCACAAGCTCCAAAGATTTTTAAAAAGGCAACTTGATTGCGCACGGAGAAGGACCGCTTAGTACACATCTTACACGCGAGTCGTAATTATACATACATCACTCAGGATGCGCGTACACATTCCTGACATGTTATTTATGCTAGTGCACTTCTCCAAGTTCCTACATGATGCGCAAACAGTCTACTTCCATCAACCTATTTTACATATAACACACATCATACAAGCGAGCACATCGCGTGGCGGACAGACGCTCTAGTCGGAGATGTTGAAAACTTCCCTCGGCCTGCCGAGGGTAAGGCCCAGTGGCGATGGAGACTCAACTTCCTCCTCATTGATAGGTTTCAGGCGCGGAGTACTGGTACGAGGAGTTGATGCGGGCGCGGCAGATGGTGCAGCTCTGACTGGGGTAGCAGCAATGACCTAGTCAAACTCCTCAGTGGTAGGCAGGCGGCGAGCGGTGGCTAAGATGGCAGGTGCATAAGATGCAGAGGACGAGACAAATGTCAGTGATGGTGAAGTATGGAGCAGCTCCCTCCTGTTGGTGGAACCACTCTGGACTAAGTCCATACGAGCAGCCACCAAGTCGTCCACAAGGTTATCAAAGGCTGCCTCAAGGGCCTTGAGGTATTCAACCAATGATTCGATGGCTTCATCACGTTCTCCCCTTGCGCAAGCAATTGCATAGTGGCACGTGTAAGGCACGTGGCATGGGAGGTAACGGTAGCGACGAGTCTTCATTGAAGGAAGAGCATCCCGGAGACGAGCTATCGCCTCACGTGCAGCCATTTGCATGGCATGCCTCTCCGTAGACATGGCCCTGCCCACAAATCAGAAGAGGCATGCTTCAGAACGCCCTCCCTTGAATTGCACCGCGGCCTGGTGCATCGATACGCTGTCGCTGATCTTGTGACGGTAGAGTGTAAACTCTGGACGGGTCGATGGCCCGATCGCGACCTTAGTGATGGCGACGAGGAGCTTGATAAACCCCTCAGGAATGTTGGAGAACACTTGTGAATCGCAGTCGCCGCTGGCCATCTACAAAAGTAGACAAAAATTTCAAATAGTCAAGTCATAAATTTATGATGACTAACAGAAAATTGCTACAAATGCAAAATGCTGAAATATCACTTAATACGATAATAACCGATTAGCGATCGCACCTAGTGGTTTCCTACAGTCAGCTTGGCTCTGATACCAAGGTTGTCAAGACCGGTTTTTCAGTAAAATAATTACCGAGAGACAGACCTTTTTATCGAACCAGCACAGAAGAATACTTCCTACTGGTAGACAAATCCTTGATACAGAATTCCAGAGTACTGAATATTATACATGGTTGAGCCGAGGTTGCTCAAAATTTATTACAAGCACACCGATATAATACATAAGGGTGCATATGACACAATGGTAGGGTGGCATACTACTAACTCGTAATAAAAAGGTGGTGGATATGTCACAGTGTGGTGGGTGACGTGACTCCAATATCTTACAGTTCATCGAGTGTCGGAGTGAGACCCGATGAATTTATTTACTGGTTGGCGGAAGCGGTCATATAACGGTGATCAACTCCAGGATCGCAAGAGACTGACTGGGACTCCACTGGACGTCGGACTCGCTATCGAACTCCTCATCCATGAGATCGCCTTCGTCAACATCTGGCCAAATCAACAAGCCAGGTGAGTACTTTGAATGTACTCGCAAGACAGTTCGGACATAAGATATAATAAATGAAAACATGATGCATGTGAGTATTCTAGCAATATGTATCCGAGTAATGTAATATGCACTGCAGGTAAGAATGGAAGTCGGGCAGTAGACCTCCCGAAATCCATAAGATAAAATAAAGAAAACCAAACGAGTGTCTGCGCGACGCCTCGTGAGGTAAAAGAATAAAATCATGCCGCAGTCGGACGCCGGAGCGACATCACATAAAGGGCTTATAACAAAAATAAATAACCAGAATGCCATAGTCGGACATCTGAGCAACATCACATAAAGGGCTTATAACGAAATAATTAACAAGAATGCCACAGTCGGACGTCTGAGCGACATCACATAAAGGGCTTATAAAAAAAATAACAATAATGC
>LR738709.1:552446314-552506027 GCA_902687465.1 Secale cereale | reverse complement strand
TAAAGGGCTTATAACAAAAATAAATAACAATAATGCTGCAGTCGGACGTCTGAGCGACATCACATAAAGGCTTATAACAAAAATAAATAACAATAATGCCGCAGTCGGACGTCTGAGCGACATCACAAAAAGGGCTTATATGCTCAATGGTATGACAGTAAGATACTTCAAGAGATAAATCGGTGCAGAGATAACTAGTTAGTTCATCTACCAGAATGAACCTTGACAAAAATCACCACTCTTGTTACTATCATAAATCACCAGAGATGGTCACCGGGGTTGACACGAAGATTTGCCTCTAGGCCGTAAACATGGCTACTGGGAAGGTTTTGACTCTGCAGAGCTTGTACTCTTATATCACAGCCAACGGATTCCACTAGTCAAAGGGACTAGTTCCGTCTACGGTGTTTTAGCAGAAACACAACTGACCAGTACACACCAATTTCACATCCTACTGTCCAGAATCACCCGTGACAACATTCACGAAAAACTTTAAGACGGGGAGGCTACAACCTCGAATAGCATGGGATCAAATTTATATATGCGCGCTCTAAGGGCTGCCCCCCTCTCGGTCCCAACCGGAAACACCCATGCCCCCTGACCGGATGACGGGCTTTAATCCAAGGCAATGGAACCCTCATCCCGGCCCCTCTACTTGGTGTGTACACGGAAAGAGGTTTGCAACTGACTAAACCGTAATCTTAGCAGACGGCATATGATAGTACCAAAAAGGAGACGAACGGAATCATGACTTGATCCACGTTGACACTAGAGTTAACCTTTGACTGGCGTGCTCCAACAATACCAGTACACAACCCATCATGTCACCACAAGATCAGGATGTTTCAATCATCATCATTCGGGTTCACCCGAAGCTTGCTTGCATGTAATATAATCATCTACAAATGCTTATATGACCATGCTATGAAGAAGAACTACTCGAGCAAACATGCAACACACTCATCATATCAAAGGTTCGAACATGCTTGCCTGGTTCGGAGTAGTCGGAGTCTAACTCGGTGAAGTTCGCGGCTCCGTCACGTCCTTCGGTATCTACGTATTCAAACAAAACGAATACTAACATAAATACCGCGCGTGCATAAAAGTTGTCCCAAATATTTTTCAAATAAATAAGACAAAAAAACTAGACAGAAAAAGAATAAACTCAAAATCATCTTTTGTTTAAGAGATATTCAAGTTTCTGTCCAGGGACTTGTCTGTAATGAAACAGAAAGTTTCTTGGGGCTAGAATATAAAAACAGAAAACGATTCGGTATGCAGTACGCCAGCCGAATAAGGAAATCATACTTTCCTGAAGGCGCCTTCCAGAAAAATGTTTCGGAAGAGGCTGAGAGGCTGACTGAAGGAAATATGCCCTGGAGGCAATAATAAAGTTGTTATTTATATTTCCTTATATCATGATAAATGTTTATTATTCATGCTAGAATTGTATTAACCGGAAACTTAGTACATGTGTGAATACATAGACAAAACAGAGTGTCCCTAGTATGCCTCTACTAGACTAGCTCATTGATCAAAGATGGTTATGTTTCCTAACCATAGACATGAGTTGTCATTTGATCAACGGGATCACATCATTAGGAGAATGATGTGATGGACTAGACCCATCCGTTAGCATAGCCCTATGATCGTTTAGTTTTACTGCTATTGCTTTCTTCATGACTTATACATGTTCCTATGACTATGAGATTATGCAACTCCCGAATACCGTAGGAACACCTTGTGTGCTATCAAACGTCACAACGTAACTGGGTGATCATAAAGATGCTCTACAGGTGTCTCCGAAAGTATTTGTGGTGTTGTCATAGATCAAGATTAGGATTTGTCACTCCGAGTGTCGGAGAGGTATCTCTGGGCCCTCTCGGTAACACACATCATAATAAGCCTTGCAAGCAAAAGACTAATGAGTTAGTCACGAGATGATGTGTTACAGAACGAGTAATGAGACTTGCCGGTAACGAGATTGAACTAGGTATAGTGATACCGACGATAGAATCTCGGGCAAGTAACATACCGATGACAAAAGGAACAACGTATGTTGTTATGCGGTTTGACCGATAAAGATCTTCGTGGAATATGTAGGAGCCAATATGAACATCCAGGTTCCGCTATTGGTTATTGACCGGAGATGAGTCTTAGTCATGTCTACATAGTTCTCGAACCCGTAGGGTCCGCACGCTTAATGTTTGATGACGATCTGTATTATGAGTTTATGAGTTTTGATGTACCAAAGGTAGTTCGGAGTCCCGGATGAGATCACGGACATGACGTGGAGTCTCGGAATGTCCGAGACATAAAGATTGATATATTGGACGACTATATTCGGACACCGGAAGTGTTCCGGAAAAGTTTCGGATTTAACGGGATTGCCGGAGGGGGTTACCGGAACCCCCTACGAGGGGGGATGGTCCATAGTGGGCCTTAAGGAAAGGAGAGAGGCAGCCCATAGAGGCTGGCCGGCGCCCCACCAGGGGATCCTAGTTGGACTAGGATTGGGGGGCGCCACCTCTCCTTCTCTTTCTTTTTCCCTCTCTTCCTTCTTGGTGGACTCCTACTAGGAATAGGATTGCAATCCTATTCCTAGTAGGATTGCCCTAGCCGCACCATAGGAGGCCGGCCGGCCCTCCCCTCTTTCTCCTTTATATACGGGGGCAGGGGGCACCCAAAGACACACAAATTGAATTGTTCTAGCCGTGTGCGGTGCCCCCCTCCACAGAAACACACCTCGGTCAAACCATCGCAGTGCTTAGGCGAAGCCCTGCGCCGGTAGATACATCATATCCGTCACCACGCCGTCGTGCTGACGAAACTCTCCCGTGAAGCTCAACTGGATCAAGAGCTCGTGGGACGTCATCAAGCTGAACGTGTGCTGAACACGGAGGTGTCGTACGTTTGGTGCTTGATCGGTTGAATCGCGAAGAAGTTCGACTACATCAACCGCGTCACTTGACGCTTCCGCTTCTGGTCTACGAGGGTACGTAGACACACTCTTCCCTCTCGTTGCTATGCATCTGGTAGATAGATCTTGCGTGATCGTAGGAAAATTTTAAAATACTACGTTCCCCAACAGTGGCATCAGAGCCAGGTCTATGCGTAGATGATATGCACGAGTAGAACACAATGAGTTGTGGGCGATACTAGTCATACTGCTTACCAGCATGTCATACTTTGCTTCGGCGGTATTGTGAGATGAAGCGGCCCGGACCGACATTACGCGTACGCTTACGCGAGACTGGTTTCACCGTTACGAGCACTCGTTGTTTAAAGGTGACTGGCGGGTGTCTGTCTCTCTCACTTTAGCTGAATCAAGTGTGGCTACGCCCGGTCCTTGTGAAGGTTAAAACAGCACATACTTGACGAAACATCGTTGTGGTTTTGTATGCGTAGGTAAGAACGGTTCTTGCTAAGCCCGTAGCAGCCACGTAAAACTTGCAACAACAAAGTAGAGGACGTCTAACTTGTTTTTGCAGGGCATGTTGTGATGTGATATGGTCAAGACATGATGAGTTATACGGTTTTGTATGAGATGATCATGTTTTGTAATGTTATCGGCAACTGGCAGGAGCCATATGGTTGTCGCTTTATTGTATGAAATGCAATCGCCATGTAATTGCTTTACTTTATCACTAAGCGGTAGCGATAGTCGTAGAAGCAATAGTTGGCAACACGACAACGATGCTACGATGGAGATCAAGGTGTCGTGCCGGTGACGAAGGTGATCATGACGGTGCTTTGGAGATGGAGATCAAAAGCACAAGATGATGATGGCCATATCATGTCACATATTTTGATTGCATGTGATGTTTATCTTATTATGCTTCTTATTTTGCTTAAAACGACGGTAGCATTATAAGATGATCCCTTACTAAATTTCAAGGTATAGTGTTCTCCCTGAGTATGCACCGTTGCGAAAGTTCGTCGTGCCGAGACACCACGTGATGATCGGGTGTGATAAGCTCTACGTTCAAATACAACGGGTGTAAGCCAGTTTTGCACACGCAGAATACTCGGGTTAAACTTGACGAGCCTAGCATATGCAGATATGGCCTCGGAACACTGGAGACCGAAAGGTCGAGCGTGAATCATATAGTAGATATGATAAACATAAGATGTTCACTATTGAAACTACTCCATCTCACGTGATGATCGGACATGGTTTAGTTGATTTGGATCACGTGATCATTTAGATGACTAGAGGGATGTCTATCTAAGTGGGAGTTCTTAAGTAATATGATTAAATTGAACTTTAATTTATCATGAACTTAGTCCTCGTAGTACTAGCATATCTATGTTGTAGATCAATAGCTCACGATGTTGCTCCCCGTTTATTTTTTTATATGTTCCTAGAGAAAACTAAGTTGAAAGATATTAGTAGCAATGATGCGGAATTGTTCCGTGATCTGAGGATTATCCTCATTGCTGCACAGAAGAATTATGTCCTTGATGCACCGCTAGGTGACAGACCTATTGCAGGAGCAGATGCAGACATTATGAACGTTTTGACAAAAGCTTGGTATGATGACTACTTGATAGTTTAAGTGCACCATGCTTTACGGCTTAGAACCGGGACTTCAAAAATGTTTTGAACGCCACGGAGCATATAAGATGTTCCAAGAGTTGAAATTAGTATTTCATACTCATGCCCGTGTCGAGAGGTATAAGACTTATGACAGTACTTTGCCTACAAGATGGAGGAGAATAGCTCAACCAGTGAGCATGTGCTCAGATTGTCTGGGTACTGCAATTGCTTGAATCAAGTGGGAGTTAATCTTCCAGATAAGATAGTAATTGACAAAGTTTTCTAGTCACTATCACCAAGTTAGTAGAACTTCGTTATGAACTATAATATGCAAGGGATGACGAAAGTAATTCCCGAGCTCTTCGCGATGCTGAAATCGGCGAAGGTAGAAATCAAGAAAGAGCATCAAGTGTTGATGGTTAACAAGACCACTTGTTTCAAGTAAAGGGCAAAGGGATAGAAGGGGAACTTCGAGAAGAATGACAAGCAAGTTGTCACTCCCATGAAGAAACCCAAAGCTAAACTCAAGCCTGAAACTAAGTGCTTCTACTGCAAAGGAAATGGTCACTGGAAGTGGAACTGCCCTAGATACTTGGTGGATAAGAAGGATGGCAAAGTGAACAAAGGTATATTTGATATACAGATTATTGATGTGTATTTTACTAGTGTTCATAGCAACCCCTCGATATTTGATACTGGTTTAGTTGCTAAAGAGTAGTAACTCGAAATGGGAGTTGCATAATGAACAGAAACTAGTTAAAAGATGAAGTGACGATGTGTATTGGAAGTAGTTCCAAGATTGATATGATCATCATCGCACACTCCCTATACTTTCGGGATTAGTGTTGAACCTAAATAAGTGTTATTTGGTGTTTGTGTTGAACATGAATATCATTTGATCATGTTTATTGCAATACGATTATTCATGTAAGTCATAGAATAATTGTTATTCTATTTACATGAATAAAACCTTCGATGGTCATACACCCAATGAAAATAGTTTATTGGATCTCGATCGTGGTGATACACATATTCATAATATTGAAGCCAAAAGATGCAAGGTTAATAATGATAATGCAACTTATTTGTGGCACCGCCATTTATGTCATAATGGTGTAAAGCGCATGATGAAACTCCATAGTGATGGACTTTTGGAATCACTTGATTATGAATCACTTGGTGCTTGCGAACCATGCCTCATGGGCAAGATGACTAAAACTCTGTTCTCCGGAACTATGGAGCGAGCAACAAATTTGTTGGAAATCATACATACCAATGTATGTGGGCCAATGAGTGTTGAAGCTCGCGGCGGGTATCGTTATTTTCTGACCTTCACTGATGATTTGAGCAGATATGGGTATATCTACTTAATGAAGCACAAGTCTGAAACATTTGAAAAGTTCAAAGGATTTCAGAGTGAAGTAGAGAATCATCGTAACAAGAAAATAAAATTTCTACGATCTGATCGTGGAGGAGAATATTTGAGTTACGAGTTTGGTCTTCATTTGAAACAATGTGGAATAGTTTCACAACTCACGCCACCCGGAACACCACAGCGTAATGGTGTGTCTGAACGTCATAACCGTACTTTATTAGATATGGTGCGATCGATGATGTCTCTTACCGATCTACCACTATCGCTTTTGGGGTTATGCATTAGAGACAGCTACATTCACGTTAAATAGGGCACCATCTAAATCCGTGGAGATGACACCGTATGAACTGTGGTTTGACGACAAACCTAAGCTGTCATTTCTTTAAGGTTGGGACTGCGATGCTTATGTGAAAAAGTTTCAACATGATAAGCTCGAACCCAAATCGGAGAAGTAAATCTTCATAGGATACCCAAAAGAAACTGTTGGGTACACCTTCTATCACAGATCCGAAGGGAAGGTCTTTGTTGCTAAGAGTGGATCCTTTCTAGAGAAGGAGTTTCTCTCGAAAGAAGTGAGTGGGAGGAAAGTAGAACTTGATGAGGTAATTGTACCTTCTCCCGTATTGGAATGTAGTACATCAGAGAAAATTGTTCTAGTGATTCCTACACCAATCAGTGAGGAAGTTAATGATGATGATCATGAAACTTCGGATCAAGTTTCTGCTGAACGTCGTAGATCAACCAGAGTACGTTCCGCACCAGAGTGGTACGGCAACCCAGTTCTGGAAATCATGTATGAGAACAAAGCGTGGACTTTGGTTGACTTGCCCGATGATCGGCAGGCCATCGAAAATAAATGGATCTTCAAGAGGAAGACCGACGCAGACGCTCATGTTACTGTTTACAAAGCTCGACTTGTTGCGAAAGGGTTTCGACAAGTTCAAGGAGTTGACTACGATGAGACTTTCTCACCTGTAGCGATGCTTAAGTCTGTCCGAATCATGTTAGCTATTGCCGCATTTTATGATTATCTGGCAAATGGATGTCAAAACTGCATTCCTGAATGGATATCTCAAAGAAGAGTTGTATATGATGCAACCAGAAGGTTTTGTCGATCCAAAAGGTGCTAACAAAGTATGCAAGCTCCAACGATCGATCTATGGACTGGTGCAAGCATCTCGGAGTTGGAATATACGCTTTGATGAGGTGATCAAAGCATATAGATTTATACAGACTTGCGGTGAAGCCTGTATTTACAAGAAGTGAGTGGGAGCACTACAACCTTTCTGATAAGTATATGTGAATGACATATTGTCGATCGAAAATGATCTAGAATTTTCTGGAAAGCATAAAGGAGTGTTTGAAAGGAGTTTTTCAAAGAAAGACCTTGGTAAAGCTGCTTACATATTGGGCATCAAGATCTATAGAGATAGATCAAGACACTTGATAAGAATTTCGATGAGTACATACCTTGATAAGATTTTGAAGTAGTTCAAAATGGATCAGTCAAAGAAGGAGTTCTTGCCTGACTTGTAAGGTGTGAAGTTGAGTAAGACTCAAAGCCAGACCACGGCAGAAAAATATAGAGAGAATGAAAGTCATTCCCTATGCCTCAGCCATAGGTTCTATAAAGTATGCCATGCTGTGTACCAAACATGTTGTGTACCTTGCCATGAGTTTGTCAAGGGGGTACAATAGTGATCCAGGAGTAGATCACTGTACAGCGGTCAAAATTATCCTTAGTAACTGGATGACTAAGGAAATGTTTCTCGATTATGGAGGTGATAAAGAGTTCGTCGTAAAGGGTTACGCCGATGCAAGCTTTAACACTAAATCCAGATGACTCTAAGTATCAATCTGGATGTGTATTGAAAGTGGGAGCAATTAGCTAGAGTATCTCCATGCAGAGCATTGTAGACATAGAAATTTGCGAAATACATACGGATCTGAATGTGACAGACCCGTTGACTAAACTTCTCTCACAAGCAAAACATGATCACACCTTACTACTCTTGGGTATTAATCACATAGCGATGTGAACTAGATTATTGACTCTAGTAAATCCTTTGGGTGTTGGTCACATGGCGATGTGAACTATGGGTGTTATTCACATAACGATGTGAACTATCGGTATTAAATCACATGGCGATGTGAGCTAGATTATTGACTCTAGTGCAAGTGGGAGACTGAAGGAAATATGCCCTAGAGGCAATAATAAAGTTGTTATTTATATTTCCTTATATCATGATAAATGTTTATTATTCATGCTAGAATTGTATTAACCGGAAACTTAGTACATGTGTGAATACATAGACAAAACAGAGTGTCCCTAGTATGCCTCTACTAGACTAGCTCATTGATCAAAGATGGTCATGTTTCCTAACCATAGACATGAGTTGTCATTTGATCAACGGGATCATATCATTAGGAGAATGATGTGATGGACTAGACCCATCCGTTAGCATAGTACTATGATTGTTTAGTTTTACTGCTATTGCTTTCTTCATGACTTATACATGTTCCTATGACTATGAGATTATGCAACTCCCGAATACCGTAGGAACACCTTGTGTGCTATCAAACGTCACAACATAACTAGGTGATCATAAAGATGCTCTACAGGTGTCTCCGAAAGTATTCGTGGTGTTGTCATAGATCAAGATTAGGATTTGTCACTCCGAGTGTCGGAGAGGTATCTCTGGGCCCTCTCGGTAACACACATCATAATAAGCCTTGCAAGCAAAAGACTAATGATTTAGTCACGAGATGATGTGTTACGGAATGAGTAAAGAGACTTGCCGGTAATGAGATTGAACTAGGTATAGTGATACCGACGATCGAATCTCGGGCAAGTAACATACCGATGACAAAAGGAACAACGTATGTGTTATGCAGTTTGACCAATAAAGATCTTCGTGGAATATGTAGGAGCCAATATGAACATCCAGGTTCCGCTACTGGTTATTGACCGGAGATGAGTCTCAGTCATGTCTACATAGTTCTCGAACCCGTAGGGTCCGCACGCTTAACGTTTGATGACGATCTATATTATGAGTTTATGAGTTTTGATGTACTGAAGATAGTTCGGAGTCCCGGATGAGATCACGGACATGACGAGGAGTCTCGGAATGTCCGAGACATAAAGATTGATATATTGGACGACTATATTCGGACACCGGAAGTGTTCCGGAAAAGTTTCGGATTTAACGGGATTGCCGGAGGGGGTTACCGGAACCCCCTACGAGGGGGGATGGTCCATAGTGGGCCTTAAGGAAAGGAGAGAGGCAGCCCATAGAGGCTGGCCGGCGCCCCACCAGGGGATCCTAGTTGGACTAGGATTGGGGGGCGCCACCTCTCCTTCTCTTTCTTTTTCCCTCTCTTCCTTCTTGGTGGACTCCTACTAGGAATAGGATTGCAATCCTATTCCTAGTAGGATTGCCCTAGCCGCACCATAGGAGGCCGGCCGGCCCTCCCCTCTTGCTCCTTTATATACGGGGGCAGGGGGGCACCCAAAGACACACAAGTTGAATTGTTCTAGCCGTGTGCGGTGGCCCCCTCCACAGAAACACACCTCGGTCATACCATCGCAGTGCTTAGGCGAAGCCCTGCGCCGGTAAATACATCATATCCGTCAACACGCCGTCGTGCTGACGAAACTATCCTGTGAAGCTCAACTGGATCAAGAGCTCGTGGGACGTCATCAAGCTGAACATGTGCTGAACACGGAGGTGCCGTACGTTCGGTGCTTGATCGGTTGAATCACGAAGAAGTTCGACTACATCAACTGCGTCACTTGACGCTTCCGCTTCCGGTCTACGAGGGTACGTAGACACACTCTTCCCTCTCGCTACTATGCATCTGGTAGATAGATCTTGCGTGATCGTAGGAAAATTTTAAAATACTACGTTCCCCAACACTGACGAGGGGGTCCCACTCGTCAGGTTTAAAACATAAACAGAGCCACGCCGGAGCCAGAGAGTTGCGGTGGTCGCCGGCGCCGATCCACGGCGATGAAGAGGGAGAGAGTGGTACCTACGGGTTCCTGGTGTTCTTCCGCGTCGGTGGGTGGTGGAGTTGAGCGTCGGCGAGCCCCACGTCAACGGCGACCCTATCTCCGGCGGATGGCGGCTCGGGTGGCCATGGGCCTCGTCGAAGAGAGTTGCTGGGGTCAAATTGGAGTGGGGATTAGCCTCCTAGAGGTGTCAGGAGGCTACGAACGAGTCCAGGGCGGTGGAGGAGCTCTCACCAGAGAGAATGTTGCTGGAACCCTAGGCGGACGGAGGTGGCCGGAGTTGAGGAAGAAGGACACCTCGAGGCTCTTCCAGTGGCTGGGCGTAGTCTAGTGAGGTGGTGGAGATGTGCCCGGTCGAGGGCGAGCTCGGAGGCGCTATTTATAGCCGGCCCGAGGCGGTTGCCGTGAACAGGATAAGTCCGGCGATTGATTACGGTGGCGCTGTGGTTGGGCAGGTGGTTTAGGTGTTTGAGCATCGACTAGGAGGTGCACTAATTCCATTTCGGTGCCTAACTCAGCAAGGTAGGGGTGGTTACGGCCTGTCCCCGACGGAACGGCCGGGCGGCACATTGGCGGCACAGAGCGCGCCCTGTGCGTGCCAGGCCACGACGATGGTGCTGCAGACGTGCGCTGGCAAGGAGGTGGCCACGCGGAGCTTCTAGGCGACTTGGGCGGTGTCGAACGACGTTGTGCCGCAGGGTTCCTACTGTTGGCCGCCACGGGTGGCTCTGCCGCCGCGGAAGACGCCGGCGTGGGCGGGCCACGGCGCCACCGGCGCAAAGAACCAGCCAAGTGCGCGTGCGGCGCTCTGGATAAGAGCGAGGTGCAGTGTAGCAACGATTCAAAGTGGCACGGGTGAGATTGACGAACGTTCAGTTAACTTTTTCTGAAACTGACAGAACAGTGCACGCCAGGTGTTTGACGAAATGATTTTGGCATGTGGAAAATCTTTCTGGAGCTGGTAATTGGTGGAGTGGTCTCTTGATGCATCTAGAGGCTGCCTGAATTTTCACAGATTTTTAGGAAGAGGAAAAATTCCAATAAGGTTGAAACCTAATGGAATTGATGAGAGACTTGATCCAAGGTGAAGAGGAGGTCTTGGAGAGAAATATTTTCATTGGGTGCCATGGCAAGAAAAGTTTGAAAGGGGAAAACAAGTCCAAGATTCTTATATGAAGGGTATTCAAGAAGGGAAAAGAATCAAACAAACCCTATTGATAAAAACAACTTGTGTTGAGCTAACACAAGAAGAAAACCTTCAAGACCAAAAATCAAGTTGGAGAAGAACACTCAAACTTTGATCAGAAAAGTTTTTAGAAAGGGATTCCAAGAGAAGGTCAAAAATCCTCCTTCCAAAAGACCAAAAAGTTTGGAAGAAAACAAATCCAAAAATTTTTGGAGTGTTCCAGTACTACCGTCGGTTCATCGAAGGATTCTCCAAAATTGCCAAGCCAATGATAGAACTTCTCAAGAAAGACTAGAAGTTTGTATGGACTGAGGATTGCGAGCAGAGTTTTAACGAGCTAAAAACCAGATTGACATCAGCACCTGTCTTGACTCCCCGAGACATTTACCGCAGCTTTGATGTGTATTGCGACGCATCCAGACTAGGCATTGGGTGTGTACTTATGCAAGACGACAAGGTGGTAGCTTACGCATCTTGCCAGCTACGACCTCATGAAGGAAACTATCCTACACATGATTCAAAACTAGCCGTTGTTGTGCACCCTCTATACATTTGGAGACATTACCTTATTGGGAAAAGATGTCAAATATTCACCGACCACAAGAGTCTCAAATATATATTCACTCAGCCAGACTTAAATCTTTGACGGCGAAGATGGCTCGAGTTGGTCAAAGACTATGATATGGAGATAAATTACCATCCGGGAATGGCCAACATAGTTGCTGATGCCCTTAGTCGCAAACCTACCAACTTGAATGCCATGATGGAGTCTTTGCCTTCAGAACTCCAACAGGAGATCGCACAGCTAAACTTGGTCATTATAAATGCCAGTCTTGCGAATATTCTAGAAGTAACCCCTACGCTAGAAGAGGAGATTCGCATAGCAAGTCTGCAAGTATATATCAAAAATCTGCAAGAAGGCAAAACTCAGGATTTCTCAAGGAACGCACTGGGTACACTCAGGTTCCGAGGAAGGGTATGCGTACTTGAGCTAGCAGATTTGAGGAAGAAATTTTTGGCAGAATCACACGAATCCTCATACTCAATACACCCAGGCGGTACTAAAATGTATGAAGACCTTCGACAAATATTTTGGTGGGATGGAATGAAAAGGGACATCGCATATTTTGTCACTTGTTGTGACATTTGTAACAAAGAAAATGCAGAACGCCAAAAATCCGCCGGACTTCTCCAACCCCCTACCCGTCCTGCAATGGAAATGGGACAATGTCTGCATGGACTTTATCACCGGTCTACCCCGCACTCGCCGAGGCAATGATGCTATATGGGTCATAGTGGACCCCTTGACTAAAGTGGCTCACTTGATTCCCGTCCGCACCACCCTTCGCGCTGATCAACTTGTGCAATTATATGTATCCCGGATTGTTAGTTTGCATGGAGTGCCAAAAACAATCACTTCAGACCAAGGTTCATTGTTTACATCCGCATTCTGGTCCCGACTCCATCAAGCTTTAGGAACCGCTCTCAAATACAGCACCGCCTATCATCCACAGAAAGACGGTCAGACTGAGCGGGTAAATCAAATCCTTGAAGATATGCTTTGAGCATGTGCCTCAGCCCATGGACCCAAATGGGAAGATTGTTTGCCATATGCAGAATTCTCATACAACAACAGTTTTCAAACCAGTTTGAAAATGTCACCCTTTGAAGATTTATACGGCCATAAGTGCCGCACTCCGTTGAATTGGTCTCAAACCGGAGACAGTTGTATCTTCGGCACCGATCTGATAATGGAGGCAGAGAAACAACTCAAGGAAATTCAGATAGACTGCAGCTGGCTAAGTCGCGATAGAAAAGTTATTATGATGCCAAACACAGACAAATCAGTTTTGAACCTGGTGAACACGTGTATCTCTGAGTCACCCTCATGAAGGGAGTCAAGAGATTTTAGACCCGAGGAAAATTGTCACCAAGGTATATTGGTCCGTTCCCGGTCATGACTCGAGTTGGTACCATTGCTTATCAGTTGGAATTGCCACCCTAGTTGTCAGATGTGCACAACATGTTCCATGTATCACAAATGAGATGGTGTATTTCACCACCCAAGAAGTGGACTGATATGTCAGAAATTAAGCTTGCCAAGGATTTAACTTATGAGGAGAGACCATTCAGAATCTTGGATGAGGCAGAAAGGGTCACACGCATCAAAGCGATAAAATTTTACAAAGTCTAGTGGGAGCATCACACTGAGGAAGAAGCAACCTAGGAAAGAAAGGAATTTTTAAGAACAACCTACCCTGAATTGTTTTCCCAAGCAACCAAATCTCGAGGACGAGATTCATCTTAAGTGGGGGAGGTTTGTGACAGCCTGTTTTCGGCTTCTCTCTTTTTCCGGACTTTCACTTGCATTTGCTTTGGATTTTGAGTTTCAAATCAATTCATATGTTCTTGAACACTTGGGCCTACCCTTGATTTTCACACAAGTGACCTCTCCACCTCTAACTCTTCATTCTCTGAAATACTTCCAAAAAATCCCAAGGAATATTTTTCATAAAAGAAAAATATCCATTTTCATCCCTGAAAATCATTTCGGAGAAGTATGTTCCAAAGCAACCCTCATTTTATTTGCCCACCAAAATCTGAGAAAATTCCCAAATATTCTTGGAACCCTAGGGCACCTTCCTGAGCAAAAATATTGTGTAACATTTTGTAATATTTTTGCTAGAGAAAATCATTTCTATTCTGTACAAAATGATCACTTTCTACAGCAAGTACCATTTTCCTTTATCCATTAAGGCTGATTTTTCTTGAGCATCATTACCCTCCTAAGAAACTACTAACCACCAAAAATCAGCCCTAAATCCTCTCTGGTTTGACCACAGTCAAGCTCACAAGTTTCTGTCCAGAAACTTGACAGCAAGAGAGCCACTCCCATAGTGCACCTCTGACCAAGCCAGCTATGTAAAACGACCAAAACCACTAAGGGCTAACTGCCAAAAATGAATTTATGGCCAGTGGTGGCTCTATGCCAGAGTTCACGCGGTGACCACGCGTGTGCATGATGCCAACGTGCTAGTCGATGCGCTCTGGATGCCGCCGATTGCTCTGTTCATCGCGTGCTCGCTTCCCCGGCTGCCGCACCTTAATAAACCACGCCACCATCACTGTCTCGACCGTAACACCCCGAGACCGGTGCGCCAGGTGTCAGTCAGTCATTCGTTGTTGTTGCCATGTCATCTGCTTGTGTGTTGCATCTTTGCCTTGTCATCATGTGAATTGCATCCTCATGTTTTCAAAACTTGCATCCGTCCGAGCCCGCCCGTCCTTTCCGTTGTCCGTTTTGAGTCCAAACACATTCGCACGCGCCTGCGGCACATCCGAATATTTATTTTATGAGTGGCCAAAATTTTTCTCGGAATGGGATGAAACTTGGCGTGTGATCTCATTATAGTGTAGACAGGCCACCTGCCAAATTTCATCACATTCGGAGTCCGTTTGATAGCCCAACGGATAACTATAGCGGCACTAGTCGCGGGTTAATTCGTCGGACGTTTTCAGTCTCCGAAAACCATCGTCGGGCCTCTCTCTCCTCTCCTCACAGCCCACTCATGCCTCTACACAGCCCACTAAGCCCACTGACCTTCCCACTCCGCTCGGAGCCGCACGATCGAGATCGTACGGTTCGAATCGGAGCAAAAAAAACCCCTAACCCTTGCCCTCACCATATTTAAACTCCTTCCCTTGCCATTTTGGGCATCCCTAGGCCCCCTCTAGCCTTCCCTAACCTCCCAGCCACCTCCCACCTCGTTTTCAGCGCCGCCCGCTCCAGATCCGCCACTTGGAGCCGCCGCCGCCGCGCCCCGGCCCAATCCGAGCGCGCCACGTCGCCGTCCCCGCAGCCCGCAACCACTAGAGAGCCACCACCTGGCTGCCACGGGAGGCCGAGCCCCGTCACCGGCCGCCACGGAAGGCCGAGGCCTGTCGCTGTCTTAAGCTCCGTCGCCGGTCACCATGCTCCGTTGCAGTCCGGATCCGGCACCTCCCCGTCGTCCCCGACCTCTCTGGCCTCCCCAACCTACTGCGTCGGTCCCGCCGCCTCGCCTCGCCGGAAGGTCGCCGGACCCCGTATCCACGTCACCCCGTGCCTCCTCGCCGGTCTTCGCCGCCGAACCTCGCCGGAGGTCGCATCCGCCGCCTCGCCAGCCTCCCCTTCGACAACCTCGCCGCCGCCACCGAGGTTACCTCGCGCCCCGCCTCGGATCCCGTCGCCGCCGCGTCCTCCGGCCAGATCCGGCCATGGGACGGCCGGATCCGCCAAGCCCCTCGCCCCCTGGCTACCTCCTCCGCTGGAGCCCGCTGCTGCGCACCGAAGACCTGTGCCGCCGGCCTCGTCCACCTCCTCGCCGGGCCGGACATGTCCGCCCTCCGCCCTCCTGTGTGGCTGACATGTGGGCCCGGGTGCCCAGCCGATGGACACGTCCGCTCCAGCCCGGACATTGTCCACCCCCTCGGAGGTTGTTTTTCACTAAGTCCCAGTTTCTGTAACAGCATGATGCATACTTTGAGTGGCTGTAACTTTTTGTGTGGTGATCCAAATTGAGCATATGATATGTCCAAATGTTTGTTGTGATATGCTCTTCATATTATTGTACTATGGCATGCTTGTTTGAGTTCATCTTGATGCCCTAATCATCGTTGCAAAAGTGATATATGTTTTAAAATGCTGAAAACTGTTTATTTTGTTAGCATGTTTGTGAGGTGATAACTTTGTGCATGTTGGTCCAAATGGAGTGTATGATATGTCAAAATGTTCATTGTGAAGTGCTCTACATGATGGTTGCTATAGCATTCAATTTAGGTGCCATATTGCCATGTTTATCTCTGTTGCAAAAGTGAATGTGGTTGTTAAGTGCTGAAACTTGTTGTGAGATGCTGATTTGTCTTGTTCATAGCTATTGGGGTGTTTGTCTTTTATGCCACATGTCAATATGTTTTAGAAGCACAATCATGCCATCTTTGTTGTGGTGCAATCCACTTTTCATGATATACCTTGTGGTGTTTGCAACAAGATTGTAAAGTGGCCTACTCGCTGTAGTATTTTCTGAGACTTGTTGAAAACTGCTAAGTCTGCAATTGTTAAACCTGATGCCATGTTTGCTTGATGCCCCACCCAAATCCATGCTTGTTTTGGGTTGTCCAATGATCATGTCTTGTTGTCCATGTTATGCTCTATCCATCCATGTCCATGTTTGCCATTGTAGCCTGCTGTAGCTTGTTTATTTCTTGCTCTCAAGTTGCTTTAAAATGTTACTAGCAGCCTGTTATCAACAAGTTCAGTTTTGCCATGTGAATAGCTAGTATTCTATTCATCCTATGACCATGTTCTTGCAATGAGTAGATTCATAAACATGTCTTCTTGTTGTTGGTTATCTTCTTATGCTATGTTATGCTATGAGTTGAGTTGCACAAGCTTGCAAACATGCCTACTTGTCGTTGTTTCTCCCATGCTCTGTTTTTTTCACAAAGTTTGAGAAATCGGTAAACTTCTTGAATCTTGCCATGCTAGTTTAATTGTGTTCCAGCAAGTTTTTGGGTGTGATCTAAGTTCATGCTTGTTAAGTATCATGTCTATTCCACATCCATGCCTTTTGTTATCATGTTTGGGTGCTGTAGCATAAATATAGCTTACTCCAAAGTTGCTATGTTGCTGTTAACTTCAGCTTTGCATTGTAACTTGTTTTGCTCATATCTTCTAGGCCGTTGCTCCGTTTTGAGCGTGTCCTATATGAAACTTGTGTGTTTTTGCAGGTAGTTGCATAATATCATGTTGTTTACATGCTTGGAGTGTGTTTGCTTGTTGTTTGGATGCATCTTGCATCGTTGCCATGCTTGTCTTGTTTTGCTCATATCTTCTAGGCCGTAGCTCCGAATTAGATGAACTTTATATGTAACTTGGCTAGAATTTCTTGTAGATCATCATGGTGCATATTAACTTGCTGTTTAACAACTATAACTTAATGTTTGTTCAGATATGGACCCATTTCGAAACGTGCATATGAGGACTTATCGAAATTGTTATATGTTGATTCCGGCCTCATTTAAACTTGTTGGTTTGTGTTGTTCTTGTGTGCTTCATCCCTTGCCATGAATTGCATCATATAGACTTGTCTTGCATCATACTTGGTTGAGCATCTTGTCATGTTCTTGAGTGGTGTGTTTACCATGTTGTGTGCTTCTTCTCGCTAGTTCATATTCCATTGCGTTCGTGAGGATTCGTTCGTCTACACTTGGTTCGTCTTCGTGGCTTATTCTTCGTCTTCTTCATGGACTCGTTCTTCTTCCTTGCGGGATCTCAGGCAAGATGACAATCACCTTGGATACCTTTGCTATCATTGCCTTGCTAGTTGTCTCAATGCTATCATTATATGTCACGCTACCCATCATTTATTGTCAGCCCCTCTCCTTGTTGCCATGAAACCTCTAACCTTTGAATCCTTCCCAGCAAACCAGTGTTTGGCTATGTTACCCACTTGCTCAGCCCCTCTTATAGCGTTGCTAGTTGCAGGTGAGGATGAAGATTGTTCCATGTTCGAACTTGTTGTTGGAATATCACAATATATCTTATATATTAACACACCTATATACTTGGCAATGGGTGGAAGGCTTCGCCTTTTGCTCGGTGTTTTGTTCCACTCATGCCACCTTAGGAGCCGATAAACTGGCGTTATGTTCCATGATTTTGCGTTCCTAATGCAGTTGGGTATATGGGGACCCCTTGACAGTTCGTCTTTGAATAAAACTCCTCCAGCAAGGACTAACTTTGGTTTTTTTGCAACTAATAAAAACTTAATTAAATAATTGCATAGGGAGTTAGCGCTACCCGAGGATTCTTTCTACATACAGGGGGGGCCAGTGCTGATGGTGTTGGTCCCAAACGGGGGTTATGCGGGGCCACCATAGGGAAACTCGAGGTATCTGGCTCCCGTAGGATCACCCATCTGGTCGTGGCCTGAGACGAGATACGTGCAGCTACTATCAGGGTGTCGACACACCGAGAGGTCTTGCTGGACTTGTTTTACCATTGTCGAAATGTCTTGTGCACCGGGATTCCGAGTCTGATCGGGCTGTCCCTAAGATAATGGGTAATATTATTAATATCCCTGCTGATCGTGAGAGCTTGTGATGGGCTAAGTTGGGACTCCCCTGCAGGGTTATGATCTTTAAAAAGCCGTGCCCATGGTTATGTGGCAGATTGGAATTTCTTAATGTTCGGTTGTAGAAAACTTGACAGAGGATCTGAAATAAAACACACAACTGCGTGAGTAACCGTGACCGTCTCTTTTCACTTTGAGTAGAGAACACGGTGGGGTTATGTTTGACTTGTAGGTAGTTCAAGATATTTAGCGATCATTACTAGTTTGCGACCATTTGCGTAGATGCTCTTCTTATTCTTGTACTCCTAAGTTAGCCACCATACTTTTGCTTAGCCGCTGCTGCAACCTCACCACTTAACCTCTCCTTATCCTTTAAGATTTGCTAGTCTTGATACCCATGGTTATGGGATTGCCAACTCCTCGTGGCTCACAGATACTACAACATCAGTTGCAGGTGCAGGTTTCCGATGATTTGACGCGAGAGCAATGTTCTTTGTGTTGGATTTCTTTCGTCTTCTCCCTCGTCAGTCTTGGGTTAGGTTCCGGGCGGCAGCCTGGGATAATAGATGGATGTCGTTGTGCTTTTCATGTTTGCATCCGTAGTTGGATGTCTTGTATTCATGTTGTTGTATTCATGTGACTTGTATGATTATTGTATCCCCATGTATTTATGTAATTGTGCGATGTAATGATATCCATCTTGCTAAGCGCCCGAAATGCGGTTGTGCCCCAATCATGATGTCTCACATGATCGGGATAGAATCGCATCTTGGGCCTAACAAGTTGGTATCAGAGCCTCGACGACCATAGGAGCCCCCTTTATTGATCGTAGCTTGGCCGTTGTCGAGTCTAGCAAAAACTTTTTTCGGAGTCTAGTTATATCGGAGAGTAGGAATTCTTTTTACTCCCCAACCCCTTCGTCGCTCTGGTGAGGAATCTTGACGTAGGTGTTTTGAATTACTCCTCTTCCCCTTCAATTTTTTTAGGATCACGCAGTTCGTTTTCCGATCGTTGTGATGTGTGATCTTTTCATCTGGTGCATCTCTCCTCAAGTGGATTCAACCCTCTTCTTCTTTGCAAGTTCAACCCTCAGTTCTTTTCAACCGACGGTGTTTTCCCCGTCCGAAGTGGACTTTCTTTTTCCCACCCGCCTTCCCTTTTGCTTCTCGGAGTCGAAGTCCTTAATTGAGTATCCATCCTACTGTTTGAAGTCTTTGCTTTCTTTCATCAACTGTTTCAACTGGTGAATTCTCACCTCTTTTTCTTGTCTGGTGGTTTCAATTTGTATTCGGTGCTCATCATATTCTTTCCCTCGGCTCAAGTTACTCCAATTGCTCGTTCGTCTCTTGCTATTTAATTGTTCCGGAGTTCTGAAGACATTCAAGGAGATTCGTCTGTGTTCTAATTAATTCGAGGTTGTCACCTCCTATGAGTCTTTTAATCGTTCTGGTGCATCGTTTCTCACTCGAATAATCACTTCCAACGGTGTGTTCTCTTCGGTAGGCTCATAACCCACAGGTCTTTTCCCAGGATCTTACCTGACTCTCCTAATTTTCCGGAGTGATTCCAAATTCTTTTCAAAGTGTGACGTAAGTATGGATTCCATCAGTCATGTGCCTCCTCCAAGATCGCTTTTAATTATTTTCATCATTGGTTCAACCTTTCCTATTTTCATTCTTCCGGAGTATTTCATGAATTCTTTTCTTTGTGTTCCTCCGAAGGCCATCATTTCAGAAAATTTCTTTGTTCTTAGTTTTCAACTTCGCCCTCCGAATATTCTTCATTGATGCCGCTTCGTTCGTCCCACAGTCGTCCGGTGCTTCGTTCAAGTATTCTTTAATCAGTTCGCGATCTCTTCATTCTTTTTCCTTATTCATATTCTAAATCTTCCGGAGATTCATTCTCTTTCTTCGTCCAATTTAAATTCTTCCCGGTGGGTTGTTCTTTTCTTCACTCGGCTTCAATTCTTTACGGTGGTTCGCTTAAGAGGTCTTTTCCGGTGTTATCATATCAATCCATTCATTTCTATTCCAATCCTTCCGGTGTTTCATGAAGATTTTCGCAAGTTCGTGTTATATCCCACTTTAATCTTTTCAACGAGAATAAGTAGTATGCAAATCCATTGCTTCGCATCAATTTAATTGATGGATGATAAGCATAACATAATTCTTATTCTTTAAGTTGTTTAATCCTTTCCTTCGGAGAATATTCTTGATGAATAAATTCTAGTCCTAAGTGTCTTCTCCTTTTGTTTCCAGAGTTCATAGTTTCTCGGCTATCACGTCGAAACCCCGACTAATCATTGCAAGGCCTTATTCTTATTCTTTTCATACTCCGTTCCGACCTCATCATCTTTTACCGGAGTTCTACATGGTAGTTCATCGTAATTCAAATCATTCTTCAGGTGTTCATCAAATTCTTATGGATCAAGCTCAAGCATTATACTTTTGTGTCTCGAGATGCAAATAGTTCTCCGTATTCTTTTGAAGTGGAGTTTTGCATTTCCTAATTCTCAGCTATTCAACCTTCTCATCGTGGCATAATTCACGTCAAGTTTGAGATGGTTACATAAGCCCACGCAAATCAATTCTTTTCGTTGTCGATTTTACAACAACTCCGTTCGTCCCTTCCTCGCAAGGATGCTTTCAATTCTTTGGGCTAGAAGATGTTGTTCATCTCGTCAATTATCGTTCCACCTTCAAAAGTTCATGCTCTATTCCTTCCATATTGAGCCAGAGTGCTACCTAAATCCCTTCGTTCGAATTCCTTTTCTATCTCTTTTAGCCGGAGTGGTTTTGAATTCATTCTTTTTCGTTCAGCTCGTCTGTTCCTTGTTCCTCTTTTATAACGGACCTTCTCAATCTCGTTCATCCCTTTTATATTCTTTCTTTCGAAGTGGCTCAACCTCTCAAGGTTCTTTGGTTTCACTCTTTTGTCCGCGAAGAAGTTTGTTCTTCCTTTTTTTCCTTCCGTCTCGTTCCTAAGATCTCGGGATGAGATCTCTTGTTAGTTGGGGAGTGTAGTGACACCCTTAGATCGGTGCGCCAGGTGCCAGTCAGTTATTCGTCGTCGTTGCCATGTCATCTGCTTGCGTGTTGCCTCTTTGCCTTATCATCATGTGCATTTCATCCTCATGTTTTCAAAACTTGCATCCATCCGAGCCCTCCCGTCCTCTCCGTTATCCGTTCTAAGTCCAGACACACTCGCACGCGCCCGTGGCACATCCGGATATTTATTTTATGAGTGGCCAAAAATATTCTCGGAATGGGATGAAGCTTGGCGTGTGGTCTTATTATAGTGTAGACAGGCCGCCTGCCAGATTTCATCGCATTCGTAGTCCGTTTGATAGCCCAACGGATAACTATAGCGGCACTAGTCGCCGGTTAATTCGTCGGACGTTTTCGGTCTCCGAAAACCCCCGCCAGGCCTCTCTCTCCTCTCCTCACAGCCCACTCATGCCTCTACACAGCCCACTAAGCCCACTGACCTTCCCCCTCCGCTCGGAGCCGCACGATCGAGATCGTACGGTCTGAATCGGAGCAAAAACCCCCCTAACCCTAGCCCTCACCCTATTTAAACTCCTTCCCTTGCCATTTTGGGCATCCCTAGCCCACCTCCAGCCTCCCCTAACCTCCCAGCCACCTCCCACCTCATTTTCAGTGTCGCCCGGTCCAGATCCGCAACATGGTGCCACCGCCGGCGCGCCCCGGGCCAATCCGGGCGCGCCACGTCGCCCTCCCCGCAGCCCGCAGGCACTGGAGAGCCGCCACCTCGCCTCCTCCACGCCCCTCCTCCCCGACCCGCAGTAGGCCCGCCCCGAGCCAGATCTTGGCCCGGAGGAGCCCGCGCGCGCCCGCTCCCTCCTCCTCCGCAACCGCTTCGCCCAACCTTCCCCACCGCCTGGCCTCGTCGCCAGCTCGCCTCGCCGCTGCAGGCGCTGGGCCTCTCCTCGCCGCCGGTGCACCCCCACGCCTCCCTGACCTCAGGCCCGCGCCTTGCCATTCGCGGCTCACTCGCCGTCGCCAGCCGCCACGAGAGGCCGAGCCCCGTCGCCGTCTTAAGCTCCGCCGCCGATCACCATGCTCCGTTGCAGTCCGGATCCGGCGCCTCCCCGTCGTCCCCGACCTCTCCGACCTCCCCAACCTACTCCGCCGGTCCCGCCGCCTCGCCTCGCCGGAAGGTCGCCGGACCCCGTATCCACGTCGCCCCGTGCCTCCTCACCAGTCTTCGCCGCCGAACCTCGCCGGAGGTCGCATCCGCCGCCTCGCCAGCCTCCCCTTCGACGACCTCGCCGCCGCCGCCGAGGTTACCTCGCGCCCCGCCTCGGATCCCGTCGCCGCCGCATCCTCCGGCTAGATCCGGCCACGGGACGGCCGGATCCGCCAAGCCCCTCGCCCCCTGGCTACCTCCTCTGCCATAGCCCGGTGCTGCGCACCGGAGACCTGCGCCGCCGGCCTCGTCCACCTCCTCGCCGGGCTGGGCATGTCCGAGGGAGCTGGACATGTCCGCCCTCCGCGCTCGTGTGTGGCTGACATGTGGGCCCGGGTGCCCAGCTGATGGACACGTCCGCTCCAGCCCGGACATTGTCCACCCCCTCGAAGGTTGTTTTTTCACGAAGTCACAGTTTTTGTAACAGCATGATGCATACTTTGAGTGGCTGTAACTTTTTGTGTGGTAATCCAAATTGAGCATATGATAAGTCCAAATGTTTGTTGTGATATGCTCTTCATATTGTTGTACTATGGCATGCTTGTTTGAGTTCATCTTGATATCCTAATCATCGTTGCAAAAGTGCTATATGTTTTAAAACGCTGAAAACTATTATTTTGTTAGCATATTTGTGAGGTGATAACTTTGAGCATGTTGGTCCAAATGGAGTGTATGATATGTCAAAATGTTCATTGTGAAGTGCTATACATGATGGTTGCTGTAGCATTCATATTAGGTGCCATATTGCCATGTTTATCTCTGTTGCAAAAGTGAATGTGGCTGTTAAGTGCTGAAACTTGTTGTGAGATGCTGATTTGTCTTGTTCATAGCTATTGGGGTGTTTGTCTTTTATGCCACATGTCAATATGTTTTAGAAGCATAATCATGCCATCTTTGTTGTGGTGCAATCCACTTTTCATGATATGCCTTGTGATGTTTGCAACAAGATTGTAAAGTGGCCTACTCGCTGTAGTATTTTCTGAGACTTGTTGAAAACTGCTAAGTCTGAAATTGTTAAACCTGATGCCATGTTTGCTTGATGCCCCACTCAAATCCATGCTTGTTTTGGGTTGTCCAATGATCATGTCTTGTTTTCCATGTTATGCTCTATCCATCCATGTCCTTGTTTTCCATTGTAGCCTGCTGTAGCCTGTTTATTTCTTGCTCTCAAGTTGCTATAAAATGTTTCTGTCAGCCTGTTATTAGCAAGTTCAGTTTTGCCATGTGAATAGCTAGTGTTCTATGCATCCTATGAATATGTTCTTGCCATGAGTAGCTTCATAAACATGTCTTCTTTCTGTTGGTTATCTTCTTATGCTATGTTATGCTCTGAGTTGAGTTGCACAAGCTTGCAAACATGCCTACTTGTTGTTGTTTCTGCCATGCTCTGTTTTTTTCACCAAGTTTGAGAAATTAGTAAACTTCTTGAATCTTGCCATGCTAGTTTAATTATGTTCCAGCAAGTTTTTGGGTGTGATCATAATTCATGCTTGTTAAGTATCATGTCTATTTCACATCCATGCCTTTTGTTACCATGTTTGGGTGTTGTAGCATAAATATAGCTTGTTTCAAAGTTGCTATGTTGTTGTTAACTTCAGCTTCGCATTGTAACTTGTTTTGCTCATATCTTCTAGGCCGTTGCTCCGTTTTGAGCGTTTCCTATATGAAACTTGTGTGTTTTTGCATGTAGTTGCATAATATCATGTTGTTTATATGCTTGGAGTGTGTTTGCTTGTTGTTTGGATGCATCTTGCATCGTTGCCATGCTTGTCTTCTTTTGCTCATATCTTCTAGGCCGTAGCTCCGAATTAGATGAACTTTATATGTAACTTGGCTAGAATTTCATGTAGATCATCATGGTGCATGTTAACTTGCTGTTTAACAACTTTAACTTAATGTTTGTTCAGATATGGACCCATTTCGAAATGTGCATATGAAGACTTATCGGAATTGTTATATGTTGATTCCGGCCTCATTTAAACTTGTTGGTTTGTGTTGTTCTTGTGTGCTTCATCCCTTGCCATGAATTGCATCATATAGACTTGTCTTGCATCATACTTGGTCGAGCATCTTGTCATGTTCTTGAGTGGTGTGTTTACCATGTTGTGTGCTTCTTCTCGCTAGTTCATATTCCATTGCGTTCGTGAGGATTCGTTCGTCTATACTTGGTTCGTCTTTGTGGCTTCTTCTTCGTCTTTTTCATGGACTTGTTCTTCTTCCTTGCGGGATCTCAGGCAAGATGACCATCACCTTGGATACCTTTACTATCATTGCCTTGCTAGTTGTCTCAATGCTATCGTTATATGTCGCGCTACCCATCATTTATTGTCAGCCCCTGTCCTTGTTGCCCTAAAACCTCTAACCTTTGACACCTTCCCAGCAAACCATTGTTTGGCTATGTTACCCGCTTGCTCAGCCCCTCTTATAGTGTTGCTAGTTGCAAGTGAAGATGAAGATTGTTCCATGTTGGAACTTGTTGTTGGAATATCACAATATATCTTATACATTAACACACCTATATACTTGGCAATGGGTGGAAGGCTTGGCATTTTGCTCGGTGTTTTGTTCCACTGATGGCACCTTAGGAGCCGATAAACCGGCGTTATGTTCCTTGATTTTGCGTTCCTAATGCGGTTTGGTATATGGGGACCCCTTGACAGTTCGTCTTTGAATAAAATTCCTCCAGCAAGGCCCAACTTTGGTTTTTTTTGCAACATAATAAAAACTTGATTAAGTAATTGCATAGGGAGTTAGCGCTACCCGAGGATTCTTTCTACATATAGGGGGGGCCAGTGCTGATGGTGTTGGTCCCAGATGGGGGTTATGCGGGGCCGCCACGGGGAAACTCGAGGTATCTGGCTCCCGTATTATCACCCATCCGGTCGTGGCCTGAGACGAGATACACGCGGCCACTATCAGGGTGTCGACACACCGGGAGGTCTTGTTGGACCTGTTTTACCATTGTCAAAATGTCTTGTGCACCGGGATTCCGAGTCTCGTCGGGCTGTCCCTAAGATAAGGGGTAATATTATTATTATCTATGCTGATCATAAGGGCTTGTGATGGGCTAAGTTGGGACTCCCCTGCAGGTTATGACCTTTCGAAAGCCGTGCCCGCGGTTATGTGGCAGATTGAAATTTGTTAATGTCCGGTTGTAGAAAACTTGACGGAGGATCCGAAATAAAACACACAACTGTGTGAGTAACCGTGACCGTCTGTTTTCACTTTGAGAAGAGAACACGGTGGGCTTATGTTTGACTCGTAGGTAGTTCATGATCTTTAGTGATCATTACTAGTTTGCGACCGTTTGCGTAGATGCTCTTCTTATTCTTGTACTCGTAAGTTAGCCACCATACTTTTGCTTAGACACTGCTACAACCTCACCACTTAACCTCTCCTTATCCTTTAAGAGTTGCTAGTCTTGATACCCATTGTTACGGGATTGCTGAGTCCTCGTGTCTCACAGATACTACAACAACAGTTGCAGGTGCAGGTTTCTGATGACTTGACACGAGAGCGATGTTCTTTGTGTTGGAGTTCTTTCGTCTTCTCCCTCGTCAGTCTTGGGTTAGGTTCCGGGTCGGCAGCCTGGGATAGCAGATGGATGTCATTGTGCTTTTCATGTTTGCATCCGTAGTCGGATGTCTTGTATTGATGTTGTTGTATTCATGTGACTTGTATGATCATTGTATCCCCATGTATTTATGTAATGGTACGATGTAATGATATCCATCTTGCTAAGCGCCCGAAACGCGAGTGTGCCCCAATCACGAGTGTCTCATGTGATCGGGATAGAATCGCATCTTGGGCCAAACATCGATGTCCTTAACTCCCTCCTGGTGCTCGCCAACGCCGAAGCTTGCTGCAAAGAGCACGGGCACGGCGTGGCCAAGGCAACAGTGCGCCCGTGCCCCTGTACTCGTCATGTACCGCGCTCCTGTGCTCGTCACCGCTCGTCTACAGCCTTCGCGTGATCCCCGGCGTCTTCTCCCTCTCTCACTGACGCCATTCGTCGCCGGGTGACGCTCCAGAGAGCTCCGGCGAGCTTTCGATCCCCGCCTCGGCCTCGGCTATAAATAGCTCCTCCCGAGCTCATTTCCCTCCTCACTCACGCACTCAGCATCTCACCACGACCCCTTAGGAAGCCGCAACCCAGTCGGGCAGGCCTCTGACCACCATCACCATGCCGAGCTCGTCGGTGATCCCCGTCCTAGGCCCCCTCCCTCTCCAGAGCCTCTCGCGCCCCCTCGACTCCTCAGGCGTGCTCGTCGTGATCCACTTGAGCGAGTTGGTGCTATTGGAGTTGCTGGACCGGCCGCACCTCGCCGGAATCGCCAACTCCGACGAGCCCCGCCCGCTGCCGCTGCTGGACAGCTCCATTCTGACCCCGTCCGGCCACCTCTAGCTACGCTATGGGTACGGGAAGGTGTGCCTCGACCTCCTCTCCAATCCTATCCCTTTGGGTCGGGCCAAGGAGCCCTCCTCGCCGGCGTGCGCTCCTGCGGAGCCTCACCGTGCTCTGTTTCTCTCCGCCTCCCCCTCCGACCTGACCAGCAGGGCCCGCTGTCAGCCACTCAGTCTGCGCCCGAAGCGGTACGAGTGGTGGCGCCCGGACGTTTTACGCTTTCGACGTCACCCCCCTGGATTTTCTTTTTAATTCAAATTTAGTTTAAATTTGACCAGAACTTTGACCAGCTCTAACTCCTATTCTACAAGTCCAAATGATTTGATTCCTTTTGCATTTTGTTCATATTGGAAAACTCTAGCAGCACACCCAAGATGGGATTTTTCCTTGCTGCCTAGAATTTCTGGTAATTTTCAGAAGTGTTTTGACATTTTCTTCTTGGTCATTTGAATTATTTTCAGAAAGTGAAGCTTGTCTTGAAGGCATCTAGAAGGAGTGTCAAGCTCCTCTGCACTAAGGCAAGCCACAACAACATTATCATGGTGACTTTGCAATATTCATGATTTTCTACTTGAATATATATATATTATTCCTTGCATATAGTGTTAAAATAAATATTGCTTGTGTATTTAGTTTTGTCATGATAAGAAGGCTTAGTTAACAGAAGTAAATGTTTGATCTAGTGAGTGTAGCTTGAATATTTGATCTAAGTAGATTGTCATGACTATGGTGATATGATTATCGGTCTTATTTTTGCTATATTCATGCTAAGAATTTTTTTGATTTATGCCAACTAAAGTAAGGAGTATAAATACCAAGTAAGGAAGAACCAGAATTGTTGAAAGTTAAGTTTAAGCAAGTAGAATTTGATTGAAGTTGACTTGTTATGAGTTGTGATCCATATTATATGATTGCATAAGCATGGCATATTTTGACTCGAGCATTTTATTTCAAGTTAAACCTGATGATAAATGAACTTGAACATAAAGTTGGTCGGGTCATGGTGCCACTGAATCGGGCTGACGAGTGCAACCACATTTGCCTTTATGGGGAGGCCGGTAGTCGTCCGTTGTCATGCCAGTTGCCGGTGCCTCCAATGAGGGAAGGTTATGGGCATGTGTTACCCTGGCCCGCTAAGTAGACATAACCTTGTGGACCCGTGTTGTTACGGTACCGAGTCCCCGTTTGGGACAGTTTGTTGGCCACGACGGTGGTAGTTTTGCCTTTGGTAGGCTGGGTCACCCAGGACTAGGCCCAGTGGGGAGTTGGTCGGAGTAGCCGTAAGAGTGTCATGGCAATGAGAGAGTTCTGTCGGAATACCATTGGTCCACCTGAATGGGAGTGTGAGGCCATGGATTCCGTGGTGTGGGTAAAGTGCGCTACCTCTGCAGAGTGTATTAATCTATCGCTAGCTGCGCTCGCAGATAAGGACCCAGTTCGTATGTAAATCACACCATGGATCAACTGTTTTTAATCAATCTTGCACACTATTCAACTTGCATTGCTCTGGTTGGATGATGATGAAGTCAGTGAGGCTGACTCTTGTGGTATCATGTGTGATCCGGGAATGATCATGTGTTGGTTACGAGGTAACCAGTTGGACCAAGCATGGATCCGTTCGTGCTTTGTAGTGAGCACTGTTTTAGTTGCGAGGCAACCGGATGGTAAGAGAGTCCGTGTGACTCGATGCACAAGTTTGGTTTCACTGCATGAGTAGTATGTTGTTGTTTGCACTTAACTTGATTAAATGTCATGATGTTGTTTTTCATTATGGTTCTATTTGTTGTGAGCTTGCAAGTACATTCAATGTACTGACCTGGCGTGTTATTCCAGATTTCAGGAAAGTCTAACTAGATCGGAGAGCTGCCGTGTCTAGACCGTGTCCACATCGGTGTCCCTGTTCTATGGAGTCCCGCTTTGTTGTTACGCTGCCATGTAGATGTCGTGCTCGAGGCCCCTTTATGTCTACTAAATAATGTAAATATTGTTCAGCCACACCGAGTGTGCCGCTTGGCCTTGCAACTTGTTGTAATGTCACTCTATGCTTCCGCAAGTTTCAATAAAGCGGTGATTTTTGTACCAAGGGGTTGTGTGCTGCCAGAAGACATGATCTTTAGGTTGGCAATACATGGTAAACCAGTCGCTCTGAGCCGGGGTGCCACAACGTTCTGTTGCTTGGTTCTCCTACTGGTTCGATAACCTTGGTCTCATCACTGAGGGAAATACCTACCGCTGCTATATTGCATCATCCCTTCCTCTTTGGGGAAATACGACGTAGTTCTAGCAGACATCATGCACCCCTGCAGGGAAGTAATCTATTCGAATAGTTGTGTCCATAGTAACAGGGTGACTTGGAGTTATATTCCGACCTCTGACAACTAGAACCAAATACTTAATAAAATACACCCAGATGATTCCAGATATAACTCGGTGATTGCTCTCTCACAGGGTGATGATGAGAGGATCGTCGGGTAGGATTGTGTTATACGATGATACTTGTTACTATTCCAGCTACTCTCTTCTACTACTGCAGGTTGGAGGCTTCCAGAAGCGTAGTCTTCGATAAGACTAGCTATCCCCCTCTTATTCTGGCATTCTGCAGTTTAGCCCACAGGTATTACCCCTTGCTTGCGAGTACGTTGGATGAGTACTCACGGTTTCTTTGCTCCCCCTTTTCCCCCTTTTCATTTCTTCTCGGTTGATGCAACCAGATGGTGGAGTCCAGGAGCCAGATGCCACTGCCGACGACTATTACTACCCCGACGGAGGCTACTACTACGTGGAGGCTGCGGACGACCAGGAGTACTTTAGGAGGATCCCAAGCAGGAGGCCTTGCCTTTTCGATCATTGATGCTTTTGTGCTAGCCTTCTTAAGGCAAACTTGTTTAACTTATGTCTCTACTCAGATATTATTGCTTTCGCTGACTTGTTTGTATTCGAGCTTATGTATTCGACCCCTCGAGGCCCCTGGCTTGTAATATGAAGCTTGCATGATTTTAATTTGTGTCTAGAGTTGTGTTGTGATTTCTTCTCGTGAGTCCCTGATCTTGGTCATACACATTTGTGTGCATGATTAGTGTACGGTCGAATTGGGGGCATCACAAGTTGGTATCAGAGCTGACTGGCTGTAGGAACCCCCCTTTCCAACTCCTTGGCCGAAGTTGAGTCTAGTCTTTGGAAAACTTTTTACTAACATTGATGTGTGTCTTACTAGCCCACGTCACAAATGAGTGGTAATAGGAAAGTTTTTTTCCTTGTCTTTACTCTGGGATTCTGATCTCTCTTCTCTTCACGTTAAAGTTTTTGCTAACTCTAACATTAGAATCTTGTGATCACATCCACCCAGAGAGCCCCATATTACAGATGATCGCCTACTGCACCAGAAGATTCTGAAGATACTCTACGATGTTCTCTCGAGACCTTGTGCCATCGCTTTTGCAACTCCCTTCCATCAATAAACCCTTATGGATGACCATGTACACTTGTCATTCAAACAATCATTCTTCGTTGATCTTGTTATTACAAGATACCCTGAAATCCTATCTATTGTTCCGAGAATACCTTGTGCCTACTGCCTTGCAGTTCTTTGCCACATGAATACCCCTACGGATAATTCCTCGCACTTACCGACTATCCACACATCCCCAGTTATTCATGTGTGAAAGATCGTGGATGTCACCTAAGGGGGGGTGAATAGGCGCTTTTTAAAATAATTACAGTTTAGGCTTGAGCAAATGCGGAATAAACCTAGCGGTTAATTTGTCAAGCACAAAACCTACAAAAACTAGGATCACCTATGCACCAACAACTTATGCTAAGCAAGATAAAAAACTAAGTGATAGCAAGATAAATAGCAAGAAACAATATGGCTATCACAAAGTAAAGTGCATAAGTAAAGGGTCGGGTAAGAGATAACCGAGGCACGCGGAGACGACGATGTATCCCGAAGTTCACACCCTTGTGGATGCTAATCTCCGTTTGGAGCGGTGTGCAGGCACAATGCTCCCCAAGAAGCCACTAGGGCCAGCATAATCTCCTCACACCCTCGCACAATGCAAGATGTTGTGATTCCACTAAGGGACCCTTGAGGGCGGTCACTGAACCCATACAAATGGCAACCCTTGGGGGCGGTCACCGAACCCGTACACTTTGGCAACCCTTGGGGGCGGTCACCGGAACCCGTCAACTTGTTCAGGGCGATCTCCACAACCTAATTGGAGACCCCGACGCTTGCCCGGAGCTTTACACCACAATGATTGAGCTCCGAACACCACCAACCGTCTAGGGCACCAAAGCACCCAAGATGAACAAGCTCAATGGTACCAAGCACCAAAGAGTAATAAACTTCTCAACTTGTAACTTCCACGTATCACCGTGGAGAACTCAAACCGATGCACCAAATGCAATGGCAAGGGCACACAGAGTACCCAAGTCCTTCTCTCCCAAATCCCACCAAAGCAACTAATGCCAGGGAGGAAAATGAGAGGAAGAATGAAGAAGAGAACACGAAGAACTCCAAGATCTAGATCCAAAGGGTTCCCCTCAAATAGAGGAGAAAGTGATTAGTGGAAATGTGGATCTAGATCTCCTCCCTCTTTTCCCCCTAAAACTAGCAAGAATTCATGGAGGGATTGGGAGCAAGAAAGCTCGAATAAGGTCAACAATGAGGGAAGAACACGAGCTTAAGGATAAGGCTCAATGGGTGCTACTTCTCGAGCTTGTGTTGTATTCCCTCGAAGAGGAAAGGGAGATGCAGCACAGTAGCATAAGTATTTCCCTCAGTTTTTGAGAACCAAGGTATCAATCCAGTAGGAGACCACGCGCAAGTCCCTCGCACCTGCACAAACAAATAAGAACTTCGCAGCCAACGCGATAAGGGGTTGTCAATCCCTTTATGGTCACCCAAGAGTAATAAGGAACCCAAAGCCAAGCACTTCTCCCATTGCAAGAACTATAGATCTAGTAGGCCAAACCAAACCAATAATTTGATGAGACTTGCAAGGATATTACGAGCACACATAAAAAGTTCAGAGAAGAACCAAATATTTCTCATAAATAATCTTGATCTTAAACTCACAATTCATCGGATCTCGACAAACACACCACAAAAAGAGATTACATCGAATAGATCTCCTCGAAGACCGAGGAGAACTTTGTATTGAGATCCAGAGAGAGAGAAGAAGCCATCAAGATACTAGCTATGGACCCAAAGGTCTGTGGTAAACTACTCACAACTCATGGTGAGGGCGATGATGATGATGATGAAGAACTCCGTGATGGATCCCTCTCCGGTGGAGCTCCGGAACAGGCTCCAAGATGGGATCTCATGGGAACAGAAGGTTACGGCGGTGGAATTAGGGTTTTCTCTCTGTTGTCGATGGTTTTGGGGTACGCAGACTTATATAGGAGGAAGGAGGACACCGAGGGAGTCACGGGGGCCCCAAGAGGCAGGGGGCGCACTCTGGGAAGGGGGCGCACCCCCACCCTCGTGGGCCCCTCGTGGCTCTTCTGACGTGGTTCTCAAGTTCTCCGTGCGTGATTTTCTCCAAAAATATATCTTGCGAAGGTTTCATTCCATTTGGACTCTGTTTGATATTCTTTTTCTGCAAAACCCTGAAAGAGGCAAAAAACAGCAATCTGGACTGGGCCTTTGGGTTAGTAGGTTAGCCCCAAAAATTATACAAAAGTGTAAGATAAAGCCCATTAAACATCCAAGACTTCATAAATAATAGCATGGAACAATCAAAAATTATAGATACGTTGGAGACGTATCAAGCATCCCCAAGCTTAATTTTTGCTCGTCCTCGAGTAGGTAAATGATAAAGAAAGAATTTTTGATGTGGAATGCTAACCAACATAGTTTTTCAATGTAATTCTCTTAATTGTGGCATGAATGTTCAGATCTGAAAGATTCAAGATAAAAGTCTATATTGACATAGGAAATAACAATACTTCAAGCATACTGCAATCATGTCTTCTCAAAATTATATGGCTAAAGAAAGTTATCCCTACAAAATCATATAGTCTGGCTATGCTCCCTCTTCATCACACAAAATATTCATATCATGCACAACCCCGATTTCAGCCAGGCACTTGTTTTCATACTCTATTCTTTCAAACCTTTCAAATTTCACGCAATACATGAGCGCGAGCCATGGACATAGCACTATGGGTGGAATAGAGTTGGTTGTGGAGAAGACAAAAAGGAGGAAGATAGTCTCACATCGACTAGGCGTATCAACGGGCTATGGAGATGTCCATCAATAGATATCAATGTGAGTGAGTAGGGATTGCCATGCAACGGATGCACTAGAGCTAATGTATGAAAGCTCAACAAAAGAAACTAGTGGGTGTGCATCCAACTTGCTTGCCCACGAAGACCTAGGGCGTTTGAGGAAGCCCATCGTTGGAATATACAAGCCAAGTTCTATAACGAAAATTCCCACTAGTATATAAAGTGACTAAGCATGAGACTCTCGGCAATGAAGAACATGGTGCTACTTTGAAGCACAAGTGTGGAAAAAAGATAGTAGCAATTGTCCCTTTTTTCTTTTCCTTTTTTCTTTCTTTTTTTCTTTCTTTTTTTGGGCCTTTCTTTTTTCTTTGGCCTTTCTTTTTTTTTCTTTTTTTTTCTTTTTTTTGCGGAGGGGCTTTATAGATTTAGACTTTCCTCCCATGGGACAATGCTCTAATAATGATGATCATCACACTTTCATTACAACTCGATATTACAACTCGATACTACAACAAAGTATGACTCTATATGAATGCCTCCGGCGGTGTACCGGTATGTGCAATGAAACAAGAGTGACATGTATGAAAAATTATGCATGGTGGCTTTGCCACAAACACGATGTCAACTACATGATCATGCATGGCAATATGACAATATGATGTGTGTCATATGAACGGAATGGTGGAAAGTTGCATGGCAATATATCTCGGAATGGCTATGGAAATGCCATGATAGGTAGGTATGGTAGCTGTTTTGAGGAATAATATGGTGGTTGTTTTGAGGAAGGATATATAGTGGGTTTATGGTACCGACGAAAGTTGGGCGGTACAAGAGAGGCTAGCAATGGTGGAAGGGTGAGAGTGCGTATAATCCATGGACTCAACATTAGTCATAAGAACTCATATACTTATTGCAAAAATCTACGAGTCATCAAAACAAAGCAATAAACACATGCTCCTAGGGGGGAGGTTGGTAGGAGTTAACCATCGCGCGCCCCCGAATACAAAAGATCGAATACACAAGAGTCAGCGGAAGCAATAATATCTGAGTACAGACATAAGTTAAACAAGTTTGCCTTAAGAAGGCTAGCACAAAACATCAACGATCGAAAAGGCAAGGCCTCCTGCCTGGGACCTCCTAACTACTCCTGGTCGTCGGCGGTCTTC
The DNA here is from genome assembly GCA_902687465.1 of Secale cereale. Classification (NCBI taxonomy): domain Eukaryota; kingdom Viridiplantae; phylum Streptophyta; class Magnoliopsida; order Poales; family Poaceae; genus Secale; species Secale cereale. Next base: position 552,471,784 of record LR738709.1, on the reverse strand, counting down.
ACGTAGTAGGAGCCTTTGTCGGGGTAGTAGCCGTCGTCAAGTGTGGCATCTGGATCCTGGACTCCACCATCTGGTTGCATCAACCAGCAAGAAGAAAGAAGGGGGAAAAGGGGGAGCAAAGCAACCGTGAGTACTCATCCAAAGTACTCGCAAGGAAGGATCTACACTACATATGCATTGGTATCAATGAAAGGGGTAGTATCTGTGGACTAAGCTGCAGAATGCCAGAATAAGAGGGGGAGAAGCTAGTCCTATCGAAGACTAGCGTCTTCTGGAAACCACCGTCTTGCAGCAAGAGGGGGAAGTAGAGTAGTATACCATAAGTCATATTTATGTTGTTGTTCCAACGCTCCGGGATCCTTTCTCGACTCCCGAAGCAACATATCCAAACAATGCCTCAGCACCCAATTCTAGTTGTAGCGATCGGGATACAACTCCAACTGTCCGTTACCGTAGGACAGGCTATCGATAGATGTTTTCTTCCCTGCAGGGGTGCACCAACTTACCCAACACGCTTGCTTAACTCTGGCCGGACACACCATCAGGTCATGCCCGCCCTCGGCCAAACAATACGCCGCAACCCGACCTAGGCTTAATAGAGAGGTCATGCACGCCGGACTAAACCCTATGCCCCCAGGGGTCATGGGCCAATCGCCCCGGGAACTCCTGCACGTTGCGTACGCGGCCGGTGAGCAGACCTAGCAACCTCCTTCAAAAAGGTAGGAGCCTAACCAGTCCAACCCGGCGCGCGCCGCTCAGTCGCAATGACGTCAGTTAAGCTTCGGCTGATGCATACGACGCAGAACGCCCATACTATGCCCACGTGATGGTTAGCGCTATCAGGCCAGAGGCCCCTCGGATCAAATATCCAAATTGTTTAGTGTCTTGGGAACGCGCGGTAATGAGCATAGACTCACGAAAATGTGACCCCATCGCCCCGTCTCGAGAACTTGCGGCAAGGGCGAGTGCCCGGCCACGCCTCGTATTATCTCGCGGGCACCTTCCAGGTCAACCCGACTACACATCACTCGCAATTAAGCTCGTGCGGGTACCCCTCTGGGTCGACCCGTCTTTAGTAACCAGGTTCAGTGTAAAGTCATAGTAACCATAGTAACTGTGTGTCTGACACCAAAGGAAAACCTGAGGAAATCACCCTCGATGGAATTCCACCTGATGTTTATCGTCAAGGTGAACGAAAAAGGAGTCACCCTCGAGGTCCACTCTTGAGGAGTTGCATGACAGTGTCGTTATCGGGAGTGGAGAAAGAGGAATCACCCTAGATGACCACAACCAATGAACTAACCTACAAGGTTAACATCAGAAGTGCTGATGAGGTCTCACCCTCGGCACTCGATAGTAACCCAGTAGTGTCGAGCAACCAAGGGGAAAGTGATGTGTGGTGCCGGGTCCTGGTCTTCGATCCCGTTGATCGGGTCTTCTGATGATCCAGCGAGGCAGTCGGGACAAGGTAGGGGGTCACTGGTGGATCTCTAACCCACCTATACTAAGAAGTTTAGTATAAACATGTAAGGTATGAAAGCAGTATCAACAACAGGCTATGCATCAGAATAGGATCATACAAAAAGCAGTGGCAGTTCTAATGCAAGCATAAGAGAGAAGAGAATGGGCGATATCGGAATGATCAAAGGGGGTTGGCTTGCCTGGTTGCTCTGGCAAGAAGGAGGGGTCCTCAACACCGTAGTCGATCACCGGGGCATCATCGGTCTCGGGGTCTACCGGAGAGAAGAGGGGGGAGAAACAATAAATACAAAGCATACAGATGCAATAAAGAAGCACGGCAAGTTAACACGTAGTGCTAGGGTGCTCTAACGCGATGGTACACGGTACCAGTGAACGGGGATATCACTCGGGAAAGTATCCCCGGTGTTTCGTGTTTTCGGACAGATAAATCGGAGGGGGAAAGTTGCAGGTTCAGTATGATAGAGATGTGTGGCGGACGAACGGACCACGTATTCGGATTCGTCTCGTCGTTCTGAGCGATTTTCATATATAAAACATTTTCATCCGAGTTACGGATTATTTTCTATGAATTTTCAAAGATTTAACAATATTCTAAAATTAATTTTAACTAAAAGAAAATACTGCATTAGCATGACGTCATCCTGGCGTCACTAGCCAAACAGTGCGTTGACTGGTCAAACTTACTCCTGGGACCCACCTGTCATTGACAGTGGGTGGTTTAACAGATTTTAAACTAATCTAATTAATTAGGTTAACTATAAGATTGATTAATTAATTAAGTTAATTATTATTAATATGATTATTATTTTTAACCTTTTTTTTGGACGTGGGTCCCGCCTGCCAGTGGCACAGGAGGCCACTGGAGGGTTAACGGGTGCGGGCGCACCGTGTGCTGGGGCGGGCGTGCGGCCACGGGCGCAAGCATGCTCGGCCGAGCGAGCGGAGGACAGCGGTGGGCCGCGACGGGCAGCGGCGCGCTCGGCCAGTCGGAGGAGTGGGGGCGCGGCGGGAGCTCGTGGCAGGGGCGGCCGCATCGGGTGCGAGGCCGCGGGAGCGCGCGTGCGGCATCGGGCGGAGCCGCGGCAGCATGAGGCAGCCGGGGCGCGGCCACGGGTGCGTGGAGAGAGCGCGAGGGGGGGAGGAGGCATGCGGCAAGGTGGTCGGCCGTTGGCGGGCCGTTCTGCCATGGCGACAGCGGTCGGAGCCAACGGCAGGCGGCGGTGGTGGTGAGCGGGGGTCGGGGCCTAGGCGCAAAGGGGAGAGCAGCGTAGCGGCTCGCAGGAGAGCAGGGGCACGGCCACGGGCGCGAGGAGGGGCGAGCAGAGACGGGAGCGGCGGCGTGCGCGCAGTCGATGCGGGCTGGCGAAGGCGGGGAGAGCGAGGCTCGAGCACAGTAGACGGGGAGGAGCCGAGGGTGAGGCCTTGGCTCGCGGTGAGCGCGTGCGGGATGACGTCGAAGTTCTAAGCGGGGGGGAAGGGGAGGCCGAGGCCGTTGGCCTCACCGAGGGAGCGTAGGGGACGGGGTAGTGGGGCGTGGGGAGGAAAACGGGGACAGCGATGCTCCGGCGAGGTCCAGGCGAAGACGGTCGGCGCTGGCGTGAGGCGTCGAGGGCGTCGGGATCGGGCTCCTCCCGATCCAGATCCAATGAGGGGGAAGGTGGGGCTCGGGGTTGGGATTTAGGGTTTGGGGCAGGCCTATGTAGGCCAGGGACGTGGGCCGGCCTGGTTGGGCCATGGCCCAGTTGGGCCAAGAGGGCGGGTCTTTTCTTATTTTCAAAATTTCTTTCTGTTGTTTTGCCTCTATTTAAAAATAGCAGAAGACTTATAATAAATATGGAACTTGGTCCATAAAACACATTGTAAATTTTGGCATGCTACAAAAGGTCCAGTGAGCATTTGAATTAATTTGAAAAATCACATAAAAAGACAATGGATTAACGAGGCTATTTTGGTCACAGCTTTAACCATTTTAGGGCATTAAAACATGTCATAAAAATGTTGGTTCACCACCAACATTAGTTATGGATTATTTGGCACATGATGAACATTTTAGATTTCATGTGCGAGCAAATTTTGAATTTCACTTAACATTAGAGTTAGAATCTGACTGAAATTGCAAAGAGAAAATGACCAAAGTGATTAAGCACCATTTCAGCAAAATGATTATCATAACCCCAAGGGTTACTGTAGCATCATTACACCGGGGTGTTACAACTCTCCTCCTCTAAAAGAAATTCTTGTCCCGAGAATTAAGAGGTAGAAGGGAACATGTCCGGGTATTCAGCACGGAGGTTATCCTCGCGTTCCCAAGTGGCTTCATCCTTAGAATGATTTGACCATTGCACCTTGAGGAACTTGGTAACCTTCTGGCGTGTTCGACGTTCAGCTTCTTCAAGAATGCGGATCGGATGCTCTTTGTAAGTGAGATCATCTTGTACTTCAATCAGTTCCGGATCCACTTCACGTTCCGGATCCTTGAAGCAACGACGAAGTTGCGACACGTGGAAGACATCATGGACGTGTGAGAACTGAGGTGGCAACTCCAATTGATAAGCCACCAGCCCACGACGGGCGAGTATGCGGAAGGGACCAATGTAGCGCGGAGCTAGCTTGCCCTTGACTCCGAACCGATGGGTACCTCTCAAAGGGGTGACACGCTGATAAGCTTGTTCACCAGGTTGATAAGTTGAACCCCAGTGTTTCCGGTCATAGTTGCTCTTCTGGCGGGACTGGGCCGCCTTGAGATTACCCCGGACAATGTGAACCTGCTCTTCAGCTTGTTGAATAATGTCTGGACCAATGAGCGTCCGTTCCCCAGTTTCTGACCAATTCAGAGGGGTTCGGCACTTACGTCCATAAAGCACTTCGAAGGGTGCCATCTTCAAGCTGGCTTGATAACTGTTATTATAAGAGAACTCCGCATAAGGAAGATATTCTTCCCACTTCTTGCCGAAAGAAATAACACAAGCCCGAAGCATGTCTTCAAGAATTTGATTGACTCGCTCGACTTGGCCTTGGGATTGGGGATGATAAGCAGTGCTCCAGGTAATATGAGTTCCCATTGCCTCTTGGAAACTATCCCAGAACTTCGAAGTGAAAATACTGCCACGGTCTGAACTGATCTCCTTCGGAATGCCGTGGAGTGACACAATTCTGGAGATATACAAGTTTGCTAATTGACTAGCAGTGATTGTCTCCTTGACTGGAAGAAAGTGAGCAACCTTCGAGAATTGGTCAATGACGACAAAGATAGCATCATTACCTTTCTGAGACTTAGGAAGGCCAGTGACAAAGTCCATCTGAATCTTATCCCACTTCCATTCAGGAATCGGAAGTGGTTGTAGAAGTCCAGCTGGTTTCTGATGTTCAGCTTTGACGCGACGACAAACGTCACATTCTTCGATATACCGAGCAATGTCTTGCTTCATGTTAGACCACCAGTACTTCTGATGGATGTCTAGATACATCTTAATACTTCCCGGATGAATAGAGAGAGGGGTGTCATGTGCTTCTTTCATCACCTTCTCAGTCATAAGCTCGAAGCGGGGTACCACTATGCGATCTTTGAAGTACAAGGTCCCATCTTCAGCAAGTGAGAAATCTCTAGATTTCTCTAAGGCAAGATCCTTTTTCATTATATCAACGTGAGCATCTTTTGCTTGAGCAGACTTAATTGCTTTCAATAGAGTTGGTTCCAGGACAAGGTTATTTAGAGAACCCTGTGGAACTAGTTGAAGGTTCAGCTTGCAGAGCTCTTCATAAAGGCGGGGTTGAGCTTTATGAACCATGTGGTTACTGCAATACGACTTGCGGCTCAGGGCATCGGCCATGACATTAGCCTTGCCGGGGGTATAGGAAATATCCACGTCATAATCTGCTATAGCCTCCATCCATATTTGCTGACGGAGGTTCAGGTCTGGTTGAGTAAATAGATACTTCAGACTCTGATGATCGGTGAAGATCTCGCAACGATTACCGAGAAGGTAATGTCACCACAGCTTCAATGAATAAATAACCGCTGCAAGCTCGAGGTCATGAACTGGGTAGTTTTCTTTGTGAGAACGCACTTGACGAGAGGCATAAGCAATCACCCTGCGCTCTTGCATTAGGACATAGCCTAACCCTTGACGTGAAGCATCGCAATATATGACGAAATCCTTCTGAGAATCCGGAGCAGCAAGCACTGGGGCAGAAGTCAGCTTGTCCTTGAGAGCCTGGAAACTTTCTTGACATTTTTCTGTCCATTCAAACTTAACGCCTTTGTGTAGCAGATTGGTCAGTGGCTTGGCGATCTTGGAGAAGTTCTCAACGAAACGACGGCAGTAGCTGGCGAGTCCGAGAAAGCTTCTGACTTGCTTGACATTCTTGGGAGGGTTGACGGCAATACCATCCTTGGAGATCACATGACCAAGGAAGGTTACTTCGGGTAGCCAGAATTCACACTTAGAATACTTGGAATATAGTTGATGCTCTCGAAGCTTTTCCAGAATAAGACGAAGATGTTCAGCATGTTCTTCTTTATTCTTCAAGTATACCAGGATATCATCCAGATATACCACGACGAACTTGTCGTGGTAATCCATGAATATATAGTTCATCAGACGAGAGAATGTTGCTGGAGCATTGGTCAAACCGAAGGACATGACGGTGTACTCGTAAGAACCATAACGAATGACGAAAGCGGTCTTTGGAATATCCTCTTCACGAACACGGATCTGGTGGTAACCCAACCTCAAGTCGAGTTTAGAGAAAACTGATGAACCAGCCAGTTGATCATACAGATCATTGATCCGAGGAAGCGGATATTTGTTCTGAATTGTAGCTTGGTTGATAGGACGGTAGTCTTGGACCAAACGGTTCGTGCCATCCTTCTTCTTCACAAAGAGAGAAGGTGCTCCCCAAGCAGAGGAACTTGGACGAATGAATCCACTGCGAAGAGACTTGTCGATTTCCTCCTTAAGTTCAAGGAGCTCGTGAGGTGGCATCTTGTAAGGTCGTTTGGCGATAGGAGCGGTGCCTGGTTTCAAGTCAATGACAAATTCAACAGCCCGTGTAGGAGGTATGCCCGGGAGTTCTTCTGGAAAGACATCTTGGAAATCGCAAACGACTGGAATCTTCTCAATGCCCTCAAGAGGTGCTGCGTTCAACGCATTCAAGGCATAAAGTCGTGCCTCGGCATTTTGAACAACCTGAGCATGGTAGCTTACTATCTCATTCGATGGATGTAGGAGATGAACGACCTTGGTGGCGCAAACGATAGAGGCAGTATGTGCTTTTAACCATTCCATTCCCAGAATGAGATCAATATTGGAAGACTCCAATATAATGGGGGAAACATGGAATTCCAACCCTTCAATTTCAACAGGGACGTCTCGACCAATCATGGTAGTTTGACATTGGCCCGGAGGGGTGCGTACCACTATCGGAGTGTTCATGGGCTCGCACCGAATGTCGTGTGCGTAAGCAAATTTTTCTGACATGAATGAATGTGATGCTCCTGAATCGAATAATACAGAAGCCGGTACTGAGTTCACGAGAAGAGTTCCCATCACAGTAGCATGATGATCTTGAGCTTCATTCAGATCAACATGATTAGCCTGACCACGACCATAAGATCTGGTATCGTTGTTGCGGGGCTGATTGTTACGGCCAGTTGTAGGGAGGGCCAGCTAGTTCTTTCTCTAACTGCAATCCCTAGCACGGTGACCTGGATGGCCACATCTGAAGCACAAATCACCATTGGGATTGGGAGCAGGAGCTCGGGGTGGTGCAGTCCGGAGAGGCTGCCCTGATGGTGGAGGGGGCAGACGCGGAGCAACATAGGATGGTCTTGGAGCAGGAGCAGTTGGACGATACATGTTGTGGGGGATCCAAATCCGACGCTTCTGTGCGGACGGGCCCGAAGATGAGCCAGTGTCACGGTTGCGCCTGAGGGATCCCTGGTGTTCCTGAAGACCAGTCTCAACCTGAATAGCCTTGTTCACCAAGGTGGCGAAGTCGGTAAAGTCATGAGCGAGAAGTGCTAGCTTGATATTAGGGTGAAGTCCATCACGAAACTTTTCTTGTCTGTGGGCATCAGTAGCAATGTCTTCTTCAGCGTAGCGGGACAAGTCCAAGAATTCTCGTTGATAAGCATCTACAGACTTGCTGCCTTGGACGAGGTTGCGGAACTCTCGCTTCTTCCTGTCCATGATTCCCTGAGGAATGAAGCGGGCACGGAAGGCGGCTTGGAAATCCGGCCAAGTGATGACCGTTCCTGCAGGTAGGGTACGCCTGTGGCTGTCCCACCATTGAGCAGCGGGGCCCTTCAGATAGTATGCCGTGAAGGTGACATAGTTGGCAGGGGCTACACCAGCAGACTCTAGCTCGAAAGCGATGTCACGGAGCCAGTCATCAGCATCAGTGGTTGAGTTGAGCTGCGGTAGACGATAGGGTTGAGTTGCGCAAAGTCTTGCAGAGTTATTGGGGCTGGCTGCTGATTCATATTTGGGCGAGGAAACTGAGCCATCACTCCTTCCATGAACTGGCGATTCAGCTCAAACTGTTGCATCATTCCTGCCACGAATTCGGGCGGTGGTGGAGCGTTGCCACCACGGCCACAACCACCTGGTCTAACCATCCTGCTAACATGTAACAGGGGTAGTTCAGCATTGAGCATTTGCAAAGACAAAGTATTATTCATTATCTAACATGTAGAATGAACGAGTTTCGACGGGTACCGCATAGTAGTCGTCAAGACAGAGAGGGGTACTCATTCAAAATACTAACCTAAGGAATAACTATGGCTTATCCAACTTTGGGGTGAATGTGGTCACGGGATCCTAATGTTAGAGTTAGTAAATTCGTTTAACCCGAATAGAAGAGAGTTCAGAGCCCCAGAGTATAGACGAGGAGTAAAAGATCCTAATACCACCCAATTGGCGATGTGGGCCCGTAAGCCACACAACCATGTTAGTAAAACAGTTTTTCAAAGACTAGACTCAACTTCGGCCAAGGAGTTGGAAAGGGGGTTCCTACAGGCAGTCGGCTCTGATACCAACTTGTGACGCCCCCGATTTGACCGTACACAAATCATGCACGCAAATGTGTACGACCAAGATCAAGGACTCACTGAAAGATATCACAACACAACTCTAGACACAAATTAAAATAATACAAGCTTTATATTACAAGCCAGGGGCCTCGAGGGCTCGAATACAAAAGCTCGAATACACAAGAGTCAGTGGAAGCAATAATATCTAAGTGCAGACATAAGTTAAACAAGTTTGCCTTAAGAAGGCTAGCACAAAACATCAACGATCAAAAAGGCACGGCCTCCTGCCTGGGACCTCCTAACTACTCCTGGTCGTCGGCGGTCTTCACGTAGTAGTAGCCTTTGTCGGGGTAGTAGCCGTCGTCAAGTGTGGCGTCTGGATCCTGGACTCCACCATCTGGTTGCATCAACCAGCAAGAAGAAAGAAGGGGGAAAAGGGAAAGCAAAGCAACCGTGAGTACTCATCCAAAGTACTCGCAAGCAAGGATCTACACTACATATGCATTGGTATCAATGAAAGGGGTAGTATATGTGGACTAAGCTGCAGAATGCCAGAATAAGAGGGGGAGAAGCTAGTCCTATCGAAGACTAGCATCTTCTGGAAACCACCGTCTTGCAGCAAGAGGGGGAAGTAGAGTTGTCAGGGATAGTACTAGCAGGTATACACCGGCTAGTGTAAACCGGGTTATGATAATTTAGTTGTATAATTGTAATGCCCAGTAGGAATCACGGCCCATGAAAACTTAGGTCCCGTTTGTAACGTTATGGTTTGTAAACCGCCTGATCATGTAACTTGAGAGATAAGGAAGAAAGAGTAGAGACCGAGGCGGACACAAGTATGAGCCGGCTTCGGGACTCTGTAAACCGGACCGGGCGTTGCCTCTATATAAAGGGACGAGCCGGCGACGGTTCAGGGACAAGCAAGAAACAACCCGTCGAAACACAGGCAAGCAATCCGCTCCCTGTTCATCAACGGCCAAGCAATACCAAACCAAACTAGACGTAGGCTTTTACCTTCATCGAAGGGGCCGAACTAGTATAAATCCTTTGTGTCCTTTGTGTGCTTTTAACCCCTTCAAGCTAACCCGTGCGATGGTTCCATCATCAAGTCCGTTAAACCGGACATCTGTCGTGTTAATTCCACGATAGTTGGCGCCCACTGTGGGGCCTCCGCACGATGGTTTCGAGTTCTTGAAGGGCAGCTTTGAAGGGCTCAAGGGTTACGCGGTCGGCCGGATGACCAAGAGTCGCCGCGGCCGGATCTACATCGACGACGTAGGCTGGGGGTCGGAGGCCGATTCAATTGAATACGGATACCGGGTTCCCTTCGGCGACATCCACGTCTTCATCGGCAAGATCGGCGAACCGGGACCTGAGCCGGACGTCTTCCCCAACATTGTCAAGCCGGCTTAGCGCGCGAGATCGGCCCGGATTCAGCCTGCCATGAAGCACGTTTTCGTTGGAGCAGTGCACGGGGTTCAAGCCGAGGACGGATCAGACTCCGGTGGCGAGACAGTTATCTATTCCGACGATGAATCTTCATCCGGAGAAACTGAGTCTTTGTATCAGTTGCGGGACGGCCGGTCTGAGGGTGAGTCCTATGGAGACAGTATTCCGGGCCCCTTTGATCCACCAAAACGGGTGGCTGTCTTTATGGCCGGTTCACAACCTACGCCGTAGTCCACGGTGATCGGGGTGACAGCAGAAGCTGGTGCAGGGGGGAGTGGCCAGGCCCTCTCGCCCGCTGACGTTCTATCCACCTTGGTCGAGGAGTTCACAGCCCGAGCCATGGCAGAGGTAGCTCCAGCGGACAAGGCGCAACATGATGCAGAGCTCCTTCAGCTGAAAGGCCGGATTGATCAAGCAAGGGAAAGTCTGAAAACAGAGAAGGCTATGATAGCAATGAGGCAGGCAGAGCTAAATGATCAGGCCTTTCATCTAAGGATGGAGCAGGCCTCTGCGCAGGGAGTAAGGAGTCGGAAGTACCAGTCTCGTCTACCGCCGGTTTACGAGGCGACGGATCTTTTCAGGACACCAGGAGCGGGAACCAGCAATGATCTGGCTTTAAACCGGAGGGCAGCCCCAGCGAGGGATGAGCCGGTTCAGCAGCCTACTGCGGAGCAAGATCAGCGGATCACGTCTGCGCCTCACGTTCCTACCCCTCCGGGTCATTATTCAAACCCCTTGGATAATATTGTCGCTGCCGCTTCGCGCCTGACCGCTTTACCCATTGATGGGACATCCCCCGTGGCGCTGGAGGCGCGTAGGGTCAAGGATCTGCTTAACACAACATTAACACAACAGCAAGCATATTCTTATAGCAGGGAGAGGCTCCACTCAACGCCACACCACAGCCGGAGTTACACTAGGCATTGGGAGGAACCAGAAGTGTCTAGTAGTGAACGCAGGCGACACCGTCACAGACAAAATAATCTGGCAGGCGCGGATGCACAAGTTCAGGATGCAAACCTGGTTAGATCGGTGGGTCGTGAGGAGATCTGTCAAGCAACGCCGGTTCACACAACCACAGCAGAGACAGGAGTCACAACGAGTTCCTTCGGGGTGCAATGTCTTATCCCCGCTTTACGGAGCGTGAAGCTGCCCAAGGATTTTAAAGGTCCACGTTAGGTGCCTAACTACACAGCAGATTTGGCTCCAGAAGCTTGGGTTGAGAGTTATGAGATGGCCATGGAAATGATGGATGTGGATGAAGCGGCTTGTGCTAAATACTTTACCATGATGCTTGAAGGTACGGCCCGGACCTGGCTAAAGGGTTTACCCCCTAATTCTATCGGGTCATGGGGAGAGCTACGTCGCCAGTTTATCAAGAACTTCAAGGATACATGCAAGCAGCTGATGTCGATAGTAGATCTAGCAGCCTGTGTGCAAGGAGAACAGGAGTCTACAAGTGCGTGGGTGCGGCGAGTGTCAGAGATCTTGCACTCTTCGAATGGTATCAATCCCAGTACGGCAATAGTGACACTGGAAAACAATTGCCGGTTTGAGTCTCTAAAGTTAAAACTGGGACGGCTTAAACGGGATTGTAATGATATGGGAACTCTCATGAGCGCTCTGGTCAAATACGGGGACTCCGACAACAATAAGTATCCAGAAGCGGAGGGAGACAAAGCTGGAAAGATCAATAAGCCTGGTAAACCGGCCCAGATTAACCCGGCTGCTACAAGCTTCCTAGGCAAGCGAAAGGCAGAAGGTGGCTCTGATTTTGTGGCCAATACCCAAGTTCAAGGAGGTTTCCAGCGCAATAGGGGTAAGCCGCCTCCACAAACCGGCGGAGGAAACGTGAGCTGGGAGCAGGAGTCAAATGTGCCTTGTCCAAAACATAGCACAAGGGAACGACCAGCAAAACATACTATAGGAGAATGCAAGCCTTTGATGGAAGCCATAATGAGCCGGTTCAGCTCTAACAACGGGCCTCCAAACGGCGGTTCAGGCCCGGGATTTTATGGTCCGGGTCCCCAAGGGAACGGTTCCGGATCAGGATATCGTGGCAACAACAGTGGTTATAATAACCGAGGCAATAATCAGTATGGCCAAGGCGGTTATAATAACCAAGGCAATCAGCAGCATGGTCAAGGTGGTTACAATAACCAAAACAACCAACAGCAGGGCCGGGGTAATCACAATAACCAGGGCAGTCAACAGCAGCAGCAGCAGCAATCCGGATATCAGAGTAATCCGAAGGAGCTGAGTAGTGGGCAGTATCATGTGTTTACTACAAGTTTGTGTAAATAGGATCAAAAAGTTTTGAAACAGGCGGTCCACGCGGTTGAACCAGCGACACCGCAATACCTGCGCTGGTCAGAGCAGCCTATTGTGTGGAGCAGGGAGGATCACCCGTTGCGAGTTGATAATCCAGGTCACTTGGCCTTGGTGGTAGCACCACAGGTGGGTGGCTACAAGTTTACTAAAGTTCTCATGGATGGCGGCAACAGCATCAATATCTTGTATTATGAGACCTTCCGCCGCATGGGGCTGACGGATAAAAAGCTAAGACAATCAAATACAGTGTTTCATGGAGTGGTGCCAGGTAAATCAGCTTACCCAGTTGGAAAAATTGACCTAGAAGTTACCTTTGGAGATGAACAGGATTCCAGGTCAGAGATGATAACCTTTGAGGTGGTCAAGATACGGAGCCCTTATCATGGTCTGTTTGGGAGGACGGTTTATGCCAAGTTTATGGCCAGGCTGTGTTATGTTTATCTACAGCTCAAAATGCCGGGCCACAAAGGAACAATCACGGTTCATGGAAGCCGCAAGATTGCATTGGAGTGTGAAGAAGGAGACACTGCCTACGCGGAGGCAATGTGTGCTATGGAGGAATTGAAGTTTTACAAAGACAATGTTGATCCGGCAGATATGTCCCCATTGAAGAAGCCAACTACGGAGCATGATCCGGCATTGAAGTTTAAATCCGCAGAAGAGACCAAGCAAGTTGATTTTGTGCCAGGCGATTCATCTAAGCAGTTCACTATCAGCGCTAACCTTGATCCCAAATAGGAAAGCGCGCTCATCGAGTTCATCCGTGAGAACCGGGATATCTTTGCATGGAAACCTTCTGACATGCCAGGTATACCGAGGGAACTCGCTGAGCACAGTCTTAATATTGATCCGAAGTTTAAACCAATCAAGCAGTATATGCGCCGCTTCAACGAAGAAAGACGCAAGGCTATAGGAGAAGAGGTGGCCAGGCTTTTGGCTGCAGGGTTCATAGTTGAAGTTTTTCACCCAGGGTGGTTGGCTAATCCGGTGCTGGTGTTAAAGAAAAATGGAAAGTGGAGAATGTGTGTGGATTACACGGACCTAAACAAAGCTTGTCCAACTGATCCTTTTGCTCTCCCTCGCATTGATCAGATCGTCGATGCTACAGCGGGATGTGAGCGGCTAAGTTTTTTTGGATGCATACTCAGGATATCACCAGATCAAGATGGCAGTTAAGGACCAGGAGAAGACAGCTTTCATAACTCCTTTTGGTGCCTTTTGCTATGTATCTATGCCTTTTGGGCACAAGAGTACCCAAGCAACTTATCAGCGTTGCGTACAGAACTGTCTTAAGGGGCAGATAGGGAGAAATGTTCATGCTTATGTGGACGATATCGTGGTGAAGTCAAGAAAGGAGGAGACGCTGATAGAGGACCTCAAGGAGACCTTTGATAATCTTCGGGCCTATAAGATGATGCTTAATCCGGAGAAGTGTGCTTTTGGTGTTCCGGCATGAAAGCTCCTTGGGTTCTTGGTGTCAAACAGAGGAATAGAAGCTAATCCAGAGAAGATCAAGGCAATCACATCTTTGACTAAACCGGCTTGCGTTAATGATGTTTAGTGTATCGCTGGCCGGATCACAGCATTGAGCCGGTTCATTAGCCGTTTGGGGGAGAAGGCGATTCCGCTTTATCAGATGCTGAGAAAGACGGATTGGTTTATATGGAGTGATGAGGCAAATGCTGCATTTGAAGACTTGAAGCGACCGTTGGCAAGGCCACCGGTCCTGGCTGCCCCTGTTGATAATGAGCCTTTGCTGTTATATGTCGCCGCCAACGCACGGGCAGTTAGTGTGGCAATCGTGGTTGAACGCAAGGAAGCAGGGAAGGAATATCCGGTTCAGCGTCCAGTCTATTACGTCAGTGAAGTACTCATTGAGTCTAAGCAGAGGTACCCACACTGGCAGAAGCTGGTGTATGGTGTGTTCATGGCAAACCGAAAGTTGAAGCATTATTTCCAAGGCCATCCAATAACTGTTGTTAGTTCAGCACCATTGGGAGATATAATCCAGAACAGGGAAGCTACGGCCAGAGTGGCGAAGTGGGCCATTGAGCTCAGCCCACACGAATTGAAATATTTGCCACGCACCGCTATCAAATCTCAGGCATTGGTAGATTTCATCAATGATTGGACAAAACTACAAACACCGGAGGAGAAGCCGGATCTTACATACTGGACGATTCACTTTGACGGTTCAAGGCAGTTAGAGGGCTCGGGGGCTGGAGTTGTCTTAACTTCCCCGCGAGGAGACAAGTTTTGTTATGTCCTCCGTTTATTGTTTCCTTGTACTAATAATGCAGCAGAGTATGAAGCATTGCTTCATGGCTTGCGGATGGCCAAGGAGATGAATTTGAGCCGGGTCAAGTGCTTTGGCGATTCAGATTTAGTGGCACAGCAAGTATCCGGTAAGTGGGACTCAAGAGATCCTCTCATGGCAGCTTACAGACAAGAAGTCGAAGCAGTTGCGGGATTTTTTAAAGGGTATCAGGTGGATCACATAGACCGGCGAAGGAATGAAGCGGCCGATGCTTTGAGCCGGCTGGGTTCTCAATGTAAACCGGTACCGCCAAATACTTTTTTGGATGAGTTGCACAGTCCATCAGTTCAAGTACTGTCGGAGGAAGACCTGGCTGTTCCTGATCCGGAGGCACAGTTAGTTGCGGCACTTAATGTTATTCCGGATTGGACGCTGCCCTATCTGGCGTATCTAAGCCGAGGAGAGCTGCCGGATGACGAGATCGAATCAAGACAGATAATCCGGCGCTCTAAGTCAATGACAATTGCAAACGGAGAGCTTCATCATCGCAGTGTTTTTGGAGCATTTCAGCGGTGTGTATCAGCTGAGGAAGGTTGTGATATTCTTCGTGAGATCCATGAAGGGGATTGTGGCCATCATGCCGGTTCAAAATCCTTGGTGGCTAAGGCTTTTCGACATGGGTTCTATTGGTTGACAGCCCATGCTGATGCGGCGGATCTGGTCCGGAAGTGTGATGCTTGTCAGAAGTTTTCACGACGTGCTCTTGTTCCGGCACAGGAGCTCCGGATGGTACCGATAACTTGGCCGTTCGCGACTTGGGGGCTTGATATGGTTGGACCTTTTAAGAGATCCCAAGATCAAAAGACTCATCTACTGGTGGCCGTGGATAAAATTACAAAGTGGATTGAGGCAGAGCCTGTGAGTAAGTGTGATGCGGCAACAGCAGTTAAATTCATCAAAAAGGTAATTTTCCGGTTTGACTTTCCACACAGCATCATCATAGACAACGGCACCAATTTATCTAAGGGTGAGATGGAAGAATTTTGTCAACGAGAACATATTCGCCTAGACGTATCTTCTGTGGCCCACCCTCAATCCAATGGTCAAGCTGAAAGAGCAAATCAGGAGATTTTACGAGGTATCAAGCCCCGGCTTATGACTCCCTTGCAAAGAACACCAGGGTGCTGGGTTGAGGAGTTACCTTATGTCCTTTGGACTATCAATACTACGCCAAACCGGTCCACAGGTTACACACCCTTCTTTATGGTATACGGCGCTGAAGCGGTCCTTCCAAGTGATATCCGTCATGATTCGCCAAGGGTGACAGCCTATGTTGAAGCAGCTAACGAGCAGGCGAGACAAGACAGTTTGGACCGGCTGGATGAAGAGCGTGATATAGCAGCAGCACGGTCTGCGATCTATCAACAAGACTTGCGCAAATATCACAGCTGTCGGATCAAGACAAGGACGTTCCAGGAGGGAGACTTAGTACTCCGGCTTATACAAGATCAAACAGATATGCACAAGCTATCCCCGCCATGGGAAGGGCCCTTTGTGGTTAGCAAGAATCTGCACAACGGTTCATATTACCTGGTGGACGTTCGAGAACACAAGGACTCACGGACATCGGAAGAAGCGACAAAGAGGCCGTGGAACATCGCCCTCTTGCGGCCCTACTATACCTGAGCCATGAGCTCCACTGTATCCTATGTATATATTATGATTAATGAATAAACCGGCACCCTCGGTAAACCGGGGGCTCAGCCTTTTTTCCAATACAAGTATCTTATGGTGACAACCATACATTTCTTATCATATGTCATATTTCAAAACACTTCGATCGGTTTAAGCTGATTGTGCAGGGCATATATACTCTGGAGAAATAACTCACCGAAGGGATTACTGTTCAAACATAGGTCGTATTCGAACCAAAGAAGACATGACATAAAGGCCCTCTGGATGGTACCCGCATCCAGTGATTGGCTAAGTTTTTCCTATGGTTGTACCCGAACCATAAAGGCCCTCTGGATGGTACCCGCATCCAGTGATTGGCTAAGTTTTTCCTATGGTTGTACCCGAACCATAAAGGCCCTCTGGATGGTACCCGCATCCAGTGATTGGCTAAGTTTCTCCTATGGTTGTACCCGAACCATAAAGGCCCTCTGGATGGTACCCGCATCCAGTGATTGGCTAAAGTTTTATATGGCCAGCAGGGGGCTGGATTGTACCCGAATCCTAGCTTAACCCCTGTTGGTTATATCCGGTTCCTATGGATGGTACCCGCATCCATAAGGCCCTCTGGATGGTACCCGCATCCAGTGATTGGCTGAACCTTGCTTTGAGCCTGGCAGCTCATAAAAAGCCTCGACTACATGGTTTTATTTGCAAATTTGCATTTCTGGTATTTATGTTTTATGGTTATTTGATCCGGAATGGGACAACTCCAGAGTTGACCATGTCTCTTCAAAAGTCTGGGTCATGAACACCAGCATAAGTTCAAAAGTCTGGGTCATGAATACCAGCATAAGTTCAAAAAGTCAGGGTCATGAACACCGGCATAAGTTCAAAAAGTCTGGGTCATGAACACCAGCATAAGTTCAAAGGTTGGGTCATAAACACCGGCAAGAGTTAAACCGGCATTCATCATAAACCGGAACAATCATTAGGCAGAAGCCAAGTCAGAAAGCCAAGAGTTTCAGCAGAATCATCAGGCAGAAACAAAGTAAAAAGCCAAGCATGATCTAAACCGGCAGTTTCCATAAGACCCGGGATTATTATTGGGTCTATCAAAAGGCTCCCTTAAAAATGGCAAATTTCGCCGGATTAAGAGTATCAAGCATACTTGATCTCAGGTATAAAGTTATTTCTGATACAAACATACACTTGTTTGATATATTGTGAGAGCAATTTAATTTGTCCAGCGGTAAACCGCTAGGACATATTTTCAGTGTTATCTATGCAGGAACATATAATATGCAGAATAAACCATATCAGATCAGATTTAAATTGGCAATGTCAAAACAAGAAGTTGGAGTATCCGGATCAAGACGAATAATGTTTTATACTATCCTATTACAAGGCATAGCAAGCCTGAACGGATTAAAGATTGTCCAGCAAAATGAGACTGCAACTACAAAGACATACTATGATCTACGCTTCTTCCTGCTGCGACGGCTAGGGATCAACTTGTTCCGGAGTCTCCTTCTCTTCTTGAAGCGGCTGGAAGTCAGGGACGCACCAATCGATTTTCGTTAAAGCACGAAAGTACATCTCTTCATTGATGAGTTCAGACGGATCAATATCTGGGGCGAAAGTATGAGGGCGCACTGGTGGGATTAGATTGACGGTATCATAAACTTGCCGATCCACCCGCTTGTTCTGTAAATCATACCCCGGATGGTACCTGGACAAGTCTGATTCGGCAGCAAGCTTGCTAGCGAGAGGACGCATCTCCTTCGTCAAGGCATGGAGATCTTTTGCAGTAAAAGCTGATCCGTCTTCTTTAGTATCGGGATACCCATTCAAAGCTTCTTCCGGATCAAAGTCCGGAACCCACGCTTTCACTCTGGTAAGCGCCATGAGGGAACCGGCTCGAGCAGCAGACTTCTTAACTTCTTCCAAGCGCACTGGCAAGACAGACAGTTTCTCTAATGTACCTTGGATGATAGTAGGGGTCTGTTTATTGAAAGATGTTGCGCTTATGATCCTTTGAGCGCCGGAATACAGCTGCTCGACCAAAGTATAACACGCCTTGAGTTTTTTCCGTAAATCATCCCCAAGATGGGTGATACGGTGCCCTGTATATGGTTATCACAGTTAAACCGGAACGGATTAAAGATTGCAAGGATAAAAGCAGGAATACAAATTAAATACTTATCGAAGACAGCAGAAGTCATCAGTTCTATTTGCCGCTTTAAACCGGTTAACTCTTCAGTCACCGGATTAAGGGCTTCCTCAGCGTCCTTTGCCCTTTTTTCCAGATCCTTCTTCTGAACCTCAAAGGCGGTCCGCTCCTCTTCAAAGAATTTCTTCAGCTGTTCAGCAGTCTTTAAGCTCAGCGCCAAGTCTTTTTTGGCCTTAGAAGCAGCAGATTCCGTTTCAGCAAGTCTGTTCCGGAGTTCAGTAATTTCTTCAGCCCTCCGGTTCAAATCAGCCTGCCAGGAAAATCATGTGGAATAAAAGCAAAAGTCAGACAAGTCTCAAGCACACAAACAAGTTGTCTACTTGACACTTGGGGGCTAATGGGCAGTTGAAGCGTCAAACAGTAGCAATTCAAAGACAAGTCTCAAGCACACAAACAAGTTGTCTACTTGACACTTGGGGGCTAATGGATAGTTGAAGTATCAAAAGGAAAAAATTCAGACAAGTCCCAGGCACATAAACCGAATTATGCCCCTGGCACTTGGGGGCTAATGTAAGATCATTTGCTTCATCGGGAAGTACCGGTTCACCTTCTAAACATAGCTAAACCGGAACTTGGGGGCTACTATGATATAGACAGAAGAACATCAAAAGCAAAAATCAAAAAGCAAAGGATTACCTCATACTTATCCTTCATCATGTTAACCAAGCCCGCTTCATAATCTCGGCTAGTATGAAGCCGGTTCAAATACCCGGAATAGAGCTCCTGGGCACTCATATCAACGAAGCTAGACAGTTCGGTACTCCATTTACCCTTTTCTTGATGCAGCTTCTCCGCTTTAGCCGTATGTTTGGCTAAGACAGTGGGCTCAGCAGGAGTGGTGTAAGTTGTGCCGGTTATTTGAACTTCCGGAGAAGCAGTTGTTGGTGGTGGGGTCGCAGTGTGGACCGGGCTAGCAGGAGCCGGACAAGTCCGAGGAGGATCGGCCCGGGCAGAACTTGCCGGTTCAGGGACGTTCTCAATGTTGGGATTTTCAACTGCAGTAGTATGATCCATAGGAGCAGGATCTTCAAGTGGAATTGTGGGTTCACCTTCCGGAGGGATAGTTGATTCCGGATCAACCGCCGGATCATCAATGGCAGCCTCAGCAGTTAGCTTGTTGGCCTTTGCCTTTTTACTAGGCTTAGGTTTGCTGAAAGGAATTAGAAAGAAAAATCAGAGCTACAGAAGCAAAAGTAATTACAACCGGATTGGATGAAAAACTCACCCTGGGACGGTCTTCAGAGCTGGAATTTGTGTGGCAGTGGATTCGCTAGAGGAGGATAAGGGAGTCTCCTGATAATTAGGGTCAGACGGTTTAAGTGGTTTGCGTATAAGCCCGGCCTTGGGATGAAGTGGAGTTGGAGAGAGAATAACCTCAGAGCGGCGCCTCCGAGCCGGAGTAAAAGATATGCCGGATGATTCAACTGCAAGGCCGCTATGGCGGGTAGTCCGGCGAAGGGCTTCATGTTGCTGTTTCTTCAAAAGAAAATTGGGGTCCAATTGAGCATAAGGGTAAGAAAACTGATATTTCCGGACTGTCCGACGAATTTTTTGTGGAGGTGGTTCCGAATCTGAAGAAAGAATAGTTACCTCAATTTCTGTCGGTTTATCTCCTTCAGCCAACTCCTGTGAAAAGTTACCGTTAAAAACAAAAATGGATAAAAGTGCACAAGTCAAAACTGGATTAACTCATACCTCAGAGTCCGGATCATCATCTTCGGCATGTGAACCAGAGCCAGCAGCCACCTTTTTCTTCTTGATAGCGAAAGCTTTCCGGAGTGGCTGTTTTCCGGCCTTCTCCTGAGGTTTCCTCTTCCAAAAAGGATCATCAGCCTGTTCAAACGGTGAAAGATAATTGAAAGAACGATTTAAAGGAACGGATTACAAACATATGAAAGAGAGTAAGACGTACTGCAGGCAGCTTGTTTTTCTTGTAATATGGAGCCAATCCGGTTTGGCTACATTCTTCTAAGGTGACATTAAGCATCTTCTTAGCAGACTCAGTGACTTCCGATTCAGAAAGTTTGTCCTTAGAAAAACGTTGAGGATCATCCGGTTTACCAGAATATTTACACATCAAGCTTGGGCGCGGGCTCATAGGAAGGATGCTCCAAGAAAGCCAGCAGCGCATAAAATCCACTCCGGTTAAGCCATTGGCCATAAAGGCCTTTAGCCTGGCAAGTTGAGAAGCAAACCGGGGCCGCTCTGAGGAGCTGAGGCGCTACGGCAAGGGGTGATCCTCCGGAAGACGGTGCTCGCGATAACCTGGCAATGGGTTTTCCCCTTCAGGTGAAGTGTCAATGCAATAAAACCAAGACTTATTCCAATCCTTGGGGTGTGTGTGGAGAGCGGCATGAGGAAAGACTGCATCTTTTCTTTTCTGAATACTGACCCCGCCCAGTTCTTGATGAGGTCCACTAGTAAACTCAGTTCGCCGGTTCAAGTGGAAGAAGTCCCGGAACAGGTCGACAGACGGCTCTTCTTGCAAATACACCTCTGAGAAAACTTGAAAATCACAGATGTTGGAAACAGAGTTGGGACCTATGTCCTGAGGGTGAAGCTGGAAAGCGGCAAGCACATCCTGGAAGAACTTTGAACCGGGAGGAGTGAAACCTCGAGCAATGTGGTCGAAGAAGACAATAACTTCCCCCTCTTTGGGAGTAGGAGGGCATTAATCTCCTGGAGCCCGCCATTTTAAAACGGACTGAGGGCCTAAAGTGCCGACTGCAGCAGCATTAGCTAAATCTTCTTCCGTAATAACGGAAGGAACCCAGTTGCAAGAGACAAACGGTTTGGCCATAGCAACAGAAGAACAAGTGCTGAAAGGGTAAAGTGTAAACCCGGATTATTCGAGTACAGTGGCATAAACCGGAAGACATATACAAAGATCACACAACGTTTTAGACAAGGGACTAATGATATGGCTAACCTAGCAGTAAGCAGGAAAACGTATTACTACCGGTTCATGATAATAAAAGAGAAGCTAAACCATTGTGTTCGTCATTGAATTTTTACAGAAGCAGCATATGATTGTTTAAACCGGAGAATACTTTACAGATCTGCAAAGGTGAAGAAACAAGTTTTTGCAGACAGCTAAAGTATAACAGATCTGAACACTCAGGAAAAACAAAAACAAATACGCTACTGTTGCAAGAAGAACTGGGGGGGTCATATACAGAGCAGACAAATTTAAAGGTTGAATCTAAAGGACGAGATCTAAAGTATACAGCAGCGGAACAGAGGCAAGTTTTAAATGTAAGATCTAAAGGCGGAAATTACTGAGAACTTGGTGCCTAGGATGAACTGATGAAGCTTTCACTGAGGTTTAATGGCGGAGGCACGAGAAGAACCCTAGAGCTATAGATCTACAGCGAAGAAGATGAAATACCTAGAACAGTAAGAAGCGGCGGCGGAGTTTTCTCTGGTCGCACTCAAGTTGATGCAGCGGCCGGCGAAGACTTGAGCTCGACGGACGACGGCGGAGACTTGAGCTCGACGGACGACGGCGGAGACTTGAGCTCGGGCAACGGAGGAAGAAGAAAGAACGGAAGGAGATAAAGAACAGAGGCAGTAGTATTTATAAAGGGGCAGAGTCGAAACGGTAGGCGCAAGATTTGAGGAGGCAGAAGATTGGATAAAGATTCCCTGTCGCCTCGATTCTCGGGATGGCCTTTAAACAAAGGTGATAGATAGCTGGGCGCGTTAAATGTGGAAGTGATGTCACGGTCAAATTAAGTGATTTTCAAGGATGACGTCATGGCCGGTTTACAAAAATGAGAAGACACAAGAAAAGAAGATCATACAAGACTGGAAAGATTGATGTGAACAAGTTCAAATCATTCTGGGGCCTAATGTCAGGGATATTACTAGCAGGTATAAACCGGCTAGTGTAAACCAGGTTATGATAATTTAGTTGTATAATTGTAATGCCCAGTAGGAATCACGGCCCATGAAAACTTAGGGCCCGTTTGTAACGTTATGGTTTGTAAACTGCCTGATCATGTAACTTGAGAGATAAGGAAGAAAGAGCAGAGACCGAGGCGGACACAAGTATGAGCCGGCCTCGGGACTCTGTATACCGGACCGGGCGTTGCCTCTATATAAAGGGACGACCCGGCGACGGTTCAGGGACAAGCAAGAAACAACCCGTCGAAACACAGGCAAGCAATCCGCTCCCTGTTCATCAATGCCCAAGCAATACCAAACTAAACTAGACGTAGGCTTTTACCTTCATCGAAGGGGCCGAACTAGTATAAATCCTTTGTGTCCTTTGTGTGCTTTTAACCCCTTCAAGCTAACCCGTGCGATGGTTCCATCATCAAGTCCGTTAAACCGGACATCTGCCGTGTTAATTCCACGACAAGAGTAGTATACCATAAGTCATATTTATGTTGTTGTTCCAACGCTCCGGGATCCTTTCTCGACTCCCGAAGCAACATATCCAAACAATGCCTCAACATCCAATTCTAGTTGTAGCGATCGGATACAACTCCAAGTGTCCGTTACCGTAGGACAGGCTATCGATAGATGTTTTCTTCCCTGCAGGGGTGCACCAACTTACCCAACACGCTTGCTTAACTCCGGCCGGACACACCATCAGGTCATGCCCGCCCTCGGCCAAACAATACGCCGCAACCCGACCTAGGCTTAATAGAGAGGTCATGCACGCCGGACTAAACCCTATGCCCCCAGGGGTCATGGGCCAATCGCCCCGGGAACTCCTGCACGTTGCGTACGCGGCCGGTGAGCAGACCTAGCAACCTCCTTCAAAAAGGTAGGAGCCTAACCAGTCCAACCCAGCACGCGCCTCTCAGTCGCAATGATGTCAGTTAAACTTCGGCTGATGCATACGACGCAGAACGCCCATACTATGCCCACGTGATGGTTAGCGCTATCAGGCCAGAGGCCCCTCAGATCAAATATCCAAACCGTTTAGTGTCTTGGGAACGCGCGGCAACGAGCAGAGACTCACGAAAATGTGACCCCATCGCCCCGTCTCGAGAACTTGCGGCAAGGGCGAGTGCCCGGCCACGCCTCGTATTATCTCGCGGGCACCTTCCAGGTCAACCCGACTACACATCACTCGCAATTAAGCTCGCGTGGGTACCCCTCTGGGTCGACCCATCTTTAGTAACCAGGTTCAGTGTAAAGTCATAGTAACCATAGTAACTGTGTGTCTGACACCAAAGGAAAACCTGAGGAAATCACCCTCGATGGAATTCCCCCTAATGTTTATCGTCAAGGTGAACGAAAAAGGAGTCACCCTTGAGGTCCACTCTTGAGGAGTTGCATGACAGTGTCGTTATCGAGAGTGGAGAAAGAGGAATCACCCTCGATGACCACAACCAATGAACTAACCTACAAGGTTAACATCAGAAGTGCTGATGAGGTCTCACCCTCGGCACTCGATAGTAACCCAGTAGTGTCGAGCAACCAAGGGGAAAGTGATGTGCGGTGGCGGGTCCTGGTCTTCGATCCCGTTGATCGGGTCTTCTGATGATCCAGCGAGGCAGTCGGGACAAGGTAGGGGGTCACTGGTGGATCTCTAACCCGCCTATACTAAGCAGTTTAGTATAAACATGTAAGGTATGAAAGCAGTATCAACAACAGGCTATCATCAGAATAGGATCATACAAAAAGCAGTAGCAGTTCTAATGCAAGCATAAGAGAGAAGAGAATGGGCGATATCGGAATGATCAAAGGGGGTTGGCTTGCCTGGTTGCTCTGGCAAGAAGGAGGGGTCGTCAACACCGTAGTCGATCACCGGGGCATCATCGGTCTCGGGGTCTACCGGAGAGAAGAGGGGGGGAGAAACAATAAATACAAAGCATACAAATGCAATAAATAAGCAAGGCAAGTTAACACGTAGTGCTAGGGTGCTCTAACACGGTGGTACACGGTACCGGTGAACGTGGATATCACTCGGGAAAGTATCCTCGGTGTTTCGTGTTTTCGGACAGATGAATCGGAGGGGGAAAGTTGCAGGTTCAGTATGATAGAGATGTGTGGCGGACGAACGGACCACGTATTCGGATTCGTCTCGTCGTTCTGAGCGATTTTCATATATAAAACATTTTCATCCGAGTTACGGATTATTTTCTATGAATTTTCAAAGATTTAACAATATTCTAAAATTAATTTTAATTAAAAGAAAATACTGCATTAGCATGACGTCATCCTGACGTCACCAGCCAAACAATCAGTTGACTGGTCAAACTTACGCCTGGGACCCACCTGTCATTGACAGTGGGTGGTTTAACAGATTTTAAACTAATCTAATTAATTAGGTTAACTATAAGATTGATTAATTAATTAAGTTAATTATTATTAATATGATTATTATTTTTAACCTTTTTTTTGGACGTGGGTCCCGCCTGCCAGTGGCACAGGAGGCCACTCGAGGGTTAACGGGTGCGGCGTGCGGCCACGGGCGCGAGCATGCCCGGCCGAGTGAGCGGAGGACAGCGGCGGGCCGCGACGGGCAGCGGCGCGCTCGGCCGGCCGGAGGAGTGGGGGTGCGGCGGGAGCTCGTAGCAGGGGCGGCCGCGTCGGGTGCGAGGCCGCGGGAGCGCGCGTGCGGGGTCGGACAGAGCCGCGGCAGCATGAGGCGGCCGGGACGCGGCCACGGGCGCGTGGAGAGAGCGCGAGGGGGGGAGGAGGCATGCGGTAAGGTGGTCGGCCGTTGGCGGGGCGCGGCCGCGGGGCTGCAGCGATGGGCCGTTCGGCCATGGCGACAGCGGCCGGAGCCGATGGCAGGCAGCGGTGGTGATGAGCGGGGGTCGGGGCCTAGGCGCAAAGTGGAGAGAAGCGTAGCGGCTCGCATGAGAGCAGGGGCACGGCCACGGGCGCGAGGAGGGGCGAGCAGAGACGGGAGCGGCGTCGTGCGCGCAGTCGATGCGGGCTGGCGAAGGCGGGGAGAGCGAGGCTCGAGCACAGCAGACGGGGAGGAGCCGAGGGTGAGGCCTTGGCTCGCGGTGAGCGCGTGCGGGATGACATCGATGTTCTAAGCGGGGG